>CM038704.1:34712661-35935161 GCA_021613375.1 Megaleporinus macrocephalus | reverse complement strand
ACCCCACCTTGAACGTCTTTGTTGAGTTCTGTAAGTACCTGGGTCTTCTTGCTGCACCGTTTTAGCCAAGCATCTCATGTTTAGACCTCAGCGACAATAGTTAATATTGTTTCCTGCAAAACTTAACTACAAATGTAAATAGAGGTTCTCATTACAAATGCAGTGAAACTGTAGGGATGCACAATGATATTAACATCTTATTTACTGTATGCCAGAAGAGTGCTGTTAATTGCTATTTTGGCAATGCTGGCTGGGCCACTGTAACTAAGCCTCACATAGAAGCTTGCACACAAGCATAACACAGCAGGTTGATCAGCTTCTTCCGTAATCACAAACATTTCAGAAAAATAGCCCAAAAGCAGTTACAAGTTATTTTACCCCCCCCCCCACACACACATAGCCCTACCTGAGCTACATGGCTGCAGTGAATCATATTTAATCATATCCATTAGCCTTACCACAAACATCTAGGTATCAGATGTGGGTCCTTTGAGTGGACACGGTGGATAAACATCAATTCTAAATTAAGGCCATTGAATTTGCCGCATAGCCTCATGCAGCAGAGCAGCGCTATAGAATGCCAGCAGGGAGACCTGATAAAAGCTGGGTTCCAGATGGCTCTACACCTCACTGTCCAGTTGAGATGCATGGTTATATCAGGTATGAACCGGGCCAGAATATAACGGTCACATTTCGTGGGTGTGTCTGTCTCTGTGTACAGTAAATACCAGATGGTCTATGCATCTCCACCTGGTCGACTGAAGCGGACCAAACTTTGGCTTTCGGATTAAAAGGAATATTTATATATTTTTCCAGCAGCTGGTTATCTTTCATCCAGCAAAAGTCACTCTCTGTATAAGGGAAATTTCCTGTTGGGGGGGATATTTTTGGAGCGCTAAAAGGCTGCACGTGCCCGGTGCTTTGCATGCTGCCCACTGTGTTCAGCCTTGGCATGAGCCGTGTATGGGTTCACTCAGCTGTCAGTGCCAGACTCTCTCAACAGAGAGCTCGTCTGATAGAGGCCCAGAGAGAGATTCTTTCATACTTTCCACTGTTTCATTCTCTGAACCTGGGGACCTTTTTACCCTTTCGGTGTCCAGACTGCTGTTCACTCTGAGCGACTGAAGCTACACCCCAGGTTAACTTAATCTCCCAGCATGTCGTTGTGCACATAGGCTGTTAAGCAGAAGGAATCTTTGTGTCTACTTAAGCAGTAGAACGCTTAGTCACTGTTTTTGCTGGGATGGCTTGCGAGGTTTATTTTAGCTTTAAACTCCTCAGGTAGTTGCTTTTTTTTTTTCTTGCCCATTTCTTTAGTGTCATTAGAGTTGCTACAGTGGTGTTTTCTAACAACCATTTTTTCACCCGAATGAAGGCGGGAGCTGGACAAATTCTAGCAGGAGTGAGATTAAAAATAAGAATAAATCAGTTCCGTGCAGACCTCTACTTTGTGTAGGATTGTTGGTTGATAATCACACAAGGCTGATTAACAAGAGTAGTGCAGTAAGTTGTTTGGCTAAAAGAGCTGATGTTCAGCCACCACAATCAGATGCCTTCCTGGAATGTATACAGTCTGTGCGTTCTGGTCAATCTGTTTTCATTCAAATAGCATAAACTCGTACTACTAAACTCGTAACATGCAGAATGTCTAAACTGAGAACTGCTGCACCCTAAACAAATGAACATTGCAAAATAACAAAATGATCAAGACGTTGGTATATGAGCTGTAGACAAGTCCCTATATTGCTCATGTAAGTTTGAGTTGTTGGAGCCTGTTATTGCACCTGTCAACATGGCTTTGCCTCAGGGTTGCTAATGTTCTGTTTGTTAAATATGAGCCCATATGTCACAGTTTGTGTATATATACACACAGTTGTAGCAAAAAAAAATCTGTTATTGATTCATCTTTCATTTCCTTCAGATGCCCCCTGGTGTGGTCACTGCAAACAGCTGGCTCCTATCTGGGACCAGCTGGGAGAGAAGTATAAGGACAGCAAAGACGTTGTGGTGGCCAAGATGGACTCCACAGCCAACGAGATCGAGGCTGTTAAAGTCCACAGTTTCCCCACATTGAAATTCTTCCCTGCTGGGGAGGAGCGCAAGGTGAGACTTTTACCTTCCAACTCACTGAACTGAGTCCTGTCTAAAGCTCTGCTGGAGCTGGGTTAGTTCTGAATAAGGAATAAAGTGTGTGCAGCTATTAAGCTTGCTCTGTGCAGGACCTCGGAAGGCATATTGTATAAAATGTCCTAGTATATAAAATGACAAGCATTGCAGATTACCATGTTTCCATGGTGCATCTTGGAAATTAGCACAAGGTAGCATCATAAACTGTATGCCTAAATAAAACTGGCCTCAAACTGTGTTTTTTAATATTGCCAAATGGTCGAAGTAAAGTGTATTTCTAATAGACCTGGTTAGAAAGAGGAGTATAGAAAGTATTTCCTAATAGACTTTGTTATAGAGTGTAGGCCATTCCCTAATAGACTTGGCTATAGAGTGTAGACCATTCCCTAATAGACTTAGCTATAGAGTGTAGACCATTCCCTAATAGACTTGGTTATAGAGTGTAGACCATTCCCTAATAGACTTGGTTATAGAGTGTAGACCATTCCCTAATAGACTTGGCTATAGAGTGTAGGCCATTCCCTAATAGACTTGGCTATAGAGTGTAGACCATTCCCTAATAGACTTGGTTATAGAGTGTAGACCATTCCCTAATAGACTTGGCTATAGAGTGTAGACCATTCCCTAATAGACTTGGCTATAGAGTGTAGACCATTCCCTAATCAACTGTGGTGTTTCTGACAGTTAAAGCCTGTATTTGGTTTATATTTGTGTCAAAACTGATCCCATGATGATCATTGTATTACTTATTGCCTACAAAAGTGCGAAAGGAAACCAATTAATTAACATTGATTAATTAACATTTGGGACAATGGTGGGAAGTATTATTGGTGCTTTTAGCATTATTGCTGAGCTCTAATAGCCGGCTGCAGTCAGCTTCTCACAGATTGGCGCTCCAGTAAGGTTTGTGTGCCACACCCCCGTCTCAGAAACCCCTATCACCTTCCCTCGCATGACTTTGCACCCCTTGAAGAGGTGGTGTTGGGGGTCGCTGAGGGGTTATTTTTGAAGGTGGCAGCAATGGTAAACCAGTGAAACTCCCTATCCGCAGTTTATTAGCCTCCAGTTTTAGAACCGAATTGTTTACAGCATTGGTAGCACGTGCGAATGAGAACCAGACACTCCTGGCCCAGTAAATCTTATCACCTGCTATTTGACAAGGAGATCCAGTCAAAACTGCCCTCCGTCAGACCCTGGGGCTCTCCAGGGTAGCTTGGCACTGTGCCAAAAAATCCCCTTTGTGTACTGCTGATGTCTGGAGGATTTGAGTTTATGCTGGGTCACTACCTGAAGCAGCATCAGCTCACATATAATTAATATTGTAATCCATAGCCTTTTTACTGGTTTCTTTAAAGAGAGGTTAATTCAGTGTTCTTTCCCTTTTCTTTTAAAGTATCTTTTGTAGCTTAATTAGTATCAGTGGTGGACCTTTTTAAAGTTTTAAAAGTAATAATGCTAAAATATATATGTTGGGGACTATTCTACTGGGTTAAAGGCCAACATCTATTGTAAAAAAAATGTCTCTGACATCAGGCAGTATATTAATTTAATAACTTATATAAAACCTTTGTGAGGGAGCTTTTGGAGGCATCAAACTGTTAAGATATCTGGTTACTATCACAATTCTGACTTTGGTAAGTATGTCCCAAGCAGTATTTTATATTTGACTGTTCTGGTGTCAGTTATTGATGTCTGTGCTAACAAAGTCCAGATTTTCCTGATTCAGCCTTTTGCCCTGTTACTGTTAATGTGCTAAGAATATCCATGGGGTGTAAAACCCGATATCTTATTATTGAGAGGGGTCAGACTGTTATCTACACTAAGACCCTTATGTGGATTGAGGTGATAATGGCCTTTGGCAGCAGATGTAGGCTGTATTTTTGGGTCGTGCCTTTATATCCACAGTTCTAAATCAAGACTTTGTTGTACACCCAGTCAATGAAAAGTGACTACTTTTAGGTTAACAGGGGCTTAGCAGTGGTGTTGTGCAGTTTGACATGAGTTGTAGTTGTCACTGGTTCATTAACACCAGGAGACTGAACTGCATTTTTTCTAAGTGATAGTTTAGTTTCTGCCTTTCGTTCACAATTTCGTTCACAATATATATATTATTTTTTATTTTATTTTTTTCCTTCAAACACAAAAGCTGCAAATGTTGCGCTCTAGGTAAAAAAAGGCATGTAAACAGCAAGTTTCAAGTGCAAACCAAATTGAGTCTGTTTACATGGAAACCATAAATCAGCTCTGAGGAAATGCTCAAGGCTAGTAATGCGTTGCTGCGTATGTGAGCAGCGAGTGGATTTAAAAACTGTTGGCTAGTCCGAGTTAGACATCTGTATTATGTGTCTGTATTAAGCTGCTACGCAGATTTCAGAGGTGCTTGAAGCCTGGCACTTCAAGGGCACCCAGCTTTAACCCAGCCAACATCATAAACGCCCATCTGGGGAGTTATAGACTTTGTATGTAGGAGATTTTGCAGGTTGTTTTAATGTTGCAGAAAGGTTTTCTTGCCTTTGTCTGGACTCACAAGACACGTTGTCACTAATACTCTTTTACCCTGTCTTTCTGTGTGCAGATTATTGACTACAGTGGAGAAAGGACACTGGAGGGCTTCACAAAGTTTTTGGAAAGTGGTGGAAAGGAAGGAGGAGCACCAGCAGGAGATGACGATGATGAGGAGGTAGATGTGAGTATAATTACTATGACAAAGTACTTGAGTACTAGGTTAACCATTCCAGGCGCCAGTATTCACTTACTGAAATCACTGTTCAGGTGTTTGTTAGGCTGCATCTGGAAAACAGGCCTGTAAAGTGTAATAGTTTTGCATCATATTCATATTTGAGTAGATTTTGTTTCAGCAGATCATGTTTGCATTTTTTGAAAGATGTGTAATGATTTCAGAGTGCGTTGGTAGATATTCTAGCTATTCTAGATGACATTGGCTCGGTCCAAAACGATTCAAAGATATAAACACACATCATTCATAGCTTGTAAGCAACCACCATGCATCACTGCACTAGCTAGCTCATCTGAAGGAGCAGCTTCCATTACTCAAGCCTTATCCAACACAAACCTCTACCAGGTCAGTCCATGGTGATTCATTTAAACAATAATTAGGTTGTCCTAATAATTAGGTTAAAACCTACACATCTCAAAACTCACTTTTCTATAAAAGTCTACCATTTGAGCCTCTGTTACATAAATAAGCAAATAAAGGAAGTTTTTTTTTTTTGCAGTTAGTCACCTGAAGGTCTTGGCTGAATGATATTTCCAGTGGTCATCGAATTGGTCCTCAGAGAGTCTGTTTACGACTTGCATTAGCATGTGTTTCATGTCTGGATTGTAAACGTCAACACATGCATTATCTGTTAGTTAGTTGGTTTGCTCTTCCTTCATTTTTTTTTTTTTATTGGATAAGCTAGACCTGGTCCATTTTGTGAAGCATAAAGGCTCTCATGTTCTGCATCTTTTGTTTCATTATTTATCGTCTCACTTGCCATTGAGACAAACACATACTTGTAGACTGTCAACTACAGCGCATCTCCTTAATGTGTGGTCAGTAACTGGCTCTGGCCACCTCTGAATGTGATTTGAGGGATCTAATCATATTCAAGCTTGCATTGAGTCTTGTGGGGATGTTTACACTTGGCTTTTCATGCTGTCAGTTAAAGTCTGAATGCCATCTGATCAGTGTAAACAGCATGTTATTGCACAGTATAAACAGACCCTGGAATCACTAGAACATCCACATTATTACTTTTTCCTATTAACACAAATCTGGAGGGTCAGGGGGTCCCTGAGGACTACTGGATCAGTCAATTAACTAATGTATAAGCATATGACTGAGAGAGCACATTGCAGTTTCATTGTGTTTTATAGGTTTAGAAAGGTTTATTGAAATCCCTGCTATGCAGACATTCAAATTTGCAAATGTTTCTACTTTGGCTGTCAAAGTAGCTGCAAATTTAGGCTTGTACACCGAAGAAGCGCACATAAGCAAATGTTAGCAGAGCCAGTGTTGTGCCGAGTTCCAGAATAAAGCTGGAGAAAAACTGCTATAATGCATTAGGTCTTTACTGGAGCTTGAACCACTGCAACAATGCATATTTAACATGGTGAGTTATGGCCATTTTAAGCACCTGTAATGCTGCTCGGTGGCTGTAGCTATATTTGTGGCTACTCCCTGCCCATCAGAAAGCACTGCATTCTTGGCTCAGACCCTGAAGCTCTGTAGGAGGTTAAAGACCTTGCTGCACATAAGAAATGCCTTTATGGCAGTTTCGATCTGCAGTCAAATCTGCACAACCGTGTTCCTGTAGAGTTTTTTTTTCTTTTCTGGGGGGTCTTTTGGCCCCATTTATCAGCCCAGGCTTTTCAGCAAATGATTTGTCTGATTGTTCAGTCAGGTGAACAGAAAGTGGAAAATGGGCTCAGTATGGCTTGCAGATCAATGAAATCTGCTCTTTTTAGTTTTCTGTTCTCTTTCAACTTGGGTTTCAAGACCCAATCTAGGAAAGCCACAGTTTCGTAGGAGTTGGTTTAGTTGTGTTAAGGTTATGTTTTGCCTGATTTGGAGTCAATGTTTATTGACATTTTCACTCCTACCACGTGTGCCAGGTAAGTCATGGGACTGATGCACTTTTGAGGGATGTTTATAATCTTGACCACAAGTTTGGGAGTCTAATTTCTCCAATGAGCTTTGGTTTACAAGCTCTGATTCATGTCCAGCACACCTGCTGCTTGCATCTAGCTGGTCTTGTAGCCCACGGGTGGTAGATAAACGAGAATGCTAACTAGGAGCGTTAGCATCATTAATCAACATGCTTGCACTTAAGCCCTAGCCAAAACGCTCCAGCAGTCAGTTGAACCAAGCCTCAGCCTGCCAAGCTTTCTTTCTGCCTCATTTTTTCAGGTTTAGCACACTTTTCCCATGCACATGGCCCAAGCTATGGCATGTGTACTCATCGCCAAATCCTAGTGCATCCCAAAATCTTGCAATGCCCTTGTTTCATTTGTTGGGCAGTAGTTGGCATCTAGACTGGATGAGCTCCAAAGTTTGGAAACCCATCCCAATCCCCTAGTTCCGATTCTAGGAAGTCTAATTCCAGGACCTTACCACTGTTGCAAATGCCGAGCACAGCTGTTAAGGGCTGTTTACCATCTGGATTATGGGATCCAGCAATAGCTCCAGCAGCAACTGCTTCAACATCAGTTAGTTTGCACATCCTATGCAACCAGTATTGTATCAGCAACAACCATGATGTTGATTAGAGGCTGGCTGTGCTGCTCCTGCTGTGATGTATTATTTTTCTTCTCTTCTCCCTGTCATCTGAAAGGTTCTTCACTGAACCAAAAGCTGGAGCCACTTCAAAGAATCATATTCTCTACCCTTAGAAATAGAGCTGGAAGGATCAATCGGTCAGTGCATAGAAGACTAAAGATGCACTGAAGATTCTTTCAATATACCTGATACCAAACCTAACTAACCTAAACTAGTCCCATCCATCCATCCATCGCTAAATATCAGTTATATACAAAAAAAATTACTAAGAAAATTCACAGACTGAGGCCCTTTGCAGTCTCTTGTGTAGCTGAGACATCTTTAAACATGTTTCCTCAAAAGTACTCTTAAATAAATGAGCTCTTAGACTGTCTTTCACACAGTGCCACGTGTAGAAATTGGCTCTTCTGCCTTTACCGTTTTTAAAGCTTCTGTTTGGCAACAAATGTTAAGCTGTTTTTTTTTTTTTTTTTAAACATGTTCGTTCCTCTCTTTGTGTAGGATTCAGACCTGGAGGATGCAGATGATTCAGACGAAGGACAGGATGATGAAGGGCACGATGAGTTATAAGGGCGGGAGGGAGAGAAAGAGGAGGACACGAGGAGAGACAAAACCCCTTCACCACCACCACTTCCACTCTAACGCACCCTCCCCGTCCTGGGAAACCTCAAGCTTCTCCTAGTCAGCCCCACAGCTGCCGGGCATCCGCCCCGCATCCCGCCGCTAAAGCAGCCGTTTCCACCCTGACGGTCTCCAGCCTGAACTCTGTTCTTACAACTAACTGGACCTCAAAGAAACAAAGACAAATGATTTTGGGTCATTTATGGAAAGTGCTTCTGTTTGGAGACCCAAGTGTTTAACCCCAGTGTTTTGAGGTTTTTAATGTCCTAATTAGCTCCTCTACCAGCCCAGCACCTCTTATGAATTAGTGTTATTTGTTGTCTAATCTTACATACGGAGCAGAGTTTGAAAGAAAAGCCAGTTTATTTCATTTTTTGTCCTCCAGAGTTGAGCGGATGAGTGTACGGTGGCTGAAATGAACTGATTTCTCAGGGCACTGGGGCCATACGTTCAGTAGGAGGTTGATCAAGCATTACATTCAGTGTAGAGCGGGCCATTGCGATACAGGTGTAGCAGAGACCAGGCAGAGGTAGTTTCCCTTTTCCTGCTTATCATTTTTATATTGCAGTCTTTTTTTGTTGTTTTTTTTGTTTTTTTCTCCTCGTTTCCTGAACCATTAAAGGAAAAGCTCAACCATGCATGCTAATTGGTGAATGCCGGCCATTAACCACAAATGCGTAGTTTTCAAAATTCTAATGAATGGCTTTCGTCCTCCTTCATTGTTTGCATCGTTGACTGAGCTGTTCCTTTAATATCTGGCTACTGATTTTCTCTCTTTTTTTTTTTTAAGGTATGAATTATGTTTTGTTTTATTTAATTCTGTGTTTCCGGTTGTTTTTATTTGGATGGGTTTTTGCGTATGGGCAGGCGGCCCTCTCAGTTTCAGAGGAAAGAAGAGAAATACGATCCTGTAGCACTTCATTCATGACGCCAGCAGAGATTTCATATCAGTTACTGAAACGGCGATAGTTTAAATTGAACAGTTCCATAATGTCACCCTTTCTTTGTTTTTTCCCCATCCTTTTATCACCCTAGTCCTTGTGGCGGTTTGCGCCGTGGCGGTTCTGTCTGTGTGGTCAGTATGACGGGGAGGGAAAAATGCAGGAGAATGCTACCTTGTATTCATTTTGTCTTTCACACGTCCAGGGACAGGGTTGTGAATATATTGTATTGTGTTTTTTTGGGGGGGGGGGGTTTTTTTTTTTTTTTTGTTTTTTTTTTTCACCCCAGCTGTTTGTGGTTGTTTTTGTAGTAGGGGTGGATATCAGGGGTGAAGTAAATGGGGAAGGGAATGGGGGTTTGTACAGGGTGGGACTTAGGTTTTTTGTTTTTTTTTTTAATTGAAAGCTGTAAGTGAGAGAAAGGAGCAAAGTTGTTCAGAGAACTGAAGCATTCCATCACATTTTGAATTTGATGTGGAAAAGTTAACTGGTGGCCAAATAAACAACAAAAATGGTGACAAACTTGGTCTTTTTGGTTTCTATGGTCTTCATAATAATGATGGTGGGAATTTCTCCATCTGTTCACCTTACATTGAACTACTGAACGCTGTATATATGTGTGCACACTGTCTACTCAGATTTTTAGTTTAAAACGTTACACAATTAACTAAAATTAGAAAAGAATCTGTACAAACAGCAGTTTTGACTATGTCAGACACGTATGTATCATGATAACTGCAGTCATCTACTGCAGCTATCATGTTAACCACGTTAACATTGGTTATGCTTTTACACTTTTAACAAGTGAGGTGGGAGGAAGTGCAGTACTTGGAGTATGAATTGGACAGATTGTATCATCTGACAGATTGCTCCTTTAAAAAATATTTAAGCTCCTTAATCTAAAGTTGTTTTTTTTTTTTTTACATTAAATGGTTATAAATACATTGTCAGATCTTTTGGACCAAAGTGTGTGTGTGTGTGTGTGTGTGTATATATGTGTGTATATGTATGTATGTGTGTGTGTGTGTATATATATAAATATATATATATATATATTTAATCCATTCATGGTGAAAGGATACAGTGTTAAGTCCCTCAAGAAAACTTATTTCTGATTTTCCATTATTGTATCATCAACATTTCACAAAGATTCATTTGTGGTTTTGGATAGTAAATAAAATTACTATATTTATACTGGTGATGCCATCACCACCACTATAAATGTCTCTTCCTTTTTTGTCCAATTCTATGATGTGAGAAAACAAGCATCTATAAATAGAGGAGTTTGTCAAGCTTGGTAATGTTGATTTGTTAAGTCAAATTAGTTTGCTTAAAATTAATAACTTTTTCTCTCCAAAAAAAACAACAACAGAAAAAACATATGAACCAGAATAGATGGGAAAAGAAGGTTCTGGGTTCTAATAACTAGATGTTCGTCTGGTTAGTGTATTCTTGTCTTACGGGTCATGTGGGGGGGTCTCTGTGTACCTGGGGAAAGTCCAAGCAAAGCCGTTTGTGATGCCTCACTAGTGACGGATGTTTAAATTTAATTTCTGACTGCAGGCTGCCCTGACACTGATGAGACTAGTAGCTGAACCACTCCAGAGTTACTGCAGTAGATTAATCTTTAGCTTAATCTTATATCTGCTCCCAGTCAGTTGTGAAACCAGGGGTGTATACAGGCCCCAATGTTAGGGAAACCAACATGGGGACCTGCATTTGTCCCTGGCTTCACAACATACTGGGGCTGGACTATAGGCAGCTCATATTCCCCCCCAGTTTGACTGAAGCCCCACTATGGGAAGCCCGCATTAGGCTTCTATGAGGGCTTAGTGTGGGCTGCCAAAGTAGGGCCCTCAACAGGGGCCCCCACATGTGCCCCTGTTTCATGAATGACAGGAGCCCCACTATGGGCAATCCTCAATGAAAGGCTTAGTGTGTGCTGTCCACAAGCTTTAACATGAGGACCCATTATGTGCCCTTGGTTTCTTGTCTGATTGGGGCCCCCAACACTGACAGCCCTTATATGAGGACTTAGTGTGGGCTGCCTATCATTGGGGCCCTCGCACAGGTTTACAACTGACTGGGGCCCTACTACTACCTTGAGTACCTTCATACAGATCGTGGAATGTGTGTGCTGTATAAATACAGAGTTTTCTTAACTAATCTAGAAGGTAAAAGAAGGTAAAATTTTATCCAGTAGTTTACTCTAATGCCACACTAATATTTACTTACACTGTTACATTAGAGTACACTTTATGAGAGAATCGCAATTATGTTATAATTACTGTTGACTGATTGATTATTATAGAAAATGTGAACAAATACAACAACCAATTATATTGAAAAAATAAGTAAAAGTCCAAAAATTTAATTTCGACAGCTGTTTTTTTAAATAGTATGGAGTATGATGAAATAAGTACACATGTTTAAAGTCTCAAAACATACTGTTCAGTTAATTATTCCTTAAAAATTGTACATTTCTTTTGGAGTTCCACCCTTATTTCTACAACTAAATCAAGAAAAAAATGAAATTCTTGGTACTGAAGTCTGAAACCTGGGTGTGATCTTAGACTCTGAGCTCTATTTTATCCCACAAGTAAACGCAATCAAATCAAAGCAATGCAGAGAAACTTGTTACAGCAGTGTTGATCACTGTAACGTTCTTCTTACTGGGGTTCCTAAGAATCAACAACTCGCATTGAACGCAGTAGCTTGGATTCTAACAACCCCAAAACAGAGACTCATATAAACTCATATAATATAATAAACTCATATAATATAATATAATTTTAGAGGTGAATGTCTGGTTCCTATTTCTATCACTGTGAACAATTCTTACTCTGTCTCGAGAATATAATGTTTCACACCAAACCACTCGGAATGACTTTGTTTACATCTTAACAATTTGATTATGTAGAGTTTTAATATAATAACTTAACTAATTGTTTCAACATTGAATGATTCACATTTAAACAGATTAATCCTCGATTGTAAAGTAATTAGGTTATATATGAATGTTCTAGAGTCCTTGAACTGTGGAGATTTCTTATTAATGCTAAAGACATGCAGAGCTTGAACTAATTCTAGAATCCACCATCATCTGCTTTGTGGCATCGACATGGTAACACCATAAACTAAGACACCGAAATAGCCCTGTTTGCTGGCAAACACCTTATTTAATGTTGGCCGCTGGTCAAGCGCTATTTGTAAGTCTAGTCATGGCTGTTGACCTGCTCTTGGCCTGCTGTTTGACATGCTTCACCCATAAGCCATCTTTATGGCTCTGTCGGCTGTTTATTAGAAGTTACTCCCAGTTTGTGCAGTGCGTGACCAACAAGCATGGAGTGATTGGGAATGCATATGTGGGTGTGTGTATCCTGGTGAAAACAGTCTGAGGTTACAGCTCCCATCCACTGGAAGGGCATGAGTGAGTTGAGTGGGTGGGGCCAAGATCCACTTGTCTTCCAATTCAGTCATCGGAGCTGTGAGGTGACGGCACCAAAAATAGTCTGAGGAAGGATATATAGGACTCTGAGCCATTCAGAGCCATTCAGACTCGCACCACTCACCAACCATCCAGGAGGAAGCCTGATAGCAAAGAGACCCAGCCACAACATCACTGAAAGAGCAGAGGCAACTGCAAGCTCCAAGAACAGAGAAGAACCGAAGCTTCTCAAGAGAAGCCTACCAGAATATCGGAAGCTTAAACCAAGCTTCAAGCTTTCAACCTACAAGAAGTAGAAAGATCTGCCAGAGAAGACCTGAGCCAAAGCAAACCATCTTTTACAAGACCAGAAGCTCCAGAAAAGCTTACCTAGTCAAGATTTAAAGCAAAGGTTTGACTGAAAAGTCAAAAGAGCTCAGCTGCTGAAACATCAAACTTCTTAGATTTGTTTCTTGAGAGACGAAGAGAACTTCTTAGGGGAAGATGAAGTACTACCAGTGCCCAGTGACCCCAACCGTGACCTTTGAAGGGTGCAACTCCAAAATCGTAAGCCCAGCCTCCTGTCTGCGTCCTCACAAGTCCATCAAACCCATCCGCAGCGTCCACTTCCCCAACGATGTACTCTTCCAGGACTATGTTCGCCAAGGCGAGCTGGAGAGGATTGGTCGCTTTATCAGAACCAGGAGGGTAACCCTGGACACCATTTACCACTCAGGTAAAAGAGAGAATTTTGTTATTATTTAATTTTTTTGCTGGAATCACTTGTTTTAGTTTATATATGTACATATAATGTAGCATTAGACATTACATATTACAAGGCTGAATAAAAGGTACTTTGAAAATTTTAAGGCTTGGATCAACAAGTAGTTATTAAGTGATGAATAATGTACTGTAATTATCAACTTAAATTATGTTTTGGCATCCAACCTGGATGCTATACATCTGAAACAAATCTAAAAGCTATTATTGTAAGCATTAATTAATATAAATTGAATATGACAAACTTTGCATAATTGAAAATATATATTTGTGTCTGCCACAACAACTAAAAATTGGAAAAAACCCTAAATAGTCTACAGTGAATATCTGACTGCAGAAAGGTAACCACAGTGATTCAAATCTTTTCAACAGCTTCAACGAATCTGACATAAAAATATTACTCTGATTAATCCTATTATTTGTTCATTGGGACCTTAATATTCCTCTCCAAGCTGCTTATTAAGTTCTGTTCACCAGCTAGTGCTTTATAATCCTTTTGTTTATCAGACATAAACAGACTGTGGCCATAATAAGATAATCCTCAGTGTCCTGAACTGTAATCACGGTGATAATTGATCTGTCTGAGCTGGATATTTATCCCGAGATTCTTCTGGTGCTTGTGCAGGCATGGCAGCCATCCATGAGGCCGTGCTCTCGGGGAACCTAGATTGCGTGAAGCTACTGGTGAGCTTCGGGGCCGACATCATGCAGAGGGATGAAGAAGGATGGACACCGCTCCACATGGCCTGCAGCGATGGATTCCCTGAAATTGCGAAGTGAGTTTTCTTCTTATAGTTTCAGCGTTGAGCATTAAAAGCTAATGTAACCACTAGCACAGAGTATTAGCAATACCATTGTCACATTACTGATTAGCTACTTCTGCTAAACTCAACCATCTATCCAGAATTTTAAAGACCTAAAATTCAAAAGCTGGTTTACATTTTAAATAAAATGTAATTATTTCTGCTTAGCTTTACATGCTATTGTTGACTTCTCATATTTCTCTGGCATGTTTAACCTTGAATCCTGCTAAAAGTGTTCTTGTCTTTGTGCTGCTCAGGTACCTTCTGTCTCTGGGCGCCGACCCTGAAGCGGAGAATGAATGTGGAGAGAAACCTGCTGACCTCATTGACCCAGACTGCAAAGAGCTGGTGGAGCTGTTTGGGGTTGAAGGAGACTGAGATTTCTCACAAATTCTCTTCAGTTTTGCAATAAAACAGCCCGCATTGTTCTGTTGAGACAGCCACTTTCATGGTTGAAGTCTTCAACGAGGCCCAGCGGTCATGTCTACCTGAGCCCGAGCGTTCAAGGAGACCACAGTAGTCAGTTGAAAGGAGAAGTGGCTCTGTTCTCTACATAGAAGGATTCTACCTTCAGTGACTGTACACAGCTGCTTTTATCTCAGTGAAGAACTGCACACTAAGCAGCTCTTCAAGATCTGTTTGTGTTTAGCACTACATGTGCCACCTTATGATATGGTTTGTAAAGATCTTGTAACAACGGCCTTTTATACAGTTTTAGATTTGTGTAATTATGCAGTAAACCGCTGTTTATAAAATACAAATAGCGCTTTATTTATCTTTTAAATGTATATTGTGGTAGATAAGAGCCTTTGTCTCGGTAAAGTGGAAATTTTTATAGGTGTGTTTTTTATTACGATGCACTGCATTGCTTAGTCTTAATTTTTATACTTTGTTTTTCAATAAAGTTTTTTGTATGAGTAAATGGTTTGGTTTCTTTCAATTTTTTTGAATGATCACAAGCTGGTGCAGCCACCATACTGATCTTTAACAAGACCCTTTTCCATGATAGACTATAACATGCTGCATTTATACCATGGTTCACTGTAGAGATTAAACTGTATGGGTGGAGACATTTTCAAGTAAGCACACTGCAAATGGTTGCACATCTCATCATAAATAGGATCTACTATATTTCCTATTTTCCAACCGCTCTTGACCTAATATGCCCCATTTTGCTCACGTTTATTTTAACTTGCCTCCTTTGGCTCACGCTGGGCGATAACATGTCTCTTTTGGCATGTCCATGGTATTAATATGGCCCCCTATTGACCAGCCTGCATAATAACCCACTCACGCTTTGCTCATACCAGGCTTCAACACCTCCTTGCTGTACTTAACATGCCCCTTTTTGCTCTTGTCAGGCCTTAATGCCACTTTTTGCTTTTTTCGGCCCTTAACACACCCCTTTTTGCTCTTTTTAGCCCTTAACACACCCCTTTTTGCTCTTGCTGTGCTTTAACACTCCCCTTTTTGATAATTCCTGGCTTGCTTTGTTGAGCAATACTACACTTTAAAACACTGCTTGTTCTGGGCTTTTAACTTGTCCCTTTGTCCTACTGTACTCTAACACGCCCCTTTTTGCTCATGCTGGGCTTTAAATTCTACCTTTAAGCCACAGTTTACTTTAACACACCCATTTTTGCTCATGCTGTGATTTAAAATGGCCATTTTTTACAATACTGCACATTAACACTGACCTTTTTGGCCAGAAAGTCCCACCGTTTCTTCTTCGTTGTGTTCGAATGGAAGTTGTTGCATCTTGCACTGGCCCCAAAGTCTGCAGCGGTATTGCTCCGCCTCGTCCATATCTGTAAGCTTTTCAAAAACGTGCAAATTACGCACAAAAAGAACGCAGAGTACAGACAGCGCGCTCAATGCATATCTGCGTTTAACGTAGAGTATAAAAAAACCTTACTGCACTTTAACACGGCCCTTTTTAACCATACTGCACTTTAACACGCCCCTTTTTAACCATACTGCACTTTACCACGCCCATTTGAACATACTGCACTTTACCACGCCCCTTTTTAACCATACAGCACTTTAACACTGCCCTTTTTAACCATACTGCACTTTACCACGCCCATTTTTAACCATACTGCACTTTACCACGCCCATTTTTAACCATACAGCACTTTAACACTGCCCATTTTTAACCATACTGCACTTTACCACGCCCATTTTTAACCATACTGCACTTTACTACGCCCGTTTGACCATACTGCACTTTACCACGCCCATTTTTAACCATACTGCACTTTACCACGCCCATTTGAACATACTGCACTTTACCACGCCCGTTTGACCATACTGCACCTTACCACGCCCATTTTTAACCATACTGCACTTTAACACGCCCCTTTTTAACCATACTGCACTTTAACACGGCCCTTTTTAACCATACTGCACTTTACTACACCCGTTTGACCATACTGCACTTTACCACACACGTTTGACCATTCTGCACTTTATTACACCCGTTTGAACATACTGCACTTTACCACGCCCGTTTGACCATACTGCACTTTACCACGCCCATTTTTAACCATACTGCACTTTACCACGCCCATTTTTAACCATACTGCACTTTAACACAGCCCTTTTTAACCATACTGCACTTTACTACACCCGTTTGACCATACTGCACTTTACTACACCCGTTTGACCATACTGCACTTTACTACACCCGTTTGACCATACTGCACTTTACCACGCCCGTTTGAACATACTGCACTTTACCACGCCCGTTTTAACCATACTGCACTTTAACACGGCCCTTTTTAACCATACTGCACTTTAACACTGCCCTTTTTAACCATACTGCACTTTAACACTGCCCTTTTTAACCATACTGCACTTTAACACAGCCCTTTTTAACCATACTGCACTTTACTACGCCCGTTTGACCATACTGCACTTTACCACGCCCCTTTTTAACCATACTGCACTTTACCACGCCCATTTGAACATACTGCACTTTACCACGCCAGTTTGACCATACTGCACTTTACCACGCCCATTTTTAACCATACTGCACTTTACCACGCCCATTTTTAACCATACTGCACTTTAACACGCCCCTTTTTAACCATACTGCACTTTAACACGGCCCTTTTTAACCATACTGCACTTTAACACAGCCCTTTTTAAGCATACTGCACTTTAACACGCCTGTTTTTAACCATACTGCACTTTAACACGCCCGTTTTTAACCATACTGCACTTTAACACGGCCCTTTTTAACCATACTGCACTTTACTACACCCGTTTGACCATACTGCACTTTACCACGCCTGTTTTTAACCATACTGCACTTTAACACGCCCGTTTTTAACCATACTGCACTTTAACACAGCCCTTTTTAAGCATACTGCACTTTAACACGCCTGTTTTTAACCATACTGCACTTTAACACGCCCGTTTTTAACCATACTGCACTTTACCACGCCCCTTTTTAAACCATACTGCACTTTAACACGCCCGTTTGACTATACTGCACTTTAACACGCCCCTTTTTAACCATACTGCACTTTAACACGGCCCTTTTTAACCATACTGCACTTTAACACGCCCCTTTTTAATCATACTGCACTTTACCACGCCCCTTTTTAACCATACTGCACTTTACTGCACCCGTTTTTAACCATACTGCACTTTAACACGGCCCTTTTTAACCATACTGCACTTTAACACGACCCGTTTTAACCATACTGCACTTTAACACGACCCTTTTAGGCCATAGTGCAATTTGACACGCCCCCTTTCGGTGGCGCTCTGCACTGCAGTGTTGACCACGCCCCTTTGGCAGTTTGTTTTGGAGGCTTCAGCGGCACAAAGGAGGAGGACTTGAGTGTAAGTGAGCCTCTTATTAAGGCAAAGCGAGGTAAATTTGCAGTGATTTTACGGGTAGTGGTTGAATTTGAACTAGCGCTAAAGCACACCACGGCATTTGTACGTCGCCGTTTGACTGTAAAAGCTTATAAATCTTGCTAGCTAATATAAAAGCTTGCGTTTGGTGAAGGTTGGCTAAGCTAACGGCTAACCTGCTACCCCGTACCATAACATGAGCAGATAGCGAGGACAAAGTACGTTTATACGTGTCGAAACCTAAAGTTAAATATGACTTCAACAAACCGAAAATGAAAAACACTGGTAAACGTAGGTTCGAAACGAAGCTCAAGTCTGCTTCCTGTTCACCAGTTTGTTCGAATTTTCAGGCGCCAGAATGTAACTACTGCACCATTTAAGGTGGAACGGAAAGTTCAGATAGGAAGCCACTTTTAGTGCAGCAGGCAAGTTTGTTATTGTTAAATCTTATATTTAACTTATGAAAAAGAGCAAACAATATTTAGCCTTCTGTTACAGTTCGCGTTTAACGTTTGTTCATCAATTCGGCGCAGACAGCCTGGCATTCATTCGGTCAGCCCTGCTGATTTGGAGACCTCCAGCTGTTTTCCTGGACGTTATAGAAAATAATTAAAGAGGTGATCAACTTTATGACCTACAATGTGTTCCCTTACAATTATGGACCTGTTTTCTAGGTTTAGTAGTTTTAAAGCACTGTACTGTAAAATAAAAATGAAATAGGTGTAAATAGATTTTTTAGGTACTGTTTTGTCTTAGAACACCCTGCGTTAAGACATAAAATACTTAAAACCTTGTTACACTTCTCTTCAGTGATGATCTCGGTGCACCACTGTTCACAAAGTGATAAAACAATTTCCTGAGACATTGTTTTATCACGTTGGAAACAGTGGTGCACCGGGATCATTATTAAAGAGAAGTATAACAAGGTTACAAATGCAGAGAAAAGAAGAAAAAGTAAGCTAGCACCCAGTATAATAAACACAGCATCAATTATAAATTTTAAATAGCAGTAAATGTCATTCGTAATGCTTATTAAACAATTTGCGGTGTGCTGAGTATTGCAATAATATATATATATATATATATATATATATATATATATCTCGAAATATTATTTCAGTGGGAAAATACGTCCCTAAAGGAAAACTTCAAAAGCTTTCAGCATCTTCATCATACAAATGGTATTGGAATTGATTTTATTGTTCTTACACCAAACAGTTTGATTGTACATTTGCTATAATATTATATTGATATTAATACTTGGTGCCCATGTGTTGATACAATATTGCCACACAAAATATAGCAATAAGATGTTGTGAAGTTTTAGGGCTCTGTATAGGGCAGCAGGAACCTGGTGGTATGTTATGAATCATGATTCAGGGGTTACAGTTTGACATATTGCAATTTTTCTAGATAAATTTTTAGAAAAAACTGTCATAGTATAATGACACACCGCCATATACACAGGTTTGCTAATACTAACAGGAGCAGCTCGTCTTTATGCGGCTTGTTTATGTTGGAGCAGAAGAGTTTAATGGTGAAGAACATTGCTGTCTAACTTTTGGTTTTAAACCCAATACAAAATGATCCACTGTCTGCTACAAATCTTTGATGCTAAACTGTTGATTAAGTAAATCAATACAGTATCTCAAAACAAAATATAATGATGTGCATTATTTACAATATTTTCTTACACATTTTGTAATTTAACATGTGGATCAAACAATTTCTTTTTTCTCAGCAGCTTTGAAGATGGTACAAAACTATAAACAGACTTCCGGCGCCTGTTCGCCAACCAACACAGAAGAATTACTCACACCAGCACAC
Organism: Megaleporinus macrocephalus; assembly: GCA_021613375.1. Classification (NCBI taxonomy): domain Eukaryota; kingdom Metazoa; phylum Chordata; class Actinopteri; order Characiformes; family Anostomidae; genus Megaleporinus; species Megaleporinus macrocephalus. The sequence goes on along the minus strand of CM038704.1, from coordinate 35,915,487 downwards.
GAGGAGAATGTGCGCTTCATTCACTACAGTAAGCAGTTTGTATGAGTAATAGTCACTAATAGGTAAATAGCATACATTTTACTGACACCTACCATGTAATTCAGTTTCACCTTATTTATTTTCATTCCTATTCTCCAATGATCAGTGATCAACATTACTAAACAACTAATTAATTGACCCTGATTACTAAGAGAGGCACATTGCAAATACATTTATTAGTTTACATTTGATCTAAATACATTTATTAGTCTTTAGAAATTTCTATGTTTTTATATATTCCATGTTTTAGTTTCTTTTGTTTTGGTAAGTGCAAAAAAATCCACACTTCCATCAGGTTGTCAGTTTATGGTAGTGTTACCACCTTTTAATTATGTGTCAGCATAGTTTAGTGTTTGAAAGTTTTTAAAGAATGTTTTCTGATATTTTTCAGCCTGGCAATGTGTGATGAGGGAGATGCAGTCCTCCCAGGGAAGTGAAAACAGCAATAAAGGACCCCAGAAATATGTAGAGAGGACACCAAACCCCAACCTAAGCTGTATGTTCTTATCTGATTTTTTATGTTTCCTTAGAGCACAATGACATTTTAATATGACGCAGTCAGATTTCCAGGAAATGGTTTTGTTTATGAGCTTGGTCCATGTTGTTGATTCTAAGTGTGTAAGTAAATGAACACATTGTTTCATCCTTTACAGTGAACAGACTTCTGCATATTGTATTACACACTTACTGTTTTTTAACTGCAAGTTATCGCACATTTATATTGTATTTGTTTCCAATATATCAATTTCTAAATGTATATTCTTGTGGAAGCACAATCACACACATACATGTGTATACATAGAATCTTTTTTTTATTTCTTTGTAGTATTTTGTTAATACAAATACAATACAATCTAAACAAGTTATGGACCAATCAGCGTTTTGAGGCCGATTCCAATAGCTGATCACCTTTCAGCGCGATCGGCTGATAGCCAATACTGATAGAGGGCGGGATTATACGCCACGGCAGGCTACATGTAGTTATTAGTGCAAGCAAGTAATGAAACATGGTCGAAACTGGTTTATTCCCATTTTTAACGAGCTCATATGAAACAGCATAATATTTTAAACAAATTTAACTGTAAATAAACAAAGTAAATCAAACAAATATCCCCAATATTACAATCATTCAATTTAGACCATTAATTGAAAACGCTAATTAAATAAATGCAGTAAAAACTGTCATTAAATGCAGACTCTTGGTTATTTTAAACGACAATCTGCAGTCATTAAATGTAGAATTGTTGCTGCTGTACTGTTCGTATCGGTCAGATCTGGTCTGTACGGTGTTCCGGGTTATTTGTTTTGTGCTAGCTGCGGGTGCTAGCTCTGCTGTTTGCTGATACTCACTGTATTCAGCCGCGTGTAGTGTCGTATCAGATTAGTAGTGTTAAATGTTTTTGTCTTGGTTCTCCCACGAGACACGCTAATTTTACACGTTTTAAAAACGTCCTGGATGAAACGCTGGCTGTCAATACAGAAATTAAGCTCATTTGTTTAACGTCATCTATCGGCTCTCGAGATCGACTAAATATCGGCCGATCACATATTTTGATTCAAAATTGGTCAATACCGATACATAGCCGATCTATCCTTCAATCTCTAGTCACAATATTTCTTTTTTTTTTAGAAACTGATCTGCTGGAACAGAAAACAAAATCAGTAGTACTACAGTACTATCAAAAACTGTGCACACAATGCTTTTTATTCAGTGTTTGTATACTGTGTTACATTTGCTCTCTTTTTTTAAAATGAAACATGCAGTTGGTCAGTGTTTAGAAAAGCATATTGTGTTGTACTGTGACGTGTATTGTCATATTGCTCAGCTCTATATCAGATATCTTTGGTGTTTGTCTTGCAGCGTTCACACCAGTGGACTTAAATGACGTGAGGAGGCGGAACACGCAGGACTCCAAAAAGTCTTAGTGAAGACGGCGAGGGATCCAGCCTGCCTGCGCATGCCTCTAGCAAACGCTTTTTACTTTTAAATGGACTTTGTACAAGGTTTCTCCAGTCCTTATGCAGACACTGCCACTTCCTGAGGACCTGCACCCCTTTTACCTACAATTACTTTGCTGTAGGGTTATGCAAGTATTGGAAGCACTGCATACTTCCAGCTAATCTTCTGCGCTCAGAAGGGACAGTCATTTATCAGTGGTGGCATACGTGCTTCCCAGCCTGGAACATTATGTTAACTTGGCTCATGTCCGTCTGTATCACTGGATCAGTTAACAGTACGAGACACATGAAGATCCTGGGTTGGTCCACTATATCAGGTACTCCTACACCATGGAGCAGAAGTGCTGATCTGGGAGTCTTGTCCTCGATGCTTTATGCTTACATGTCCGTATACTATATTTCCATATAATTGTATGCATTAGATTGTAAAGTAAACTGGGTTGCAGTTTATTAGGTACTCATACTTTGTTACTAAACCTACTGGCCATTTTATCAGAACCTTCTGCCTTAAAGGGCAGTGAACCTACATGTATCTTGTAAGTAATGCAATGTTAATGAAATCTGAAAAAAATACTTTACTTAATTACTTATTATTTTACCATTGAATACCCTGCATGTATCCGTCTGCCATAAGTGGATTCCAACTGTATTACAAAAAAAGGCAGCATATTCAAAAACATTTCGTGTAAGAGCTTTCCGCGAGAGAGGTTTTAAAGGTAGACATCTCACCAAACCTTGCTGAATGACTTTGTTTACATCTTTAATCGCCATTTAATTGTGAAGATTTTTTTAAGACGGTGGAATTCCCCTTTAAATGTCCACTGGAGACTATAGCCTATCTGTTCATGCACATTTTTTCCCGACCCAACCTTTCATCACTGGAATGTTATTCGGATAAACATAAAAAGTGCAGCTGTGTGGTAGGTGTTTCTAATAAAATGGCCAATAAATGTAGTAACAAAGTAAGCTGAGATGGTTAAGTGGCAAGTGCATGCATATGAATTTGAATGCAAATCTTTATCCTGGATCAGCACTCTCAGTTTCAGAATATTAAGCCCTGGACATTTTTCATTAAGTTCTCTAGAGCCAGCAGAGCAATAGCTCAAGCATGGATTCGTCTCTGCTTCTTCCTTTCCTTACCGCTTAGGGCAGCTAAACCTACGCACAAGCCCAACTCCAGACTGACTACACGTTCAGGCCTTTCCCACTGAGCTCCTTTAGGCTCTTCACACTTCCAGGTATCAGCGAATCACCAAGACTTCCCTATCTTCCTGTCATTCAGAAGCCACACCATGTTAACATTTCCTTTAACTGTTTTGTCAGCTGGTTACCTGGGCTGTTCTCTAGTAAATCAAAAGTAGTTCAAGTTTTAGGAATTCTCTTAAATCTGGTTAGCGTAGCAGTAAGTACAGTCATATGCAAAAGACCTTCTCTGGTCAAGTGATCAAGTATGATCAAGTATTCTTTGATAGTCTCATCACAGTAGAGGTACTGTAAACAAATCTAACATGATATTCTGTTCACTAAAAATGGCAGAAACATGTCATATTACAGTGCGTTTCCTGTAGATTCATGCGAATATCTAAGGACCAAAATTCCAAATATTACGATTTCAAAGTGAATCAGAGCTTTCTGAGAGACACTGTGTTTCCTATAACTATATAAAAGTGGCACAATGTTTGTTTTAATGTTTGATTGTTTACAGTAACAAGAAAACATGTCTAATGTATAAATTATATTCAGCCATTGAGTAAAGTGTGTCCTTCAGATATTAGATTTTGTTAGATCATGTAAGATCATCTTTACATGCCGAGTTTGCTGAAAGTTGGTGCTGCTAGACTCTTCTTTCCTGAATATTGATATCAACGTCTGCGTTGTATTTAATGTCTACTGATATTGAATTTGTTACAGTCTTTTGAGGCATGAGTGGACTCGCATTTGCCTTGTCTCTCAGTTGTATCAGGGCTCGGCCTTCCCAGTTCTCAGTGTTGAGCTCAGGCTCTACGGCTGTAGCTTAGACCACTTGTGGGTCAGTAAATGAAGCTGTAGGTCTCGTTGGAGAAGAAAGGCCCTCAAACTTTAGCAAATTTTGTGACGCAGTGTGGCACATTGCACTGTAATTTTACAGTACGCGTTTAGAAAAGGTGGTTCCTCAAGGGTCATTTTCTAAGGAGAAAGTTTGCATGCTTAAATGGTTCTTTTCATGGTGAAATGGAGAAAGTGTCGTATATGCCATCAGAAAGGACTCTACTAACCATGTACAGCACTATCAATCTGAGGAGCCATTTTACCATGCACATGTGTTTTCAGGGTTCTGTGTAGAACTTTTGTAATTACGAAAGGCTTTGAAAAAACATCTTTTATTAAGAGTGTACTGCTGCCACCATCAGGTTAAAGGAAAAACTGTAACCTACTCCGGCCAATAAAAATACGTATGTGGGCCGCATTTAGCCCCTGGACTTTGGGCAGCACTGGTGCAGAAATTTAGCTAACAAACAGCGAATTTGACCAGCAGTGATCAAACTTTTGCATATGACTGTACGTGGCCAGACTGGCCTCTGTAATCTTAGAGCTGTAGTTAAAACACATATTAGTAGTTATTGTGTCTGTTTTAGCTTTAAACTCCTCCCTTATTCATACAGCAGTCATATAACAGTGACGTTTTAGAGTAGTGTTCCAGATATAGACATTTTTCTTAGCGAATAAAGCTGTTGTCCTAATCTTCTTGCCTGAAGGCATGATTCCATGACAAATGGGCTTTTCTCTCTCTGTCAGCGCGTATTGCTGTATGCGATAGCTGAGGCACCCTGTAGATGTGAAAGTTTATTCCTCTGATGAGAACCCACATCTGCTGGTTATTTACTGAATTTAACAAAGTGGGGTAAACACAAAACACAGACGTTTCCTAATATGTTTTCAGTAAATAAATAGAAACTTGGCTGTAAAATTAGCAAAAAAAGGGCATATTTGTTTTAGTTGTAGACAAGATCAGATTCTTTTCAACATGATCAGGGTGTTCATGCTTTTGCATATAACTGTATATGCATTATAAAGTTGCTGTCTAAAGAGAAACATGTCCGTCTCCATTTTTGTCGAGTTTTATTTTTCTGCTTTATTGCAATGCAGCAGATGCCCCTTATAGTGTGAGGATTTCAAGATAAATGGACCAATAGAAATGCCCAAAATACTTTGGACAAAATTCTGGTTCCATTGACTTACATTAAAAGTTTTTGCCTTCTCCTGTAAAGTTGCAATTTTGGAGATACTTGTTTTCCCTTGCACAATGGCAATATTCTTTTTGTAAAGCATATGATGATAGTCTCAATAGATATTCCCTGTTAAGCAAAACGTAAACTCATTTTAATCTCCATCCACTCTAACCAAACAAATACAGGCTTGGATGTTGAGTAGGTGTTTTGGGGTTTTTTTGTGTAAAGTTTGAAATTTCTGTAATTTTTGGCTTTACTGGTGTTCAATCAGGGTTAAAGAACCTGCTGTTGGAACAAAACTTCTTCTCCAAAATTGAAAGGAGAAAGAGAAAACAATATATCCTTTCTGCACAAGTCAGCAGATCTTTTTTTTACATAAATTTGGGTAATTTCTTCTGAAATGTACACACAATGTAAAGGACAGCAGAGACTTTGTGTGTCAAAAAAAAAAATCTGAGGTAAAAGGTTCTGTTCCAACAACAGCAAAATAGTTAATGTTGCTCTCCCGCCTTTTAATATATTATCTGCCATTTATGGAACAAAATGTATGTATGTATTGTCATGTTAGCACGTATAATCATCAAAACATATATATTTTTAGGTTGAAGTAAGTATTTATTGTCAATAAAAAGAATAAAGCATCAGTTTGATATTGTAATACTTTATTTCATCACCTCATGATGTTTCTCCCCTGAATGAAAAAAGGAACAGCCATTACTCTGGGTGAAAAAACAAGCTCATAAAACACTTAGAAGATAAAAAAAACATGAATTTGTGTAGGTTGGACTTTAAGCTATGTGAATGAGCTTCTCAGTGAGAAGTAAAATTCTCACTCTTTAAACTTCCACTCCTGTCGGCACATGGGACACTGCTGCTGGACCTGCTGCGAATTCAGCCACTTCAGAATGCAATGCATGTGGAAGCAGTGCGAACACTGACCCCAAACCAGTGGGCAGTCATCTCCAGGGACTTTACCTGCACACAGAACAGAAAAATATGATGCAGCATTCGCCACAGCATTAGTCACACCTTCATCATTCTGAACACAGTGCCATCAGAGCGAGAAACATCTCTGCATAATTAAACGGTGAAGTTGTTAAAAGAGTAATTCAGAGTGGTTTTGCTGTGAAATGCTCAGAGTGGTTCACAGTTGTGGTGGCGACGCACACTCCTAGAGCTCCCTTACAGAAAGGTATTACATGAAATAGTAATGGATTCATTATGAGGCAAAAAAATCCACAAAGAAACTTAGTATTTTCAGATTTCTACTATTTTACCATCAACATTCCATATAAACTCAGAAGACGTGTAGGTTTACTGGTGGTTTTGGATAGTGGGAAAAATGGCTGTATTTGTTTTGTAGACATCATGACCCCTGGTTCATATCATCAACAATGTAACATATCTAAAATTATTTCACAATAGCACTGAATCACTCTTTGCAAAAACAGCTGTAGTTCATTTTTAAACTACTGTTTTCCAACCTTTTCTTTAGTCTTAAAATTAAACAGGCAGCTGTTGGTAGCTGTTGGCAGCTGCGTTTAAACAGATGTTTGTATTGAGTCTCACTGAAAAAGCACTCAGAGCTGAAACATTCCTTAGAACTTTGATATGAATGGGCAGGCCTGGATCATCCAGAGGGTTTTAAGGGTTTGTGCACACGGGCCCAAACAACTAGGAGCACCCTGTGATTTCCTGAGAAACAGGTGTTTTGACTTGCGGTGTGAAATTTACTGGCTGCAGTGTACAAAACAAAAAAATAAATAAAATAATCATTTGTTTTAGACAATCATAACCACAATGCTGTCCACATCTTTCCACAACTTCATGTTTTCCTCCAATCACCGACAACAACCGTTCAGCTGACCACCAATACCCTTGGTAATGATTTCAGGTTTATAGCAATAAGCTTCCGTTCCTGTAAATGTACCTTGACTTTGAGACTGCAGATATTCAGATGTTGTGCCTGAGGGAACGATTAATGCTTGAACTGATACTTCGGCAGAGTTAGCGATGCTCAGGCCAAAATCAAATCTACCTTAAAGAAAAATGTTTCTGCAATGATTTGTGAACTGTCCTCTGGGGTAAGAAATATACAAATTAAAAACATTTCCATGCCTGCCATGTTAGTATTTAAGTTCTATCTAGTGTGGCTAGTATTATATATATTTCTGCTATTTTATATAGAATTATGTTATGTATTCAAAATTGTGTAACTAGAACCAATTTATGTATACTTTTTCAAAGTGTACTAAAATACAACATAAGGGGATAAAAATGCAAGTACAACTAGAAAATATATACTTTAATTATTCCACAGTCTATACAATACAACCAGAAAAACAGCCTTCACAACGAGTCTCTGTGCGTCACCAACCACACAATCAAATCTACACACAAACATTGCATGTACATGACTGGCGTGATCTCTCCATTATATAATCTTTCTGAGTGCAATACTGTAAATATTATGAAATAATGTAAATTAGGACAGTACCACTCTGATGTTCCAACAAAAATAAAATAGGTGAGTTTCTGAAACTGCAGCTCAAAAAAGGATTAAAAGCTACAGAGAAAATGAAACTCCTAACGTCCAGACGACCTGGTTGTCCCACCAAAATGTCTTCAATAGATAAACAGCACATTGTTTTTCATCTTTGAGAGAGAGGAAACATTAAGCTCAACATTCACAGGTGTTTTTGTCCAGCCTTCCACTGTGAAAAGACAACTCAGCGCTATGGGTTGAAAGGATGTGTAGTTGTTTAAGAAGCTCCTCAGTGAGAAAAGGAGATCAAATCAACCAAAAGAAGCTGCTGGTGTTGTCAGAATAATAGACTTAATTCCCCAGAGTCCAGACTAATGGTATGCATTTTTAATACCACTCCCACCAAAAATTGGGAAGATCTGTTGTTTCCCTGCCCACAGTCCCTTAAGAGGGTAAATGACATTCTCTATTTGACACTCTATTCGCAAATAGATTCAAATAATTCACAGAAAACTTTATCATTTAATAAATATTTTAGTTCAAAGCATTTACAGTGAAGCATCAAAAATGGTGCTACGACAGTTACACCTTACCTTTACAGCACCAAAAAAACAATCTACACTGAAGCTGGACTGTACATTTCTCTAAATATGAAAGACAACAGAATAAAAACGGCTAAAATACAGTAAGTGTTGCTGTGAATCTCCCTGTAAAACCTGAGACAATCATTTTAAAAATGATTCTTTACGTATTAACGTCACACGCACAGACTTAAAAAGAATGTCCAGCTTGATGGTTAGATCTGAAATGCACTTTACACTTATCAAGATATGATGACAATAATAGACAATTCACTCACATCCTCAGGAAACACGACAATTTCACCAGAGGGGTCTCCAAATCTTACGTAGTGTAGCTTTAAGGCAACACTGTAGGATTATACCTTATACTGCTGGCTGGCTGACCATCAGTGCCTCCTCACTCCTCACCTGGCACCAACTAGTTCTCCTCTTCATTCGTGCCATCTGCTTCACCCTTGAGTTCATCACTGTATCATCCAGATGTATCACCTGTTTCTAAAGCTTTTACCTTCAGACTCAGACTCTCTTAGTTCTACTTTGAATTTAGCTTAATAAACTGTAAATACTGTTTGACCAGAGGAGAATGAATCTTGGTTCCTCCCAAGGTTTCTTCCTCTAGTTTTAAGGGAGTTCTTTCTTGCCACCGTTGCCTCTGGCTTGCTCACAGGGGGATACATGTTGTGACTCCACATGTTTTCAAACTCCTGTAAAGCTTCTTTGTGACAACATTATTGTAAAAAGCGCTATATACATAAACTTATATACTAACAGTATCATAAACATTTTGATGGAAGTCCAATTTATAATAGGGAGAAGAGAGAAGGGTCTCTGTCATTGCCATTCAGGCCCTGGAATGCCTGATACATAGCATGCACATAGGCATATGGACACTACAAATTTCACCCACGATATCAGTTATTTACACATACAAACAACCTAAATCATGCATGCGAAGAGGAGCTGGATTGGATACTTTCGTCTCATCAACAAGCGCACATGTACAGCTGACCATCAGGGCCTCAAACTGCAATCTGTATTTAGGTCAGTGGTGTAAAAGTAAATTACACTTGAAAACTGTATTAAAGCCCAAGAACAAAAATGCCCATTCTTACACAATGTGTAAGTAAGATTTTGTGAGAGGTCACTTACAGTCTGGGCAGCAGCCGTTGAACGGAGCTCTGCAGATGCCACAGTTCTCATCATTGGCCACCCACAACCATGAAGCCACGCCGTTCCACTGTTTTATCTTCACCTTCATTTCTTAGCTTTGGGGGAAAAAAAGAAAAACGCTGACACCAATTTAAAAGTTCTAATAAAAGGACTTCCACAGTCTAGCAATATGCTCTTAAAAAAGATGCTTCTTTGAGGGTTCTTAAGTAAAGACAATGGCTTTGTTTAAATAGAAGGGTCTTCAGACCGATGAATGTGTTGTATATGGTTCTTTTATTGTGATGTCAAGCTTGTACCAATACAAAAACCTTTTTTAGAGCAGCACAGAACCATTTTCAGAAAGGTTCTATACAGAATCATGCAAAAGACGTTCTCTAACAATCTAAAGAACCACTTGACAATACAAAGGACCCTTTAAGGTTTTTTTTGAGTGTTTACTGTCCTATACAGAACCACTGTCTTTACTGAAAAAGAACCAGCCTTTTTAGAGTGTATACATTCTCCATCAACCTGAAGAAGACTTGGCCATGAAAAGAACCATTTAAGCATGCAAATGGTCCTTTGAGTGTTCGTGGTTCTATAAAGAAAACTCTTTTACTATAGAACCCTTGAAGAACCATCTTTACTGAATGTATCTAAAGTACATTAAATCGCATGAAATTGCAGTGAGATCGAATAATAAGTCTAACGTTGAAACTGTATCAGCAAAATACACAAAGCTAAAAGTAATTATTTAGAAGAAGGAACACTAGTACAGACTTAAACTCAGTAAAATCAGGTATTGTAAGCTGTTCTTGTAAGCTGAGCTCGAAACTCAAACGATACGTTATATTTTTCTGTTCCTCCTTAAACTGTCCCGGCGCCAGAACGTAACTAATACACCATTTAAGGTGGAACGTGCAATACAAATTTCAGCTATGTAAACAAACCATACAGCAAACCGCCTCCTCGTTTGAGATCAGACAACATACGAGACCACTTAACAAAATGAGAAAAAGAAGGAACATGTGAGATAAAAGAAAAAATACCGAGCCATAAACTAAAGCTCTGTTTCCCTCCTGTTTTCCATTTTATTTACAGCGCCGACCTGGAGCTCATTTTCAACGCTAACAGCACCGCATCGCCACCTGCTGCACTGGAGGAGATAAAGCGCTAAGCGATAAGGCAGAAAAGACGCTTAATAAATGAAATACATTTTCTAACATTTTCTACCTTCATTGTCTGATCGTATTAATGTTTTTTTTTGTATTTTATTTGTCCTACCTTTCTGTATGAAATAAATAAAATGTTAAAACCGAAGACGGTGGCCGAATCAGAAACCGTAAGTGTGGCAGAATCTCAAATAGCTCTTCGTCCCCTATGGAGTGCACTATATCCGTTATGAAATTTTTTTTTTTTATTCAAAGTATAGGTCGAATAGAGAATTGAACAAAATAATTTAAATGCCAAATAACTTTGTTACATGTATTATGTAGTGTTTGGGTGCCTTAGATCTTTGTAGTGCACTACGTTGGGGGCGGTTTGAGATGGAGCCTGTTATTCAGTAGTGGCAACAAAACACGGTTAAATACATGATTGATGTCTAAAAGCATTATGGAATTAACACAATTAAAATGTTATCATAAATAACAGATTTTTTGTTTACATGTCTTTTTTATTGCAAGTCGGGCTTTTATTCTGTTCTCGGAAGTATATGGTCTCCTAGCAACGTTTTGCAAACAAGACAGAGGTCCTTCACTTGTAGGATGGTGGTTGGGAGCTGATGTAAAAATACAAAAATAATTTTAAAGGTCGGTGTGAGAATCACTCGGTTATTTTGTTGTTGTGGCTTCGTTTAGCGCTCTGTGTTCTGTGCGTATAGTTTTGAGGAGACGAGTCTTTGGAGGTCCAGTGTCAGCTTTTTGTTCCAGTTTTGTCCTTTCACCTTAAATGGTGCAGCAGTTTGAGCTGAAGTGTCCTGCTTGTTCAAAATGCGAGCAAGAAATTGACATAGGACTAAGACTGCTGCACCATTTAAGGTGAAATGAAAAAAAAACCTATTAAATAATTAAAAACAATCTGCTTATATGTGACTTTTATATCCAAATACAGTTTTACAGCGTTGGAGGAGACAGAGGGTCAGGGAAGATGGAAGAGCATCTTCCAGAGGGGTCCTTAGAGGTCAGCAACCGTTTTTTCCCCCCACAAACAGGGCAAAACATTTAATTCTGTGAATTATGTAATTCATTGTTTGTTTCACAGTTTGTGTTGGTCATCCTTTAGTCCTTCATCAGTGGTCACAGGCTCTGCCCACTTGAACTGATGCACTGATATGATGTTGGTTTATGTGCAGGTTTCAGGGGGAGGGCATGTGGAGTCCAGTGCTGATGAGCCAGCTTCTCACACACATTCAGGTTGGTATTAGTGTGCCTTCACCCTAAATGTGCTTGTATTTCAACAGTTGACAAATTACACTGCTACTCTTATTCCAGTCATTAATTATACCATAGAATGCATTTATGAAGCATAAAGTTATCAATTATTATTTAAATATCTGTCCAAGAATAAAATATCTGTTTTCCTTATTTTGGTCAGATCATTTTGATGAGCTCTGCTCTGTTTGGCTGGCAGTTCAGTGAAGCACTGCGACGATTACACAGAAGCAACATGTTGAAATAGACTAAATAAAATGAACCACAGTGTAAATAAACTCAGTCTCCATACTATTTAGTTACCTACACTAGTTACTTGGAACTTGCTAGTAGCCTACGTTACTTATACTAGCTACTTCCTTTGTTACTTACTATAAATTTTCAAAATGTTCTGCTGATACTAAGTAACTAAATACTTATAGGTTGCTGTTAGACTTGTGGTGCTAATAATGGTGGAACAGCTTGTCTGTTCAGTGTTAAATGCTGAATCAGTGTTAAATTGAAGTTGTTAAATTAAAGTTGCTAAAGTTCCTGTTCGCTAGCTTGTTTTGCAAATTTTCTGTTTCACCTTAAATGATACTGCAGTTACATTCTGGTGTTTGTGTAAACTGTATCACTTATGGTGGAACAGATCACTTGATTAAGAAGTTGGCTAACAGGAAGCTGACTTCAGACATATTTAAAGATGAACATCAACTATGCATCACTGACAGTCCAGTTCCTTGTGAAGGGAATGAAAGGTGCCAACATCATCTTCATTGCGTGGAATGTAGATTTTTCACATCTGCTGTGGTTGTGTATAAATGTTGGTGGTGTAAATATTATTGAGTCTGTTATGTAACAATTTGGGCCTGTTTTAGAGTCCTTTTTTATAAATGCAGGATTTGATGTTCACTGTATGCCAGTTCTTTGTACTGAGCCCTCCTTATTTAGTTATGACAATGTACATACAGTTTTACTTTCAGTAGCACCTTTAAACTATAATGACAATAACCATATATCATGTTTAGAAATCAAAATAGTAGTACAGCCGTTTGCAATAGTAACTAGAAAATTGAAAAAAATAAAATAAAACTGTGAAAAAAGAAAGAAACCACAAGGAGTGTGATGAGTCTCTGCCCTCATCTCTCTGTGCAAAGAGACAGGCTGCTTGAGACGGCACTACCTATGCAATATGTTTATCAGTTAATTGTAGTAAAAGGCAGTATTTTAACTGACCTGAACCTTCATGTTTTGTTCTGCTGTACAGTGTACCTCATACTGTGTTTTTAAGTAATCGTCAAATCGACTTATATGTATATTGGTGTCTAATGGAAATATGACATTTTTCTTAACTGATATGTGCTGCGTGTTCTAGAGTGGGACAGTGGTGACCTGCCTGATCCTCCGGCCTCATCTCTACACTTCACGCTGGCCAATTCCACGGTAATAGAGCTGCAGAGGAATTAGGTTTTATGCCTAAAGGCCAAAAACTTCTGTCACATGTTTTTTTCATATGTGCAGTGTCTGTAGTGCCCAAAACAATACTGTTTTATCAGCCCAGTTTTTTTTAGTCAGACTTCTCGTATTCTGTGTAAATCCTCTCCTTCCAGATGACTCTTATGGACGGAGAGTCAGAGGAGAGAAGCAGGATGATGCAGAACAATGAGAGTGAAGAGGATGATGACGAGGAGCTCATAGTGTTGGACCCTGAGCATGTGTGTAACATTACCTTTCACATATTTCACTGCTGTCAGAACAAAACCCTATATCTAAATTGTTTGTCAATTTGAAAATAATTACTAATATAACAATGTAATATAAAATCCATTATGTTCACTGCAGCCTCTGATGAAGAGATTCCAGTCTGCCCTGAAAAATCAGCTCACAAAACAACTGGAGAGACTCGATCTTGAGCTCCGTGAAAAGGTATAAAAATTTCAGTTACTTATACTAAACATATCTAAACATAAGCAAATATTTGCAAAAATAGAGAATACAAGTTCAGGGTTTAGTAACCAGTTATTTAGAACTAAGCTTTTTCTGTGTCTGTGCAGGCTCAGGCTTGACATTTTGTCCCCAAACTGAATACAGTCCAACAAAATTCCTCTATTCCACCCACAGGACCAAGTTCTGAACCTAACTGTCAATCTAAACAACCAACTAGAAACTGAATAAAAGTCCACATTGTCAAAACCATAAAAATGATTCTCAGCTACACATAATATAGAACGTAATGCCTTAAAACTGTGTTTTTGTATGTGTGGTATATAGTTGTATGCAGAAGTTACAACCTTGATCGAATGCCATGTTTAGTGGATTTTCTAAGTGAAAACAGGGAACACACTTAAATGTGCATAATTTCTGTCTATCTCAAATTTAACATACTGGAAACAAATAAACAGGAAATATAACACGGTATGATAACATTTGCACAGACTGCAATTTTCCCCAGTATGTTTTAAACAGTAATTGTATACTAAAATGAGTAGAAGTGTGTTATCTTTAGAGGTTGGGTAACTCATTTACACTTAAACCATCAACAACAATTGATCTGGCGCACTCAAACTCAGATATTAAGGCTCTGTGTTCCACCAGGTGGCACTGGAGCGAGCGGAGGGCAGCCGGAGGGAGAATTTGGGTGTGGAGCTGTACTCTGTACAACAGGAGCTGGCCAGGCTGCAAGCGTTTCTGGAAGGTCGTCATGAGGCCAGCGCGCAGGCCAGCGTCCAGCGGAGACAGGCTCAGGAACAGCTGGAGCATGTCAGAAGCCGGTACAGGACTGTAGCAAGACAGACCAGCACGCAGCGCACACAGGGTGAGCACCTTAGCATGCTGGTGCTGAGTGATAACGTATCCACTCCATATCCAAATATCCACTCTTGTGGCTGTATAAAGATTATTCCATTAACAGCATAATGACTTGATTGATTACAGCTCCAGTTAACATGTAGGTGCACTTTGTAATTCTACAATTGCACACTGTAGTCCATCTGTTTCTCCATAAACTTTGTTAACCTGTTCTTCAATGATCAGAACACCCACACAACCACCAGAGAGCAGGTATAATATGGGTGGTGGATCATTCTTAGTGTAGCTGACATAATGGTGTATTAGTGTGTATTGTGCTGGTACGAGCAGATCAGACACAGGAGTGCCGCTGGAGTTCTTAGACACTGTGTCCACTCACTGTCCACTCCATTAGACAGGTTACGGTTACATGTCTCGCTCCCAACAATGTATATTACAACATATATTTTATTAATATATATTATATATATATAAATCCTGAAAATGGGTTCCTAACACATGATTTTCTTTAATAATACATATTTTTAAAAGTGCTCCTCTGCATGCTGTGTGTTTCGCATTATTGAACAGTTTTCAGTTATTATCAACAATTAACCTTACAAATACTGGAATATTAAGATTAGTTCAAATGCACATGCCCAGCCAATCAGATTTTAGAACTGGAACTATCTGTTTTCTAATAGTATATTCCCCTTTTTATGTCTGTGCGGTGTCTCAGTGTCAGAGCTGCAGTCAGAGGTGGAGAAGCTGGCCCTGCGTCTGCTCTACATGCAGGAAGTGACTTCTGACCTTCGCTCTGATATCACTGCCATGAAGAACGCAACACGCAAAGCGAAGGCCGAGAAACTGCAGGCAGAACAACAGAAGCACGAACAGGTCAGATCCTGGAAGGCTGTTCACTTCATGTAGTCAGCTAACTTGGTTTACATGGTTTATTGAATTAATTAACCAGAGTATATACCACTGATGTGAATGATGTGTAATGTGTTAATTGGCTGTTGTAGGACCTGTATGTGGAGCGCCTAGTGAAGCAAGTGGAGAAGCTGAGGGAGCAGATCGCTCTGTATGAGGCTCAGACACTTGCACAGGCTGAGGAGACACAGGCAGCTAAAGAGACCTTAGCTGAGGTCAGGAACTCTCTCACATTTGAACACGCTGCTAAAACTACATGTGATTGCAGACAATCACATACTTAATATGACTGTGTTACAGAGAATGGCTCTCTATAGCAGAAATGCTCTGTGTTTAAGCAGAATAACTTTCCACATCTGTTAGCTTTCACAAGCATGTGCTTACATCGCAACAAAGAGAACATTCTTATTTGGTCAATTTTTATGCATTGTGTTAAAAGCAAAAACATGTAAACGATAACATGTTTATTGAGACCTTTATTGACAGCTAGCTGTGTACAGACGTTGATGTCCAGGCTGACTGACTTCAGTCCAGTCACGCATAAATAAAGCTTAAATCTAAAGTACTTAAAGTGCTCTAAAAGGAGCAAGTTGAGTAAACATTAATGTGCTACATTATAGAAGAAGAATTGCTTTTAGATGCAGAAAATATTTACCCAGTATGCATATTTTTGAACACCCAGTCAAGTTACATGCTTTTCTGATGATAACACCTCCTAAAGTCCTTGTTACTTGTCCTCTGAGTGAGCGAGCTAAGAAGCGCTCATTCTTGATTTAGTCCAGATAACAGTGAGTCATACAGTGCACATACAGTGAACATCTCCACATACTTTAAGGCAACTGAATGCGTGATGCAGTGCCATGTTAATAAGATAATATGAACTAATAAGACCATAAGATAATATGTCCTGGTAGAGGTCTGCATTCCCACATAACTCTGTGGGTCTAATGGGTTCCACCACAGAGGCTTATGGCACGTGACTAATGTTAAGTGTCATGCGCAGGAGAAGACGGTTAATCAATCCTGTGTGTGCTGTAGCACATGTACGACATATCCATAAAATCACGTACATATGTAGGAAAAGCCCACAAATGCATAAATAGTCTATATAAAATTACAATAATCACACAGTAATTATCATGTGTAATCTGCAGAAGGAGAAAACAGTAGGCAGCACCGTGGTGTAGGGGTTAGTACTGTCGCCTCACAGCACAATGATCTGGCCTCCAGCAATCATTTTCAGAAAAGAATTTATTTGCGATTAGAGTGTCATATATTGGATGTCATTTAACCTCGTAAGGGACTGCTGGCAGTTTCAGTGCGCTATACTAGGTTTTTAATATGCAAGCAATCTCGGACATACTACATCCGCTGTCTTACCCACGTCCTGTGACGCAAGACGTTAGACCACCACTATAAAAGTCCTGATACTTATTGAAAGCCCCTTTTACTGACATCATATTAGATAATAATTTAGATTTTGTGACACGCACCTGCGTTTTTTCTGAATTTGTACTCATACGGTGTCGACAAATCAGCAGGAACTTAATATTTTTTTTTACTTCAGAAGTAGCGTTAACTTTTGTGGTGGTAGTCCACTAGCAGGTGGTATGCTTTCTGCCTGCTTTTTTCCCTCCGCTTTGAATTCATCCGTGGCTTCAGTTGAATTATGGGATAGCACAGTGTGCTGCGGTTGCATACATAAAAATGGCTCGCAATTCAGTAGATCATCCGGGTATCGTAACCTACTACTTGATGACTACTTAGTATTTGGACACACTAGCTGATTTTGCCTACTGAATAGTAGGCAAGTAGGTGATTTTGGACGCACCCAATGTCTTTTCCCTCATATGTTCACCAAATAAACACTTGTGCATCAACATGTGTTAAGGTGTTTCACCTGTGGAGGATATGTTAACGTAATTACACACATTATATGATTATATGTCATGTGTCTACGTGTGTGCTTGTGTGTATATGTGTGGCCACCAGGCTCAGTTGGAGATGGACTCTCTGACTGTGGAGCGTAAGCAGCTGCTGCAGCAGTGGAACAGCAGCCTAATTGGCATGAAGAGGAGAGACGAGGCTTTCACTGCCATGCAGGAGGCGCTCAGGTGTGTCTGTCTGTCTGTCTGTCTGAGGTGACTTTTAGTGTGCTTAGTCATAGAAGCAACTTATAACAAATAAATAAAAACACATTATTTCTTCATAAAATTCCTGCTTGGTTGTCCTCCTGCCCTTTCACCTCCCCAGACTGGCCAATCAGCAGGTGCGTTCCTTGGACACACAGGCGGAAGGCTTCAAGCGATCAATCACAAAGGAGCAAGAGAGTAACGAACTGCTAACTGTATTGCTAAACCGGGCACAGCTCAACAGTGCCACCTACCGCAAACTCATCACACAGTCGAACAGCCAGCAGGAGGCGCTTCAGGCCCTGTACAGCACATACTCACGCACTCTGCAGGAGACAGAGAAGAGCCTGAACAGGGTGACCGTGGTGAGGAACACATTCACACTCACACATTCCGTAGTCAATATATATATTGTTGTTACACACTGTTGTTTGGGAATTTACAACTAATAATCGGTTTCCGTGGGCCACTGTCAACATGAGAAATAAAGTAAACAATAAAATGATCAGGAAAAAGGATCAGATGCTTTTCCTCAGCATCGGATGCTCCTCTGAAACAACTTACATTGCCATTTTAAGCACAATTCTATGCAACGGGTTGTAACTGTCCGATTATATACAAGACTGCAAGTAGTTGCTGCAAGTAGCTTTTTCTAGAGTTTTAGAGTGAGATTATTGCTGGATCTCTAAAAGCTTTTCAGTTGGTTATTTTACATGTGGAGTTAAATAGAGGGCAGTTCTTGGCCACGTTTGGTTGCAAAATTCATTAAGCTCTAGGGTTTTAACAATGAACTTGAGAATTGAATGATGAACATGGTTTGGCAGATTCTGTACAAGTTTGTGAGCATCACTGAAAGAGAGGAAACCCACACCAGCAGGATCTATTGAATAATTGTTATTACATTAATGAATTACCTGATTATCTTTTTAATTGTAGTTACAAAATTCATGTATGTGAAGTAAATATTTGCTGTTATGAATTGCTTTAATTAATCCTAAATCAATATAATATAATTGATATAATCCATATAGACAGGTTCTCTGATGATAGTCCAGCTTGTGAGACTAAAGCCATTAAAAAGCACCACATACGTTACAAACAGTAATATAAAAGAGGTATAAAATAGTACCTTGTAAACTGTCCTCTGAGTGATCAGAGAAGTGCACAGCAGAGTAATGCATTCATTTTATTTTCAATTAGTTTAATTTTAAAAGATGTTTGACCATCCTACCACTTTAATAGGAATGTGTTGTGTTCTCTCTCTTTCTCTGTAGGAGTGTGGTGCATGTCAGTCTGAGTTGACTGTTCTGAGGAAGCAGTTGGAGAAGGAGTCGTCAGTGCGTTTGGATCTAGAGGAGAAGATTGTGAGGAAGATGCAGGAGCAACTCACCCATGATAACGCAGCTAAATACTCCAAACATCTCACCAACAAGGCCGCTGCACATCAGAGAGACAGGGTGAGGTTCTCTCTCTCTCTCTTTCTCACTCTCTCACTCTCTCACACACACATAGGACACAATTCAAGTTTTCAAAATTGTAGAATTTATCACCATATATTCACAAAATAAAATTTATTCCAAGCCACCTCAAGGAATGACTTACTTAAATCCTCACTTAGTTTTTCCTACAGCTGTTAAACTACAATATTTAACATTCAATTTGATTCTGTTATGCATTGTCAGATTATATCCAATAAAGTAACAATGTCACATTACCATTACCGGTAATATATCGTTTACAGTCAAGTGAATTCAATAATGTGCATAATCCAGATTAAGGGCAGAAAGTAAAGAGCAGAATTGACTAGATGGAGGCGTGATATGCTAATTTAGATGATAATATAATAGAGAGATTCACACAGAAAGTTACAATATATGTTAAATGTAATCCAGAAGCCTTTAATTTAACTGAATCTGTTGACGCAGCTGATATACAAACCACGTTCTCTTCCAGATATCCTTTTACATGATTACACTAATAAAAGCATAGAAAACTATTGAGGCATACAACTTTTTGGAGAATGAGCTGACCTTGGTACCAAGGTACTTCACAATGACGGGTGGTTTTCTTTTACTGTCCTGTGGATTAACTTAGCAACATTCAACCCTGAGATGACACTTCACATTAATGTTACAGTTGTTTACTTTGAAAGGTCAACCCTTGTAAAGGTATGATGAAACACTCAAGACATGGATCATTGCGAAACAGAGAATGTCATTATTTTCCTATTCCCTCAAATTGTGCAACAGTTACATTCTGCAGCATTACGTTGCCGGCTACATCATTTATGGTGGAATAGGAAACCTGCTGAAATAAAAGCTTTCAGCTTCTTGCAGTCATGTGGGGCATTGTATTATATTTTCTGCAGTCAATCTGTGTGCGCACTGGTAACAGCTTTAAAACAACAGCTACAAGCAACACCACTGAAACATAAATCATCACCGCTAACAATTATACCACCACTAACCCTTAAATCACTACTAACAATTAAGTCACCACTAACACTTATACCACCACTAACCCTTAAATCACTACTAACCCTTAAATCACCGCTAACACTTATACCACCACTAACCCTTAAATCACTACTAACCCTTAAATTACTAATAACAATTAAATCACCACTAACACTTAAATCACCACTAACCCTTAAATCACTACTAACAATTAAATCACCACTAACACTTAAATCACTACTAACCCTTAAATCACTACTAACCCTTAAATTACTAATAACAATTAAATCAACACTAACACTTAAATAATTAATAACAATTAAACACCACTAACACTTAAATCACTACTAACACTTAAATCACCATTAACACTTAAATCACTACTAACAATTAAATCACCACTAACACTTAAATCACCACTTACACTTAAATCACTACTAACACTTAAATCATTTATAACAATTAAACACCACTAACACTTAAATCACCACTAACACTTAAATCACTACTAACAATTAAATCACCACTAACACTTAAATCACTACTAACACTTAAATCATTAATAACAATTAAACACCACTAACACTTAAATCACCACTAACACTTAAATCACTACTAACACTTAAATCACTACTAACACTTAAACACCACTAACTCTTACACACAACTAACACTTAAATCATCACAAAATGACCGCTAACACTTAAACACCACTAACGCTTAATTCACCACTAAATCACTGCTAATACTTTAATCACCACTAAATTGCTGACAACATTTAAATAATTACTAAACACCTTTTTATTATTTTGGTTTTTTTTGTGATTTGGTGTATCTTGAAATCTTGAAAACTGTTCACTGCAGGATATTATTCACTATTGTGTTTATACCCTCCTATTGTTTAACCTGCTTTATTTGTTTCTGTCAGGAGGCTCAGCTGTCTAAGCTGGAGAATGAACTGGCTGCAGTAACCCTGGAGGCCAGCCAGGTGATGCTGCGTCTGGAGGCTCTGACTGGCCTACAGGCTGACCTGGAAGAAGAAATGAAGCGTCGTCACCAGTTGCTAACTGCCAGTGAGGCTGAGGGGGTCAAACGCACCACCGCCATTGAACGCAAACAGGCTACCATCAATGTCTACAACAAGAAGATCCAGCAGATTGTAGCCAGCACAGGGGTCAGAAAACATGGCAACCAGTCCACATTTTACATCACTATATGTCTAAAAGTATCCAGACAGAGTTAATTCAGCCACTTCAGGTCACGCATTGCTGACAGCTTGTGCCAATACAATGGGGCGCTTTACAGAAGCTGCACATGAGCCTAAGATCAGACTATGTTCTAGAGGGGTAGGAAGTCCCCCAGCATACGGGTGTGGAGAATTGGAACTGTGTTCTGCACAGTGCTGAGGCTCAGTCCAATACCTTTAAGAACTAATGAATCTTATCATCCAATCTGTTGTGGCTGAATGCAATATAATCCTCACATCTTTTAGTGTAAAGCTGTTACTGCAGCAGTGGAGGAAAAACTATTAATGCCTTCAAGAAATGCTGGAGGAGCAGGTGTCTCTGCAACCTTTGGATATATATAGTGTACTTTACACATGAATCATACTTAAAACTGGGCAATATGACCATATTTATTGTTGTTGCGATAAAGTATTTCACAATAAGTCAGCAGATACTTTTCTGACCATACTGTGGATATTTCCAATATGTAAAAAACACCAACCAACTACATCTTTGATTTTAATGAACATATTGGCAAAAACCTAAAACCTAGACTTACGCTTTTTATGCTTTATCATGTTCAAAAGTCATTGTGTAGCACATGAACCACTCTGACTATTTTTCACTAATATCACTGTAAAGATGTCCTTTTTCAATGTAAGTTCAGATGTAGGACATACAAAAAAGAATGCTTTGATTGTGTGTGTGTTTGTCTAAACAGCATGAAGACCTGGGTCCTCTGGAGATCCAGGCCAGCACCCTCAGTAAGCAGCTGGAGGAGGTGGGGGCAGAGATTAAAGAGCAGCAGCAGTTCTGGCTCTGGCAGCAGGGGGAGCTGGTGAGACTGAGCCAGGAGAGACAGGCCCAGAGTAGCGCAGTACTGAACCTGCACACGCAACTTACTATACTAGAACAAAGGAAAATCAGGACAGAGAGTGAGTATATGTATATCCAATATAGAGATATAGAGATATGTATCTACATATGTGTCTAAATGTAATAATAGGCCTAATGTGTTCCATATGTGTTATTTGTAGGTAAGTGTGTAATAATTAAATGCACCATATATATATATATTATATACTGTCATGGTTTCTGAATCCAAAATGTGGAATGCTAATTTTAAAGGTCGATCTCGGGTTTATGCGAATCGATATCGGATTATTCAAATGAAGATTTGAATCGAAAATAGATTTTTTAAACACACCCCTAACATATATAATAAAAACAGAAGAACAGAACCTGGTTTGACATGCATGTCCTAACCCTAGTATTCACTCCAGTAACCAAATAGTGATTTTCTCTGGGTTACCTACACAGTCTAGACTTTTCAGTCCTGAAAAAAAACATAAAGATAAATAATAGTATAATAAACAGCTCTGTAGACTCACCTCATCATGTGGCATCACCTGCATGTGTATTTGTAAAGGTCAAATAGAGCAGGAGCAGCGTGGTTTATCTGAGTTGGAGCGACACTCTAAAGCTCTAATGCTGGACCTGCAGAAACTGAACTCACTACTGAGCCAAAACAAGCAGCAGAGCCAAGAACTACAACAAAGTAACAGCCTGATGGAGAACATCTTTATCCACCAGCTAAAGGTACACTTATGTATACACAATGTTTTGGATGTGGAAGAGATCTACACTGTAAAACTGCTGTTAACAGGGAAATAACTGAAGTGGTAAATATAAAACTTGTAATTAACAGATATTGTTTTAAAAATGAAACAGTATGTCACAGACTGTTTTGCGCTAGGCCAGAAAAAGCTGAGCACTAAGCTTAGAGCAGTTGACATTTTTGACAACTTCTGAAAGACATTCCTTATGTTTTATTTTTTTTTGTAACAGTCTTTATCATGTATCTGTGCTTGTATGTGTCAGTTTTACAGTGTTTAGAGTCTTGACACCTTGAGCTGCTGCCACTGTTTCCCATTCCCAGTAACTGCCCTGAACCTGCTTAGGCTTATATTCAGAGTCACTGACATATGTAGAACTTCCACAAGACCTAGGGTCATGTTTTCTTGCTGTTTGTTTGCTGAGTGTAGTGTCGTGGAATGTTAGAGAAACTGTGTTTGTGCAAATAGGATGCCGAGCGGGAGTCTGTGGAGATGCAGTTGCGTCTCGAGAAGCTTCAGGAGGAGAAGGAGAGACTGCTTAACAGCCTGGTAGAGGCAGAGTAAGTACAAAACATACAATTAGCACACTCATTCTAATAACACCCACCCTACACTGTTTACAGTCTAATCAATATCCTCATTATTGCTTTGATTCCCGACCCGATCAGCACAGATGCACTCATTTAAGGGACCCCCATACTCACTCTACCATCCTCCTCTTCACGCACCCCACTCTGTGTGTTTGTGTGTGCAGGCGTCAGATCATGCTGTGGGAGAAGAAAACTCAGCTGGTTCGGGAGACCCGCTCTGCCGTGGACTCGGAGGTGGGGAAAGGAGACATTCACACCATGAAAGCAGAGATCCACCGCATGGAGGTGTGTTTGTGGTCATCTTTGCTGATGCATGCATTTGTATTATTCTGTAATAAGGACAACTTGTTAAACCTTTGCTGCTGGATTGTGGCCAAATCCACCAAAATCTCACCCATCCCTGTCCTGTGAGGTTAATGATACTTGACTCACATACCAATGTTGTATTAAACAAGTCAATGTGTGTGTTTGTGTGTTTCAGGTGCGTTATGGGCATCTGTTAAAGCAGCAGGAGCAGTTGCTTAGGGACATGGAGGCGGTAGTTGCCAGACGTGAGACCATTGTCACTCGCAGTGAGGCTCAGGCCCGCAGTGACCGTAAACACCCCACACACACCGACCTCCAGCACACACTGCAGGCCCTGCGCCGCAACATCCTACAAACACAAAAGGTAGGCAGATCTTCTACTCTGGTTTCTTATTGTACTGTGCAATTGTATGTTGCAGAAACTGCACTGGTTGGCTTTGTTACTTATTGCAATTCTGGTTAATAATTAATTGAATTATTTATTGAATATACTGTGAATGTAAGAAGCTAAGAAACCCTCTAAACTGACTGTGGTACAGCTGTTTATGCTAAGCCTCTAGCAACGCCTAGCTCTAGTAAATGTGTGTGTGTGTGTGTTTGTGTGTGTGCATGCAGCAAACAGCAGAGTGCGATGGTGTGTTAGGGGAGCTGCGGGAGAAGCAGAATTCTCTGAATGAGAGCCTGAAGCGGAAACAGTTGCAGATCAATGATCTTCATAACACCAGCAGTGCCCTCGGCACTGACCTACAAGACCTACAGGAGACCAGAGAGAGTGTCAGTATTAATTTGTGCCGACTGTTCCTGTTTTTGCATAATTAGTTAAAATGTATGTTCTAGAGTAGAAAAGAATAGAACTCATCATTCATTGTTTCATTAAACAATCATTGTTTTAATGATTAGCAGATTGGTACGTTGGGTTCTAAGGGGCTCTTGTGCTCTACTCTAAAACCTTTGCTGAGTGTTCTGCTGTTTACTGGTCAGATTCCTATTGTTTTCATCTGCAGAGTCAGACAACGCATTGCCCCCTCCTCTTTGTTCTAGAACCTGACATTCTGCTCTTTGCGCTAAAATAAGGAATGGCATTTTTCAATTCTATGCTGTAGAACCTGACTGGACATTTTGCAGTCCTTCAGAACCTTACTTAACGTTCCATTGTTGTCTGCTGTAGAACCTGGCTCGGCTGTTGGCTTTGCAGTCTCGAGTAAAGCAGCTGCAGGCGGTGAAGGAGGGTCGCTATAGTGCCACGGCAGGCGGAGAGGCTGCACTGGAGCAGACCATGCAGAAACAGCAGGAGAGGCTACAGTCGGTAAGAACATTTTGGAAGACCAGCGATCCTAGAGCATTTTCTATTGCCTGGTGCTGTCAAAAGCTGATGAGAGAATCTCAACTTCTCACATATGTACTGTAAAAATAAAGCTACAGTAGTTTTGTGTTTATTTTAGCAGCCTGCTATTTAAGTCAGGGTTTATTAGCTGAATTGACCAATGAGTGATCTGTATATTATTTTACTCTGTTCACGTTTCTGCTAAACACAAGTGCTGTAACATTCCTGGGAATTAGTGCATGTGGTGTTTGTCTGTTTGTGTTCATTACATATATAACTACATGAACAGGTCAATGATTTTTGATAACTTGCTGGATTTTAATACAGAATTTAGTGGATCTATATCAATTATTTTATAGTGACTTTGAACATGGCATTGTCAGTTTTTTAGGATTACAGCCAGTTTAATATGTTAGAATATAGAAATAAATTTCAAAAGGACAAAAAGATTTACTTCAGACATATTTGTGAAAACATTTTCTGGATAAACACATCTTTGCAATAATGATTTATGTCATTAAACAGATCACAAATTTTGCCTTCAGCCGTGTGTACTTTCCAGAGTCAAGGTTTGACGTCATGTTCTTCAAGTCTCATATGTGAGATTCTTGAGCTGCCTTTATGATGTGTGGATGTTTGTGTGTGTTGTGTACCCGCAGGTCAGTGGGGTTCTTCAGCGTGTGGTTCAGAACTTTCCCCATCATGAAATCACCCTCCGCAGGATAAACTTCCTACTGTCTGCACGCACCCAAGCAGACCACCAGAGAGCCTAGCACTGCTTCAGTTTTTATTTGATGCATTTATATTTAATATTACAATATTACCAAATACCAGATTCTTCATGTGGTTAGATATTATTTTTATTCTGAATGTTTGATCTTGCCTTTGTGCACCCAAAGACCCTCAGAAACCCAGCTGAGACATCTGTCATACTCAGAACACATTCAAATAAAATAAGATTTTTAAAAACGTGTTACTTGTTGGAGGCTTGTTTGTATATGGCAGGCTTCTTTCCCACAGTAGTATATTTTACAGCACTGTGAAAAGAAATTGTATTTATTATATGGATGGTGAGAAAGAGAACATGCCAAACCAACTTTTAAGACTAAACTTTGGAGGTGTGGCTCTGGGAAACTGAAAATGAAGCTCAGTTGTGGAAAAGAATGGAAGTTAAAGGTGAAGAGTGGGCACAATCTTTACTGAAAAGTGGATATGATATATTTACAAGTTGAGGCTTTTATAACATTGTAAATGTCAGTTCTGTGTGGAAATTGGCTAATCTATAAATGAATTACACATATGACATACTAAGAGATCTGCTTGGAAATTTGTGAACTGTAAAAGTGACCTAAAATGTAATCAGATCTATAATTTACTAATAAGAATCGATACAAAGAACCCAGAAAAACAAATAAATGAAATATCTATATAGGTTGTCATTCTTTTAATGAAAGAAAGCCCAGGTTCACAAAGAAGATCATCTACACTTGATCATCTTGTGCATTATAGCCTCTAAGTAGTTATGATTACATGCATGCATAACATTTGATAAAATATGAGTGTATATATATATATATATATATATATATATATATATATATATATATATATATATATATATATATATATATGTGTGCGTATTACACAACAATGTGCTGCTTAATTATAGCTAAGTCGACACTGGTGAGTCCAGAAAACATTACAGAATCCTGCAGTACCTTATTTATGTTTATAGTGTTATAATGAGTGGATATTGTAACGTGTTACAGAACTTAATCCTATTAAGTAATATTTTTATCCATCACGCATGTATGTATAACTACATAGAAGCAATTATATGAGCTATTATTATACAGTCAGGAATTATACGGTATTGTGCATGCAATGCAGCATCATATAAATGCTTTGGTAAAGCACCGAGAATACAGGATTCATGACACTGAGAAATAAACTTATTGACCATTTTTACTGGAAACTACATAACTGACCGGTGCACAGCTGTCAGCACACTCGAAAATATAAATGGCTTATATTGTCCTTTCTGCATATGAAAGCCAATATTGTAACAAAGATCTAACAAATGATAGGTGTGTTACACAACCTTTTATCATTCTCTGTGTTTTTTTCTTTGTTTTGTTCTCGTCAGTCATTGTTTAGCACAACACACATGAATCTATAGGTTCATACTGAAGCTAAGAGGAAGTGGAGTATAAAGTGGTGGGAGAGCTCTAGAAACAGGCTCAGGGAATTCCCTCTTAAATTACCTTTCGATTCAGGCCTGTATCAGGGGAGTGGGTTCACTTTACAGTTGTAGCAGTCACAAGAAGGTTTCCACAAAAAACATCACTGTGAGGGCAACGCTTGGTAACTACCTCAACGCTTGGTAAATAGGGCTAAGAGGGAGCTACTGTTCAGCTGGTGCATTTAGACTTTTGACTTTCAGTCAAGAGGTTTAACTATTTTCCCATGAAATGTCGGAGAGATTTGGCAGAGTGTTGCTCAATGTTTTGCACCATCAACTTCATGAGAACATTATGATTCATTGTTGTTACTTAGATTGAAGATTCCTGTTTCCTGGTCTGATGATACAAACAGACAAAACAAATACCGATATTACTGCCAGTGTTATTTATCTTTGCATGACAGAAAAATATTATCATGAATTCCTGATCTGCAATCTGTCAGCTTCTTCTAAACTCGAAAGTCACTGAAGTCACAACGAGAGCATGCTGTAATATCACATGAATCATTACTGACATGTAGCATTTAAAACTTTTAGTCCAAACCACATTAGTGTTAAAAAGAGAAAAAAATGTATTTTATATTTATTTGAATAGGTCAGAAGTGCTTCTCTCGATACATAATGTTTAATTAATTAAAGGAGGGCTGTGCAAGATTAATGGGGGATCTATTATCACACTCAATTCCCAGTATGATGCAATAAAATAACAAACCAGTGTTTAACTGTATAATATACAGTTATGTGAATAGATTTACATCAGTGTCCTGTATATTCTTAGTGCATAGCTTACAGTATTTACAGTAAATTTGCATAAATACTGCAAGTAAATGACCATAACTTAAGTTATCTGAACTGTTTTAAACCAATGCACAGCTCCAACAGCCCACTCTTTTATGGTTTTTAAGTTTACAGCACATTACATTTACATTTACGGCATTTAGCAGATGCTCTTATTCAGAGCTACTTACAAAAGTGCTTAGTGTTCGGTTAGAGTATGAATCTCTATCTAGTACAAACAAGTTTAAGTCCAAACTACTCTTATACTCAAACACTGCCATAAACACAGGGCCAGTGCTGATATCTAGAAACAAGACAATGCAACACCTAGCAAGACTGGAATACCTACAGAGAAGAGAATAAATACAAGACTACATACAGTACAAGTGCAATACTTAGCCAGTGCTCCTAGAAGTAGCACATCTGCTGCTACTTTTTATCATTTCACTGTAGGTTAATAGGCAATTTCCATTATAAACCATGACAACTGTTCCACTGTTTAACAAAAGTGAACAGCCCATATTAATTACTGTAATTGTTTCACCCTTTCACCCACATACCTCACCCACAGTATAATCGAGTCAGTCTGGTGTTTTAGATCTGTTGCTTTCACATGCAACATCAAAACATGTGGACAAACCAGATATTAGGAGTGGAAAGAGGCTTAAACACAAAGTACAGGTTCCACCCTGTCAGATCAGAGCCGGACTGAAGATAGTCACAGTTAGAAGCTGGTATTATTTGTTAAAACTAAAGACCTATGGCCATGTTTGGGGTGAAGTGGGTGAAACTGAAACTATGACATGTTTCTGGTCATATCCAGGGCAAAGTGAAAATGCCATCGTGCTTTGAAGAGTGTTTACCTGCCGCTTTAAGAACACACCTGTACCCTGAGGTGTTGTGTACGCACACCTGCGAGCACCCAGTGTCTTAGATTAGTCATTCGACACTGTTATCATGTGGAAAAATCTTGTAAGTGTAACTGATCAGTAGGTGTGATCTAGGATGTGCGTTGTTTTCCCGTAAACTTGCTCTTCCTCTTCTGTCTGCCACACTCTTTCATTTCCTCTGTCCACCGACAGGACTTTGAACTGTGTTTGGTTTGTTTTAGATAGTGATGGAGGTGCTTAATGAATCTGAGTCATGCACAAACACAGGGGTCCTACAGAGAGTGCGCATGCGATTTTGTGCAGTTGTATATTGGTGCTGTTGTTTCAGGAACTGATGTCAGGAACCAGAATCAGTGGTCAAGTTTTGGGGATGCATTAACAGTGAACATGTGGGTGACTGTTGACTTCCAGTATTTGTTAAGTGTAGTAGAGTTAGACTCAGAAACAGAATAACACTGCATGTTTTAATGCCTCTGTCTGAAAATTAAGCCAGCTGTCTTAAAAGTCGATGCCTTCGAAGGCAGCGTTCTCCATGCTCATGTTCTCTGTTATTTCTTTTACTAATCTGCACTGCCCCAGAGTATCATGGGAATGTAAGGGAATGAAGGATACACATACTCTGCCTTCATGACTGGATGCTTGCTGCCTTAAAAGTTGGCAGCATTTATTACTTTTCCCATACAGGTTTTAATGCATAATTACTGTTTTATTGCTAAATTAAAATTTTGAATAAAAAAAACAAAAAAAAAAACAAAACTGTGGCATCATGTTATTTTTTAAATTTGCAAAATGGAAAAAAAAAGTTTAATTGTCCAATAAAATGTTGTGTATAGAAATGCAACATTTGCAAATAAGTATATACATATATATATATATATAGCAAATGTTTGTTTTCTGTCTAATGTGTGTGTGTGTGTTTGTTTGTATGTGTGTGTGTTTGTGTGTATATGTCTGTGTGTTTGTTTGTGTGTATGTGTGTGTGCGCGTGTGTTGTAGAGCATAGTTTAACAGGAGAAACTGCTCCTTGTATTACAGGTTTTCTCACGCACTGTGTTTCTATATGTGTGTGTGTGTGTGTGTGTGTGTGTGTGTGTGTGTGTGTGTGTGTGTGTGTGTGTGTGTGTGTGTGTGTGCATGTGTGTGTTTACACGCACTTGTACTTGTTTTTAGCTCTTTGCAAAGACGAAATGTCCTCACAAATACAGAAAACATGAAGAAGATAATAAAGCTGAAAAAATAGTAGAGACAGTGCCTTTTGCTTATCTAAGTTAAGGTTCAGAGTTTAAGGTGTAGTTTGTAAGAGTATGATGTAGGGTTTGGGGTGTAGGACGTAGGGTTTAGGGTGTAGGGTTCAGAGTTTATGGTTTATGGTGTAGGATGTGGGGTTAAGGGTGTAGGGTTTAGAGTTTATGGTTTATGGTGTAGGATGTGGGGTTAAGGGTGTAGGGTTTAGAGTTTATAGTTTATGCTGTAGGATGTGGGGTTTAGGGTGTAGGGTTTAGAGTTTATAGTTTAAGGTGCAGAATGTAGATTTTATGGTTTGGGGTGTAGGATGAGGGGTTTAGGGTGTAGGGTTTAGAGTTTATGGTTTATGGTGTAGGATGTGGGGTTTAGGGTGTAGGCGTAGTATTACAAGGCTACAGTAATAAAGAGGTTAGTGAAAGTCCTTAAAAGAATAGTAACACCAACCTGTGTGTGTGCTGGGTGTGGATTGGGAGGCGTTTCTCTTTCTCTTTCTCTCTCTCTCTCACTCAGTGAATCTCTCTGCCTTTAATTCCTCTCATTATCAGTGCCGGTGTGTGTTTGAGCTGCAGTCACTCTGCGTCTGAGTGCATGTGTGAGTGGGGAGTTAAACAGCTGTTTTGTTTTGTTGTTTTTTTATTTGAATTTGCAGCCTTTTTGGTTTTTGTGCTCCTTTTTATTGTGTGTGTAGTTTGTTTTTTTGTTTGTTTGTTTGTTTGTATTATTTGGGATCAACCTTTATTTATTTTTTTGTTCGATTCCCATCAGAGATTTTTTTTTGTTTTTTATGTGAGTGAATGTGTGTGTGTATGTGATTGACTGTGTAACCATGTCAATGGAGACGGCTGAGGAGACCCTTGAGCTGAAGGACATGGATGAAGAGGTGCTGTGGGATTTGATTAATGATAACCGTCACGCGATCTCTCTGGGTGTTAGACCATGCGTGCTGATCCCGTACCTGCGGCAGGCGCGTGTGCTGACCGACCTGGATGAGGACGAGATCCTCACCTGCCTTAAACTCAGCAATCGCAGCATGAGGACTAGTGAGTAACAAGTACAGAGGTCTAACAATAAGAAATACAAGTGAATATACAGCGTAACATAATAGGAGGTGATGTCCACTGCGGTCTAAAAGTTGGGGGATCATTTTTAAAAATATTTTTCAGTAATAATTTATAATGTGGTTAAGATTTGTTGTTTAGTATATGTTTCTGCAACAAATGAATTAATGAAGAGTAATGCAATTTGGAATCACCTGCATGTCTACAGTTGATACTGTTGTTTTAATATAATTTATAGCTATAACTGTAAACTAGAGGACTGTATAGGGAGGACCGTGTATATAATAATGTAGTGTAATGTAAAGGACACTGTCATTCAAAAATGTAGTGCACACATCATATATACTCAATAAACACTTATATGGAGTATATTGAAATTCTATAAAATACATTCTAAAAGATGGGCATAATATGTTTTTAAATGTTTCAAATATACTTTGGACAGCTGGTTACTATACCATAACTATTATACTGTAATTATCTGTTTAAGTGACCTGCCTTGAGATTTAAATAACACACTGATAGTATAGCACTAGACATTCTAAATGTTAGTGGTATTTGAATTTTAGTTCATGCAATCTATGTTAACAATGCTAGAATGCTTTTTAAGAATTGAATAATATACTCTACAGACCAAAAGCCATAGAGTCCAAGTGTAGCACACTGAGACACTGCTTATTTAATAGGTCACAATAAACATTTGAATTTTTATTTGTCCTCTGATTTCCTTTTAATTAAGAAAGCCACTGCTTTCTTCCATTCGGTTTTAATCTGGGGACTTTCAAAGATTGCAATGTAACTTATTAAACAATTAATTTGCTTATTGAACAATTAGGAATTGAGGGGAATAGTTTAATTAACTTTTTAAAACAGATGGGTCATTAGTAAAGACAGGGGTTCTATATTCATAGTGAACTCTCATTTGCTTACATAGTCCTTTGCCTGATGAGTTGGTTCTTCAGATTGATGGAAAATGTGTGTTTTTTAATGGTCTGTATAGTCAATCAGTTTATCAAACCAAACAACAATTTCATTATGCATAGAACCAGTGTAAGAAACAGTGTGGTGTTGTTCATTTCAATGGTTTTACCACATGTATTACACATTTTTGTGTTTGATAAAATTTCTCATATGACTTTACACCACCAAAAACAGCCATAAGCCTCTCTAAAATATATTTGAATCTGATTGGTGGTATTTTAAGAGAACCATGTATTAAAAGATATTTGGGGAACCAAATGTGGGAACCAGAAGTTCTTTTGTGGTATCTTTCCAAATAACTTTAGCATCTTGGTTTTTAAGAGTATGAGTATTATGATTATTATTGGGTTGTGTACCTCAGTATATATTTAAACCAATAACCATCTCATCCTGAGTGCTGAGTAAATGGCAATCATTAGTAAAGGGAGATGTGCTATAAAATGTGTTATAGCTGATGGGTGCAGATCTTGGGAAGGCTACTGCATGTAAAGTAGGATCATGGGTGACCAGTTGTATGTAGGGTGACATTAGCCACTGATCAGGGCGCAATGGTGAATGTTTGATCTGTTTTTGTAGGTCACATGCTGGACCTGCTGCGTGTCCAGGGTCGGAATGGTGCTGTGGCCCTGCTGGACAGCTTGATGATCCACTACCCAAATCTCTACACGCAGATCACTGGCCGCAAACCCAGCATAGAACCTTCTGGCTTCAGTGGTGAGCTAGCCAGCAATGCTGTGTCATCCTTTATACTGCTGGAGTGTGAATTTACAATACAATGGTTTACAAATAATACTAGAATGATAGTAATACATGCATAGTTCATATATTTTTGTTATCATAGTGTTTTCTGTAAGCCATTTTATGGGGGGTTCTGTTACATGTAGACACATTCAGAATGTTAGCTACAGATGTACTAAATTTGGGTGCCACTAGTCAAATGGTCAAACATTTGGTTGTATAGCAAATAAAACTGCAAGATATCATAGTTTAATTCAGACTCAGATGCCATATCTCAAATTCAAGTATACATTTTATTCAAGTATAAATTTGTATTTCAAATTATTCTCTATGCAATAAAGTTTTGTCTCGGTCTGCCTAGGGTTGATAAAGTACTCAGAGCTGACGGAGTATCTAGTGCGGGCAGTGACCGGGATGCAGAAGGAGCTGCAGGATGCTCGTGCGGAGGCTTCACATTTGCGTGCACGGTGCTGCTCTCTGCAGGCTGAGCTCTCTCAGGCCATCACGCAGGGGCAGGACAGCACACGCCTGCAGGCGGAACACACACGCCTGCGCACTCAACTTGCAGGTACGGCTGTGATTCTTCTGGAAAGTAGCCTGAGGTTTCCAGACATGTTTTTTGTTGAATTATGATAGGGACACACTGTTTACAGCATGAAATTAAGGGCCCCCTTAAAAAATGCAAATTAATTACAGAGGCATGCAAAATTCTGGGCACTCCTGGTTAAAATTTCTGTTACAGTGAAAAACAACAAAGTGTATTTCCATCTTTTACAGCTTCAAAATAACAAAAAAGTTTGGACTCCCTTCATGGTCAGTACGTAGTAACACAGTTTTGGGAGGTATCACAACTTGAGTCTTTCAGTTTTTGTTTGGGGTGGAGTGTTGCTCTTTTTTCCTCTCAATAGGCTTCTAGTTCTGTGAGATCCTTGCAGCCTTCTTGTGTGCACCACTTCATATGTTTTAGGTCACGGAACTATAGCAATGGCAAAACATTCAGCTTGCACCTCTTAAGGTAGTCCATTGTGGGTTTTGAGATGCGTTTAGGATCATTATCCCGTTGTAGATGCCTCACTTTTTTCAAGTTCAGCTTTTGTACAGACAGTGTAAAATTTGCTTCCAGAATTAGCTGACATTTAACTTAATTTGTTCTTTTCTACCAGTAAAATGTTCCCTGTGAGGTATGAGGAAGTAAGTGGCAGTGATTAAAGGATCAGTTTTCTGCTCTCACCCTCTCACTTTGTCTAGTCACCATTCAAGTCAGCAATCAGCATTAATTGGGATTTTGGTGCTTTTAAATATGTCGCAAGACCCCATGTGTGTGGAATGCTTTCATATATATATATATATATATATATATATATATATATATATATATATATATATATATATATATATATATATAGAGAGAGAGAGAGAGAGAGAGAGAAATATACAGTCATGTTGCCTCTAAATGAAACATGGTGATTGATTCCAGATAACTTGTATATCGTCACTGTCCAATGAAAAACAAATATCTGCAACTTTACAGGAGAGACCGAAAACCTATTTTACTTTCAATGTAAGGGTATGGAACCAGAATTGTACACCATTGTACACCAACAACCATTGCCGTGTTCAAATGATGTAGATAACTTAAAATCGACAAAAATACATTTTGGGCCTAAAAATGCATTGTTTTAAGTTAATTCCAGAATAAAACATTCTAGTATTATTAGTAGTTATTATCTAATGCCTACCTTGGGGTATATTTGCGTGTGTATGTATGATCTGGATGTGGCAGTAAGGTGCATGTATGTATGTATGCAGGCCTGCATAGAGACCTGCTGCACCTGAAGGATGAGAAATGTGATCTATATGTGAGATTTGCAGCAGCAGTGGAGGAGAAATCTGCTGTTAGCATCCACTGTAGAGACCTCAACTTGCAGGTACGTTACTGTGTTTGGGGTTGACTTATGTGGAGTAGCTAGTGTATTAGCTAAAGTCACTAGCCAGTGTATTAGAAACACCCACCGTGTAGGTTTACAGTGACAGACGGCACCCGAATTGTTTTGGTTTGATTTGTTATAATGTTCTAAAAAATGAAATAGTGTTCTATACCTTTTATTTCAGTTTCATAACTGTGATCATGCTGGTTAGCTGTCTGGAGCAGCTGCAGTAGTATTTAGTCACCTGACGTTATAGCAACCACCTGTGAAAACATGAACACATATCACAGGACCCCCCACAACTCACAGTACAAAGAACGAGGCTGAAGTCCTCCTTATTCACCAGCATTTTCTTAGAATTTTCTTATTTCTCCTTAAATTAGTCAAGTTAAGTCAAGTTTATTTGTATAGCGCTTTTTACAACAATGTTGTCACAAAGCAGCTTTACAGGAATTATGTCTTTGGTGAAATAAAGCTAAGTCTGGCTTTGTGCAGGTGCTAATCTACTATGAATATACTGATTAAGAAATACTGTACTTACAATTCTTTCTCAGCACAAACAACCACTGTAAAAGTAATCAGAAAAACATCCACACCAATGAGTTCTCGTTACATGGTCAAATGGACACATCAAAATAGCACAAACATGAATGCTGATTGCTGTGTTTTCTCCATTATACAATACTATTACAATTTCTGAGTACAATATTCTTTAAAAAAGTGTAATATAGGACATTACTATTTTGCTCTGAGGTCAGGCAACATTGTTTACTGCTCCAAAATGGTGGCGCCGTTGACATGCCTGTCTGTACCCAATAAAGTGTATGGCTATCTATGGTTGCAAGGACTAACTACATGTTATGTTCACTCATTTTGTATATGGAGAAACTTTGAGATAGAGTAAGTTTATTGGGTTTGATATTCTCTGATTACCCTTATGTCTGGCTCACCAAAAGTGTTAGACTACAGTTAGACTGCATATTTCAGGAACCTTGCTAATAAGTTTGACCAGTGGTCAGATGGGACACTTTTATTTGCTCAGCCAAACACGTATTTTTAAAAAGTTTTAATAATAAGTAGTGCTTTTACTTATGTCATATGGATTTATTTAGCCCTTTTTTCCAATCTTTTTCCAACCCAGTATTATTTTTTTCCAACCCAGTATTATTTTTTTCCAACCCAGTATTATTTACAGTTATCATCTAGTATGTGTTTGGACCACTCAGTAATTCATTAAGCTAAATCAAGATTGCTGGTGAAGGAATGAATAAATATGATCTACTTCTTTCAAAATAAGATATATTAGTGCTACTTTGTGTTGTAATATGCTTATTTACATCTGTTCTAATGAAATATGATGTATGTACTGGTGAAAATACACATATTTGCATACATAAGATGAATGGCTTAAACAATGAGCTTAGGTTAAGACTTTTCCACAATACTGCAATGTCAGGCCCACAGAGTAACCCTCCACTCTATCTCTCTCAGGTGTATCAGTTGCAGTGTGAGCTGAAGAAAGCTCAGACTGAGACAGATTTTCAGAGGCAGCGCTCTCTGAGGAAGGTTTCTCTCAGCGAGACACAGCAGCTGCGGGAGGAGCTCACTATTCTGCGGCGGCAGCTACTGGAGGCTGAGAAAATCACACCGGTGAGAAAGTATAAGATTAATTCTGGCTTGAATGACAGTTCTTAAATCACACTCATTCTGCAGCTTATGCATATTGTTGCCTGGATCTTAGATTTTCTAACCCTCAGATCACAGTGTGTGACGGTGAATGACGTGTTTTCCTTTACTGTCTTTACTGCTCTACTGGTTCCCCTTAGGGATGTTGCTAGTCTCCTCTCTTTTATATTATGTATACAAATTAGTGTCAGAGTAAATATGAAAACAGACACATTTTAAGGTTTGCTGATGATACAGTGATTGGTAGCCTTTTAGGGTACCAGGAGAATGACCGTGGTACAGTTATACAGGACTTTGTGTATTGGTGTGATCAGTCTTCTCTACATTTGAATGTGAATGAAACAAAAGACATGGCTATTGATTGTAGGAAAGCCCCACATGGCCTCGTGCCAACTGTAATTAAAGGCTCTGTAATTGAATTGGTGGAGAGTTATAAATACCATGGCATGTTTATAGATAACAAACTTTGTTTTGATTCAGACACAGATTCTATTTTTAGGAAGGTACAGCAAAGTCTTTTCTTTCTGAGAAAATTAATTCCCCAGTAATGATAGCGCACATCAAATGTAGTGAGTTACATACAGTGTGCTAGGAGGCAAATTCTGCTGCCACAGGGCGAACCAGAGATTTACTGTTGCTACAAATCATTTGGATTACTTGGTGCTGATTGGTGTTGAGTGGCCATAATATCATTGGTGTTGATTGATGTTGATATTGTGTGTGTAATTATTGTATGGAAAAGTTGTTCTCTAAAGTTATCATGCTATGTGTGTGTCTCAGGCATGTCAGGACATCCTGGCGCAGGACCTGCAGGAGGCCAAAGACCGGCGCTCTGAACTTGCGGAACAGCTGAGGATACTTCATGATGAGAATGATGCATTAACGAGGGAAAGAGATGAGGTTACTATGCATCTTATTGTTTTATTAGTCTCTGCCACAAAAGCTCCATCCACAGAGGTACATGGACCATCTGATATTTATTATATGCCAAGATTTATACTCAGAGAGATGCAGAAAGGGGGGTTGTGGGTAAGTTTAGCTCACAAAGGCCACATTGTGCACACCTACAAAATCCCCACAAATCTGCGGAGCTGTGCAATAAACAAACACGGATTACGAGGTTGTGATGAGGGTAGGCCCTTGTAGCTGGCTACTGTCCATGCGTCTTCAGTGGTCATCGTCCCTTAGTCTGTCCTCTAGCTGTCCCCTCTTTCCCCTCTGTCCCCTCTGCCACAACTTCAAAATGTGTGAAAGTGCCATTCCCTTGTAGACCATTGTAGGTGGTGTTATCTCACTTCTGACACCAAATATGGCATTGGTGAAGAAGCAGATATAGGAAACATAGCACTATAGACAAAAACTCTTTTATTGAACACTGCATCAGTGGAGAACTGCCCGCTCAGTACTGGCTGAAATTGCAGAGATTGAGTATTAGTTCTTGCAAAGAGAGAAGAAGAAGACATGAACTAAAATTCCCTCTTTGTTATCCATACATTTTGATTTAGACACTGTCCACCAGAATACATGTTTACATTATGTGCCAATATATCTTCAACTGTAAACAAGTGTTTACATCTAGCTGACAGCAGTAAACACTTGTTTTTTCTGATTAAGCTTCTGGATTTGAAAAAAAAAAATCCCAGCATCAAAAAATTTGGATTTTGATTTAAAGTTAGTAGCAAGTTAAGAAAATATCCTTTTCTTTGTCAAAACCTGTTGAATGACAGATGTCTGGCTAACAAGACTAGTGCTTTAGTTTGGCCTAAGTCAAAAGGCAATGTCCATTAGTCCTTTAAACTATGTATATTCAAACCACACAGTAGTAACTGAATATTAGGCTTTAAGGTTAATGACTGAACAGTATGCCTTCTAGAGTCTCTCACGTCATCTGTGTAATTGTTTCATTCTCTTTTACTTTCTGTAAACAGTATAACAAAGGGAGCTTTACCGTAGCAGATTAACATAATGAAGATCACTTGTGTCCACAAAAATGGCCTTTCACGGTTCAGCATGTAATAAGTTAAAGAAATCATTCTTTCTTTGCTCAACCGGTGTGGCATAGTCTTGTGATGTCAGTCTGCTCTACCCAGCATGGTGAGCCCTGCCTCTGTAATCATTAACATAGATGTAATAGTGGTCTTTCTCTCTGCCCTTCTCTCTCTCCTTCTCTCTGCCTCTCTAGTTGCTGGAGGAGAAAGATTGTTTGGCCCTGCAGGTTCAGAAATTAAGTCTGGACTGTGAGATGTATCAGCAGAAGAGCACTGTTTTCCAAAGCCAGATGGGCGATCTACAGGCCGAGCGAGACCGGGTCAGTCGGGCTTTAAAGTGATAGCTTGGCGAACAAATCAAATGTACACAATTACAGTTTCTCCCAAAATGTAGTTGATCTGATGAAACTATGAGTTTTTGGTCTGGATGTCTTTTCATCCATTATTATGGACAGTCATACTTCATAAACAAGTCTAGTTTCACGCTACTTTCGGCCTCCTCTTTACGGTACAGAATTTCACTTCCTCATTTTATGCTGTCTGTGTTTAATCATGAAGCAATTTATTGCAGGGGTTCTGTGTAGCAAGCATAGCCGAGCGCCTCTGTACAGTCACTAGTAAGATTAAACAGTATTAATGTGAGAGGAAGCTGTAAAGTCAGTTAGCATTAAATTATTATGTGCACCTTGCCGGCTACTTTATCAGAAACCTCCTGTATTGTAGCTCCGACATGCTGGTGTACTGATAAGTATTGTAATAGCCAGTCTCCAGATCCTTATCAGTAGTCAGTTACTGACCACAGATGTGTTCTTTTCTGGTTATATTCTAATGAGGTGGGTATTTGTAATAAAGAGGCCAGTTAGTCAAAAGTACAAGTTCCATTGACGGAAGAAGAAGTTGTGTGTGTGTGTGGTTGGGGGAGGTGTAGTTTTAGGTCTCCTAAATGTAAACCCTACCACTGAGACTTGAGGTCATCCTCTCTAGTGCCATGTGCTGTCTGTGCCTTAGCTAACTTTTATTAGATTATTCATTCGATTATATGGATAAATGGCTGTAACTATTATTGCCTATTACTTGGAATGACATTGTATTAATGACATTGTTCCGAGTGAATATTTATGCAAATTGAGCAAATGTACATGTATTTGCACAGGCATGCATGACTTTGCAGTCCTCGCTGCAGGGCAAGTGAAACTAGTTTCTTTGGGGAAGTGGAAAATATACAGTTCGTTTGATGAAAAAAATGTACCTGCCTGAAAAAAACCCTGATGAATGTGTCTGATAACACTTTGAGAAGAGTGGCAAGGCCTGCCAGAGAAAATGACTGACTGCAGTACTGAAAGTGCTGGAACTGTCACTCGTCTGGAGGCAGGGGTTATGTTTGTTTCTCAAAGGAAAAAACTCAAATACTTTCAAAAAGCACCATGTTCCCTAAAGCAGATCACACTTCCTACAGTGAATTTTACCCTCAGGTCAGGGGTAGAACTCTAAGCTCATAACCATCATAATTACATTTTCAGGAAACAATCCAAATCTCAAGTTTCACTAGATTTAATTAATTTAATTTAATTCAGGTCAGTTCCGAATCTGGTCCTAGTTCTGAATCAGAGACACACTGAATGAAGTGAGTAGTATGGCAAAACTAGTGCATCACATTGGAGTGGCACATATTAAACAATAATACTGGTAAAAATAAACTGCAGTTTTTTACAAACTGCACTATATGTTAAACCTCTACATATCTTCAAAATTGTATATGGA
Source organism: Megaleporinus macrocephalus (assembly GCA_021613375.1). Lineage (NCBI taxonomy): Eukaryota > Metazoa > Chordata > Actinopteri > Characiformes > Anostomidae > Megaleporinus > Megaleporinus macrocephalus. The sequence goes on along the minus strand of CM038704.1, from coordinate 35,874,987 downwards.
AAGCTGATGATGGTGAAATAGTGGCAAATATAAAATAATATATTTTCTTTGGGGACTATTTTGCCTCACAGCACCCTGTATGTATTGCTCAGCCATGAATAAATTACAATGCCAAAATCTTTCCAAAGTTATCATAAAAGAACCATTTCACGTAATAACTTTTTGTGAGGGAGGTTTAGGTGGAAGTTGTGTTCCTAGCAATAATTCTGACCACCTATCCAGCAATTTAATTCAACAGGTTCTCCCATTTGCATATCAAAGTACATTTATTTAATTTTATATGAAAATGTTTAATTAAAAATAAATGTTTAAACTTCCTCTTGGTAAAGTGAGTGTAGTGTACCTTTATTGCATATTCAATATTTAATGTTGCTGTCCAATGAAAAACAGGCACCTCCAAAATGGCAACTTTACAGAGAGGCCAAAAACTGTCTTCATTTTTTTAATAGACGTCAATGGAACCAGAATTCCAGAACTCCAAGCTATTTTGGAGCATTTCTATTGGTCCATTCATCATAAAACTTTCACACAATGTAAACAGCATTTAATGCTGCATTTAATGAACGTAGAAAAATAGAAATTGACAAGAAATTAGATCTTTTTTTTTATTGGACAGCAGTGTATAAGGTTTTTTGACATTGTTTGTAACAAAAATTTAGCTGTTTATTACCTTTTATTTGACCGTGCGTGAGTGAAGTGATGATCATATGTTCAACTAAAAGCCAAAAAAAAAAATCTGCTTTTCTGTGGTGATAACACCTTGTTTTTGTGTAAATGTAGGCTTACCTGGCACGTGATGAAGCTCAGGCTCAGATAGCCTGTAGTCTGGCTGAGAAGGACACACTAAGGGGTCAACTGGTGGAGCTTCAGGAGAAACTCTTCACTCTGAGAGCCTTCAGCACACAGGGGGAGCCAGACAAGAGCAGAGTGAGCACATCTGTTTGCTCCATTCTCTTATTTCAGTCTTTCTGTTCATTCATTTGAAGAGGAACTGCACCTTTTTTCCACATCACTTACAGGAAACAATTATGTGTGTATTTTGTTCAGGACAGGCAGCTTAGCTGGGAGAGTGGCCGAGGGTCAAGCAGTGACTGTCCCCCCTCAACACCCCCACCCCGTCCCAGGCTGCGCCGCATGGACGCTGTTCCACCTTCCTACATTAAAGTACGTCTCAAAAAGGCAGTTATCTTTTTTAATGAACACTTTCTGTTTACTGGTTTTTATGACCTAACAATATCCAGGTGAAGCTTTTCAGAATATATGTTATATAAATTGTAGACTTGTTCAATCTAGTCCCGTGTGTGTCTCATCCTGCAGCAGCTCAGCGAAGATGGGTTTAACAGTGTTCGATCCAGCATGGTGGAGCCTCCTTGCTCAGAGTCTCTGCGCAGGAGAGAGAAAGACATAGAGTTCAGTGGACACAGGTGAGCCAAACACCTGCACTAATATGTAGCTTTTCACAAGTTACATCAAAAATAAACAGATAAGCTTATCACCTACCTGGGTGAGTTTAATAGCTGTACAGGTGAGCTTTACACCTGCAGATTTAAGCTTCATACCTGCCCAGATAAGCTGCACAACTGCAGAAGTGAGCATCATACTTCTAGAACTGAGCTTTATGTCTGCATTAGTAAACTTTATACCTGCACAGGTGAACATTGTACCTGCATGGGTGAGCTTCATACCTGCCATAGTGAGCTTTATACATTTACAAGTGAGCTTTAAACCTGTGCAGGTGAGTTTCGTACCTGCAGGATTTAACTTCATAACTGCATAGGTACGCTTTATAGAAGCAAGGGTGGGCTTTTAAACAGGTGAGCTTTACATACAAAAATACAGTACCTACACTGGCAAGCTTTATCCCTGGAACAGGTGAAGTTTGTCTCCGTGCAGATAAGACTTAAGTGAGCAACTGCAGTATCTGCCTTTGTTAGCTTTACCCTTGCACAGATGGGCTATACATTTTAACATGTAGGCTTTATGCCATCATCTACAGTATCTGTCCTAAGTGTAAAATCTTATCTTACTCCTTGCCCTGTGTTATTGTATGAGATATTACACATTTATGCTAATCAGTGGGATTTAAAACATTACCTCCTCAAAAAGAAAACAGCAAATCTGAACTGTTCCATGTACTCCTCAGTTTTAGTCCATAGCCGCCAATCACCATCTCGCTCATTTATTCCTGATGAATGGTGGAGGAGTGTTCAGCCTGTAAAGGTCCCTCAGAGTAAGGAATGAGAAAACAATAATATTGAAAACATGTACAGCTTTAGCACTTTGTTCTATCTTTCTTATTCATAACGCTTCATGTTCTGTGACAGACCTGGCCATTATTTGCTTCTGGCAATCCAGTATAACCATATCGTAAAATTTACAATAAGGGAAAATCCTTTATGAAATTCACAAGTTTATATAGCATAGTCTGGGTTTATGACCTGCTGTATAAACAGCTGTAATTAAACATGTAGTGCAAAAAAATGTTCCATATTTTTAAAATTAAAACAACAACAAGACATTTTAGTCCAAATTCTTCTCATGACTATCGTACAACAACATCTCAGACATCAGGCAGCATAGTCAAAACCATTTCTTTTAATATAATTCTGAAATACTTCACATTAACTGAACTGTGTTGTGTTTTGCAGTCAGGAGATGTCAGATGATTCATCATTCTGTCTGCTGGACATTGAGAGTGATTTTGTGTTCATTCCTAAAGGTAAACATACACACACACACACACACACACACACACACTCTGTCCCTGTCTCTGTTTGTTTCTGTGAACTTTGGGCCGCTAAATAGACTTCAATTAATTTCTTGCTGACTTTCTTGCAAACATTAATATCTCCGACCTTAACCCAAACCTTAACCTTAATACTAATCTTAATATTAACTCTTAACCATAACCTTAATACTAACTTTAACCTTAACCTTAACCTTAACCTTAACCTTAACCTTAACCCTAACTCTAATTCTAACCCTAATCCTAACCTTAACATTAATGCTAACCCTGACCATAACCCTAACCTTAATCCTAAACTTAACATTAACCCTAACCTTAGCATTAACCTTAAGATGCTTAATATCAAAACAATATAAAAGTAATGTAATTATATTGCTGCATTACCATTGTGATATAATGGGATACATTAAAATGTCACTCATGAATAAGGTGATTCAAGAATCCCAATGACAGTTAAATTTGGAGAAGGTTGTGAGCAAAAAAAGAATAGATATGTTTAAATTTAAATATGGGAACAGAATCAGACTGGAGTGAGAGAGTTCCAGAGATGAGAAGCAAATCTAGAAAACGCTGAATGTTTGATGTAGTGAGTAGCCCAGTTGAGGAGGACCTGAGGGTGCAAGCATGTTTGTAGGGAAGAAGATCAAACAGATAAGAACGAGTGATGTTATGAGTGTTGTAGTTCAGGAGCAGGATTTGGAAATGTGTAGGAGATTTTGGAGAACGGGTATGATGTGAGAACCGGGTAATAAATCATGAAGGAACGAAAAGACAACGCCAGCAATAGTCTAGCCGACTAATTTTACTATTTTTAGTACTTTTACCACTAATTTTGGCGATATTGCTCAGGAGAAAAAACAAGGTTTTAAAAACAGATCTAACTTTAAAAAAAATCGAGCTGAGGACGACGCCTAGATTTCAGAGAAGAGGAGAAAGATTTTGAGAAATCTATTCCACCTTACACACTGCAGCAGTTACATGATTGCGGTGGTGCAGGTGTCTGTAAGTGCTTAAGAATTTAAGGTGTAACAGTAAATGAGAATATCAACTTCAGCCTCATCTAATCTCTGTCCACTGTAGGAAACTCATTTACAGACGTACACTCGGATGTAACGTTTATAGTTTGTCTGAGCATTCTTATCTGATTAAACACTCTAAACTGCGGTGTGTGTATGGATGGCACACTTAGGACGCAAACGCCCACACCCAGTTCATTTTCACCTGCTGTATTATTCCAAAGTTTATCAGGCTTTTTGTGTTCAGTCATGCATGTGTGCGCGTTTGTGTTGGAGTGTGTCGAAGTCAGCCTAGAGTTTCCATGCTCTGATGAGATTACTTGAAACTGTTTTACTATGTTTATTAAATGGAGCTATTCACTGTGTCAGTCAATGAACAGCTAAATTCCAGTTTCAGATTAATGTTTACAGAAAACCATGCATGAGCTCAGTGACAAACACCACCAAACATGCCGTGTTGCTAAGGCAGGAGTGGCGTTTACGCATGGTAGTGTGGCACAATAACCATTCCATAGCATTGTTATACAACCTTATACAACCTAATGAGAAACTGTACACTCAGTTCATATCACAATACCTACATTTAGAGTGAGTTATACATTCAACCTAATGAGAAACTGCACACTCAGTTCATATCACAATACCTACATTTAGAGTGAGTTATACATTCAACCTAATGAGAAACTGTACACTCAGTTCACATCACAATACCTACATTTAGAGTGAGATATACATTCAACCTAATGAGAAACTGTACACTCAGTTCACATCACAATACCTACATTTAGAGTGAGTTATACATTCAACCTAATGAGAAACTGTACACTCAGTTCACATCACAATACCTACATTTAGAGTGAGTTATACATTCAACCTAATGAGAAACTGTACACTCAGTTCATATCACAATACCTACATTTAGAGTGAGTTATACATTCAACCTGATGAGAAACTGCACACTCAGTTCATATCACAATACCTACATTTAGAGTGAGATATACATTCAACCTAATGAGAAACTGTACACTCAGTTCATATCACAATACCTACATTTAGAGTGAGATATACATTCAACCTAATGAGAAACTGTACACTCAGTTCACATCACAATACCTACATTTAGAGTGAGTTATACATTCAACCTAATGAGAAACTGTACACTCAGTTCACATCACAATACCTACATTTAGAGTGAGTTATACATTCAACCTAATGAGAAACTGTACACTCAGTTCATATCACAATACCTACATTTAGAGTGAGATATACATTCAACCTAATGAGAAACTGTACACTCAGTTCACATCACAATACCTACATTTAGAGTGAGTTATACATTCAACCTAATGAGAAACTGTACACTCAGTTCACATCACAATACCTACATTTAGAGTGAGTTATACATTCAACCTAATGAGAAACTGTACACTCAGTTCATATCACAATACCTACATTTAGAGTGAGATATACATTCAACCTAATGAGAAACTGTACACTCAGTTCACATCACAATACCTACATTTAGAGTGAGTTATACATTCAACCTAATGAGAAACTGTACACTCAGTTCACATCACAATACCTACATTTAGAGTGAGATATACATTCAACCTAATGAAATACAGAAATACTAGACACAGTTTATATTACAGTACCTACACCACTACTTTATGGCCCTGGACTACTAACTGTGGCCACCTGCACCTGTGCACTGCACTCTATTGTAATGCTAAGAGTCACCATTTAAATGTATCCTAGATGAAATGGAGCCGAAATCTGCATTGTCTTTACCTGCTTCCTCGTCCTGCGTCTCTCTCTCTCCTGTCTACAAGAGAAGACCCTGCCTCTCTGCTTCATCCTACATGACGAGTGACAGTCAAAGGTACAAAAAGCAGGTTTGAAAGGAATATAGCTACAGCATGTTTCAACCTGTCTCTATCAGCTGCATGTGTGACATAGCATTCATAAGCATGGACATTCATTTCAAAGCAAGCCAGTGGACCAGTTCTAAAGACAGAGAAACTGTTATGACTGACTGATAAAGAAGCAGCAGACAGAAACTAGGTTAAAAAATGGCTACTTAAGCAGGACTTCTCCCTGAACATGCTAATGTGGCTAACAGAGAACGGCATCCGGTTTGTGTGATGTATAGTGATCTTGTTTGCACTGTACCAGTTTTCACTCATTAACTTGTGTGAAATGTAATTGATGGTAAGAAAGATGGTTCTTTAGCAGAGGCAGCATGAGTTCTACATAGAACCATTGCATGCTTAAATGGTTCTTTGCATGGTGAAATGTTTTTTAGGTTGATGGAGAATGTGTTGTGTGTGGTTCTATATAGCACCATACAGAACAAGACTAAAAAATAAAACTAGCTGGCTGCAAAAGACATTCGCAGGCAAAGGAGGTGTTAACAAGTTTCTCTCTCACTGTATTTCTACTGTGTATTTTTTTCTGTGAGGACAAGATATTTAAATTTTAGATCTATGGCATTAATAGTATACTGTTAAAAATAATAATTTAATGAATCTCTAATACTCCTCTCATAACATCTCATGTTATACATAAAATTCAGCGTTCAAACATGTATGTAGAAGTGTAAACACTGTCTATCCTTTGTTTCTCAGTGTCTCTCGGGCCTCGCCTCCTCTGTTTCTGGTGCGTTCTCGGCACCAGGCCTTGCGCGTCTCGGGCCGGGCGCTCACCTTTTCCTTCCAGGGGGAAGCGCTCTTGAGCCAGCTGCAGGTGATCGGGGGAAATAAGACAGGTGTGTTTGTGCACCAGGTCACTGAGGGGTCATCAGCTCACACTGCCGGCATCAGCCCCGGAGCACAGATTCTGGAGGTAACTTGTGTAATGTATATTAGTCTATGTAGCACTTCACTTTAGTAGTAGTAATATGAGTGTTTAGTTTCTGCATATGATGAGGATTAGAGAACATGTAGTGCTGAGTACATTGCAGTTGGTACACTACTTACTGAAGCAGCTTAGTACACTGTAAAACATTTCTCCCTAAAATTGCTTTGCTAGTCTTTAATTTACTGTGAATTTGCATATGTTTGATATCTAAAGAAGAACAGTTATCTCTAATTTGGTAAATTTATAGGAGGTGACAAAATGTTCTTTCCTTCAATCTAAGCTAATGTAAAAAAAGATATTATCTCAAAGCAATTTGGAGCATTTGGATGCATTCAATCAGGATAGAATTTTTCCCTAAAAATAGGTTTGCTTCAATTAAATGTTTATATTATTGCTCTCCAAAATGTATATCCTGTATTTGGGACTTTTTGTTTTTTTGGAGAGCAATAATATAAACATTTAATTAAAGCAAACCTATTTTTAGGGAACAATTTTTATAAAGTAAAAGATTAAATATTTGTATCAGAAAACAAAACTTCCAAAATCTCCAAAATTATAGTTTTACAGGGGAACGAAAAACATACTTAATTTTTAAAATAAATCAACAAAATTAATTGGGGCCAAAGTAATTTGGGGGCCATGTCTTTTAGTCCTTTCACGATGAAATGTACATACAATGTCGAAGACAAAAGGCATTTACAAATTATGCCAAAAACTGAACATTGTGTTATGAGATTGTCCTCTCTTCTTCTGATCTAGACTGTTTTTTTTATATATAATTTGCTGTGTTGTTTTAGAAAATATTTTAATATCACTTGATTGCACAATAAAATGATGAATATAATATTTAACTCTGACAAATATGTGTTTAGTACTGTGTTTTTATGCACCATAAATTAATCATACACCAAATGCTTACTGGCTCATGAAATAAAGGACCATTTAATCTGCAAACTGTATTTATTACAACAGTTCGTTGAAATTGTCAATGTGGCAGAGTTTGACTTTGTGTTTGTGTTGCTGCAGCTGAAGTGTGAGCGGGATCAGCGAGCTCTGCGGATGGTACTGGAAGACTCCACTATGGAGGAGGCGCTGTGGGCACTGCGGCAGGTGCAGGGACCATGCAGCCTCTCACTGAGACCCAAACAAGATGGTGAGCAATCAGGAGCAGAAAGCAAACCAAATTTTATCACAAAAACTTTAATTTCATCACAGATTTAATTTCCTTCAGGACAGTTTGTTAACAAATGCTCTAAATATGCGAACAGTTCGATATAGTCAATAAAAAACAAGCATACATCATGTAATACATCAGATAATTTCAGTTCATTATACTGGAAAAAGAATAAAATATAAAATGCAAAATAACTTTTGCAGAGACCACATTTATTTTCCCCCCAGTATGCTAAATTCTGGAAATAAACAGTAATTGTGTATTAACGTGTGTATAAGTATGTTCTGTGTAGAAGATTTTTGTTACACATTTTGTTGATTTTTTTAATCAACAGAGACATATACATTGACCAGCAGGTCCTACACCATTTGCATACAGCAAGGAATTTAGTGACAAAACACAAAATACATTCATAATACCTTCAGTTCCACACGTACGCATTAAGCCTAGTCCTGTACATTCATTTCTACACGTTTAACTTGACCTTTAGCATGTGTTAAACGCTGATTACATCACTGTGGACAGTCTTGTTGTGCATTCCCCACAGACTAGAGGGAAATATGCGAATCTTAGGCATACGGTTTGATGGGTTTCTTGTCAACAAGCTCTTGTTTAGTCAATATGGTGTTGACAGATGGATTATCTTCAGTCATAGTTGTGTACATGTAAAATTGTTTCACATTTCCATATTTTATGATGACATTTAGCAGAAAATGTGCAATAAAATCTGCAGATAAATGTCATTTTTCATTGTGTTCTCTGTAGATGGCGATGTTAACTTATTCTTAGTGAATAACAGCAAAATACTGCCAAAATTATTTACTGTGAACACATCTCAGTTTTTCACATTAAAAGATTATCATAAGATTATTGTGCCTTTTTTAATCAGTTTATGCTGATTTACTTCTTGTAACTACATAAATATTCAATTGTTATTCATTTATAATTCTTGAGAAATTTTCAGTAATTTGTTGTGATAAGGTACTAAACTGACTTTTCTTTATTAATTATATTAATTAATTCTATAATAGAATGTTGTAAAGGAATTACTGGTAAATCCTTAACAGATGCTTTCCAGTCTAGGCTTAGTAGTCTTTCTGTTTATTACATATAATTTAAAATACTTGATACACTTTTGATGGTTGATGTTGTGCATGGTTTTCAGCCTATGAAGGTCTGCTGCAGCAGCTGAATAAAGGGGAGGTAACGTCGGGTGACTCCTTCTATGTGCGTGTGAACATGTCTCTGGTGGGGGGCGTGGATGGGGCCCTGTCCGTCGCTTGCAACGACATTCTACATGTGACGGACACGCATCATGGTCTGGATGGATCGTGGTGGGCCAGCCACGTTCACAACTGCCAGCTGATAGACCTGAATAGCGGGAGTGTGCCTAATTACTACAGGTACACACGCTAGACAAGACAACATGACTGCTGGTTTACTCAAATATGGACATAGTACCACATCAGCACTGTCCAACGAAAAACATGTAGCTACATTTTTGTTGATTTTTATTTTTCTATATTATTTGAACACAACAGTTGTCCTTTACACAAATTCCATGATGAAGCAACTAATAGAAATGCTCCACAATAGCTTGGATAAATTTCTGCTTCCACTGACTTACAAGTATCAAAAGTGAAGGAGGTTTTTGTCCTCTCTTGTAAAGTTGACTTTTTGTAGATACATGTTTTTCTTTGGGCAGTGACGATATGCTTATTCACCCAGGGGTCTGACATATCACAACAAAATCAAGAAAGACTTGCGTTGTACTTTTTCACTCTAACTTCTGTGCTGATAATATATATTTTAAATTAAACACTATGTATTAATATAGAAAAAAATACAAGTCACTGTAGAGGTCTCTGACATTCATCTTCCACTGCCGACTGGCAAGCATAATGTATATTACAAACACACAGTTGGCCCCTTTTGTGCAGCTTGTGTTGATATAACACAACACACTATTCATGAATCTTCCCTCAGCAGACTCCAGTTTTGTTATTTCAGGTTATTTCAGTGACTGTTTAAAGAGGTTGTTGACTGTTTAATTACTGATTGCGTGTTGATTGTGTAGAGCACAGAGGCTGTTAATCAGAGTGATTGAGGACATGACCTACCAGCAGAGAATCCACAACAAGGTGAGAAACTTCCTGTTTTAGCTATTCTTCTGGATAAGTGGCTTAATCAAACTACTTTCACTTACAAAAATAACAGTAGGGAGACGAATGCAGAATTCCAGTGGAGAAAAAAATCAACTGTTTTTGTCATCTTTAACTGAATAAAATCTGCTCCCAAATTAATTGATGAGTGCATATCCACAATGGTCATCTGAGTATGTATAGTTGGAGCATTCTACCATGTGTTCTATTTCTGCACTGTGGTGCTTTATGAACTACAGAAACACTTGTAGGCCACTTTATATCCCTATTTGTCTTAGCTTTGTGTGTTCTTTACATATCAACCTAAAACAACCTAAAAGAGAATAAGAGATTAAAATGCAAAAATAAATACCTGCTTTTTTGCCTCATAATTAAAGGCTTGTTTTAAAAAAGTTAAAAGTATTATTGTTCTTAAATCAGTATGACTCAAACATCAAGTCATGCTTATGAATGCAGAATAAGAGAAGTTTGTGGGGAATCATATGCGGTTTTGGTCATGGTGTAAAATTCCCAGTCTGGGCTACATGTTTATTCCTTTCACAAATGATGAGCTTTTAAGGTCAGCTGAGTTAACAAAGGACATTGCATCATAATACTGCACAGTGGAGTAAATGTTGAGTAAAAGTTTTATTTGTGCAAAAGTCAACTTAAAAACTTTGAAAGGGCACCTCACCCCTCCTTAATCACTGCTTTTTTGCCAAACATAACAAGTTAAAGTTATGTAAAAAAGCTATCCACCAAGTTTTTGCATAATTAAAAGATTCAGTTTCAGATTTTCCATTATGTTACCGTCATCAACATTCTCATAAAACTCACTGGTGGTTTTGATAGTAAATAAAATGTCTATTATTGGTGAGGCCTAGATACTATCACCACCACTGTACACCAGTACACTGTACACCATTTTACACCAAATCACTCTGAATTTAAATGTCTCAAACGATCTCAAACATTAAATTATGGAGAAATTAGTGAAATTCCCCTTTAATTAAAAATGAACAAGTATCTCCAAACTAATATCTTTACAGGAAAAGGCATAACATTCTCATAAATTCTCATACATTTTTACTGTAAATTAATGTAAAATGTTTTAATCTAAGCATTTTTTGGAGTATTTCTGTTGATCCATTAATTGTGATATTTCTACATAATATGCTCAAGTGAAAAAAATAATAATAAAAAAGCAGATAAATGTTTTTTGGACAGTGACTATATTTTACAATTTAGTGAAAAATACCACATTTCTATAGATGATAGCTTATTTTCACACCATTTGTTTTTATGATGTGTAACTGTATCTTGATACTTTCTTTTTTAAATAAAAACTTGGTGTGTCTGAGCGAAGAAAATGACAAAACTTGGCAAAAATGTGAATGTTTTATGGAATGAGCCTAAAGGGGGAGACAGAAGGATTATCTGAATGTGTAGGAGGAACATGCTGAAGGTGTCTAATAAGGTCATGTGTAGTGGAACAGAATGCTACTGTGGAATGTTGCTGAGCTGTGATAATGAAGCTATTTTGGCTCTGACGCCGACGGCTCGTTCTCACAAGAAGCTCCAATGATAAGCTCACTGGTTAAGTAAAGTTACTGTAGATGACCATTATCATATCATATTCATGATCATTTTTCTGCATTCTAGAGTTCTTCATTTCGCTACCTGAATTCACTCAAAACCAAAGCATGCTGTAGTTTTATGTGGATTATTTCTGACTCAGACCTAATTGATACAAATGATACTAACAGATTCTATCCATAAAATCATTAATGTTGAAAAGGATTTCATTATGATTGGAATTTGATGGAAAGTTGTTAACAAAAAGTTTTTTTTAGCCTGTCAATGTAAAAATACATCAAATGTATGTATAAACAAGTATCTAACTGGCAACAAAGATATTTGTCTAATTATGTAATTACATTTAATTAATATAGCAACATGACATTAACTGTAACTCTTTAGAGGCTTATTTACATCTTAACACGCTCATAATTCACAGAGATTTTTTTTTGTATATGCAAATGTTGTTTTGGTCCTTGTTTCCTTGTTGCCCGCCTCATGCTGCCCACACCTGTAAGTTCCATTCCCTCACAGACACGCGAGAGTCAAATTTGTCTGCGTCAAATGAATCAGTAAATAAACAGGGATGTTGGTGGATACAACTGCTTTTCAGATCAAATTACATATTTCAATTACCTGTATAACCTGACTGCTTTTGTAACACTGCCATAAACCTTAAACAACTCAGAGTGAGTCACAGAAGGAAGTACAGGAGTGACATACAGGTGTGACGTCTTACTGGTTTGAAGGGATGAAGCAACATCTATGGCATCATTATGAATATGAGCATGAGCTTGATAAAATGAAAATCAATTCAAATCATTTATTAGAGAGTATCTGCAGGTCTTGCTCAGCAGGATGGGGAACTATTTCCACATCATTGAAAAAGTTCCACATTGAATGTATATGAATTTAAAGTACAAGCTTCCATATGCAACTTGGACCCAATGTATGAAATAAATATCCACTGCTGCTAGCTTGATCCAGTTTGAAAGCAATTCAATCTATAGAATGCTAGGAGGCACCAAATAGGCTTAAAATATACACAATTCATCACTTTATCATTTCAAGGCAGATAACTTGGCATTTAAACTTTTTCTACTTCTGTCTTAACATTCAACATGTTGAATGAAATCTCTCCTTGTTTATTTGAAATCCCCACTAAACATCATGCATATGTGCAGGCTCAGGAGAAGAGGAGGGCCGTGCGGATCGTTAGCACAGGTCGGCAGTGGAGGAATCCACTGTGGGTCAGTGTGGAGGAGGACAGTGACACCAATAACAAACCCACTGGTGAGAGACAAAAGCCTTTATAATAAACATACTGTCATATGAACACGCTACAGCCCCAAATACTGGACTGCCCCAAGTGTCCAGACTGTAACTTTCTTGTTGTCCCTGTTTTTCTCCAATCAGCTGAGGGCAGCACCCCTCGCAGCTGTGTGTCCCTGATGCCATATACGCTAGTGACCCCTCATTACCCTCCCGTCTGCCGCCCAGTCCTCCTGCTACCCACGATCCTTGGCTGCATCCTGCACAAACGCCTGGAGGAGCAGGAGGGTTACCAGCTGTGTGAGCCAGGTACACTTTCAACAGCTTTACAACAATATTTTATTACAACAATGAAGGAAAAAAGCTACTTATCCAGGGCTGGTTGCTGGGGCCTATCCCAAGCACTCAATGGGTTAATGGCAGACACCCAATCCGACACAGGGCAGACAGACAGACATACAGGTTTCCAGAGCACTCGGAGGAAACCCACACGCACGTGGGGAGAACGTGCAAACTCCACACACAATCAAACCCAGGCCCATCTTGCTGTGAGGTGCCAGATCTACCACTGAGCCACCGTGCTGCCCTAAATGCTATTAAATGATTATAAATATATATTTTTTTATCAACCATTGTTAATTACATAAGTATCTGCATAATGTGTTTTATTTACATTCAGTTTAAGTCAGTTTTCAAATAATGGCAAAAGCATCTTTTATTTTAACATTTACTAAACATATTAATAAATAGTACTAACTAAGTACTAATCTAACTAATATAAAATAACTTATAACAAAATAACTAACTAATACTGGTAAATATTACATAATAATATAAATATAACTTCAGATCATTTTAACTAGCTTTTGCAATAATAATGCACAATTTTGTTTGCATATATTCCAATTAGGGACAAACCAAACAAATAAAACTATAACAGTACAACAGTAATAATAATAGCAAGCATTGTTGTTCCCTTTCTGGTGTTTCTTCATTTATAAATCTTCAATTTATACAATTATGAATTTCAGAAAACCTTCAAGAAACTTCATGTGGACATTGCAAAAAATGCACTGGAGAATTTCAGTGAATAAATAAATAAATAAATAAATAAATAAATAAATAAATAAATAAATAAATAAATAAATGTTAGAGACTAAATTATAAGCAATGCTCAGTTTCTTTTGTTTTTACCAGAATTGTGTTTCATACTAATTGTATCTTAATTAAAAAACTGGACACACAAGCATAACTTTTCATCACAACAAAATTTCTTCTCACAGTGGTATGTGGTATTTCTCTATGTGTCAATGAGCTACTTTTCAAAACAAGGTCAACAAATCATCAGCCTGTTGTAGAGACACGATGGCTATCTAGTAGTGATGTGATCAGGACGTCAGGTGTAGTGGAACAGAATGTTACTGAGTGACACGATATTGCATGCAAAAGCTCACTCTCTTTGCTAATGATTAATGGAATCTGGGGGTGGGTTAAAATGTGCTAGATAGTCTGCAATAACCACTTTCTAGCATTTTTGTGGGTAATGTGCTGAAGTGAACTCTGATCTGATCTGTATGTTTTTCTGTGTGTTTTTTTTTTTTGGTGTTTTTTTTCTCTGATCTGCTCAGAGAGCCTGAGTGCGGCTGATCATGCAGCACGGATGCAGAAGGGGGAGGTGCTGGAGGAGTGCGACTCAACCTCTCACTGCTGTTACACTGTACAAAGTGTGGAAAAGATCATGAAACGTGTATGTAGATCTCAGTGCAGCTTTTCGGGTTTTAATACACTGTAATATTACTAATATAAGAAAAGGATAAAGTAATAGTAATTCCTGGGTGCAAAGTGCAAACACAGTATATTCTTTTTCTTTTTCCACAAATGTACTCCCTTTTTTCCCCCAGCCACCTAGCAACAACCTAGGAATCCCTAAGCATCATCCTGGAATATGGCTGCAATGTCCTAGCAACCAACTGGAACAGCATAGCAAACACCAGCCAACACTTTAGCAACTTTTTGAGATACTGTAACAACTGCCTAGCGATACCCTATCAACCACTTGGGATGCCATAGCAGTCACTTAGCAACACCTCAGCAACCACCTAGCACAGCAACACCTTAGCAAGCATTTGGGATACCATAGCAACCTCGTTGTCACTTCCTGGAATACCATAGCAACAACCCAGTAACACCATAGCAACCACATGGGATACCATATCGACCACTTAACAACACTCTATCAACCACTTGGGATACCATAGCAACCACTTAGCAACACCTTAGCAACCACACCAGGTATCATAGCAACAACCTAGCAATACCTCAGTTATCATTAGGAATACCATAGCAACTGTCTAGCAACATGTTAACAAGCTTCAGCTGTGCAATCACATTTTTTTCTAGTTATTATTTTATATATTTAAATTTTAATACATTTGTTTTTCCTTTCCACTCAGCCTGAATACATGAATAAATTAGAATATTTATGTGTGTGTGTGTGTGCAGGGTACTCACTGTTTGCTGCCCCTGGGTCTGGACTGTGTGCGTCGGCTGCATCGCGCAGAAATCTTCCCCATAATCATCTTTGTGGCGTCTACAGAACGCAGCACCCGCAGACTCAAGTAAGCAAAGCTTTCTGGCAATCAGGGGCTCCACAATCACACCAGACTACATCACTCATACACAGTCATGTGCTGAGGTTTTATTGATTTTAGTTAGTTAACACATCCTCATACACACTTAAACAATGTTATGTTAGCTTCTGTAGTATGTCCGCTATCTGTACATCTCAATGTGTCTCTATTCGTATTGTTTGTAACTTGTGCAGACACAAACAGACCAGGTTTTGAGGTCAGCTGAGAACCTGTCGCTAATGACTGGGTTTCCACATTAAATCTCATTTCACAACTCTTCCAAAACTACTAAACACAGTCCTATATTGAAACATATTCAACACATTCTTAGTCAGTCATCTTCTTTTAAGAGTATATAATGGTCCCAACCTCCGTGCCCTCCTGCTAGTTTGTTCATTAGCACAAATCTGTCCTGCTGAAAAACATCATAGAAGTCATTAGAAATCTCTGCTGGTTGCTAATGATGTCCAGTATCACAGTGTAAAGGGTTCTAATAGAACTGATTCTAGATGTGTTAGATGGTTTCCTAGTGGGATCTATATGTGAGATCTAACTTGTGGTCTGTAATGGTAACCCTTAAGCCAGTTCATTAAATCAGTTTTCATTAGAAAGTAAGTAATCAGGTTTTAGTCCTAATGTTTTTTTTTCTTGCTGGGTATTTTTTGACAAGCAGTGTATAAGCCACCTTAAGGAATTCTCTCTTATTGTTCCTTTAGACATAAATTGCGTCAGAACTGTCTGACAGAGACCCAGCTGCTGGAGTGTTCTCGCAGTGAACAGCCACTGCTGGACAAACTGCCCTGCCTGTACCGGACTGTACCACCAGAGAGCTGGAACGACAGCACCGCCCTGCTGGACACTTTGCAGTACGTGGTGCAAGACGAGCAGAAGAAAATTGTTTGGGTTGAGCCTGATCTGTGGTGAGGCTGAATTGACACTGAAAAGCTAAACATTTAGGTTTCACACTTCTCAGGGCATGGTAATTGTTTAGCTGAGCTTTTGCTCGATTTGAAAACAAATCAAAGAAAAATACTTTAAAAAAGGCTATTTTCTTTAGAAACATAAGTATATATCTTTTCAAATGCCTGCTTAATTAAATGTTAGCAAAATCAAGTGGTTTTGTGTGAAACCCTCCAAAACAGAATTGTTCACAGTGGTGATGATAGGAACCAGTGGTTGCCTGGATGTCAAAAATGTTGTTTTATGATAGTCTTGTCAAGGTTTTGGTGTTTGTTTATTAATCTCTTCTTGACTAAGGACACTATTGTGCCATTTTCAACATTTTATGTAAAAACTGGTTTAGAAAATAGAAAATAAATAGTGGTTTTAAATAGTAAATAAAGTTTTGTGTTGTAGACATGGTGACTCCTGGTTCCTGTCACCACCACTAGACAGTTTCACACCAAACCACTCTAAACACTGAACTACACAGAAATGTTGAAAAATGTGTAGAATTAGGCTTTAGAGAAGCTCAACTAGGCATTGTCATGCTTGTAAGAAGTTAGGGTTAGGGTTAGAATTGGGGGCCTAAGAATTTGGGTACAATCCAGTGCTAGTCTGCGCAAAATGAAATCAAGGTCAAAAACAAAACTTTCTGTCCTTTATTATTGTGGCGATTTCACTGGTTTTAAATATTGATTGAATGGAGTGAACCAACAACGAATTTGCTCACCTATCACATTATTTTGCTGATTACTGTTACCACACCTTAGAAGAGGGCACATACTTACCTTGTAAATACTCAAAAGCCAGAGACGATGCTTAACTGAACATGTTGAATAAGCCATTAAACAGTAACAGCATTGAAATGCTATAGTATTAATGTTTTGGCAGGTATGGTAGGTACTTGCAGGTTTTTATTATAATAATAAAAAAAGAAGAACTGCATGATGGTTATTGGTGGTAAGAGGTTTTATTTATCATACATACTGCTTTATATGCAGTGTGCATGTGCAGTAGGCTATTTTACTGACTTTATTGTTTCCAGTGACAATAATTCTTTGTAATATGCCTTATTTGCATAATGAAATATGTAAATACAATGTATTTGTCAGTATACAGCAAGCAGGGCTGCACTGGCTCTAAGTGGCCCTAAGTATGTGTTTCCTTTGTGCAGGTTTGTCCACAGTTTAGTGAGACACAAAACAGTGTCTGAGTGGGACGCAAACAGGTTAGCTGATTGTGTTGGAATATGTAAATGATGACTCTTTGTCAGCCCTCCATCAACCCACAATCAGCCCACGGTGGGCCATTGGGGGCATGCTTGCTGGATATACATACATAAACATTTGAATTTTGCTTATTTTTTAGTGGGCTTACAGATGTAACAGAAAAGCCATACTGACACTCCGGCAGTGCACTAAATCTTAAGGTCTAAGTGTTTACTGCTCACTGTTTAATACTGCTTGACGACTGGCCAGTCACGCCTAGGGTGACATCCAGCTGCAATGTTTTCGTTGTGTTTATGAGAAACAGAAAAAACAAAAGGCTTTATTAGTGCGTAATAACGGCAGGAATGAGGAAGCGTAGGTGTGGCAGGGTTTCTCCCCTTCTTGTCACACCTGAACCTCTTATATGTCCCTAAATATCTAACGTTAAAAAACAAACACAAGAATTACGTACAGTCCTTCATTCATAATATAAGCCCTATATCCCTTTTGGGTGGCAGTAGGTGCTGAAGTCTGGTGTTAATTGGCAGAGGGCTGGAAACACCCTTTACAGGTAGCAGCCTGAAGTCATATGCAAAAGTTTAAAGTACATGTTTTCTAATGGAAATATGTAACCTATCCTTGTGGACATATTTGGCAACCAAATTTGTTTTGGCTAATTGAATTATGAAATTTTAGCCCACTTTGAATGGTAGCAGGCAAAAACAGATATACAAGATTTTGTTCTGAGACGAAGAACTTAGTATACATTCACAAACTGTGTGATGACAAATCCATGCAGTGGCTGGAGTTGTGGAGTGAAAACGTAAAAAAACATTTACTCACAACAACTTGTTTTACTGTAGCTATGTTTATTTGAATTTATTCTATAGTCAGTGTATACTTTCTTAGTATTACATAACATAAATGTACTATAAAGCTTTTCTGTTGATACATTTACTGTGAAATGTTCACACAATGTAGCAGCTGGCAAATCAGGTAAAATAATTATACATTTAAAAAAGCAGTGCATAGGATGTTTACACGTTTCAAGGTTTGTTCAGCTTTTTCTTTTAAACAAATGGATCATATTAATATATAAAATATGTTTAATATATATTTTTTATTCTTTATATTTCGTTTGTTAGAGGAATAATGTGTTATATTTTG
Organism: Megaleporinus macrocephalus; assembly: GCA_021613375.1. NCBI lineage: Eukaryota > Metazoa > Chordata > Actinopteri > Characiformes > Anostomidae > Megaleporinus > Megaleporinus macrocephalus. The sequence continues at coordinate 35,856,254 of CM038704.1, read as the reverse complement.
CTATTCTCATCTATTGTCAATGTACATTTATTAATGTACAAATTAATAAAGATGTGTGTAAAAGGGTATTTTTGTGTTTGAGTCCTGTGATGCATGATAATATTAATAGAAATTACAAGTTTTTGGATAAGCAAAATGTCCTTGTATGTTTAAAGCGTGTTTTGTGTTTATTAATTATAGGTCATTTGTGTACTTTTTCTAACAGGCTTAGTTCTCCACTCCACACCACATAGTATTAGGTTTCCACACATTTCATTTACAGGATTATTGTAGAGGATTTTTGAGATGTAACTATTGCTGGAAATGCTAAACAGAGAGATTATAAGCTTTACTGTAGCACCTCCAGTGGTGTGTTTGTGTTGCTGCATCTAATGCTGATCAATGGTGACTGTTACTGTCCTTTGTGTTCTATTTCTCCTTCACATTCTATGCTAACCACATGGTCCCCAGCATTGTGAATACATAGCAGTATTCTTTGTTTGATTATCTAATCAAATACTACTACTGCTGCTCCCCCATCATGCTAGCTCACTAGCTTACTCTGACATTAAAAGCTCACTGTCCAAATGATATACATTTATAACTGACTTATTTGTGTATTGCTAATGATTAAGTGTTTTAATAAGTGATTAAGAGTTCTATTAAGTTACAGTTTAACTTTCAGTGAACCTTCTCAGCACTCTCAATTCAGGGGTCTGTGCTGTGACGCAGTTTAGTTGGCTGTAACTTTGGTGGCAGCGATTTCCCATTATGAATATTTTGCTCAAAACATGTTTAGTAAATATAATTTAACTGTTTTTTCATATTTGGTGGCATCCCTTAACCTCAATCTACCAAAACACAGACTGCTACAGAAATGTATTTCCAAATGTTTTATAAGAAAAATCCCATAGTAATCTACTCTCAACATCAAATGAAGGTAGCCACGCAAGTGCTCATTGGGGGCCTCCCCCACCAAATGAATTAATGTCTATTGTTGTTGTTTGCTGCTGTAAAGATGTGTTATGTGTCGTTTCGTGTCTGGGGAGCAGGTTGTTTGTGTGTAAAGAGGGGGCAGGGCTGGCGGTGACACAGCCATTGATTACCTCCTTTCAGTTTGGCAGTAGGTTATATACTGGGCTGTCCGCCATGTTTTACTGTATCCTGACCCCACAGTGTTGTCAAAAGTGGGATAGCACACCACCTCTGCCCCTTTGAAGGCGAATGACAGAAGAGGAAGAACCCAGTCAAAGACCACAGAGGCATGGACAGCATAGGGAAGCTCTGAGGAGTATTTGACCCAGCATAGCTGGCAGTGGTAGGCTTAAGGATCAAGCTGGCATTAAGGCTTGATGAAGTGGCCTCTGCAGGAGGCTTTGGTGATCAAGATGGCACTGTATATCTTGAAGCTGGGGGTGGTGAGGCATAACTACGGCACAAGCAAAAAGTAAGTACTAAGGAAGTAAGTAAAAGTAAAACCATTGATAGCTTCAATGCAGGACCCCTGCAGCAAGCACCACATTATCATTGTCATTAAGGAGCAAGGAGGCACATGCTCCAGCACCTGCAGGACAACATAAGTAGTAGTGACCAGGGGGCCCCAAGCAGCAGCAATGCTAATTCTGATATATCTGTTAGCTGACTTAGCAGAACTAGCGCTTATTTCCGAATGTGTTGAGCTCCAGTGAGAAAGGTTTCAGGGAGCAAAAGAGTCAAAGTAACTACACAAAATGTTATAAAATTGATCTATACTAAATATGTATATAAATTTATTAACGACTCTAAGTTTACTTACAAAATGTGTGTTTAAAATCACAGCTGAGATGATGCAAGTTTATGAGTCTTTTGTTCACTTAACACTGACATATTTGTGAACACAAGAGGGAGCCAGACTGCACATGACAGTAGAGAAAGAGAGAGAGAGAGAATGACAATGACATGACATTTAGAAGACAAAAAAAACCCCAGAAGTCGTGATGTTTTGAATAATAAATGGCTTATGCATGCTACTTCGATCATCTATTTTTCTCCACTTTTTGTGTCTCCCTTCTCTCTCCCTCTCTTCCTACCCTCTCTGTCCTCTTTCTCTCTTTCTGCCTTTTCTCTGTCTGTCTCTGTCTCTCTTTCTTTCTCTCTCTGTCAATTCACTGACTTTCTACCTCTGCCTATCGACTCAAATCAGTCAGTTTCCTTTTGAAAGTGGATTGTTTTTTCAGTTCCTCTGGAGTTCCCGAACCCCTCCGGTTGCTGGGAAACAGCCCCAGTGTGTCAGTCTGTGTGTGTGTGTGCATGTGTGTGTTGATGTGATTTGTGTTTTGCCACAAATGCATTAATAATGTACTCAGGCAGCCTTATTATCTAGATGTGATGTCATATATATATATATATACGTATCCAAAAGTAGCCAAACACTGCCTCTAATTAATGAACTGTGCTACTATAAGGACACACTGCTGAAATGGATGATCAGTTGTGCCCACAGCTCAGATAATCTCCTTAAAAAAGCACTGATCAATAGAACAAGACACATGAAGCTTAGGTCTCCATGCCTAGTGCCTAGCGTAGTGATGGAGGTCTATCCAGTACATTTGCGACAAGTTGGAATGATCCAGAACTTATTGTCCAACATGAGGGTGTGACCTCACTAATACTCAATCAAATCCTCTAAGCAATGTTTAACATCAGTACCTGACCTCACTAATATTCAATCAAATCTTCACAGCAATGTACATCAGTACCATCCCTCACTAATATTAAATCAAGTCCTCATCGCAATGTTCAACACATCAGTACCTGACCTCACTAATATTCAATCGGATCCTTACAGCAATGTTCAGTATCAGTACCTGATCTCATTAATACTCAATATAATTCTCAAATGAATGATCTAACATCAGTACTTGACCTCCTCATTAATACTCAAATAAATCCTCACAGCAATGTTTAAACATCTAATGTAAAGCTTTTTCTGAAGACTTGAGACTGTTACTGCAGAAAAGGACTAAATCACCCATATTCAATACTAATAAATCCTATTTATATTAAAGTTCCTACATGTAATAATTGGTGGCCTGTGTGTATTATACATGCATGAAGATTGATTATGTAATCCAATACTTCTAAGCCAGTACTAACCCTAACTCTAGCACAGTTTGTGTCATCTTCCAGGAGGTGATCTTTAAAGGTAAAGTTCAATAGATCTGTCTTTGTATTGTGGTTGTTTGCTTTGACCTCTCCTTAACTGTAAGCAAACAGAATTTTATTGCTGGCGTGATAGCTTCATCAAACTATCTTGATTAGCTTCAGTGACGGTTTTACCAGGGAGCACTGCTGGAATTTATCCTCTGACAGGTTAAATATAACTCAGGTAGGAGTGTTTTTAAGGTGGACTTATCAGTCACATGGCCAATCATATGACAATTGACAATTTTGCCATGTCATCAGACGAGACTGTGTAGTGCTAGATACCTTTAATGCAGCTTGCCCAATTTTCAAATTTACTTCCGTTGTGCTGAAGGTAATCCTTTAAGGGGTTCTTTATTAAAGACAATGCTTAAATGGTTATTTGCATGATGAAAAAAAAAGCTGGGATGAAACTAAAAACAGAATGCAATTATGTGTCATCCGTTTAAAGGCCATGTTTCACTGAAAATAGTACATAGACAACTTATTAAATGTTAAAACTGAGAAGTGTTATTGCATTTTACATTTAAAACCAACAACATGTTATTGATGTCCACCACTGTGTTCATCAGCTCTCCTTTTAACATTACTCTACAAGATTGCTGTCCTTCTGAAAGTAAAATATTTTCCATTCTTGCCTGATATTGGATTTCAGCTGCTTAACAGCCAACCTTTGTCCTATTTTTTGTTTCATAATGCTCCAAATGTTTTCAGTGGGTGACTGGTCTGGACTGTAAGCAGGTCAATTTAGTGCCTGGACACTTTTACTACCAAGCCATGCTGTTGTAATCCACACAGCATGTGGCTTATTGTTTTGCTGAAAAAAATCATGGGATGGTAACACATGTTGCTGCAAATCCCATAAATATCATTCAGCATTAATGGAGCTTCACCGATGTGCAAGTCACCCATGCCATGTACACTAAGGATCCCCCTGATATTATCACAAATGCTGGCTTTTGAACTGTGCTCTGCTAATAAGTTGGATGGTCCCTCTCTTCTTTTGCCCAGAGGAGGTGTTCATTAAGTAAAGCAGTGACTTTGACTAGAATTGTGTCTATTTTAATTCAGTGCCGGATGAAGGCTTGAAGATCACAGCCATCCAGTACTGGTTTTGGTTCTCACTCTTGTACAGAGATTTCTCTAGATTCTCTGAATATTTTAATCATATTATGTACTGTAGATGTTCTTTGCTATTTAATTTGCAGTTCATTGCTTTTTGACTTGGTGTTGGTGCAGTCTCTGCCTCCCTGAGATCCTTTTTTAAAACCCAGGCATGGTACTAGCATGCTGCCATTTAAGCTAATGAATTGTAAATGTTGTTTTTTTAAAGCATTGCACAACTTTACTGTAATTTCTTGCTCCTGCCCTAGCCTTTGTTAAAAAGTGTTACATTAAATTCGAAATAGTCATATTTTTTATTTCTAATTTTGAATCCTTAAAGAGCATTTGTACTTGTTTTCATTTAAATACAGGGTTTAAATGATGACATTATTGTATTTATATATTTTGCACAGGGTCCCAATTTGTTTTCATCAATATATAGACCATTTTATACTCATGACCCTCGTCAGACCCCTGACAACATTCAAAACCTGGTGCAAACTGCATGCCTAAACCATAACAAACCATATGGAGATGTTCAGCAATCTCTAATAGACTTGATTATGTGGTTTCAGTCCCCAAAGCCACGCTTAATATGGATCTCAGCTGGACAAAGACAGTTCAGTTAAATCTATACTGCAGCTGGAAATTAGGTTTGTAAATGCAGTTATTCCAAGAAAATGGATCTAAGAGGAGGATGGCATGGATGAGAAAAAACAGAGATAAGGAAAAGGAGATTATTTTTGATAGCATACATATTTTAAATGGACAGATGTGTAACAAATTTGTTTACATCAGTTTTTGCCTCACTATGGGTTTCTATGTGTCCACTGTGTGAAAGCGTGAACCTGTACATATTACAAAACAATTGTGAAATTGTTTGTGGTTGCAGCTTACATTCAAATAAGAAAATCTATAATGGCATTAGTGTGTGTGTGCATGAGCATGTGTGCTGCAGTGGAAGCTCCTCCTTGTGTTTCCACAGCAGCCTCCCCAGGCTGCCGGGGGAGACAGTCGAGTCAGATGAGCTGTCAGGGGAAATTAGTCTTCAGACAATCTGATTTTAGCGTCTGGCTGACTTCCTTTACACACACTGGGCCTCATCGCGCAGCTCACTCTTACTCTAGGGGCCCTCTTACCACACAGCTCAGCAAGGGGGCTTTTTCACCGCAGAGCTTGTCCAGGGGCCCACACACCAGAGAATTGGTTAAGATTGCCTTCTCACCACATCCAGAGAGATCTCTCAGCTCAGGGCTTATCAAGGGGCCCATCTTACCACACAGCTCATCCACGGGGGCTTTTAACCACAGAACCTGTCCAAAGGGCCCATATACCATGGAACTTGTTTAGATGGCCCACCGTATGCCTCATCCAGAGAGCTCTCTCAGTTCAAAGCTCATCTATGAGGTCATTCACGGAGCCCTTTTACTACACAGCTCAACCGGGCAGCTTTTTCACCTCAGAGAGGGCCCACACGCCAGAGAACTTCAGATGGCCTTCTCTCCACATTGCTCATATAGAGAATTCTGTCAGCTCAGAGCTCATCGAGGGGGCCTTGTCACCCCGAAGCTTGCCCTTAATACATTTTTTCAGATGGCCCTCTTACCACCAAACTCAACTATAGGGCCCTCTCTACACAGAGCTCATTTCTTCCTTACTGCTAAATTTTAAGTGCGCCTTTTACAACATCAGGGGGCTTTTGGTATAGTGTCAGCAGGCCCTATCACCACAGAGCTCTTTCAGACGGCCATTTCACTACAGAGCTTATCCATTATAGAGCATTGTAAAGCACTTTTTGAGTAAAGCTATAAAAGCCATAATACCATACTCACTTGTGGATCATACAGACTGCTTTAGTTTTTATGTAAACAACACTCCTAATCCTAATACCAAAGAATAAGCCTGGAGAAAAAGCACTGAATAATGTACCAGCAGTTCTTGTGGGCCAGTGTATTGCTCTAAGGAAGGGATCCCAGTAATGGAGCAGCTCTCTGGCAGATGGATCCTATAAACCACGCTAACTTAATCTGCAGGCCTGTGGGTTTTGTGGTCAGCAGACTGAGCTTTGCTGGTGTGTAGAGAGTTGTTGTTCTGGTGCAATGTTGGCTGTCAAATAAAGACAAAGTCATCTTATTCAACGCCTTTTGTGTTTCCTGCAGCTAGCATAAAACATTATCAGCTTTAATAATAAAAACAAAACAACAATATTAAAAAGGAATATATCTGCAGTGCTTGTTTTACAAAATACTGTCTCTGCATGTTGGCTAGTCTAACCGACAAATGCGTTGAAGTGTCGAATGATTTGCTGCCCATATTAGCTGCCAAGTCATGATACTATACAAATGCTAATTTGCTAATCTTATTATGTATTAGCAACATACAGCTGCAGTTAAACATAGCTTTACCTCTGTAATCTAATATCTTGCACAGATACAAAAAAATCTACAAGTTTTTCTCACCTTCTAACTTGGGTTTTTAACACTGTCATATTAGAATAAGGAGAGTTCATAACCTAGAACAAGCCTACCGTGAACCTTAAATGCTCCTTCAAATACAAATCCTGCATTAACAAAAGCTAAAACTGGCCGATTCAAAAATGCTAAACTGTTATGAAACAGACTTATTAATATTTACACCGCTTACATTTACATACAACCACACAAGTGTGTAGATTTGCTCTTGTCATTGGTGGGGATCTATAAATCTAGACCCCTAACCATAACAAATGAAAGTAAAGTAGTAGTAGCAAAAGTAGCACTGCATAATCTCCACAAAATCAAACAAAGTAACAATCACAGAAAAAAAATCTCTCTTAACGTGTCAATGTATGTACAAGACATATTTTCATCCAGATAGTGTTGCCACTCTTAAACCAATGAGCAGTGAGTTTATATCTAAAGACTTATTAACTTTACTTCAGCCACAACACAAATGAAACTGGTCTCTGACAGAGAGGTTGAGCTGAAGTGAGACATGGTTCTCTGGAAGACTGTAAGAGAACTCACAGTTGGCAGTTTGTTGTTGTAATTTCCAAACCATGTTGTTCATAGCTACAGACAATGTTAGCCTGCTGTATACTGTGCACCAAATCCTAGCACTGCCATTAATGTTTCAAGAGTTTTATTGTCATATGTTCAGCAGAACAGACAGTTACACTGTACAATGAAATTCTTACTTTGCTGTTCCTCCATTCACCAATAAAGATAACAAAAAAAGAAATAATAAAAAAATCTAAAAAAATTATAATGTATAATAATATAAGTAGAAGTAAATAAAAGTATTTTTTTATAGTTAAAAAATGTAAAATAAATAACGTTATTATGATTGACTCATTTCACTGACTTTAAGTGACTTGCACGTTTCTTTGAAAAATTCCTTATGTCCACCCTCTTCTTTTAACACCCAGGTTGAGTCTTGCACAGTAAGTGTTGCACATGACTGGAAAGCTTTCCTTCCAGTTTTGGTGCTGCTAACAACCAAAGTTAGCTACAGAGTCTGACATGACAGCAAGGAAAGGCACAGCCAATCACACTGGCCATATGTAGGACGTAGGAGGTAGGACGCGAGTAGAGAACGTGATTTAACCCTTTCTGTGCCTCTAGGTTAATGAGACGTTGACAGATTAGAGTTTTTTTGTGGGGATCAAATTATTGGTGGGGACAACTCAATAATCGCTGGATATTGGTGGGGAAACGTCACTTCCGTCCATGCTAATTTTACGCCCTTGCAATTTTTCAGGCTGTGAAGAGGATGTCGGAACTTTTCATCCCCTCCCATAGAATAAAGTGGTTAGCAGGCATGATGTTCATCTTTAAATAAGACTGAAGTTGTTTCCTATACAGCAGATTCTTCATTAAATGTTCTATTCCACCTTCAAAGCTTTGGTTTGTACAGGCGTACAGCATTTAACATGGAAGAGACTGAAGAGAGGAGCAGTTCCAACTTTAATAGCATCACAGCCCAAACAGTAACTTGTAAGTAGCAGCCATGCTGTGTGATTTTTTCTTTGCTGATTGTAGCAGATCAAGTTTCTAAAAGTTTGAGTTTATTTACACAGTGATAAATATTATTTTGGCTAGTTTGACATGTAGTGCGATCATCACAGTGCCTCACTATAAACCAGCCAATCAGAGCAGAGCTTATTAAATTATTCTTGACCTCATCAAAATGGAAATACAGCTTGTTTCATTCTAGGACTTGATCATAGGGTGTAAATGGGCATGAAAAAACACATCTGGACATTTCTGACCCTGGCCAAATTCACATACCTTCAGTGTGGAACAACAGAGAACTGTTTAAAATACTGAATAAACTTGCTGTATGGCAGCTTTAAAGCACCCTAATTTGTGTACAAATTTGACTTACAAACACATCCCACTGCACTTTCCAGGGGGGGACCAAACAGTGTTAACTCTGGCTCTTTTTTCCTGCTCTTTGACTTTACAGTACAGTTGCTAGACTGTGGTTTATAACATGGCTCATTCTGGGAGCACACATTTCATCAGATATACACAGGGAGATTAAGAGCCATAAACTACAGGACAGAGCTCAGGGGAAAACTGGTGGATTGTTTTATTACTCAAATGCAAATGAATGTAAATTAATAGAAAGTGAATGACTGGCCTCTGAGACTCTGAACAGACTCTGGCCTGGAGGTGTAATATCTGTCCTATAGACAATAGGACATCACCAGTGTTGATGTACACATTTCACAATGCTATTTGGCCACTATTGTTATAACATTGCACTAGTAAGAACAAAACTCTGGCTGCCACATCCACAAAAGTAAAACTCATCAGCTCATCCAACAGGAAAGCTTAATGTATTCTATAAATGCAAATCGCTTACAGCTAAGAAAAGAGTTTATTGCTTCCAGGACAACTTAGAACACCATATGTTACATACACTGTATAGAATGTATGCCATTTGCTGAATAAAGTACTGTGTTTAAAACTAATTAAATTCTATCATCATTGAAAAATCACAGCACTCCTGCACTGTTAGTTCATAGTGGGAATGTTTGGGCGCATCGGCTAACCTCCAGCTCTGTATTGGCTCAGGTCCATCGGGATCAACTAATGATGAACAATACTTAAAATAATGCTCAAATACTAACATATCTGCAATTAAATGTATGAATAAACCATGAACTGTGTTTGAGTTTTCTGTTATGAACAAGAATTCAGATAATTAGTGTGTGTGTGTGTGTGTGTGTGTGTGTATGTGTGTGTGTGTGTGTGTGTGTTTGTGTGTGTGTGTGTGTGTGTGTGTGTGTGTGTGTGTGTGTGTGTGTGTGTGTGTGTGAAATGCTCCTGCATGGCCAGAAGGCACCTGCTGTTCATGCTGATGTCATCTGGAGATAATTAATCCTGTCCAGCTGGGTGAGAGAGCGCTGCCAAAAGCACACACAGGGAGGAGTTCAGAGGGATATGGCAACCTGGCCTGGGACCTGGCAACTCGCATCGTTACAGAGTGTGTGTGAAATAAAGCATCTCCTGAGAGCGTGAGTGAGCTCACGGCAGGCTGTATTAAAGTGAAGGGATATATGAAACTAAATCAAGATAAAAGAAAAATTTTATTCAATCAAATAGGAAAAAATACCACTGCTTTTGCTGGAAAATGTGGGGCAATAGTGAGAGATGGCTAAGAAGAACCCATCAATGCTGTTTTTCATGTGTAAATATAAAGTAGCTGATATGCGCTGCTGGCTGCGACTATAACAGAGCGACTATAAGAATGTGTTGCTTCGTTATCAGTGCTGGTGCTCTTTTAATTACTGTTATAATTACTTTATTTGTAATGCATGTTAAACAGGCACTACACAGCAAACAAAGAGAAAGAGAATGATGAAAAGGATGGAGATACAGTTAGAGAGAGACAGGGGACTAAAAAGAGACTGAGAATAACTGAAGGAGAGAAAAATGATGAGAAGAGAGAGAATGAAGAAGGTGACCGAGAGGAAAGGAGAAAAACAGGAAGACAGAAGGAGAGAGAGCGAATGAAACAAGACACGGAGAAAGGGCTTTAAAGAGCAAGTTAGAAAGAGAGAATGACCGAGGGACAGAAAAAGAAAAAAAGAGCTGGAGAAAATGAGAGAATGAAGATGAAGGTGGAGAGAGGGGACAAAAGAAAGAAAGGTTTATGAAGAGACAGAGTGAGTAAGAGAGAAAGAGAGAATCTGATGTGTCATTTGAAGTTCATAAAACACCATAAAGAAAAGAAACACTGAACTGTTCATTACCACAGTGAAACATTCCCACAGTAATTATATCCCTATTATAGGATTATAATTCACTCCACACTGAACTGTTTAAGGCCAACGCAATAAGAAAGGTTTCCATAGTGATGTGAACTGCATCCTGAATGTGAGCAGCACATCTAACGATAAATTCAGCATGGAGCTTCTTTCATGCAGTGGTAGGAAACACAGCAGCTCTCAGAATTTTACCAATGTGGACACAGACACACACCAATTACTCTGATTTTTATCAGTTAACGAGGACAAAAACAAACATGACGAATGGATCACAGACAAGACGCTGGGTTTTATAGGGTTAATGTATCGTTTCCAACTATCTTCATTTCAGAAAATTCCCTGTAGCCCTGCAGGCTGATCTCCCTCTGTTTAGTTTGGAGCTTTTCCTTATTACAGCTATTGTACAGCAGCTTTGGTCTAAGTAAGCCCCAGCTGTCATGAGCTCATGTACAATTTCACTGAAGACTGGATTGATTTGGCTGAAAGGAAGGATGGAGCAGTTCTCTCCTCATCACATCTCTGCACCTCTTTCCTTACAATGGCTGAAAAAGGCCGACTTGTATTTGACAGATTCCAGATCCGTGGAAATCCCAGGCTACACCACCCATTTGCAGAACTGTAATGACATTATAAAGCATGCGCCAAAAACATGTCCAAAGATGTAATAAATGAAAATCATAATAAGAAATCTACTCTTCTACTTACAAACACAATTTCTCCACTTTGCTTCAACAAGCTATGAGTCATTTATCTAAAATTAGAACCTGTTTGGTATAACTGACAACAACTGCAACTGCACATAGACAGACAAATGGATGAAGCAAGGCATGAATAAAGGCACAGATAAACAGAAGGGAAAAAGGATTGATGGGTAATCAAACTGACTTGTGAATGAAGGAAGAAACAAAGGGACATGTAGACGTACGGACAGACAAACAAATTAGTGGACAATGCAAAACATGAATGAAGGTACAAACAAACAAATGTGCAGCGGTGCAGACAGACAAACGGACAGACGAAGAAACATGTGAATGGAAGAACGTATAAACAGACATGCAGAAGAATGGACAAACAAATTGTCGCTGTCCAATGAAAAACATATTTCCATTTTTGTCGATTTTGAGTTTTCTACAGCATTTAAACACGCCAGTTGTCATTTACATTGTGTGAAAATTTCATGATGAATGGACCAATAGAGGTGCTCCAGAACAGCTTGTAAAACATTCTGGTTCCATTTACTTACACTGAAAGTAAAGTATGTTTTTGGTCTCTCCTGTAAAGTTGCAGATACTTGTTTTTTATTGGACAGCAACGAAATACATGGATAAAAAACACAAATGTAGCACATTGAATAATGTAGCTGTACTTTTACATGCTGCTTTAAGACCAAACACCTCACTGTTCGCTACGTACTGCTGTTATTAATGCCTCAAACACCTCATTCAGTCTCCAGTCCTTATGGGAATATATAGAAACTAAGATACATATATGAAATATCTGAAAAACTGTCCATTTTGAATACACTGATCTTGTGATCTCTCTTGCACATCATGAGTTTAAGGTGCTGCAGTGCTCAGAATGATCCACCACCCAAATAATACCTCCTCTGTGGTGGTCCTGTGCTGGTCTACCATTGAGGAACAGGGTACAATAGTATACAAAGAATTAGACGGACTGCAGTCTGAAATTCTGCGGTCTGCTACAGTAAATTTACAGAGTCAATGTTTACAGTGTAAAATAGCTGTTTTAGCTGTCTTTGTGGCTTATAAAACTGGTCCATCACGAATATAAATAGTAAATACACAGGCACTCTAGCCAAGCTAAACATTGTTGCCATCTTTACAGCAGTGGCCTCCGCCTAATCTCTAGAATTAAAATTTGTCCAGGGATTTGTAACAAAATCTTCTTCTGATGATGTATTTTAAAGGTAGGTGGAACTTGCTTTGGGATTATTAGAATGTAGAAAAATGCCAGATAATGTTACTGCTGCCTTACAGAGAACTCATTGACATGGCCAATAGAACTAAATTATACTTTTAGGTCAAAACAGCACTTCAAGTAAATGTTCCACCAATTATTCAGATTTTTGTGTGCTTAGGAATATAAACAAAAAGTGGTTTGGTGTGCAACACTCTGTTCTACAGAAAATTAATCAGAATTGTTCAAAGTGGTGGTGATAAGAATCAGATGTTCAGCTCTCAAAGCTCACTCACAAAATGTTATTACATGAAATGGTTATGAATATGCTGCCTGTGCCTTAGACATTATGTTATAATAGTTTTGAGAGTATTTTGGCCTTAAAATAAATACATGAGGAAAACAAACAGGGTGCTGTAAGGCAAAATACAGTTCCTAAAGAAAATAAATTATTTTCATATTTTACCATCGTCAACATTCAATATAAAACCCAGAAAACACATGTAGCTTCCCTGGTGGTTTTAATAATAAAATGTTTATGTTTGTGTTGTGGATGTAATGACCCCTGGTTCCCATCACCACCACTGTAAATACATCTGAATCTCTACAATCAACCATTTCACACCAAACCATGCAGTTTTATAATTGCCTCTTTGTACTCGTTCTAGGTCATTGGACTGAGATGAGGTCCCCCTGTTAGCATGCAAGGCCTAATTAAATACATAATAGGGCTTAATTAATTTAAATCTGAATAAAAATTAGCAGCCTGTGTCAGTTTGTCTCTCCGGGTGCGAGCTGCGTAGATGGACGTTTTAATTACTATTGACCTTTTCCTTTTAGATGGGGCTCTTTTTCTCTCCCTGTTGCTCTTAAACGCAGGCGTGCCTCTGATTAACTCATTAAAACATTAAGTGGAGTATTGATTGAAGCTTGCCTTATATGCTTAGCCCATACCTCGCTTCTGATTCCGTGATCAATCTTTACACCAGCCATTTTCAGTGTTAACAAGCCACTGTGGCTGTGTTAACCAGGTTCGTCCACAGAATCCGTATCATTTTATTGTGCTGATTTGTTCTGACACCTCACGTGCCTTGTTGTGTCGTTAAGAGGTCAGGGCAGGTCCGGCGGTAACCTCACTTCGATTCCTCCACAAATAAAGCCTGCAGTAATGGCTGCTATTGACTAACTGAGCCGCTATGATGGAAGGTGTAGGGCTCTTTTATAGCCCTGATGCTGGCAGCCGTGGTGTCAGTCTGACCGTAATAGTTTCAAGATTAGCCTTCAGATATTACAGGGCCCTCTAAATATAACACAGAATCAAACGTGCACAGACTTTGATGTCTAGATTTAGCATGCAATTTAGACACTTGAGATTGGGTCCCTATTGTCCCCATTTTCTGTATAGTCTTCTCAAGCACATCCCAAATACCCTCAATGACATTAAGGTGAGAACCCTGTGTAAAGATAATTTCTTCTTTCCCTAAACTGTTTTACAGTCTAAGCCAGATGAACCTTGGCATTGTCATCCCAGAATATGCCTGAGCCATCAGGGGGGAAAAAATCAATTGATGAGATATTGTGAACATTCAGTACCATCAGGTAAATATTGCTCTATAGTCACTGCCAAGTGTGCCTAGTTTGCATAGAGTAGTCCTCCACACACATTTAGATTATATTCAAAGCAGCCATCAAGTAAAAGTTATTACACAAACGCAAATATAAATGCAAATCAAAACATACATCTATCACAAGCCTCAACAACTAAATATAGCATCAGATATTTGAATGTTTAGTGTGTCTACTCTTCACCTTTATTATGGTTGCGCTTTGCAAAGCAATTTATTTTTTGCTTTCTGCCAAGATCTTCAGCATTTAACTTGGCCCGCAGTATTCGAGATATCAACACTGTTCCAATTCCAGACTGTCCATACAGCTTTTTGATCGAATGCATGGATTCCGGAAAACAATAGTTTTTTTCCAGAATTTTTTCCCATAGAGAATGAATAGAATGGAAAATTGCACGCCAATCGACTGTACTTCTGCACAGTTTCGCATACACTGACTCAGGAAAAAAATGTTGGCTTGACTGTTTGACATTTCTTTCCATCTGTCTTTTTTCCCCATAGAAATGCCATTCATACATTATGATTTTTTAACTGAAAACTGAACACTGTCTAATTTAGTAACGTAATTTAGTCTTTAATTTTGTAACAGAAGTATCAGCCCAGATAGCAGACCATTCCGATCTGGCTCCGGGTTTTCTCCGGCAGATCCGGGACACAATCACAACCGGGTTTGGCCCGGATCCACTGCGAGTTCGGTTCACGGTTCTACATTATTATAACAATCCTAATTACCGACAGTAAAACCGAATAACAGTCGCTGTCACTTCACTGCATTAATACTATTTCGGAATGGAGTCAGATAACGTGTAGTTTAAGCAATGCGCTACTATATTGTTATATTCTCGTCTTTTCTTTTTAGTATTGTTATCTTCGCCACTAACTCGTTCCTCGGTTTTCGAGATATCAACACGGTTCCAACTCCAGATTGTCCGGTATGATTGTGTACAGCTTTTTGATCGAATGCACGGATTCCGGTTTGGAGCGGATTTTCCGGATTTTATTCCTATAGAGAATGAATAGGATGGAAATGTAAGCGCCCATCTGAGGTACTTCGGCCCGACCAACAGACACTGTTTCGCTTACACTGACTGACCACGACTGTAGTGTTGTTTCGACCCGCACTCGTCTGTTTGTTGTTTTTCCCATCCCTCTGTTTGAGTCACACTATTTTTTGCGCCCATCAAAACATTACGGTTTCGTTGAACCCACCGCCACCAAACTATCCCAAATCTAGCAACACCCGCTAGAGCACCTAGAGCATCTAGAGCACCTGGGATACCATAGCAACAGCGCAGATCCCTTAGTGACTATTGTCTAAAGTTCAGTCTTAAAGGTTGGTTAAGCATTTTCATTTTCTGGTAATTACAAACACATTCAAAGATGTTGAGGTCCTGATTTTGAGGTGGTTAGTACATTGTTCTGGGAACACCAGTGTCTTCTTTGTTTGGTGTGTCTGTATCTCCTTTTCTCAGCGAGGAGCTTCTTGAACAGCTACACATCTTTTCAGACCAACAGCGTTGAATTGTCTTTTCACAGAGGAAGAATAGACAGAATGTGGATGTTTTAAGATCTGAAGCGAGCTGAAAGAACTTTATCTCCTCTCTGTTAAAGATGAAAGCTTTAAGTGCTGTTTATCTGATGGGAACAGTTTTATTGGGTCTATTGTGTCTTCCAGGTAGTTTTAGGAGTCCAGTTTTTTGGTCCTGGATTCGTTGGGCAGCCTAGCGTTAGGCTAAATGAGATAGCTAATGGGAGGTAGTGAGTTAGTGTACCTCTCCAAAAGTAACACTGTTTTGCTGGTGATGCTGGGCTGCTGGTAAACTTAGTGAACTCTTCTTACAAACATTTCCTGAGACATGAGTTACTTGTACTCAAGCACTTAGGAGTCAGGAACGCCTGCTTGTATGTTCATTCATTGTGTCAGCTCCACTTCAGATATAGTTGAGCACTGTGCCCATTCGCAGTCCACTCTATTAGACACTCCTACCTTGTTGGTCGACCTTATATATGTAAAGTAAGAAAGGATAGCTTATCTGTTGCTGCGCAGCATGTGTTGGTAATCCTCTACTCCTTCTTCAGTGGTCAGAAGATGCTGCCCACCGGATGCTGTTGGCTGGATAGTTTTGGTAGGTGGACTATTCTTAGTCCAGCACGTGTTTAAATACTCCAGCTTCACTTCTGTGCCTGATCCACTCATACCAGCACAACACACTGAAACACTCCATTAATGTCACTGAAGTGCTGAGAATGAACCACCACCTAATTAATGCCTGCTCTGTGGTGGTCCTAAAGTGGTTTGTAATTGCATAGCTATAAAGTGCAATTATATGGTAAGTAGAGCTGATAAAATGCACAGTGAGTGTAGATACAAGGTGGTCTTGCTAATGAAGTGGTCAATGGGTGTATAGTCTAACCCTAACTATCAGATACAAAACCTTGTATCTTTAAAATGGAAACTTTACAGAATGTACCGGCTAAGATGGGCCTAAAGTGACAAGTGCAGATCAAATCTGTGGCACCCTGTGCCATCATTATTCCGAACCACCGCTCAGATGAAATTTTCTCCAGCATTTCATAAGTGATGGTAGTGAGGCAGAATACTGACAGTAAAACTGTGGACACAATGATCTCCAATTTCTCTGTAATGGTAGAGCAATGGGATCATTGCAGCCCCCTCCCCAAAGGACACTTCAAACTATTTTTCCACCAGTTTTCTGTTGCTTTTGTTTTTGTGAAATATACACCAGTAATGTAAGCCAGCGCAAAACCATTTTATTATTATAGAATGTTTAAATTATGCACAATTCTTTTTTCACCTTTAGGCCCACTTATAACATGTATGTTGTTTTATTCACTGAATTAGTGGAAAAAATAGTAATACAATTTATTCTCACACAATTCTCCAACCTCTTATTATCCCTTGTAATTAAAATAGGCTATGGTGCTTTTAAAACTGATAATAAGTATATTAGCTTTGTTTATAACACTATAGTTTCTGCATCACTTGTATATGTGGATATACTATATAGAAATATTATAAAAACTGTAAATACAAAATAAGCTAATATTGCAGTTTACTTTCTATATATGAGTAAATTATTATTTCGCAGGTACTACATAAACTGCTATTTTTATACTAGATACTTTTTTATTTTTATTTTTAGTGAAGTTATATCACATGATATTGATCTTATATTTATAAACATAATTAAAATAATTGAAAATAGAAGCACACACTGAAAGCAATTTTGCCCTCTCATTCTAAGAGCTGTAGGTTATGCAGGTTGTTTTCTTCTCTCATTGTTTATTCACTTCTTTATTTCCTATAATAGGGCATCAGAGCTCAAAGCGAGCATGCAGACCAGAGAAAAGCTACAACCCTGAGAGAGACGACTGATAACTGACCACTGTCTTGTTTTCCTTCTCTTTCTTTGCTTCGTCCTGAGTGTTTGTACTTTGGTCAACAAAACAAGGGGATTTTCTCGTGATCATCATAAGTTTCACCCTGATGTATAGATCTGAGGTAATTCTTTTTTTCTGAGGTAGTTTTTTGATTTAACATGCTTACTTGTCTGGATCCAGCGTATTCAGTTGAGTCGAGAAGATTCAAAGCATTTCTTTTTCAGTGCAATTAGTGTTATGTCCTGGCTCTGCCCCATCAAACTGTCACATATTCATTGCACATATTCATTACATCATACACCAACATTGCTTTAAATATAGGGCAAAATGACCATTATAAAACCACAATTCTAACCATACTGTAAACACATGGAAGTTAGCAGAACTCAAAATAACGTGCAATTCAAATGAATCCATCCATTAAGTAATTTGTTAACGTTTTAACTTTGACAGAAAGTAGAATCCATATTGTTCCAGTCAACGCTGATGAACTAATGAACAACACTGAAACACATTCTCCCAAGCTTGTTTTTTTGTTTAATGTAAATCCAGATATTATATATATATAAAAATGCATGTATCTTCACAATGAATAGCTTTATAAACTATGTTTTAGGCCAGAAACCTATCACAAAACTATCTTTAAACTATGACAGACAGCATATATGGCATGAAGTGACTTTCTGTAGGGGGACTTTCAGAGGTGGATTCCTGCTTCCTTTCACCACAACTGTAAAAAATTCTTGTCTATCTAAACCACTAGAATGATGATTTCATTTTAAGACAGTCAAAAAAAAAAAGAAAAATAAGTGGGAATTAACACCAACACTGCTGAGAACCTTTGCCTTCCAGTTTGTTTTCTAAATTTTAGCTTAGTCCGTTGTATTCCTCCAGCTAAAGGGACAATCATACTAGATATACTTAATATTTAATTATAAAACTACTCAAGCTTAAATAATATTAATATTGTGACTTTTAGGGAAAAAATGTGCCTGATTGATGCTAGCTCCTTTCTTTAAATGACAACATGGTTAGTCTAAAACACCCAAAGAGTGCTCAGACGTACTCCTACATTTTTATAATATTTGTTTTCATTGACTGCATATCTCCACAGCATGCAGTTCAGGTTTGGCTTGGACTCACCTTTCAGGATTATGGAAGCTAATTTAACCGTATAATCTGATAAGAGCTCACGTTCACATGCACATGCTGCCTTGTCACCTGTTGGGAAAGTGAGAGGAGCGTGCACTCTTATCTGTTGTTCTGTACTGACTTAGGGACTCCTCAGGGACTTTTTCTGCATGCATGGTTAAGCTGATTGGCCTCCAGAGAATTGAATCTGGGAAAGTTCCATATTTCACCGGTTAATTTTAAACACTTGTTCTGTGGTATTCAGCACCTGAAACAAGAATTCCATGGGCACCGACTTTAACCACCCTGAACCATTCAAACTGAAATAAATAAAAGCAGCAATTATTGTGGTCCAAGCACCTCCAGCCAAATAAGCAACGCTACAGTAAATCAGTTGCACTAAAAATAAATAGTGCTTTAAGTTTACTTGGTTCAAATATGTATACTGTGTTCACAAAAAGAAAGCTAAGATTTATTTTAATCAAATTTCAGTTTCTGACCACATGACTGCTTTTCAGATTTTATTTGGCTGGTGATTCATTATCATAACATTGTTTAAGCATTATTGAAATTTTCATTTGACAACTTTAAAAAGCAATTGCAGGGCTGCCAGAGGGCGCAACCATTTAAGCCGTATTGTTGGGAGACTGTGAGTTTAATCCCCAATGACCTGTTTCTGAGAGTCCACATTCATAACTGTCCCCTTTTCTAATCTTAATTGACACATCTTATTTCCATTGTGATCCCTAAAAGGTCAGGAAGGATCCGATTAATCAAACTCAAATTAGTATATTTTAGGATGTTGGGCTGTGATAAGTTCAAACCAATAATTTGATGTCAAAATCAAGCTCATATGAGGCGCCGCACCTATCATTTTTATTGGAAACATGCTCAGTGACCTGACTTTTGTACCCCGAGCTGTCCACTTTCAAGAAGTTTTTATTCGCCCGTGAAGAGAAGCAGAAGCAGCTATTGTTCTTTTTTAGGGAAGGAACAGTCAGGTGATCCTAAACGCAGGAACCATTAAAGGGCATTATGGGGCATTATGGGGCATTAGGCGGCATTTTGGAGACACTCATGGGGCAGATTTTCCCAAAAATTGCCCCCTAAAATGAAACATTAGCAGCTGGAGCCCCTCTTGGCCTGAGCAGCAGCATCCGCAGCTACATCCATTACACTACAGCACTCAGTCTTGCTATTACTGCACTGAGAGAATACCACAGTGTGTGTGTGTTAGTGTGTGTTTGTGTTTTAAGTTTTATGTTGTATATTTAATTACTCTAAAATACATTTAATATATAAAAATGTCACATTGTTAGTGTTTATCACTCAGAGGAAACACGAAAAAACACCAACTGTGGTTTTATGTATGCCTTATGGTTTTTTTTAACCTTTTTCAAAACCTTTGTGTAATAAATCCTTCATTAAATGATAATTTTCTCAAGTAAAGAGATTCTTGTTCCTTTTTGCTCTGTTTATTTGTATATACTCTGATGTCATGTGTATTGAGAGAAAAACTGGATATTCAATGATAACTAAAGTTAAAGGTGCTGTTAGTAATTCTGGAGAAGATTTAGAATCATTAGTCAAACAAACACACCCCTCCCTTCCGTGTTTCTTAAGGAGCTCCACCTAGAAAATTAATTGACATGCATTGCCAAGCGAAATATTACGACCATAAAATACTTCACAAATGGATAAATACCATGATATAATGTTATAATGTGAATAACGACAGGGTTCTGCAAAACCAGTGGACCAGTAAAATATTTTTATATTTAAATATTTTTATAAATTTTTTAAAATAATATTTATAATAATTTTAATGTCCTCCTCATCCCCTTGCATGCCTTTTGAAGCTAAAGTCAGTTTTTCTGTCCACTTCTTGTTTTGGGTTTAGGAAACCATTATGCCTTAAATGGTGCACCAGTTCTGGGGCCTCAGCTTTTTGTTTGATTTCATCCATCCGCCCTAAATGATCAAGCAGTTGAGTTCCTGTGCCTCAACTACCTGTTTTAGCTTTTCTATTCCACCTTAAACGGTGCAGCAGTTATATTCAGCTGGCTTGCCTTCTTGTTTAAGTACTTTGTTTCACCTCAAACAGTGCAGCAGATGAAGGCTGGTGCCTAAGATGCCAGAATGTAACTGCTGCGTCATTTAGGGTGGAATGAAAAAGCTCATTAATTGTTACTTTTGTTATTGACTGGATGGAAGAATGCTGTGTTGCTCAATCTGAACCACTTTGTTTGTTTCCCATTTACAGACCCTGAGCTGAAGTTCTCTGAATACAGAGTAATAAACAAACAATAAATAATAATAAAAAATAAAAAAAGCTTACTTTACCTTTTACTTGGCCTCCTCAAAGAGAGAGGTAAAATAAACACACTGACAAAGAAGATCACAAGTTGTTATATTGATATTATTGTATTTATTCTAACATTTGACATCTCTTCCCTAGCGAATAACCCTTTATTGCTCAGATTTTAAAATTCTAATCTTCTCAGCTGCCCAAACCTTTGATAGTACTGCGCATACATATAACACACCTCCTATAACACTGCGCGTGTGTGTGTATGTGTTTATAAGCACCTCGTCCACTCTCAGTCAGCTGCTGTTGTAGTAATTGATAATTAAAGAGCAATAACACAGCAGTCAGTGCAATCTCCCTGCAGGAAACACACAAATAACACACACACACACACACAAACACACACACACACACACACACACACACATAATGCCCTGTGTGTTGGGGGGGTAGTGCAGTTAATGAAACAGAGCTTAGGTGAGACAAAAGAAAAGCCACCACTGAAACACTTAAATACACAGGGCTTGGTTTAGGGTTAGACCTAATATATTATCATTACAGGTGCTTATAATCAGAAATAATCACTGAATGTTCATATTTATAGACTTTAATACTTTACAGACCAAGAGAAATACATACAAATACATACATTTTCTTAATTTTAATTTTTGTGCTTCATTTGAACACACAACCGCCCTGTGTACACTTTATGATAAATGAACCAATAGAAATAAAACCTCAATACATTAACTTACACTGAAAGAAATGAACGTTTTTGGCCCGAAAAACGTACTCTTTTGAAGATACAAGTTTTTCTTTGGACATTGGAACACGCACGCACATACACGCATATGGCATTGTGTACAGCGATAGTTATTCTACTGTTCAGAGAATGGCTGCTGTTGAAACAGCGAGTGGGTTAACATTATTTCTTTATCTGCTGCTTCTGACTGTTTAGTCAGAAATATCTGATGGGTGGGTGTTCGTGTGGGTGTGTGTGTGTGTGCGTGCGTGGCTGACTCCGTGCGCTCACGCTGCTGTACACCTGACATACACACACAGAGCACGTGTCCGCAGCACGAGGACACGTTTTCCTTTACTCTCACATTGTTTTTGTTTCCAGGTTTTGATCGACGTTTTAATTGACTCAGGTAACTTTTCCACTAAGTGCTCGATCAGCTGATTAAAGACGCGCAGTTACAATAGCCAGGCGCACGTGGAGGTCAGTGTGCTCCAGTCAGCAGAAACTCTGATTTATATCTGAATAAATTATTCATTATGATGGAAATTACGCGTCCACACATAAACCTACATATTGATGTGATGAATGAGTACTGCTTTATATGTTAGCAATATAGTGAAGAATACAGTCCCCTTCAATTCTTTTACAGCTTTAGCTTTTCCGTTTCACCTCAATTGGTACAACAATTACCAAAGTAACAGCTGCTCCATTTAAGGTGGAACGGGATATTTAACGACCGTTGAGTACTTGAGCAGCTTCTTAATCTGCTACTTTAATATGTCCTTCAGTGTCTGGCTTAAAGACTGTCTGGCTTAAGATTGTAGGAATGTATCCTGAAAATATGAGAAACACTCTGTGTTAGTGTTTTTAGGATGTAGGATAATGGGTGATATATTGTATTTAAAATAACTTTTAAGATATATCACTAGGTGAATAAATCTCTCTGAAATGAAGATACATTTACTCCCTCTAGTAACCTCTGTATCTGTATCCCGCTTATAATGTTTTATTGGAGGCCAAGGAACTGCCTGTAAAATATGTCTGAAATCCATTCTTCTGTCCTTCAGAAGGATGTCACCCAGTACGCTGATTGACATTTTACTTGGGTACATTCATATGAATCACAAGAAAATTAACTGTTGGCTTTGTTCTTGAATATAGCAACCGTCTGGCCATAAGTGACTCTCTAGTGAACATAAAAAGTCTTTATGCCTTTTCAAAAATATATATCATAATATATAGCATAATACTATAAATATTAAAAACTACTAATAAAACTTGAACTAAATATAAAAACGTTTACTTTACAGAAAATAAAACCTAAACTATTATTGCACCCACAACAGTCCTGAAACTAAACTGACAAAATGTAGATCAAATAAAAACTAACCCAAATATTAAAACCATAGTAACGGTGATTTCAAATTATGTCAATTAAGAAAAGCTTAGTTTTAGGGAGTTTTATATAATTTGAAATCACCTGTCGATTTTTATATCATACGAAATTTATATGTATATATATATATATATATATATATATATATATATATATATATATATATATATATATATATAAACTACCAATAAAAATGATTTATCCATTAATATCCTTTAAAGTTAAGAGGTTTTCTCCTTATCTTGTAAAGTACCATTTTAGTATTTTTTCAGGTTTATATCTATATACAAATAAACAATAAACACCCATCGGCCATAACATTAAATATTTACACACAATGTCTGTTTTATCGACTCCACTTAGCACATAGAAACACTTTGTTGTTCGACAAGAACAGACAGTAGTCCAACTGATTCACTGCATACATTGTTTATCCCTTTTTACCCTGTTTTTTAATGGTCAGAACCCCCACAGGACCACAGAGCAGGTATTATTAGGGAAGTGGATCATTCTCAGCACTGCAGCCACACTGACATTATGTTTGTGTGTTAGTGTGTAATGTGCTGGTGTGAGTGGATCAGACAGGGCTGCTGGAGTTTTTAAACACCTCAGTGTCACTGCTGTACTGAGAATAGTCCACCAACCAGACAACATAAAGCCAACGGGGTCCTGTGGGCAGCGTTCTGTGACCAGTAATGAAGGACTAGAGGATGACCGACACAAACGGTGCAGCGACAGATAAAATATCGTCAGTGTCACTGCAGTGCTGAGAATGACCAACCACCCAAAAATATGAGCTCTGTGGAGGTCTTTTGGAGGTCCTGATCATTGAAGAACAGGTGAAAGGGGGATGGACTACAGTCTGTAATTGTAGAGCCACGAACTGCATGTGTATTGTAAGTGCAGCTGATAAAATGGACAGTGGGTGTTGATACAAGGAGGTGGTTTTTATGTTATGGCTGATCAGCGTCTATGTGTTTGTTATATAAGATATTAACATAACCTGTGTAAGGTTTATGGCAAGATCCAGGTAATCACAGGTGAGTCACATGGTTATCTGAGCACCTGGTTGATTAGTTTATGTACAGCAATCCAAATGTTGCGTAACATTTGCAGAAGTGGATTGTTGTGACAGAAATATGATAGTTATATCAGTGTTTTATGGACGTTTCCCACAAGTGCTTTAAAATGTTTTGTTCTTCTCTGCTGCTGAATCATCCCTCAGATTAATAGCCTCAATTATCTTCTTTACTCATTTATTATTAACAGACTTTAATTGTGTTTTACCTTTCTTACATTCTGTTGCAGTATTGAACTGAGTTTTCAACACATTTTCAAAAATAACAGTAGAAAAAATTGAAGGTAAGAAAAAATGAATAAAAATAATACAGAACACAGTGCAAAACAAGCCCAACCTAGCTTTGATTCTGTTCAGTTTGTTGGTTTTATTTCTAGTTTGTATGTTCACAGTCTCCTCTTAACATGGAAAAGCTCTGTAGGATTGAGGTAGATTACCATGATGGCCAGCAACAACCAGGGTTGCATGGCATTGCAGCAGAAAAACTCAGAATAAAGAATAGGTCTGAATTTATAATTCATGTTTAACCCTACTTAGTATACATGCAGCATTGCTGAGGTACTTTTATGGGAGAAGCTGGAATATTTTATCTATGAAATATTCCAGAAAGCCCAATAAGTACCAACTGAAACCATATGAAGGTTTAATTAAAAAAAGTTTAATTGTGACATTCAAAAAAATTCTAGTTAAACTGTTGAAGTCAGTTTAAAAAAGGTCTATCAAGTCAGTAGTCAGATTTTGCTCAGACACTTGAAGACGTTCAGTTAACACTATTGAATTGAATATATTCATTATAGAGTCAATTATTCATCATCTAAACTGCTTATCTTCCTAGGGTGCAGAGGTGTGGTGTGTGGGGTCCTGTTTTAGTGATAATTAAGCAGAAGGCAGAAAACACCCTGGTCAAGCCACCAGATCATCAAAGGGCAAACACACGGACATACACGTTCATCCACACAAACTCACACCCAGAGGCAATTAAACATCTAAAAGTAGTCAGTGAAGTAGTCAAGTTGATGATGTTCAACTGAAATTTTATTATGTATTTCAAAGAAATTCAGTTAAGACTGTCAATGTGGCTCCATTTAGATTGTTGAAATTCAAACAAATCCAATTTTCAACGGTTTGTTCTGGTTCTGGACTGGACCGTAATTACTGAGCTTTGAACCTTTCATCTCAAGCTGGGCTTATTAAGCATTTTTTGTGTAAAGGAATGAATGTCCCACACTCCTGGAGCTCCACAGTGTGATGAGAATGTTACTGAACATCACAGATATTATTATGAAGAGAGCTAGGAGGACCATTGCTGATCGTGTTGAAGTTAGAGCCTTTTTTATACCAGTGCTTCAGCTTCCTCTCCAGCACAAGGATGTGGTTGGTCTATAAAAAAGACTTCTTACCACTTGAACAGCATTTGTTTTTTTGTCACCTTCATGAGTGAGTCACATTCTTTCATATTGATGAGACTATAATGGCATGTTTGCAGGTTGTGTGCGTGCACATACACGTGGCTTGAGCATTTATTGCTTGTTCTTGGAAGCTGGGGGTTTGTATTATCTTTCATTTATGTCATAAAATTCTCTGTGTAAGATGCAGTGCAGCGCAGTGTCAATGTTGAGCTGTGGAGAACCTTAAAGGCAAACTAAAGTGTCACCAAACTCTGTAGGTATTGTTGTAATGATCTTATATTGTTTTTGTTGATTGGAAACAAAAAGGTTAAAATCTTGAAACAGTAGTTGTTCGATCAGAATTGTTCTCACTGTGGTATCTGTGTAGATACAGCCAAAGGAGCTTCGGAATTGGTTAGGACTACAAGCAACATAATTAGGAAATGATAGAGGAAACAGCCAATCACACTTTAACTTACAGTCACAGTTACTGAGGCAGTCACTGTCACTGACTGTGAATATAAGTTATAGTCCTTCTGGGTATTGTTAGTTGTTAGAAATATAAAACAGCTTTACTGAAAGAATCACTGGTACTTTCAAAAATATCTTAATGTGTTACAAGTAAGTAAAATGTTTTTTTTAATTAAAAGCTTTACATGTTTTTCAAAATGCAAAGTCCATGGCTTGTGGCCAAATGAAGCTCTCATAGCTCTAAGCTCATGGCTTAGTCAAACTCTATCACCACAGTCAAAAATGTCCTACTCCACTATTATAATGAGAAATGTCCAGACTTGCAGCCAAGTCAGACTCTACCACCATGGTGAGAAGTGTCCCAGCTTTCAGCTCATTTAAACTCCACTACCGCTGTCAAAAATGTCCCAGCTCACAGCCCGGTCAAACTCCACTATTACAGTGTAAACTGATCCTGTTTATGGCCTAGTCAAATTTTGCCAGCATGGTAAGGAACATCCTAGCTCATTGCCTAGTCAAACTCTACTAGCACAGTGAGACGTGTCCCAGTTTGTGGTTTAGTCAAAATTTTGTACCACTGTAAGAAATGTCCCATTTCAAGTGAAAAAAACCCACTCTCTTAGTGAACAATGTGCTGGTTCATGGCCAAGTGAAACTCTCATGTTATCATGCTATTGCATGCTATCGCATGCTATCATGTTGAAAACTGTCCCTGGTTGTGGCCTAGTCAAACTCTCCTAGCACGGTGAGAAGTATTCCAGCTTGTGGTCCACTGAAAGTCGAAAATCTGGTTGTGGTCTAAATTCTGCTACCATGCCCCGCTCAAACTCTGCTATCATGGTGAAAACTGTCCTTGGTTGTGGCCTAGTCAAACTCTTCTGCTGTGGTAAGAAGTGTCCCTGCTTGTGGTCCAGTCTAACTCCACTATTGTGCTGAAACGACTCCCTGCTCTTGGCTTAGTCAGACTCACTGTTATGCAAAGTCTCTCAGCTGGTTCTTAGTCAACTGCGGTAAGGTCCTGAGTCAGCAGGGAAAGTACAAAATAAAACAAATCACAAATACTACACAAACAATACAAAACAAACATCTAAAATGTACTTCTAACATTGGGCACACACACTTGATGTAGAACTGCTAAGGCAACTATAGTTAAATACTTAAGCATCAGTTATGGAATCTGTGCTGTCTATTACCATTCAGAGCATTTTACTAAAATACTATATATGGATTTTGTTCTTTTGTCATATTTGTCATAAAACTCTTGCGTTGTTGATTAAATTGCTACAGAGTTCACTTCAAGTTCATCTGACAGTGAAGATCTCTGTGTGTATGTGTGTGTGTGCGTGTGTGTTTGTTGTTCTTCCTCCACTGTAAACAGACTGAGCTGTGGGCTGAGACTATGTGTTCTTTCTGCATTATCTTCTGGCTGCATGGCTGAGCGAGAAATTCATATGGAAACATCCAGAAAATGCAGACAGCAGGTGATGGAACAGAGCCAACGGGGCAGCTGTTTACAGTTTATTTCCCAATCATCTCTCTATCTCTCTATTCCCACCCCCCTCTCTCCATCTCTGACTGTGTGTGTGTGTGCTCTCTGCAGCAATAACTTGTCTGCGGAAGAAGAGGAAAAGGGAAAAAAGCTCTCACCCCCTCTGACAGGTTTCAGGAAATTGCATTTAAAGGGCAGCAGGTCTTTGTAGCTCCACAGCTGGGCTACAGGAATCTACCAATTTATTCCCTCGCTCTTTTTCTCTCTCTCCCTTTTGTTATATATATATATATATATATATATATATATATATATATATATATATATATATATATAGATAGATATATAGATAGATATATATATATTCAGATGATTTTATAAATAAAAGCATATAAAATAAACAGTATAGGACTACTTGAATGGATTTAGATCACTTGACTGCCCAAACAAAAACCATTTCTAACAGAAAATATCAATATTTTCTAAATAAGCACCATAATTCCAAAACAAACAGGGAAATAATCACAGACTCCAACATTCTCCAACCAATCATGATTATTGTCTACACTGCCACAGACACTTTACCATACCATACCATACATTTCTCCCATACAAAAACAGAATACCGTACAATTACTCACTAAACACCATTAAATATCATACAATTCCCCACACAACACCATAAAATATCATACATTTCTCCAGTAAACGCCATAAAATACTGTATAATTATCTACTAAACACCATTAAATATTATACAATTCTACACTAAAACCCATTAAATATCATACTATTCTCCACTAAATACCATTAAATATCATACAATTCTCCACTAAACACCATTAAATATTATACAATTCTACACTAAAAACTATTAAATATCATACTATTCTCCACTAAATACCATTAAATATCATTCAATTCTCCACTAAACACCATTAAATATTATACAATTCTACACTAAAAACTATTAAATATCATACTATTCTTCGCTAAATACCATAAAATATTATACAATTCCTTACAAAACAACATAAAATATCATACAATTCTCCACTAAATACCATCAAATATCATACTATTCTACACTGAACACCATAAAATATCATAGATTTCCACACTAAACACCATAAAATACCATACAATTCTCCACTAAACTCCATAAAATACCATGAACACCAAAAAACACAATAAACGCAATATAATTCTCCACTACACACCATAAAACACACCATACAATTCCCCATTAAACCCCTTTAAATACCATACAATTCTCCACTGAATACTATAAGCACTACACAATGATCCACTAAACACCATAAAACACCACATAATTCTCACCGTTTACTCACATCAACTTTCTCCAACCATCACCAGCATGCTTTAGCAGAGACGAGTATCATCCAAAACAAACAGCATTAATCTCTCATAGACACCATAAATCCCAACCCAAATATTTTCAGAATAATAAATCTTACTCAAACAAAAATCAATATTGCCCCCCAAACTCTTCTTTATCAACAAACACCAACATTCTCTGTATTTGTCATAGAGTAAGGAGCTTTACTGATTCTGGTTATCTAGCATCTAGCATTGCAGCACTAAAAGCACAGCTTTAGTACACATACTCTGTATCAGGTAATATGGTGCAAAGTTACACTGCAGAACCTTTAATGCATCTATAGTGTGGCAAAGACAGCAGATCACTTAAAACTCATAAAGAAGAGAATCGGGTATGGTAAACAGGTTAACAGCACCTTAATGGCTGAATACAGCCATATATTCAAATCTGAAGAAAATGAGCTGCAGTCTATGCGGGTGTGTCTCTCTGTCTGTCTTTTTTCTCCTCTATCTCTTTGCCTTGCTTTCCTATTTTCCTACTCTCTCTCTCTCTCTCTCTCTCTCTCTCTCTCTCTCTCTCTCTCTCTCTCTCTCTCTTTCTCTCTCTCTCTCTCTCTCTCTCTCTCTCTCTCTCTTTGTGTTCCTCTTGAATGTAGCTGGTACTGAATTTGGCACGTGCTCCTTCTTTTTGTCTTTTTTAATGTTTTTTTTTGTGTTGCTGAGGGGGAGCGTGGGAGGGAGGTGGGGCACAGAGATTTAAAGCCATAGAACACACACACACACACACACACACACACACACACACACACATGCATGCAGTAGCATTGCTGCTGACAGCTACAAAACAGTTCTGCTGTTGAGCAGGGCCTTTGTTCTACGAGGGTGGATTCTCCTGTCACTCTCAATACATCTCTCTCTCTCTCTCTCTCTCTCTCTCTCTCTCTCTCTCTCTCTCTCTCTCTCTCTCTCTCTCTCTCTCTCTCTCTAGCTCACTCAGTTTTATTCATTGTTCTTGCTGAGGCGGGTTCCTTAGTCTCTCTGATTCACAAGGCTTTATAGGCATGAACAGCTGTTGAAAGTCATGCTTATGAAAAAGCCACAATGATGTTAATAATGTAAAATATACAAACACCATATGTTGATCTAACTCACTGCAGCCAACTATATATATATATATATATGGTTTAGAAAACAAGTTAATCAGGAGTTTATCAGCAGTGCAGGTCAGAACTGCTCTTTAGATTTACGACCCACTCAGAACACCCTTTTACTGAAAACACACACACACTCAAGTCTTACTGCAGTTCATCTGACAGCAGCACTCACTGATTACCAGCCTGCTGACTGAGGCTTTAACCTCATTCTCCTTTATTTACAACATTCGTTTCTCCGTCTCTCCATCTCTACATTCCTACATCCCTCCATTCCTCCCTCTCCACATCAGTTCATCCCTCCATCCACCCATTCGTCCCTCTCCACATCAGTTTATCCACATCAGTTTATCCCCCCTTTATCATTCCATCCTTTCACTTCCACATCCCTATACCCAATCCTTTCATTTACATATCCTTCATCCTTCCATCTCCTCATCTTCATATATTCTTCCTCTATTCATCTCCACATCCTCCTATTTCCACATCCCTGCATTCCTCTATATATCCATCTCCACATCCATCCATCTGTCCCTCCATTTCACCATCTCTGCATCCATGCAGCCCTCTATTTGTCCATCTCCACATCTCTCCATTTCTCTCCATGCATCCATCCATCTCTCCACATGCTTCCATCTCTTCATTTTCATATTCCTACATCCTTCTATTCCATCATTTCTACATCCCTCCATTTCCAAATCCTTCCATTCTTTCATCTCTTCATCTCTACATCCCTCCATCCACTGTCTCTACAGCCCTACATTCCACGATTTCTTTATTCCTCAATTATTCTTTATTCCACCAAATCCCTCCATTCCTGCATCTCCACATCACTACATATCTTGATCTCCACACCCTTCATCCCTACATCTCTCCATCACTCCATCCTCCCATCTTTATATCCCTCCATACCTTCATTTCCACATCCATAAAGCCTTCCATTTCACCATCTCTACATCCTTCCATCCCTTTATCCCTGCATCTCCATACCCTTACATCCCACCATCCCTGCATCTCCACATCTCCACATCTCCCTCCCTCTGTGTGTGTGTGTGATCTGCAGAGGCAGACAGGGCGTACCCCAGGGAGCTGCTCACACGGAAATTAGCCATTTCACACACACACACACACACACACACACACACACACACACACACACTCAGTCTCTCTCTCTCTCTCTCTCTCTCTCTCTCTCTCTCTCTCTCTTTCTCTCTCTCTCTCTCCCCCTGGGAGAATAAATCTGCAATCAACCAAATCTAAAAATAACTCAGTCTCTCACCCTGTCAGACCATCTCTCTCTATCTCTCTCTTTCTCTCTCTCTCTCTCTCTCTCTCTCTCTATTATAATCTATTATAATTATAATAAATGCAGTATTTTAGTCGTGAAAATGTACATTTTTGGATAATTATACAATTAAATAGTTACTCCAGATACCTATAGTTTTCTTTCTTTCTTTCTTTCTTTCTTTATTTATTCTTTCTTTCCTTTTCTTTTTTTCTTTAACTTTTCTGTGTTTCTTTCTTAAAAGTCTTTCTTCTTTAAGTTATTTTCTTTATTCTTACTTTCTTTTTGAAATTTTTTATGGTTTTCTTTCTCTTTATGTCTTTTCACATTTTCTTTTGAAATATATTTCTTTCTTTTCTTTCCTTTTCTTTTTTTCTTTTCTTCTTTTCTTTCTTTTGTTGGCACTAGCGTATTGTTAAAAGATTCATTGTTTTAAATACAGTTTCAAATGCACACACATGCGCACACCCACACACACACTCTGATAGAGTTGCTCTCTGTAAGTGAGTGATGATACGTCAGTCAGTAGAGGTGGAGTTAAGTTGATCAAGTAATGGCTCAGCACTGAGAAAGAGAGAGAGTGAGAGAAGGAGAAAGTTTATCGTATTGTCTTTTAAATTCAAATAAAAAATGTAATGTAATTTTATGTATGTATTGTTCTGTGTTTGTGTATTTAAAAATGTTTTTTATCTCAAACAATCTTCTATATTAAAATATAAAACAATCAGATTTACGTATATATATATATATATATATTTCAATGCTGGAACTGCTCTCTGCCTTTTTTACTGTCTTTCCTTTTACTCTTTCTTTCTCTGTCCCTCCCTCTGTTTTGCTCACAATTTATTCATCCATCACTATCATCTTTCTCTCTCCTCTCTGTCCATCTTCCCCCGCCTCTTCAATTTACCCCCCTTCCCTCATCTTCACACCCTTGCTCTGCCTTTTTTCTCCAATGTGCTCTCTCTCTCTCTTCCTGACCAGACATCATTGTGGCTACAAGAAACAATGAATAAAGGTTCTTTGAGGGTTCTTCAATAGAGGCAACTGTTCTATTCAGAACCATGAGTTCATTTCATGGTTAAAATGGTTCTTTGCATGGTTGAAATGGTTTTTCAGATCAATGAAAAATGTATTATACATGGTTCTTAAGCATGCAAATGATTGAATAAAGAACTCATGGTTCGAAATTGAAAACCTCTGAAGAACCCTCGTTTTCAGTTGGTATTAATGCATTATAATTATGTGTTAAATGAAGTATTGACATTGAATTTAATTGATTGTGAATATAAATCCCCAGCAGAGTGCTCTCTTTCAGATACTTTACCTTGCAGTAATAATTATTTATAGAATATATATGACGAGAACTTCCACATATGTGCTACAAACATCACAATGTACCAGGAGTCCCATGTACACTGTCCTTCTGTACTATTTAGCTGAGATGTTCTCCTTGTGGAGCTGGCCTGTGTGGTCAGGGTCAGCGATCAGGACTGCGACATAATGACAGGTATGTAGGCAGAGGAGTGAAATGATTACTGTTTCGTCCCTCCATCTCATCATCAGCTCATTTTCTACTCCTCCCACAGTCTTCCATCCCTCCACCCTCCCCCATCCACACGCTCCACCGTTTTCTCTTCTTCTGCCTCACTCCTTCATTACTCTCTCACATTGTATTTCTCTCTTCCATCTCTATCTCCTACTCATCTCCTTCTCCATTTCCTTTTAATTCTCCTTCTTCTTCTCCTTCTCCATCTTCTTCTGCTTGGCTGATGTTTTAGGTTTTAGTTATATATTTAGAATGTAGATGAACAGAGTAATTTATATATATAGTATATTTTTATTGTGTGTTTATATGTATGTTCTATTAGCTTACAAGAAATGCTGCATTTTTATGGACTGATAATAGGATATATATCTTTCTCTTATTCCCTTCCTTCTCTACATTACTTTCCTTATTACCCTCTTAATCTCTTTTTATCCCTTTCTCTTTTTCCCTACTTCAGATTGTTATTTTCATTCTTTTCTCTCTCCCTCCCTCCCCATTTCTTTACTTGTTTTTCTTTCTCTCACTTTCTCATTTTCTCTATCAATCACACTGTTTTTCTTTCTCACTACCTCCCCATTGTTTCCTTAATCATCTACTTCATTACCCTCCATTCTTTCTCTATCTCTCCCTTCTCCTCCTTTTTCTTTCCATCCTTCTTGTCTGAATCTTTTTTCTTTTTATGTCTCTGTTTTTTCTACTTCTCCTCCTCTTTTCCTTCTCTCTATTCTTTCCCTTCTTCTTTTTTTAACCATTGTTCTTCTCCCCCTCTCTCTAATTAACCCTGTCACTTTGACTGTAGAAGTTACTGTACAAATTACTGCAGTAATGTGTCCTCACCTCTCCAGCAGTACGCCTCATTAGTGTGTTAATCTGCTTGAGGTGATGTGTGAGTGTGTGTGTGTGTGTGTGTGTGTGTGTGTATGAATGTGTATGTGTATGGAGTTAATTTCAAGGTGTGCTGTGTGTTTCTAATGTGATGTTTTTTAACAGCTGTTTGTTTTGTGCATTTTTTAGCTGAATTCATGAAAAGACGCTTTTGTCACAGATGATTAGTCTAAATTCAGAACATATGAAGATGCCTTCATATATTATTATTATTATTATTATTATTATTATTATTATTATTATTATTATTATTATATCTATGAGTCTGATCACAAAATGTATACTTCATCGTATATACTAAACAATTCATTATAGGTACTGAATAATTCAAGTCAAGTCAAGGTTTTTTTTACAACAAAAAAGTCCAAACCTCCTAATGAGCAAGCCACGGGCAACAGAGGCAAGGAAAAACTCCCTCAGAGCAAGAGGAAGAAACCTCTAGAGGAACTAGACTTAAAAAACGGGAACTCATCCTCCTCTGGTTAACAGCAGATAGCAAAACAGCACAAAAAGCCTAAAAGCAATACAAAGAGGATAGGATTTATAACTCTATGCATTATCATATGTGGAGAAACAGGAAGAACGCTGTTACAGTGCCATCAGAGTAGCAATGAGAAACAGCTCAGTGTTTTGTAAGGCAGGAGGCAGATCAAGGCAGATGAAGAAGCAAGATCGGATGCATAGGATGGGCCGGTGTTAAGCTTGACAAAGTAACACAAAGAAAGTTAGTTCTTAGTTAGGAGTGACTAAGAACAGTGTATGATGATAATAAGGTGCAGCAGTGACTTCGGCAGGCCTGGCTATTACAGAATAATTAAAAGGGGTGAGCCAAAAACTAACAAAGGCTTGCTAAAATGTCAGCACCTCTCTGCTCCACCATCAACATACTTCCTTATTCCAGGTACCAAAAGTGAGCCAGCACCTTGCAATCTAAGTGGATGTGTCAGTTCATAATAAGAGTTAAGTTCACTCAAGTACTGAGGCGCGAGGCTTTTAGAGCTTTATATTTATATTTTGTTAAGTTGGAATTTATCAACTGGTTTGGCTGAAATACACAAGGCTGTTGTCAGCATAGCAGTGGAAATGTATACTGTGTTTCCTAATAATGGTACCAAGTGGAAGCATATACAAGGCAAATAATAAAGGTTCTACAACAGAGTTCTGTGAAACACAATGCTTCACTGTAGTACAAACAGATGATTTGCTGTTTACATTTACAAACAGATAGTGATCACTCAGGTAAGACATGAACCGGGAAAAAGCTACTCCTGTTACTCTCACAAGAATTTTCTAGCCTGTCTAGTAGGACAGTGCGCTGGTATGTGTCAAATGCTGCACTAAGATCAAGCAGAGCCAGTAAGATATGTTTCCTTGGTCAGCAAAGAATAACAATTTCACTAGTGCTGTTTCAGTACC
Source organism: Megaleporinus macrocephalus (assembly GCA_021613375.1). Classification (NCBI taxonomy): domain Eukaryota; kingdom Metazoa; phylum Chordata; class Actinopteri; order Characiformes; family Anostomidae; genus Megaleporinus; species Megaleporinus macrocephalus. The sequence goes on along the minus strand of CM038704.1, from coordinate 35,821,158 downwards.
TCAGACCTAAATCTGGATTGAAATTTTTTATGTATGTTATTTAAGATTTAGGATGGGTCTCAATAGATGTTTGAGGTTTAATTACTGCTCGTGTAAGAGATTTGGAGATATTGCTAAGAAAGAAATGTATTATTGACAGATGATGCTTTTGTTTTTTCTCAAAAGTAAACTTGTAGGTATTGGATCCAGTATACAAGTACATGGTTTTGAGGAGGAAATTATATAGATCAACTTTGTATGTTAAAGGAAGGTGAAGGATTCCAACCTGCAGTTGCGCTCAGGATCTAGATTAGGTTTACAGGGCAGTGCAGTTGCTAACTGTGTATTTAGACTTTTTGCCTGATTTATTATTACAATTCTTACTACAATAGGCTGATGGCATCTGAAATTCAATAGCTGTTTGGTTCTTAGTTAATTTTGAGATAAATAATAGCTATGTATTATTTATATTATTTACAATTAGAGAGGATAAATAAGATGGATAAAGTAGAGCACAAGTATCCTCTAAGCATATGGTTATGATATCTAGGGTTAGGGTTACGGTTAGGGTTAGGTCACAACAAAGGTCAAAATTAAGTCAAGAGTGTGATTGAGTCCCAAATTGATACAAATGTTCTACTTAGTGGATCCTGTGGTTTGTCTATGTAGATATAAACATCTCCTACAATTATTATTATATTCAAGAGCATTATTAAACATGATAGAAAGTCAGCATATTCCTATAAAACTCGGAATAGGGCCGATTACTTACTTCAGGAAAAAGAACTTCAGAATATGCAGTCTGCTTTCTGATATGTTCTGATATGTTCTGCATTTGTATAGATGATTGTCACACCTCTACACAGCCATTTAAATTAGGACTACAGATATAACAGTAGCCTGTTGGTGTGGCTTTATTTAGAGCTAAATATTTTTCAGTTATAATCCAGGTTTCTGTGAGAAACATTATTGTATTAAAATCATGATCAATAATACGTTCACTTGGAACGATGGCCTTAGATGCAAGAGATCTTATATTAAGCATTCCTAATTTAAGGTGCTGTCACTATGGACTGGTTAAACTGGTCTAATGGGCCAGGAGCATATTACAACATCTGACATCATATGGGCTAATTTACACACCTTTTTAATATATGCCTTGGTTATTTCGGAATGCCACAGACAAACGTTGCTAGCACCTACATATATATTTATTCTTAAATATCTATGGCAAACTTAAAGTTATCTGTAATGTACAGTGCCCTGGCTCCCGGTATACAGCTAAATGTTACTGGTACCCCTAAAGGAGAAGCTATGCCATAACATAGAATTACCTATAAGCAGAGGGTGTTTCACTAAGTGGGGCAAGCTTGTTATGCACGTTGATTGGGGAGGAGTGGTGCTTGTGTGGGAAAGCTTTAGCACAAATAGCTTTAGCTTATGCCCACAACTAGTCACCCATTTAATTGGTAGAGCTATATTGTCAGAGTTAAAGGTGTACCAACTCTCCTTGGGGCATCTGTAGCCTCTAAATGAGAGTCTGAACACTGCTAGGGCCCAATAATGCATAATGGATACTGAATAATTTATAGTAGATACTGAATAATTCATAGTAGATAATGAATAATTTGTAGTAGTTACTAAATAATTTATAGTAGATACTGAATTACTGAATAATTTATAATAGTTACTAAAATTCATACTGGTTATAGAACAATCCTTAGTATACTGAATACTTCATAGCAGATACTGAATAACTCACAGTAGATACTGAACAATTCATAGTAGACACAGAACAAATCATTGTAGTTACTGAATAAATCATAGTAGATACAAAATAAAAGAAATGTGCCGAAAAGAGCTATTATTTAAATAACTTATTGAAATTACAGATTACTTAGTAAATAACCGAGCCAACAACTGTTAATACATTTGAAGCCTTAGGCTTTGTAGTTTTAGGATGTGTTAAGTATAAACAGTAGTGAATGTTATGATGAAGGCCAGATTCTCTTGTGTAGACGTTCCTCTGAGCCATTTGTGCTGATGCTACTGTTTCTGAGGTCCTGTGTGTATCTTCCTGGGTCACTGCTTCACCCTCTAATAAAGTCTACTGAGGCTTTCACACTGTTTTATCTTTTATCTCTTATTGTTCTTTTTCTCCAGTTTCTTTCTGCCATTTATTAACCCTTAAACAAGCTGGTCCCCACATCAAATCATTACATTTAAGGTGAATTGTTAGACTGGTAATATATAAATAATATAATAAAAATATATGGTAAAGGTCTGATGAATCTGAGGTCTGATATAGTGGTATATTTGTGAGGGCCACATGTCCTTACAAGTATAGGACAATGTGACTTTTGTTGGCAAAATAAGGATATTTTGCTGGTCCTCACGTGAGCGCGTTATATTTTTCCACAAAAATCAAATAGAGCAGAATAATAGCTGTCTGGAAACTAAAGTTAGGTTTAGGTGTAGTATTATATAGCTGCAGTATCACAAATTTCAATAGAATCCTATGAATGACCTCATAAATACAGTAAAACAAACACGTGTGTGTGTGTGTGGTGTTCTCTGGGTCAAGTTCAGCCCTACAGCAGCTGGCAAAACCATCCACTAAAGCTCCTGTTCTACATTTTAATTAGCTTCACTCCTGGCACACACACACACACACACACACAGTGAGGGTAACAAAAACAAAAATATTTGGAGTGGAAACTGCAGGACAGGTTCCAGTAAAGCCTGATTCTCCCCCACAGAGTCAAACAGCACAAGCATGATCACTCCACTGTAAACAGAGAAAACCCCTTAGAGGATCTGACAACATTAAAACATTCTGAGCTAATTGTTAAAAATACAATTACTTACATAAACATTATATATATATATATATATATATATATATATATATATATATATATATATATATATATATATATATATATATATATAGAGAGAGAGAGAGAGAGAGAGAGAGAGAGAGAGAGAGAGAGAGAGAAAAAAGAGAGAGAGAGAGAGAGAGAGAAAGAGAGAGAGAGAGAGAGAATAACCTAAGCATATATATAGAATAACCTAAGCATTTTTCTTCTTTGTGTTTGTTTGTGATATCTTTAGAAACAAATATACATACAATGTACTCAGATTTTTTTTTTAATTGGGTTCAATATTTCTTCTTGACATGCATCAATACGTATCACTTGGTTTAACGTAATGATGTACTGATTAGATAAACCAGGTGTTGTATTATAACTATAGTTAATTCTTCAATCAGAGGATTAGATTTCCGTTCTGTGAGGAAATAAAGGTAATATAATTCAGGTGCCATGTAAGTGTGTGTATTTGAAGGTATAAATGCTGCCTTACACTATAAAGGTTTTTACTGGTGGTTTTAGTGGTTAGAGACCAGATGTTAACCCCATAAAGAACATTTGATATGTGGCAATGTTTTAGCTGTTTAAAACCATTAGTGCTGAGTGGAACAATACTGACTTCTGTAAAAAAAAATGTCTGCAGGTTTTCCTTGAAAGAGAAAAGCTCTCCCAAAAAAGTGTTCATCATGAAATTATAGCACCCAGTAAAAGCCAGCTGGCATTTTCAGATTCAGCTATTTTTGTTTGAATTAAAGCAAAATGGTAACTTCACCGGACAGTCCAAAACCCTTCTTTACTGATAATGTAATGTAAAGACACTGTATTATTCTTATTATCCTATTATGTACATACTATGTAAAAGGCAGCTACTGAGCTCAAATGATATAGAAACCTAAAAAAGTGCAAAGAATTTACTTCTTTTTTGGACGGTGACATATAACTGTCCCCATATTACATATGCACAACATTATGCATCTGTATGCCCACTGACAGTGTATAAATAGAATGCGAGTGTATTACTATATGAGTGGGCAGTCACAGCAGGCTGTGTGTTATTGTGTGTGCTTTGGAGTTAGGGTTAGGGTTAGGGTTAGGGTTAGAAAAATCTCTCCAGGTGAGTGTGACTCACACCCCTCACCACCACCACCCCCCTGGTGGTGGTGGTGAGGGGTGTGAGTCACACTCACCTGGAGAGATTTTTCTAACTCCCCCACAAACCAGCAACGAAGATGGAAATACAAGTAACAATGCTGCAGCAGCTCTGTTACAGCTGTACACTGTGTGTGTGTGTTCTCGAGTATAAATGTGTGTGAGGCGGCATTTCTTTTGTTCATTTTTTCCATGACTAGATGAAGTTCTTCTCACTAAGACCACAAAGAGAACAGTGTGACCGGACGGATTGTATAATTAGCCAAATGCTCACCGTTTCCATTCAATGACCTCTTCACTTTCCACAAACACCCAGAAGTGCAGATATGCACCTCATATATCTGTAAATCTAACAGATAAGCTGGCCTTGCATGAACACTCCTGCACAAAATCACAATAATAATGTATGCAGTTATCTTTGAGAGAGGGGAGAACATCAAGTTCCACTTTTGTTTTAAATCTGAAAACATCTACAGGTGTTTTTGTCCATCATTGTGAGAACACACCGTAACGGGTCTAAAATTATGTATAGCTGAGTAAAGGAGATACAGACACTTCAAACAAAGAAGCTTCTGGTGTCCTCAGGACAACTCACTGACCACCCCAGAGTCCAGACCTTAACACTAAATATGTTTGGGGTTATTTGAATGGTGAGAAGCATAAAATAAAATTTAGTAACCAACTTTTAAGACTGAACTTTGGAGGTGTTTGTCTTTGAGAAACTAAAAGTGGGTCTCCTGAAAAGAAGAGAAGCTGTAATAAAATAAAGGACATAATAAACACTGAAATATGAAAAATTTCCTTTTGCATGTCCTTCAGTGATCGGGTTTACTTTCTGTTGTGTGTGGTTCGCTGCCCATTTCCATTCAGAGACCTCTACACATATTCCACTCTCCACAAACACTCAGAGGTGTAAAACGGCAGTGTATCATATTTCGTATGTCTTTTCTTTTAATGTTTTAAAAGATTTCTGTAAGCTCAGCACCCTTTATTTCACTCTGGCTTTACACTTTCACTTGGCTTATGATCACTATGCAAAGCTCATTTAGAAACCACACTGTGAGACTGAACTTGTGTGACCAACACACATTCCCCCAACCCCTGAAACACACACACACACACTCACACACTCCTCACTAACCTGTAAATTCAGTTCATGTCCATCATGTAATTTAAAATAGGGATTTTTAAGAATATTTTAAAGAAGCTATTGAATAATAGTAAATACATAGATGCTGAATAATTCAAAGTTCGTCTTGTTTTATAGAATTGTCATAGTGGTTTGTTGCCAGTAATTTATATCAGATAAAGAATAAATACTATTAGCTGTGAAATACCCTCATCAACCACAACAGGAACACTACTTTTTAATCTACACACACGGCCTATTTCAGCTCTACTTACCACATAGGAGCTGTATGTACTTCTACAATTACAGACACTAACTCATCTGTTTCTCTGTATATTTTGTTACCCTGTTCTTCAATAGTCAGGACCCCCACAGGACCACCACAAAGCAGGTATTATTGGGTGGTGTACTATTTTCCAGTGCATTAACAGTGATGTGGTGGTTATGTGTTAGTCTGTATTGTGCTGGTATGAATGGATCAAGATTATTTTAATTGATTATTATTCTTTATTAAGTAATATTTTATAATGATTAATAACTAATTATAAGATCAATCACAGTGATGTTAGCAATTAAATCTAATTGTTAATGTCATCTAGGAGGTACCTGTTTTAGAACTGTTTTAAGTGTTTATTATGACATGGCTATACCTGCATCTGTTTCTGTTTCCATTCAGTGACCTCCACAGGCTGAACTGGAAGTGTGGGCCGAGCAGACAAAGCAGTCTACAATTACATTTCACTTTCTCCCACACACACACACACACACACACACACACACACACACACACACATTTTCCCCACATCCCTAAAACACACAGTAATGCTACTCAGCTGACACAGCAGTAAGTAAATGTCAAAATCTAAATTATATGTCCATTGTTTTTATTATTAATATCAGTAATAGGAAGAGACAGTTATTATTTAAGAGAGTTATGTTTTATTATGTCTTCAAGATATTATTCAAAATGTATATTTGCAGGATATTACACTCTGATGATTTAAATTATTGGTTAAAATGAATATCTCACAATAGCCCTACAGTTTAAATGGAAATTCTACCTATTCTGCATAATTAAATAGTAGAGATGTGGTTTGGTGTAAGTGGTTCAGATTTCTTTACAATGGTGGTCATAGAAAACAGGGGGTCTACAACAATAATATAAGCATTTTATTGACTATGAAAACCACCAGTGAAGCTACAGGTGTCTTCTGAGTATTATATGTAATGTTGATGGTGGTCTGAAAATCTGAAAAAATAATCATGCAGTTTTTTGGGAACTATTTTGCCTCACAACATCCTGCAAAAATATTATAAAACAAAGTCTTAGTCACCAGACAACATATTCATAACCATTTCATGTAATAACCTCATGTGAAGGAGCTTTAAGAGGTGGACGCCTGGTTCAGATTACCACTACTGTAAACAATTCTGACTTAGTAAGATTTGACATTTTGTATTCATTGTAAAGGGTGTGCTTTTCTGCTGGGACTGTGTGCTGAATAGCATTTTTTACTGTAATGTATTTGTTATGTTAGGTTGAACTAATTTATTACCACTTTTACATTTCTTCTTAACCCATGAAAACATTTATCTTCATGTTTCTGCTTTTCTCTGGTCAAATTTAATCTCCATATAATCTCAAAGCACAGTCTATATCCACACAGAGCAAAAACTACCCAAATAGCTAAAACTGGCCCCTCTGCTGGGCTTTTTAGACAATGATGTTATGTCATTACTGTATAATGAAAAACACCTCCATTTTTGTCGATTATCAGTTTTCGTTTGAACACAACAGCTACCGTTTACACTGTGTAAATGTTTCATAATGAATGGACTAATAGAAAAGTCTTCAAAATCACTTGGGAAAAAAATCTGGTTCTATTGACTTACATTGAAAGTGAAGACGGTTGGTGGCCTCTCCTTTAAAGTTACTATTTTGTAGATACTTTTTTCATTGGACAGCGACGATATATAAAGTTGTATGTAAAAATTGTCTGACTGGGCCTCACCAAATAACACACTCAAAAAAGACGGTTCCTCAAGGGTTCTTTAGTAAACCCACAGGTTCTATATATAACCAAGAGCACTTTAAGTACTGTATGCTTAAATGTTTCTCTGGATGGTGAAATGGTTTCTTTAAAGCCTAAAAAGACTGAAATAACAACCTGATGAGCCAGTCATTAATCTGAGCGCTAAAAAATTCTTTTGAGGTATAATGGAATGGTCTCATCAGCAATGGACATGTCTACCAGCTTTGCAAGCGTTTTGTGGCATGATGCCATATTAACTGAAATCCCGACCTAATAGTCAAATTTCCAAGATTCTGTTATTGGGATAAAGTCCAACATAATGTTAAGAATAATTTTTTTCACTAAACACATTGACACAAGAATGAAGAAAATTACCAACTGGTAACAGAGAGGAACTATGTGAATTCAATACATATTATTCTTTGCTTAATTGATATGTATTGTATAAGTATTGTGAATAGATTTTATGAATTGTATTGTTATTAAGTACATTAGTGATTATACAACAATGTATTCAGTATATCACCATCACTACTTTGTAAGAGCATTTGCCCAACCCTTAGATGTGCATTCAATTTAACTGATTTCATCACTGTGACATTTTTTTCATAATTCTAAATTCTGATCTTTCAGACATTAATTCATTTTTTGAAAATATCATTCTCTTTCCAGCAATCTCAGCAGATTCCTAATGCTAACTTTTCAAGGGAAGGAAAAACATAATTCTCTTTTAATATAATTCAATGGAATCACACTTATTTGCAATTATTTCTTTGGTAATTTCTTTTGGTCCAATATTCATGAAATCCACACACAGTGTAAAGGACAACAGGCATATTCTGGGATGCCTGTTGAAACAACAAAAATGGAGCTATGGGGTTTTGTTCCAAAAGCAGCAATATCTACATAATATGTAATGATTTAATCATCCTCTTATTTTAACCCCAGGAACAAAAAATAAATTGATTTGTTATTTTGGTGTTAGGAAATTATCCGGTTCTGTATTTTAAAGGCTCTTTTTGCTGGTTTTAGTACAAAGACAGGGCAATATAATAGTACATACAAACACAAAGTGTGTGGAGGCAGCAGAAGAAAGGAATGGATGTCTGCAGGCACTGGTGTCACTGTTTTGTCCTTCATGACTCAGATTTTCCCCAGCAGAGAGAGAGAGAGAAAGAGAGAGAGAGAGAGAGAGAGAGAGAGAGAGAGATAGGCTATGTTGTTTGTTTAGTGAGGTTCAGATGCAGTGCAGTGGAGCTTACAACAATCCAGCTGGGTAAATTTGTTTTTTAAAGATTTTACTCATATATTGTCTCTTACTAAGTATAATTTATAAGTGTGACAATCACAATACACTTAGAGCTAGTTATATATTCAGCCTAATGACAAACTCTAGAACGCCACTTGATTTATATCACAATACCTACATTTGGAGTGAATTATACATTTAACCTAATGGGAAACTGTAGAATGCCCCCCTCTTATGACAATACATACATTGAGAGTGAGTTATACATTCAGCCTAACAACCTCTTTCTAACAACATAGCAACAGCGGAAACAAAATAACTATTTCACTATACATTAGTGGGCGGAGCATGGGCAAATACAACACCGAGTTGTAGAGCTGGATAGACTGGAAGCTTCACAGCTGAGTGAGAATTTATGGGCGGATTTATGGAGCGTGTAAAAACCCCACAGTGATTTAAAACACTGCTCTTCTACACAGTCATCTGTTTGTTTACATGGAAATTAGAGTTAATGCAGCTTCTCTCTCATACTCCCTGTTTCTCTCTCTCTCTCTTATTCTCTCTATATTTCACTCTTTTTCTATTTTCTCTTTCTTACTGGACCGCTGTTGTCTAAATTATTTGGGTTGTGGGCCATTTGTAGTCAGCAGTCACAAAGTAATGGTCATCTTGTTGCCTAGGCACCATAATGACCTTATAAAACACGGTCAGATCTCTTGGTTACATTAGAACTTTTCATCATAAAAATATCCAGAGAGATGCTCTTAGGGCTTAAATTGACCACTGATTAATGGCTTGCGGATCGCTAATACAAACTGTGCATGTCTCTAACTGTACTCCAGCAATGTGGAGCTTTAAAAGAGTGGTTTCAGCTTCAGAGGCCACTGAGTAGATCTGAAGAGGATTTTTTGTGGGGGGGTTTTGTCTTTAGCGTTCTTTTCTGTAAATGTGAATGCTTTGACTGCAGCTCATTCACCTACTTAAAAACGCAACCCACTACTGACTTTATAAACGCCTGTGATCCCATTCAAGTAGGCTTATTCAACCTTCACTCTCCACGCACTTTACCACTCAGCTTTGCCCACTCTATCCTTACACAATCCTGTGTGTAAGGATAGCGTGGGCAAAACTTCAAAAATGTCCAAACTAATAATAATATTATCATAACATAACAAATTAATAGTATAATGCAAAAACATAAAATATGTTAAAATATTTTTTAGCATTATATACTATTATGGTACATTTATCATTTTAGTACAGTATAGCATTATGGTAAAGTAATCATTGTAGTACAGCATGTTACTATAGTACAGTAATTATTAAAGTACATATAGATTAATATACCATAGTAGTATAGTATCTTATTAGTTTATACTAATACATTGGACGCTGTATACGTGTATATAATATTATACAATGTTATATATAGTAGTATAGCTTTGAGAGTGGCTAAGAGTTTGATCTCTAGAAGCTTCCTCCTATTATGGTTAATTAGCGTTAGCGTTGTGTGCTAATCGTAACACAGCAGTGTCCATCACCTGCACCTGCTGCAGCGGGGTGTTTGGCCCACTTCCTGTAGACTAACGCGATTAGAATGAAGCACTGAGGGTGAAAATCATTCCTGAACCATTCAATTGATTTAATGATGTTGTGAGTTCTAAGCTGCCGTGACCAGTGTTGACCATTCAAGGGGTTACAGAGAAAGAGAGAGAGAGACAGAGAGAGAGAGAGAGAGAGAGAGAGAGAGAAAGAGAGAGAGAGAGATTATACATATTTCTGGACATTATGAACTATGTGAACAATGTGTGTAAACTAAAGTCTGAAGATCACTAAATATAAACGTCATTTAAAAATAGGTTAAAAAACTATATATATGTAAGCATTCAGATTTATAAATTGCCTAAAGACTCATCTTATTTATACTGATTTTAAACAACTGTTAAGATTAATCTAAAAAAAGCTTTATAATAATAATAATAATAATAATAATAATAATAATAATAATAATGGTTTTTATTACTAGACTAGAGGATGAGGAAAAGGAGATTAATTATCATCATAATACTATAAAAGTATACAAAAGTATAATAATCATAACAAATCATAATTATAGAATATATTCTATATTAATAGAATTGCCAGATCTTGTATGTGTTTACCCAATTTCACTGTAACAAATGTATTAATGCATGTCTTCATTTACTTACAGTTTTAGTTTCTGTCTGTATGAATGGTGGTAAACGTGTGAAAGACTTTTTGAGATTGTTGGTGAAATATGAGCCAGAAGAATTGTTCTCATCTTGTCCTTTATAGTCACTTGTGGTTTTTCCACATCTGAAAGACATGACTGAGGGTCATTGAGTGGTCATTTGCCTGAATTCTGACCGGGGTTATGGAAGTCATATGAAAATGAAGCTTGTGTTTTTGCATTCTTCTTTGTTGCGGTTTCGCTTACTTCTCTGCCTCTGATCCAGCATCAAAACACAATCAAAACAAGCACATTTACCACCCAGAGAGAGAGAGAAAGAGAAAGAGAGAGAGAAAATACTTTCTATATGCACTCTAATCAGCAGACTCTTTCTCTGAGCATTTGCATGATAAAAGTAGAGGACAAGGAAAGAGAGGATGGGGTTTATAAAAGCATTTAATAATTTGTCTAATCTCACCTACTCTTGTGTTTTTACATTTTTATAAATTGAGCATGCTCAGACTCATATTCCCAAATTTATTACTAAACCTGTGCTTTAGCGGTTACAATTAATAGGTTGTATAGCCTCCATAATAACACCATCATCCTCCTCCTCTTCCTTCTTCTCATCTTCATCACCCTTTCATTGTGATTATCAGTATTATCCCTACCTTTACTACTATCTTTATCATAATCATCACCAACCTCTTCATCATCATGATCATTACTGTCATAAACATAACCGTCAACTCCATCACAACCATTGCATCTATAATCATTACCACCCTGATGATAACTATCGTTATCCTTGTCATCACCACCACCACCATTATAATCCATCATGATTATTGCTGTCATCATAATCATCACCATCACCTGCACCATCACAACTATAATCATTATTACCACCACAATGACATTGTCATCATCACCATCATCGTTGTCATCATTGTCATATCCACCACCGTTAGTGTCGCCAACTGCAACACCACTATCATCATCATTAAAATTAACATAATTTTACATCATTTCATCATCTTTTTTCTTCTTTTATTATCCTTTATTTATCGCATCACTACTGTCATCACTGTCATCATCAGCATCATTATGTTGTTCTTCTCCATCCAACATTACATTTGTCATCATAACAATCATCATCATATTAATCACCATAATCTTTTTCTTTATGGCCACCATCTTCATTTTCATCACTATCACCATCACCATCTTTATCACGTGTTTTCCTCAACGCGAACCTTCCATAAAGTAACAATGTATTCCACTGAACAAAACCTAATTTCATAATACGGCACAGTTGTTTCTTTCTGTATGTGTATTTATGTCTTTGTGGGGACCAAATCCCCAAAGTCTGATAAAATCACGAACATTTTTTCAGTGGTTGTGGGGACATTTGGCTGCTCACCATTACACCACACACACACACACTCTTGCTGAGGCTGCAAAGTGCTCAATACAGTATCGACTGGTTCACCACAGCAACCTGCAGAACCCTCCCTCCCCCATCTCTCTCTCTGTCTCTCTCTCTCTCTCTCTCTCTCTCTCTCTCTCTCTTTCTACCATCCCCCCTGGTCCCCCAGTGATGCAGTGACATAGACGATGTCTGGCTTTGAGTGTGTTTCTATATCTTGCTGTCCGTAATTTATCACCTTACAGTTAGCCTCTGTTTGACATGTCTTTAATCAACAGCATTGATTTTACACAATATGAACTAATAGACTGGAATCATCAGCTGTATTAATACACTTATTTGGTGTATTTATGTTTGACGGATCAAACAATCCTCTCTATTCATGGTCTGTCTGGGCCGGCAGGAGCCTCTTCGCCATGTGTGCATGTCCTGATGTAGCCACTGCTTCCAACACCTCCTAACAGCTTGGTCATAATGGCCTAAATGGTGGGCAAATTGTCAACCATCCTCCTTCTCTCAGTCCAATGCCGTACCTCTTTTTAAAGTCTGCCAACTGGGCAAAATGTCTTGGTAAAATGGTACACTACTCAAAAGTAGTCTCTGAGAGCAAGGAAAGCAACCTGATGTTTTTGTGTGGGTGCGTTATTTTTGTTTTTAATGAGTGTAGAGTGCATCCAGAAAGTATTCACAGCGCTTCACTTTTTTCACATTTTATGTTACAGCCTTTCATTTTTCCCCTCAAATTTTCAAATATTTCCCATAATGACAAAGTTTATTTGATTTTTTTGCAAATAATAATAATTAAAAAATCCTATGTACATATCTATTCACAACCTTTAGTCAATAATTTATTGAAGCACCTTTAACAGAAATTATAGCCTCAAGTCTTTTTTAGTATGATGCTACAAGCTTGGCACACCTATTTTTGGGCAGTTTCTCCCATCCTGCTTTGCAGCACCTCTCAAGCTCCATCAGGTTGTTTGGGGGGATTCGATGCACAGCCATTTTCAGATGTCTCCAGAGATGTTTAATCGGGTTCAAGCCTGGCCTCTGGCTGGGCCACTAAAGAAATTCACAGAGTTATCCTGAAGCCACTAATTTGTTATTTTGGCTTTTTATTTTGTGCTTAGGGTCGTTGTGCTTTTGGAAGATGAACCTTTGCCCCAGTCTAAAGTCCAGGGCAGTCTAGAGCAAGTTCCTCTTCAAGGATGTGTCTGTACATTCCTGCCTTCATCTTTTTCTTGACCTGACTAGTCTCCCAGTTCCTGTGAAGTTCAATCTTTGTTTCATCAGACTTTTTGTCATGGTCTGAGAGTCCTTCAGGTGCCTTTTGGCAAACTCAAGAATGCTGTCTTGTGCCATTCACTGAGAAGTGGCTTTAATCTGGCCACTCTACCATACAAGCCTGATTGGAGTGCTGCAGACATGGTTGTCCTTCTGGAAGGTTCTCCTTTCTCCACAGAGCAAAGCTGAAGCTCTGACAGAGTGACACTTGGGTTCTTGGTCACCTCCCTGACTAAGGCCTTTCTACCACGATCTCTCAGATTGGCCAGGAGGCCAGCACTAGGAGTCCTGGTGGTTCCAAACTTCTTCCATTTACGGATGATGGTGGCCAGTGTGCTCACTTCAATGCTGCAAAAAATGTTCTGTTCCCCCTTCCTTAAGACTTGTGCCTAGATACAATCCTTAATTCTGAGTGTCAAGGCAAAGGTTGTGAATACTTACATGTACATGTTACATGTGATTTGTTTGTTTTTTATTTTTATTAATTTAGCGAAAAAATCAATCAAACTTTTTTCACTTTGTGATTATGGGGCATTGTGTGTAAAAAAAAATATATAATTTCATCCATTTTGAAATCAGACTTTAACGTAAGAAAATATGGAAAAAGCAAAGCGCTTTGAATACTTTCCTGATTCACTCTCTCTCTATATATACATATGTACATATGAGACATGTTATTATTACTTAAAAATGCATACATCTAGGTTATATATTATACCAACGGGATTTAAATTTTTTTATTTTTAAAGCTCCCTTTAACTTTACCTATACATCTCTTTGGTATTTATTTTTTGCATATGTGTCCTTGAAATTAATTCTTAAACTAATACTCATAGTTTCATCTAGGACTGATGACTACTGTCTGTAAAGCACTTGGAGCTGCTACCAATATGAACAGTGTTCTAGAAATAAAGGAGTATTATTGTGATTATTATATAACAGTGTTTAGCATATTATATTAATTGATTAATCTAAAAAAAAGACTGAAGCTTTGTGTTGATTTTCCTGTTTAAGCTCCACAGTTTGCAATTAATCCTGCCTATGATGTGAGTAGTAGTGTCAGCTAAACTGTCCATGAGCAGTAAAAACAAAGTTTGCATTTTCATTTGTAGCAGAGAAGTGTAAGTCGCTTGTACTAAAATGTTATTCTTGCTCAAATACCTTAAAAATAATTTAACCAAAAAAATCATTCAGACGCACTCTTCTGTTCTGTTCAAATCTATGTAATGCTTGTGTTTGCTTTAGCTATAGACTTTGTACTTTGTCATTGAATTGAATTACTGAGATTTTCCATGAGGCTTATTCACCGGATGAACAAGAGAGAGAGAGAGTGTGTGTACGTCAGCAGAGCAGTGTGACGGAACCCAACACACTCACCTGCACGCTCCACTTATTAACCTTTAATCTAAGAGTTTAGTGCGTCACCACTGGGACTGAAAAGGATAGAGAGATAGAGAAACATACAGCTGTTCATAAATAAATCACTCACACAAGTAAGATTTAATTACAGAAAATCCCAACCTTTATCTTTGAAAGGAGAACATCAAATTCCACTTTTGCTTCAGATCTGAAAACATTCATAATTTGTCCATCCTTCCACTGTGGAAAGACAACTCAATGTTATGGGTCCTAGGGATGCGTACAAGAAACTCCTCACCAGGAAAAGGAGACACATCAAACAACCCGCTGGTGTTCTTAGAGCAATAGACTGATCACCCCAGAGTCCAGACCTTAACATCACTAAATGTGTTTGGGGTTACTTGGATGGTCATAAACAGAAAATGCTAAACCAAGTGTGCACAAATGCACTCCTGGAGGGTTGGTGTCCTGCACAGTCTATTACTCGGCAGGTTAAGTCGGTGTGTCTGAGTAGAGGAATTACCAAACAGTGCTGTACATCAAGCCTTCAGGACTGGAGTTGTGCACCCCTGTGCAAAACCAACTTTAAAGCCCTGTTCTAAGACTAACTTTGAAGGCGTTGGCTCCTTGGAACTGGAAACGAAAATCTTGAAAAGAATAGAAGCTGTAATACACACTGAACCCTCTAACACTTGATATCATATTTCGAATAGCTTGCACTTGGCAGTTTAGACAGGAATTCAAGTAAATGAAAAGGGTGTGCACATATCTTCATGCACACAGAAAGAAAGGGAGAGCAAAGCAGAAAGCAACATATTGTTATTACTGTTACAATTAAGCATTCCTTTCATTGCTTTGGCAACAGTGGTTAATTACAGTCCATAGTAATCAACTCAATCTGAGACAGAGAATTTTCCATGATGACTCATCAGTGCTGCTCGTCATGGTACCTGCTGCTGACGTCTCTCCTCTCTCTCTCTCTTTCTCACTATCTCTCTCTTGCTCTCTCTCTCTCTTTCACTCTCTCTCTCTCTCCCTGCTCTCTCTGAGTGCTTGGCTGAGTCACCGTGACGACAGCACCATCCTCCATCCCCACGGATACAAGCCGTGACACACGCACATCAGTCGTGACTGGAGAGAGAGAGAGAGAGAGAGAGAGAGAGAGAACAAACCTGAACATGAAAGTATTCATTCATTCTCCCAGTTACTTTATTACATAGATAGATAGATAGATAGATAGATAGATAGATAGATAGATAGATAGATAGATAGATAGATAGATAGATAGATAGATAGATAGATAGATTATTTATTAGTAGACATTAATTCACATTAATGTAGTTACTAGATCATATTATTGCTGATGGCTGAATAATAAGCTTGCATATTAAGGTAACCCAGAAGCACATAGGCATTGAGTTTACTGTCAAGGTAACTTAACTATATAATAACACATATATTGTCAGTGAGAACTATTAATAAAGCTATAAATGCTTATAAACTCAGTAAATGAGGTGTAGAACGACAGAGTGTGCTCTGATGAACTTGATGTTTGTGTACAGGTTTATTTTTAGGCAGGTTTTAAATGTGTTCAGTTTGTGTAAGTAAAAATGTCTTTACATTGTGTGTAAGGGAAGGCTTTGTTAAATGTTAAAATGCATTTAATTTCATCTTTAGCTAACAGTTGTATAAAGTGGATGTAAGAAAAGTGAAAACGAGAAAAGAAAGCATTTCAAATAAAAGAAAGTCAAGGTGAACAATTTAAAATAAATGTAAAATTATTATAATTATTTTTAATCACAACAAAAGTCTCAACATTACATTAAGCTTAATATGCCTAACATAATTTTTGTGTCAACACAAATAATATGTCACAAAACCTTATATGCCATTGTTTTCCACAACTTATTAAAGTAAACTCAAATGTGTGTATTTATCATGCTAGCAAACATGCTGCTCTCCACTGGCCAAATGTCAAACACAAGACATTAAAGGTTTGAAATGATCACATGATAACTCCTTCCTGCTTGTGGAAAACATGAGGCACATGTCTGGCTTTACCACAAGCTTTTATGATACTTAAAGGAGTTTTTTATATTTAATGTCTGATGATAGACTAGGGAAGAGCTGTTTCAGTTGTTTACTGGAAACAGCATGGTTATAAAACATTACGTAACATGATTCCTTTTTCTTTATGAGGGATTGCTTTTTTACAGAGAATTTTTTTCCTTGCAAACTATTTAGTGAGTATCTCATTTGCATGATGTTCCAGAGTCCAGGGATCAGATCACTGTTTGTTATTCATGCATTTCTGCATGTCATTGTTTTGTTTTTTTTTTACTTTAAAAAGTAAGTAAGCTGACTGGCTGGACATGTTAAGTTCATGAACCTATAATAGTATGTTAACAACATACTATAATACGCCCACCCGCCTCACTTTCTTTGGGCTCCCTCCAGCTGAGATTTGCGCCAAATAAACGGCTGTAGCTGCGGAGCCCAGGTTCTAGATTGCTTTCGGAACGCGACAGAATTCCACGCGCGAGCTATGTGGATATTTATTGTAAAGTTCTAATGTGACCCAAAACACGAGAATCCGACAGTACTATTATACATACTATGAACAACAACATTCTGTTAACTATATCAAGTTTGACCAGTTTCTGCATAAAACTGTATAATGCATTGGAGTGGTTTGCTGTGAAATGGTCCAGAATTGTTCACAGAGGTGTTGGTAAGACCAAAATGTTCACCATCATCAACACTCCATATCAAATAGTAAAGAAATCTTCACACGATTCTTCAAAAATACCCAAGTTTGGATATACTTATAAATATACTTATTTATACAAACCTAGTGGCTCAAAGTACGCCTATAGTACAAAGCAGTGAGTAGATGCTGAAAGACATGGCCATTGGCTTCTATTATAACTGCATTTTGAGTGAAATAATTATCCATTGTAACTGATTGTATGGTAGTGGCTTAAAGTTTTTGTTGTAAATTATTATTAGAGTGTTTATTCTTCTACTTAACCGGCTGCTACTGTAATAACTGCAATTTCCCCCTGGGAACAATAAAGTATTTCTGATTCTGATTCTGATACACATGTGCTAGTGGCTCAAAGTATACTTATAATACACTTGACATACACTTGACTGTATGCTGCAGATAAATAAAGATCAGACTAAAAAACAAAGCATTCCTTACTTTTAGTAAGCTGGTGACCTAATATTCTTTGAAAGCGTGTAAGCAATGCCTACACAAATCAAGATCTAAAATACACTGAAAAGTCCAAACTGATAAAAAAAAATAGGAGAACTTAGAATAAGAATGTGTTATGAACTGAATTTAGGCCAAGATTGTACACTATTCTGAAAGGAAATTCTATTTGGGCTTAATTCCTGGCTGGAAATTGCTGTTCCTTATAGTCTTCCATAAATGCTTGAGTGGAAAGGTTGATCTTCAAGCTGTGCAAAAAGAAAAAGAACATGTGTAGGTGACCAGGTGTGGTTTCTGAATCTTAGTGATAAACAGCTTTTGGCATCATGTTTAAAAGTTCTCAAATGTACAGTATAAGGAAGGCTAAAAAGCATAGACGCTGAGATTTTTCTTTAGTGACAATATCAAAGCATATTAATAAGGTATGAGCACAAACCATTTGTGGAGTTTTTTAGTGATTGCATGCAGTGCTGTACCAAGCCTTTGGTGAGTTTAGGGTTAGATGGCTTTGGATTCTGAAGATTTAGATGAGGTTTAGGTAAGATGGGGTTCAGATTTTTGTTTGGAAGGTTAGGATGGGTTAACTGAATGAACTGAATGTTCAGATGGGGTTTGGGTTCAAAGGATTCAAAAATGTTTAGGTTTCGAAGGTTCAGATGAGGTTTGAGTTAAGAAAATTTAGATGAGTTTGGGTTCTGAGGGTTCAGAAGATTCAGATGGATTGGAGTTCAAAAGATTTAGATTGGACTTATACCAGAAGAATGTAGGTTCAGAAAAATGCTTTTTTAAGATTGGGTTTCTGTTCCGAGGAATTGCGGTTAAGGTGAGTTTGGGTTTAGAAGGTTCAGTTGGATTTGGATTAAGAATAAAGTGGGTCCGGTTAGGCTTGGAACTCAGAAGAATGCTCAGATTTGGTTTGGGTTCAGAAGATTCAGGTGGGTTTGGGCTCAGATTCTTTGGATATGTTTGGGTTCAAAAGGTTCTGATGGAATTGGATTAGGAATAACATAGGTCCAGATGAGTTTGAGATCAGAAGGGTGAGATTGGTTTGTAGTCATGGTTTGGTTTAAGAAAACAGTGAGCCCACTGGGTTTGTGTTCAAAAAATGCAGGCTCGGATGGATTTGCATTAAAAAGGTTTAGTTAGGACTTAGTTAAAAAGAATCTGGATCCAGATTCAAAAGAATCTGGCTTTAGATAGGTCTGTGTTCAGATTATCTCGGGTTTGGGTTGGTTTTGGACAAAACAAGTTTAGCTTGAGTGGATATGGGTTCAGAATAGTTTGGTTCAGGTGAGTTCTCACGGTTCAGGCTGTTGTGAGTTCTGTTGAGCATGAGTTCATAATGCTAAGGTTCATTCGGGTGTTTTGTGGGGTAATAAATATTTAGGTTTAGATAGTTTCACTTCAGCGCTGTGGTAACTGCGATGCGCGGGCGTTTACAACCTTATTTGGAAAGGCAGTCGCGTGCCCGTCTGTCATAGGCTGAGGAGAGGTGCGGGTTTTAACCCTTCCAGTGCTGAATTTTTTTAGTCGTCCGTCATGAAGCATCCTGCTTGCGCGCTTATTTAACACTTTGTGGGGACGTTTGACGTCTTATCACATGGAAAACTGTGGTGTTAATACTGTTACTATTGAATAAAACATGCAGCGTTAACTGAGCACAAGAAAATTAGCACAAAAGCTCGTTTATGGGTAAGGAGGCTGAGGCTGGGTTTGGGTTAGGTGGAGCACAGAAGAATGAAGAGGCAAAAGCACACAGAGACACGGCACAACGACAAGAATACAACATAAGTTTACATGTATCTCATTTCCAGAACGCGTGATAACGAGCATCTCTGGGTTTCCCCACGTCGCTGTCATATAGGATAATCTCGTTTTCAGAAGCAGCTGCTGCCCGCCAGAGTCCAGCTGTGCAGCCTCGAGCTCATATCTCAGACACCTCACCATATATATGTTTCGGTGCCGAGCGCCAGTGCCCATTGCAAGAAGGGCTTTAGTGCTTTGGTACCAGAACTCTGCTAAACCAATGGGCTGCATACTGCTTTGTGGTCGAGCAGTCACTGCTGTAGAGTTCAATGACTAATATAGAGACCCTACAGCAAGAAGCCGCTTAAAATAGACGCTTATTTTAAGCATGAAGATCCTAATCTGCGTTTTCAACAACACGAGCTGCATTTGCGTCGTTTCTTTCACCTTCACTCCTGCATTAGGCTGAGATAGATATATAGATGGATAGCTCAAATAGCTCAAATAGATAATGTATGGAAATTTCTCCAGCCCATATCAGAGACTCTCTGATAAACATATGACACATTACTTTCGAGTGAGTTCTTTAAAGCCTCCCTTGTTCCCATTCAATAAATATTATGTATGTTATTCTGCCTAAATTATGTTATTTTATTGTTCTTTAATGAAGACAATATTTATAACTGAACTCTCAAAGAGCCTCTGCATGGTACTTGGTACTTTGTTGTTTAAGAAGGTAGGTGTTCGCACAAAATACATTAACGATGTAAAAACACCATCTGCTCTATTAATTATGCATATATGAATCTATTTGACCATAAATTCATTATAAACCGGGTTTAAGCGCTCGCGCTCAGGCTGGTGGTTTGACTGAGAACTCTGATATCACGCGGGGAACACGCGTGCTAAACCCACGTTTTCTAACAAACACTACACAACAGGTTCCCAACAAATACAGACAGAGGTTTTGTGGGGTTCCTGTCAGTAAATGAGTTCTTTACTTGCATTTTTATAGACTGCTCTCCCTGATTCTCTCTGTTTTCTTCTTCAGTTGCATTGTTCTAGATTGCCCTTATTCGCACTGTTCTAGACTGCTCGTCCTCATTCAGACTTTTGTAGTGCTGTATTGCACTGTCATTCCAACTATTCAGGACTGCTCTCCACCATGCTAACTGTTCTAGACTGTTCTCCCTCATTCTAGGCAGTTGTCCCTCATTCTCGCTGCCCAAGCTCTCTCTCTCTCTCTCTCTCTCTCTCTCTCTCTCTCTCTCTCTCTTTCTCTCTCTCTTTCTTAGACTGTAGAGCAACATTTTAGTGGAACATATGGAAAGGGTTCCCATTGTTCTACAATGTTTTCCCTTTCCAACACTGATTTATAATTTGATTTGTGTAAACATTCTTCCTTATTCACATTGCTCTAAACTGCTCTCTCTTATTCATGCTTCTATGGTTCTAATCTTCTATGGAACAGTGTGCATGTAGAAAAACATTCTAGAACAGTAGAGCATATTAGTGGAGCATGTAGAGAACGTTCCCACTGTCCTAATAGTTTTTTCTGTATCGCACTGTTCTATAATGTGATTCGTGTATTCAATTTGAGAATGTTCATTAGAATGTCAGTAGAACGTTCCCCATCATTCTGCACGGTTCTAGATTGTTCTTCCTTTCCACACTGTTTTAGACTGCTCTGCTTCTCTCACACTGTTCTAGACTGCACTTTCCTTGTTTACACTGTTCTAGAATGTTCTCTCCCCTACACATTAGAAAATCAGCTTTATCAGTTCTTATTGTGGAATCATGTAAAGCTGAATGGCACTGTCGGATTCTCGTGTTTTGGGCATATTAGAACTTTACAATAAATATCCACATAGCTCGCGCGTGGAATTCTGTCGCGTTCCGAAAGCAATCTAGAACCTGGGCTCCGCAGCTACAGCCGTTTATTTGGCGCAAATCTCAGCTGGAGGGAGCCCAAAGAAAGTGAGGCGGGTGGGCGTGTCCCATCGCAGACTCCTCCTATCCCGCGCGTCCACGTCACGGCGCGCAAGCTGTGTTGCCTGAAAGCTTGTGGTGTGGACCTGCACTCGCGCAGACTTCAGGTTTACACACACACAGCGAGGAGGCTCCAGCGACCCAGCTGCGGGGAAATGGAGCTACCCGCCGTGGGAGAGCACGTCTTCGCCGTGGAGAGCATCGAGAAGAAACGGATACGAAAGGTCTGGGCCACGGATTTCAGCTTTCGTTTTTTGTCACGCGAGGGTGGGGGCTGATGTTGATGCATGAGAGCGGAGCAGGGCTGCTGTTCTGCTCCTGCACAGCGTCGATGAACGCATAAGTCAGAATTTGGTTTCTTACTCGAAATCTCCGGTCTACCTTAAATGGTCATTTGGAGGCGCCAGAACGTAACTGCTGCATCATTTAAGGTGGAACGGAGAATTATATCGAATACGAAGCCAACTTTTAGCCTTGTGCTGAAATGGGTTTGGGGAAAAAAGTTCTTCGCGCTAACGGGCGGTCAATTTTCTCCGCAGGGGCGGTTTGAGTATCTGGTCAAGTGGAGAGGCTGGTCACCCAAGTGAGTATGCACTTAACCTGTCTCTGGCTTGTGTATGTGTGCGCGCGCGCTTGTGCGAGTGAGAGAGTGAGTGAGGACAAGATGAAGTCGAACTTATCCCGCGCGCGCTGCTACTGATGCACGAGCTGGTGTCAGCCATAAACAGAAGCAGCGCAAATGAAAGCATGCGGGCAAGCTAAAATGCATTTTGCGCGTGCTGTATGTTTTTGTGCATGTGTGTTTGTTTAGTAGACGTGTGTTTTAGATGTTCATTCCTTTTGTGCATGCGCTGGCGCTGCTGCTGTGCTTCCCCCCGCGAGCTGTTAACGATGACAGCCACGTTTAACGGGGTTTAGTAGAGAGAGAGAGAGAGAGAGAGAGATGGCTATGTTCACGCGCCTTCCCATCCCCCTCATCTGTACTCTCTCCCTTTTTATGTGCATATCTCTCACGCCGGTTTATCTCTCTCTTTATAGGTATAACACGTGGGAACCAGAGGAAAACATCTTGGACCCGCGCCTGCTGGTCGCCTTTCAAAACAGGTGAGGGGGGGTTCGCTCGCTCTCTCACGCTCGCTCGCTGTCAAAGGGAGGGTACTTGAGCAAACAAGAGCGGGAGAGAAAGACGCGCATGCGCAGAGCAGTCTGAATGGTGGCAGAATTCAGACTGCGTCGCATGGCATATGTACCTACATACATATATCAACACATGTATCTATATATACAGCACTGTGCTCCGAAATGTGTTTAAATTACAGTTAAAACGGACATTTTGTATTATTTTATTCATTTCCAGTGTCGGGAAAACAAACAGATTAAAGAGGAATTTTACCGATTTTTTAAATTTTTTGCATAATTCAGTGATGTAAAAATGTCATTCAGCGTGGTCTGATGTGAAATAGTTTATATGTCTTTACAGTGGTAGTGATATAAACCAGAGGTTACTATGTCTACAAATATAGATATAAATATAAAGTACCATTAGGCCAGAACTATCATCAAACAACGTCTCAGACGTCTGGCAGTGTATTCATAACCATTTTATGTTTTAGAGATGGATGTCTGGCCCCTGTCACAACCACTTTAAACAATTTCGACTTGATTAGTTTCACTTGGAAACCACTCTTAATGACTTCAGGTTAACCATATAAATAAAATACATATGCAAATATGCCACAGAAACATGTGTTTACATGCCTTACAAAACAAGTCATACTGCTGAGGGTTAATATTCCTCTGTTCTTTCTGAGTTTCACTGTTATTTCTTACTTCGTCATAAAAATACTTTATTTGGCAAGGGTAGCATGAGTATCACTCTGTGGAATGCTTTTTGATATTTTAAATGCAGAAGCAGCTAAGAGCCAAACATACACCAACCTTATACTTATACAGTTTCCAGAATAGGTGCATTTTTCAGCTGTAGCAAACATTCGTGCCCACCCACCCACACCCCCCTGCGAATTCCAAACATTTGCCTTTAACTGGCATCTGCTCGGGCCATTAGTGCTGTCCCTCTGGGACGAGGTATACTGGGGTGAGTAATTGCAGGTCTGTCCCGAGAGCGTGAGTGTGGTTTAATTAGACTTGTATAAGGATAAAAAGGGAGTGTGATGGGAGGGACGATGATGAACGTGTTTTTTTTCTGCTAGAGCATGCTGTTTTCGATTGCCTCCCACTGCAGTTCATGACATCATGTTAGACTGGTTCTTTAGTCAGGTTTAAGCATACAAATTAGAATTGTTTTTGAGAAACCGAAAGGTAAAAAGTAAAACATTATTATTATTACTATTATAAGGATTTTACATTATTTTCGTTTTGCCTCACTCTGGGTCATACAGTGGGATGTTCTCCACAAATATGTAATTACATTATGTGAAACAGTACTGCACTCATTATCTGAATTAGGGGAGACAGTCCTGTTTAGCTGAACACCACTGACATTATTAACATTCAGACATATGGAAAATGTCATATGAAATGAAAAATTATATGAAATCCACATTTCAATACACAATTATCATTTATTTGCTGGGTTTAACATATATGTCATGCAACATGAAATGTGTTTATTGCCACAATTTGTATTTCATGTTTTATATTGTCTCCAAATGTTAATCTCAGCAAATGATTTTAACCTGCACCTTTTTTCACCCTAAATAAAAAAAAAACCATATACTGTGGAGGACATCCACACATGTGCATACAACTGTCTGCTATTATGCCCAGTCCATTCTGCCACCATTACTGGACCATGTTTTCTTACTTAAACAGGCCTGACTTTTTTTATGTAAATGTTTGAAATGCATTTTATGTGGGAACAATAATTCTCATATTTACCCTCGTGAAGCCTAATATATGAATGATCAACAATAATTAAAACAGGCATTTGATGTTAAATCATATTCTTCTCCTCCAGGGAGCGCCAGGAGCAGATGATGGGATATCGCAAAAGAGGCCCAAAACCAAAGCATCTTCTTGCACAAGTAGGAAACTAGTATATACAGTACTCACTGCACATTCAAATCAATTACACACTCTACATCTAAATAATTTACTTCTGTTTTGTTGCTTTTTTTAACCAACTTTGCATTGTAAGCAATTGAGGAAATTGGTTTATCATGGGGAATTTGAGCAGAATAGCTGACACTCTTACTTCTCTATACAATACTGCGCATGGTGTACAAAGGTATGATTCAGAGTGCAGTGGTTTAAGTGTGAAAACAGTATGCTCACTACAAGAATAGCATAACACTATGCAGAAAGTCAAAATGTTCTACACTTATTACACAAGTCTTAAGTTGTTTTATCTATAAGAAGAAGAAAGTCAAAGGTAAGACATGTGAGAAAAAATGTGTTTTAAAAATTATTCAAAGCTACAGAAAGAACTTAGCTCCCCACAACTAGCACTTTAAGATTTCATCTTTGTGTATCTAATTTGAAGCTTACTGAACACTTTCTTTTCAATTCAGGTTTCGTCATTTGCCCGGAGATCAAACATTCTCTCTGGCCTGCAGGAGGTGTCGCAGGACAACAGTCTTAAAACAGCTGTGGACCCAGTGCAAACACAGCAATACCAGCTGAACAGCAAAAAGCTCCACCACTTCCAGCCTGTCTGCAATGAGAGCTCAGGGGACATTCTGGTCAATGGAAAAAAGAAGCACTACTACCAGCTGAACAGCAAGAAACACCACCACTACCAGCCTGATGCAAAAGCGTACCACAACGTGAAGGACACCAAGGAAAGCTGGAATCTTCCTCAGGCCCTGCAGCATAAATGGGTTAGCGATAAGGACTCTGGATGCCTCAGCAAAGTAAAGGACATCACTATGGAACTTGAAAAGCTTCCAGCTAACCTCAATGCTGGTGGGAAGGCAAACTTTGCCAGGGAGGATATGGTACCAACCAAAAGGGTTAGCAGCAAGCTGAAGATTGTGAAGAACAAGAATAAAAATGGACGAATCGTCATTGTCATGAGCAAATACATGGAAAACGGTACCCAAGCTGCTAAGATTAAAAATGGGGAAATGGATGTGGGGTTAAGGCAGCAGGAGGAGCTGCTGGAGAACCAGTCTGACATCACAGATAAGAATAGGCACTCTAAGAAGCATGGCCTTGAAAATGGTTGGAAAAGGAATGATGGAACACCTCCACCATGCGGATTAACAAATGGAATATCTGGAACTACCATGGATGGTTTGGTTACATCAAGTGCAAAAAAACCAAAGGAGTTTTGCAGTTCATCATCTGATGATCAACCACTGCAGCTGACAACAAGGTCCAGCCTGAACCCAGAAAGTGTTCTTCACCAATTAGATCAAAAGGACAACAAGGCTGCCCATAAACGCCGCTACTCAGAGCCAGACAGCGAGCGGGATGGCGAGGCCAAGAGGTTTCTGAGTTTTCGGAGTATAAGTGCGCCAAATGCAGGAACAAGCCACTGCCAAAGTAACAGTATGCAACTTAATGGTCACAAGCACTCAAGCGGACATAGGTTGGAATTCTCAGACAGTCAAGATGAGCCCATGGATCTGAGCTGTTCGCGATCAAGAAAGGAAAGCAGTTCAATCACAAACTGTGTGATAAACGGAAACTCTAAAACAGCCAAGAATGAGGTTGCCCTTCAGCCGGAACACACAGAGAAAGAACGGGAATCTGGACCTGCTCCAAGCTTCAAGCCTTTTCTTGGGAATATAATTATCACAGACGTTACAGCAAACTGCCTTACGGTGACTTTTAAGGAATATGTGACCGTCTAGAAAGTCTTTCTATGAAAATTAATAATAATAATGACAGAAACTACTGACTTAATTTGTACAAATGTAAAGTAGGCTTGGCCTCCATTTTTAGACTAATCCTATATAAAGTGCAAAATTTGACATTTCCAATTCATTATGCTAGCTATTTCATATTAGTGATTATGAGCCAGCAAAGCAGGGTTTATACTGATTGATTTTTTTTGCTGCTGGCTGTGCTTTATATCAGAAAGCTAATATGTCCAAGAAGCACTTACGTATGTAATGTAATGTATCGTAATGTTAAACATTTTTACTGGTATTTCATCTCAGAGTTTTGTAAAGCGCTTTTACACACAAAGTGTGTCTACTGAGATTTATCTGAGCACATTAAAAAATCTTATTTTTGTGTGTCATTATGTTCAGTCAGTGTGCTTGTGTATACCAAGGCATGTGTACATATGTGGCAAGAAAGTCAGGCTGTGTAAACAGAAGATAGGGAAAGAGCTTTTCCTTGCCTAATGCAGAAGGCCTCTGTATCAGTGCACTTTGCCCTGTCCTTTTATAACATGAGATGTTGGAGGCCCTTATCATCACAGCTGGAGTAGTTTTACTCTCAGGCTAATCGCACTATCCATGGGCTAAGTGGTTGCGTATTATGTATCTTCAGCATGATGCTTTCTTTCTCAACACTTCACAGCTTTTTGCAGTGGTTTCTCCTTTTTTTTAACATAAAAGAAAAAAAACAGAATCTAAAAAATGCATTGGTACATCCTTTAAAGAAGTGATTCTTTAATCATTATTTACTAAAGTGCCCCATTCACCAATATCTTCCCTTAAGGACAGCTCTAAATTACATTTATGACATGTTCCTTAACTGTAGAACTGCAGATTCAGCAACATTGACGAATGCTAGAATCTTCATGAAAACTGTCTGTGGATTTTAAAAGAAATTAGACAAGATTTCTTGGTGAGTGGATTTATATAGAGAACCATGAATACTGAACAAATAAATGGCTCTTCTCTAAGAGGGAACTGTTGTATATCTTTTCTCAAAATGGTATCTTTACAGCGAAATGGAAATTCTTAAATGCAAAACCAACCATTAGGTAACTTTTTCTATTAGACTATTTATTATGAAACGTCCACATGATGCAAAGAACTTTCCATTATGTCATAAGGGAGCCAAAATTGAGGGTTTTTTTGTAAAGATGCTATAGAACCTTTTCTGTTACTATATAGACCCTATTTTTTACTTTACTTTTAAAGCTTTAAATATGGTTTTTCAAGGGTTCCATATGCAACCATAAGCACTCAAAACATATACATGCTTTTTTGCATGGCTAAACGGTTCTTTTGATGGATAGTGCACTGTATATTGTTCTACTTAAAGCCTTTTTATACTACATTATTAAAGAATATAGTTCTTCAAGGACTGGTGTTCTATATAGAAGACTAAACACTCAAATCCCATGTGCACAATTTTTTGCATGGTGGAATGGTTCTTCAGATTGATGGAGAATGTGTTTTATACAATTCTTTACAGAACCTTTTGAAAAGGGTTCTATATAGCACCTAAAAAGGGTTCTTCTATTATTACAAAGTTGACACTGCAAGAAAAAAAACACTTTTTTATTACATTCCTGTAATGTATGGTTCTTCAAGATTTCTTTGGTAAAGACACTAGTTCCATATAAAACCATATTCATAATTTTACATTACAGTAAAATTGCTCTTCAGACTGATGTAAAAGGTGTTGTATATGTTTCTTCATAGCTTTCTAAATCGCTAATCCTCTGTCTTGATATTGTAACAATAACATCTTTTTGGTGCTATAAAGAACACATTTGTAGGAATGTTTTACCAAGAAAAGAATCATTCAAGCATGCAAATGTTTCTTTGAGGGATGATAGTTCTATACAGAACCAAATAATTATAATCAATCAATGTATAATAAAATCTTTCAAATGCTCAGAAAGGCCTCTATGTATGGGTTACCTGTGTTAACTGGTGTGTGTAAAATAAAATCTTGTGTTAAAAACATCTTTACCCAATCCAACCCACAGTTCTGATGATCTATGGCTTTTTCAAATACAGGAATGTGCCGGTCATTAGCTCAAAATCAGAAACAGAAGCAAACTTTCTTACTTTTTTACTAGCTCAAAGTGAAGTCCTGAAATCACATGTATATGCTATAGCAATGATAGTAAATCTTATGGAAATTCTTTCGTTTGCAGAGCGTCTCTGGACCTAAGACACCATAGCTCCATTATTTATGCATTGTGGACGGTCTGTGGACAGCTTTAAGAATATTTGTAAATATATCATATAAATTAGTGCCTACATGAACAAATTATTTTCAACAGTACCTTATTTCTAAAGAAAACCCAAAATAACCTCTTAAACTAATTATGCAAGTGTCTGTGTGTGGCACATAGCCTGATTAACTGTCGGAACAAATCTCCAAAATGACAGTTTCACAGGAGAAGGAACAAACATACTTCACTTCTAATGTAAGTTAATGGAATCACGCCTTTGTTTAAGTAATTCTGAGTCCCTTTTTAGCCCATTCATCATAAACTTTACACGAAATGTAAAAGACAACAAGTACTGTCATATGTTAGCTGAAAAAACTGACTAAAAAGGGAATATGAGGTTTTGTTTCGTCAGCAGCTTTATGCTTCTATCCACACAGCTTTCATCTACATTAATGGCCAAACACATTTTAGACCAGTTTGGTTGAAAAGCTCTACTATAATGTAACGTCATGTGGACATTGGTTATCGATTAAGACTGCTGATCGACTTTACGGGGACTGACGCTTTTTAGGGTGGACAAGCTCATCTAAAACGTGTCTAAAATCCAATATTTTGGAAAGCTCTTAGCTAGTTATTGATCTTTCAATGTGATTTTTTTTAGGTTGTTTTAAATGTATGGAATGTACAAAACGTTGACAAATTTCTTTATTTTTTGTGGGTTTCCAACGATGTTTAAAATGAACCCACGATATAAATTGTGGGTTACGTGGTGTTGTTTGCTTCTGTCAGAAAGAGGGGCTGTACAGCTGCAGCTGGTAGCTATCTCATTTTGGCAACAGAAAAAAATGCTGGTTTTAAAGGTTCTGCAAGTGGACAAACTCTCCTGACATCTGTGTAAAAGTGTGTAGGATGCTGCGAGCCACTCGGACGTGATTATTGACTGAAGGAAGGCGTCTGAAGTGCGACGTTTTATCCGCTGCACTCTCCGCATTTCGGCAGTCAAAATGGCGCCGGCTGTAACGGCTCTCTCTGTCAGAGGCAGAAAGACGCATTAGCAGCGTTAGCAGCGCGCGAGCCCAACCAGAAGCCGCGAAATAAAAAGCCCGCGTGAGCCGCCGAGGGTGTCGTTTTAGGAAGCTCTGAGAGAGGTGTCACACTCAGCGCAGTGGCTTTTACTCATCAACCATTTCCTCTCAGACTGCTGCGGTTTCAGCGCACCGAGGCTGGCTCACATAGAAAATGGCTTCCTCCGACTCGGTCCACATTACGGCTTGATTTCGGAGAGCAGCACTCGACGTCAACTCATCATCCTAAACGGGTTCTTTTAAAACGGAACATCGGTTTTTGTGTGCCAGCCTGTACCCTGCATTACAAATCATAGCCATCATCAGTCAATGCGTTAAAGAGGAATTCTACATTCATTCATAAAATTTAAAATAATGAAATGGCTGAGATGTAAACGAAGTCGCTCGAGGTGGCTTGCTGTAAAATTGTCCGGTTTTAGAGAAACTTGCCCGTCAGAATTTTTCACAGTGGCAGTGATTGGAACCAGACGTCCACTGGTACCTAAAGCTCGCATGCAGATGTGAAATAGTTTGACTGAGATAGATAGATAGATAGATAGATAGATAGATAGATAGATAGATAGATAGATAGATAGATGGCTAGATGGCTAGATAGACAAGCCTTGTTTCTAGATTCATTACTATCAACGTTACATATAAATAGCAGGAAAGTATTAACTATACATACAATATCTGTATTTGTGGTGTGGACATAGTGACCCATATAAAGACATCTCAACCATTTCACAAAACACTCAATTACACACACATTTTGTTTTCATAAATGTTTGGTAGCATAATTATTTTTATTAGAATGAAATATGGACTGTAAGTGATGCACACGTATTAATATGTACATAAAATCGTCCAGAAGGAATTTCCCTTCATAAGTGAATGTATTTAACCTGGTCAAATGTACTCAGCTGATCTTCAGCCCCAAACTGAATGCATACGGGTTACAAGGCGTAGGTCTAAGAAAATGTAAAAAAATTTGCTTGATTTTAGCTATTATTTCGTTCACTAAGTCTTTTTCTTTTCAAGACTTGTCAAGGTTGTCCAAAGTCTATACAGCGCCCTTTTTAGAACTCTGAAAAGGACTGCATATTAACGCAATGACATAATTCCAGTTTATAGCCTAGAACACAAATCAGCTGACCATAAGTATTACAGTTAAAAAAACAACATTAAAAATACATTAAAAACCCACACATTTAGTCTAACTAACGTGACCAATAATAATTAGAATAATTTATTTATAATAAATAATTTATTTAGATTTATTTTTATAAACAACCAACAATCAGTAGTGGCTGACAGCTCATTACTTATTTCCGTTTTCAAAAAAAATCTGCTGCTGCTCCCAGAGACTAGTGAGCCAATAATCATCTTACAGCTCGACCGCGCGCGCAAGTGAGCGCTTACCTAACCGACCAATCGCTGCGCTGAACAGCACGGTTGCCTGCTCTCTGCTGCACCAGCTCGAGCTCTGGAACGCTGCCTAGAACGCAGGGTTCGCGCGTGTGGACATACGACCGCGTTGTAATCTAGGCTACTGAGCCTGCGTGTCCACTGCGTTCTAAATAGAGGCTTGGCTCAAGCTTATTGAAATACTCTGGCCGGCGCCGTTCTGGACATGACAGAGCTCTGCTTTGCACTCATTTATTTTTTCCAGAAGGGAACTCTAGAATAATGCACGGCCAACCTTCTAAAATCCTTTAATTTGCGCGCCACTGGATCTTCCGCGAGCCGAGCAGCTCACTTCCTCCCACATCAAACGCCACCTGTTCATTAAACGTTCTGACCGCGCTAACGCTGCTTTATACCCAAGCTTGAAAAAAATGAGGTTATTAAATGTTTATTAATAGTGATAATAATCCGGAAAATGTCTTTTTAAATCTAACAAGTAATAAAATATCAGATATTCAGATTGTTCAGATGTATAAAATGATAGAATTTTATTATAAGGGAATATAGCCTATTGGATTGGACTAATAATTATATGCAAACATGTTTGTTTTTAAATTAACGAATAAATGCTGTTTAGGTCAAAAGAAAAGCTCAGGAGCAGCTGGTCAGTTATACTTACTCATCACGCCTGGACAGTGATGAATCTCACTAATTTCTTCTAAACTGAGCACAGTCCTGCAGTCCTTTATCAGCTCATTCGGACCAGTTACAGAAGCTCTGTAACCCCATATATTTAAATTTATTTTCATACTCTTTTTTTTCTATACCTCATTTGTTGAACTATTTTTTTATAGTAAGTTATTATATTATATTATAATTATTTTAAATGCATTTTTGAAACTAAAATTATTACAAAAACTATGCTTTTATCATGTTTTATATTATTAAATCTATATTATTAATTATGTTCTTACATTTTTACTTATATAATTACAGTTGTAATGTTTATTTTAGCTATAATAATAACATTATTATTATTATTATTATTATTATTATTATTAATAATAATAATAATAATAATAATTATTATTATTATTCTTCTTCTTATTATTATTATTATTATTATTATTACATTGTCCATCCAACCATAGATATAACATTTACAATTATAATAAAATACCATAAAATAATAATAGTAATAATTATGTCATTGTAACTGTCTTTAGGTTACAGATTGAACTCGAGTATATAAATGTATATATGTACGTATGTGTTGTATCCCGATATATTTTCTGATCTGTATTAATGGCCTTTGGCATATATTATTATATATTATACACTCTGACATGTATCAGCAGTCCTGTATAATGTGCTGCTGTTGTGTGTCTGGAGTCTGAAGAGCCACATTTCGTTTCAAGTTTTATTGAGTAATGCCAGTAAGAACCAGTTTGCATGATTTGAGACTCTTGTTGTGTTTATTTATGATTAGATCAGTATATATTAATAATACATGTTTGCGGTTCCCAAAAGTCTGACTCATTTCTTGACATTTCCTTGACATTTGTTTTACTTGTTTTCCTGTGACGCAACTTATCAGCTGGTCACTAGTTGCTAGGCGGATGAGGTCTGAAAACATAAACCAGTCAAAAAAAAACATAAAAGAAGAGAACATCGGTGGGGAAATTCTGAGACGCTCCTCGGGTTACACCAAATTGGCTGCTTGAGCATCATGATCCTGCTGTTCTTCACATTTCTGAAATGAGTCATTCTTTTTTTTATTTATTGTCGCACCGCCGGAGAAGTTCAGAGATCATAATGAGCGTTAGCTTTCAGAAATGGTCTTAACACGGAATAAAAGACCTGTATGTCATAAAGACCTTTACAGATTGAAACAACCTTTTGGCGTATTTTACGGGTTACTGTGTCTTCCCACACCAAATAACAAGTTATTGAAAACTGTTTTTTTTATAGAAAAAAAAATGTAAACAGCATTTGGCTAACTGGCTAACTTGGAAAGTTAGCGTGTTCAAATAAATATGATCAAATAAAAATCTGTATATCGCTCATCCCCTGTTTTGCTTGTGGATAAACCTTAAGTATTAGCGTTTTGCTTTTTGAGAACTTTTTGATATTAAATGTTCAAAATTTAGGGTAAATGTGTGGATTAAAATGCGCGCTGTCAACAACTTCAGCTGAACAGACAGATAGAGAAAAATTAGCATTTTTCCTCTTCGCTAAGCAACCGGCGGGCGCCTAGCAACAGCAGAGGACCAATGAACGGCTCGAAAACGGGTCCGCCGCCAGCGGTGCTACGGCAACGCGCCGGCGAACGCGATGACGTCTGTCCCGCGTAAGACGGAGTATTATGGGCTGCCTGGAATTCTGAGGCGAGAGGCAGGGTGAGCGTGTGTGTGTGAGAGAGAGAGAGAGACTTACACATAGTGTGAGACAGATAGAGAGAGAGAGAGGCGTACACGGCCAGCTCGCTGCTAGCTGCTGTGCGAGCTAACGGTCGGACGGAGAGTGAGGGAGGGACAGAGAGACAGATAGACAGACAGAGGGAGGTAAACATGGAGCTGTCTGCCGTCGGCGAGAGGGTTTTCGCGGCCGAGTCGATCATTAAGCGCCGGATACGACGGGTACGTGTAAAAAGAGAGGGTTAAAACAGTGCACAAACGTAAACATTTGCCGTTGGTTCTATTCTTTTTTGACGCTCGCTGTTTGTCATCGCAGCAGCTCTCTCGCGCTAACCCTCGCGCTCGGTGTGTCTGTGTCTGTGCAGGGTCGGATGGAGTATCTGGTGAAATGGAAGGGTTGGTCACCCAAGTGAGTACAAACGGTAGTCGAGCCGAGCGGCTAGCCGAGTTAGCTCCACTTAAACAGCGCCAACAATGGCTGTCAAAAGCAAACCCCTTCTGCACACACAAGGGCTCAAAATCACGCGCTGGGAGTCTGTGTAAAGCTTGGAAGGGGCAACTGCATCGCTCCGTGCTAGCCATGCCAGCGTGAAATCAGATTGAACCGCTGTCAGTTATTATTGCTGTGATTATCACTATATTGCTCTCTGCAGGTACAGCACATGGGAACCTGAAGAAAACATCCTGGATTCTCGCCTCTTCGCCGCTTTCGAAGAGAGGTAATGTGCATGTGTTTGCATGCTGTTAAGCAAACCCCCCCACCCCCGCGCACACCACCCACCCCACTCCGCCCCCTCGTGCATGCATGCATGCATGCCATCGGAGCCTTGTTTGTGCCCCTCGCTGGGCTGCCAGTGCTTCATTAGGTCTCAAATGGCTGTTGCTGCCTTTGCAGGGAGCGTGAGAGGGAGCTGTTTGGACCCAAGAAGAGAGGACCCAAGCTCAAAACCTTTCTGATGAAGGTTGGTATGCGTAGCCCTAGTGCTTTTGTCACCTATAAAACAATAAACTGGGTTTAAATGGACTGTCATTGGGCCAACTACCCCCACCCCAGAGGATCTACAAATTTTCAAATTATGAATAAATTTGATGAAACTCTGATTAGGGTTGGACTTAGGCATAGGATCAGGGTGAAGGTTAAGACTATGTTTCAGGTTGTGGTATCACTAACTGTGATTTTTCTGTATAATATTGCATATGTTATTTAATTTGCCAAGAATACCAGAATATCCACCTTTTCTGGCATGAGTATGAATATTGTGTGCCGGAGTGCCAACGAGTTGTGGTGTGAGGTATCACAACACATGGAGGTTTGACTGCCCCTGTTTGGTCTAACCCATTACAAACAATAAATTACAATTTATTTATATGATGTCCTTATTGTTTGAATGAACCTCTGCTTAAAAGTGTTTATATGGTGCATACTTATGTCCAACTCATATATATGTTCCTTATGTTGTTTCACAGGCCCAAGCGAAAGCCAACACCAGGTCCTATGACTTCAGGGGTGAGTCTTCACGGAGCATCCGTGTCACCTACCCCAGCCCAGAACCTCTGGCTTCCCCCAGGTCCAGAGAGGGCCTGCGAGCTGTCGTCCCAACTATCTTTCCTCCTAGCACGGTGAACAGAGGCGAGAGCGTACGGCTCCCACCTCCAGAACCTCCCCGAGAACATCTCTCACCTAGGCCTGTCTCTGACGACTTCATCCACACGCCCAAAAAAAGAGGCCGCAAGCCCAAACTTCGCTTCAAAGATGGCTATCCAAGCAGCCTGCTGCATCCAGACCAGGCGAAGATGACTGCAGAGGAGTCTATGTCTGGCATACCGTCCAAAATGGCACGACTTGAACTGGGCGAGGACGATGAGGACAGTGAGGACAGGTGCTCTGAGCCAAGAGCTATGAAAATGTCCCACAGGCACCAGACCTACCCCTACAAACCCCACAGGATGGTCTCGTCGATGGACTGGAGCAGAACAGCCATGGACTTGCAAGACGGCAGGACTAGAGAGCATTTAAGCCATTTGCACCGCAAGCACCTAAAGCACCTTAAACACCTCAGCCATCACCGAGCATTCAAGGCCGTGGACCCAGTGGGCAGGCTGCAGCAGCAGAAGCCCACTCTCATTGCCAAAATCCCTGTGGCACGGATACTCGGTGAGCCAGAAGAAGAAGAGGAAGACGACGAGGATGCATGGAGCCCCTGCTTTAGCAGTGTGGAGAAGATCATCGTCACGGATGTGACCACAAATTTTTTGACTGTGACTATTAAGGAGAGCAGCACAGATGAAGGCTTTTTTAAAGACAAGAGATGACTTTAACCCTACACACAAACACACACATATAAACTATACGTAGAGTTTCTGCTCTGTTTTTCATAATTCATGTATGAAAATGTTCTGTAATATAAAAAAGATTTTATTCTGTATTCTGTGTTAGACACTGAAACTTGTATTTAACTGTCATGAAGAAGCTGTGGATGAACTCGGCTGATGGACTGACAGAGAATTGCATGCACTAGAGAGACGCTGAGCTAACAGTTGTGTTTATATGCGGACGTTTGGCTCCCAGAGCTGCTTAGTGTAAAATAGACAAAATTTATATGAGAAATCGTATACTAAATATATTAAGCTTCTGTGTTTCCAGTGTCTGTCTAATTAATGTTTATTAATATTCTGGCATTGCTTGAAAAGGTGCATTACAGTTGCAACATAGTTACTTACATGTTCATGTGTTTATACTATACTAATACTGCACAATGTATTGCTTTGGATTCATATTACACAGAACATGTTAATATGCAAATTGGCTTTCAACCAGTTGCTAAATGTATGCTGTGAGCATCCTGACCTATCACAGACTTTGATAAATGAAAGCACCATATTTAAAGAGCCTCATAGGTTCCTAGTTTACTCCATGAGCTTTATTGAAATGCATTATGTAGCAATATATTAAGATTAAAAAATAGATATATGGGAAAAGGAGATTTTTTGGTGCATTCCCATTTTCGATTCAATTTAATTCAACTCAATTCAGTTTCACCCAGTGACGATTTCTTGATATAACTATATTAAGCTGTAGTAGTGGTGCAAAGCATTTTTTACATGTTTATAAAGTCAGTCTTAGCACATATGCACGCTGTCCATACAAAGTCATATTTCGTTTTGTTTTTTTCTCCCCGATTTTTAGGCCTGTCGTTCTCTCCTTTTGAGCTCAACAGCTATGTGAACATTTCACGCTAACCGAACAAACAGACACGCTCCAGAATCTGCTCACATGAACTCTCATTAGCAGTAGAGAAGGTTTTTGTCTGCTTCTGTGAAGTTAGTTTTTTGAGGCCCCGTACGTCACTTTTTACCCAGAGAGTGATTAACACGCGAGTGCTGAAAATTCACATCTAATTTGTGGGAGTCACGTGTAGCTTCATCAAATAAAATCTTTCGTTTTTATACGTTTATTTTGTCCCTTATTTGCTTAAAGAGAGGCGCGATAATGAATTGAATCATTTGACTTTCTGTAAATACGAATGTACATTTTTGCATCCAGAAAACTTTATACAAATTACCTGTTTTTGTTATAAAATATAAAATATTTTTATCGGATTTTTTTTTCATTACCGATTAAATATTCTAAACTATTTCCACGACTTAAGTAACGGACATACTATAGATATTTATACATCAACTCTTAATATTTACTTTTAGTATTTGTTTAGGCCGGTATGTCTACATGCTAATCTATTGGTTAAAAGTTAGTAGATATATATAGAAATAAATTAATAAATCAAAACGTAACCGATATTAAATAAATAAATAAATAAATGTAAATAAATAAATAAAGCGTTTTTAAAATAACCGGTGTATCGCAACAGTGAGTGACAGAAACCTCACAGTTCCCTAAATCTGTAAAGGCCTATGCAGCATACTAAACAATTAATATAACTTATTGATTAAATATACAAAATTCTGAACATATATACAGCATTCTATCTATAGACCTATAGCATATTAAGCAATTAATGCAGCTTGATGACCACACACAGACAGAATTATAGACAACATACTGAACATATATAGAGTATTATGGCCATACTGACCTTATATAGGGCTACAGCACACTGAGTAATTAATATAGTTTACTGATAGTTTACTATATAAAACACACCGCCGATCATATAATATTACAAATACAGGATTTAAACCGTCTATAGAGAGAGAAAGAGAGAGAGAGATTAGATAGAATGATAGATAGATAGATAGATAGATAGATAGATAGATAGATAGATAGCCTTCTGATCACGTATTAAGCAGACCCCATTAACTTAAAACACGAGACATACATTCAGTACAGCCATTTATTATCGGAGTTACATTAGGTTTATCACTCCACTAGACTACAAGGGACTACATGCAGCTCTCTACTGCGTTGTATACTCTTATATACTTTCAATGACTACTTTATGTTTATTTTAGTGTAAAATAATCTGCAGTAATCTGGTGTGTTTTTTCTGCGCTGGTTATGAGCAGAGTTCGTCGTCAGATCATGAAGTCATTTCCTCCGCGTGCCATCTCCTGATCGTCACGTCACGGGTCATTCTGTTAATTAGTAACAGTCGTTAATTGAAGAATTTTTACGCGAAGAGAAGAATTGTACATAATACATTTACATATCATAATTACAAATATATAAATAAATAAATATTTTTCAGCATTAATTAATGTGTCAGAATTTCAGCCCAAGAGTAATAAAATGTCTGGAAAACTGGGCATTAAACAAAGTCCGGATTTATAAGACCACATGAGTTAACATGAGTTTTTATTATTTGCCATCCTGCGCTAATGTTCTAGAATTATAGAATCTAAAGAACTGTAGAATTATTTGTAGAATTATTTAATCTTGAACTAACTCCAGAATAATTTGAAAGTTAACTCTTCAGTTCTGGAATTCGTTTACCTCATGCACACGTTCTAAAGATCTTCATTTTGTTTATGTTCTAGAATGTATTAGAAATTCCTTCTTGAATTCTAGTAACGAATAAGTACACTTTGAATTTCTAGGATTATTGAGTTCATCCCCGAGTTTTTAAATCATTGGTCTCATTCTTGAAGTCTAGCATTGCTTGTTTTTTCTTTAAATTCTAGAACTCTTTTGTATATAATTCAGTTCTAGAATTAATGAGCTCTTCTCTGTTTTCCAGCATAACAGGGCTTATTCTGAGGAATTCTGGAACTCTTGAGTTTGTATTTAAATGTTAGAATCACTGTGGAAATTATATGTATGTATGTTTTTGTGTGTAAATTCTAGAACTGTAAATTATAGTTCAGTCTCGAGCTCTTTAATGATTTAATGCCAGTGCAGGACCTGATGTTGAAGATTGTTGTTGTTATTGTTGATGTTGTTTTTATAAACGCACCCTCTCATATGCTGAGCGGTCAGACGGGGTAACCATAGTTACGGTCACAGCGCGGGAAGCAGTGAGGGTTCTGCCAGTGTTCCAGATTAGTCTCACGAGCCCTCTGCTCCAAACGCTGCAGATACAACATATGCTCCTAGAGAAAGGAGAGAGATAAAGAGAAAGAGAAAGAGAGTGAGAGAGAGAGAGCAGGAGATAGAGAGTAAGAAAGAGAGAGAAAGAGAGAGAAGGAGACAGAGAGAGAGCAGGAGAAGGAGAGGGAGTGGGGGAAGAAAGAGAGAAAGAACGAAAGTGGGCTTGTTATGAACATTCCAGCTTCTTCTAATTAAACGTTAATGTTTGTTGTATGGAATATAATGTTGGATTATATTTTACCCTCATGGGCTCATCCGGGTACCCTGGTTTCTGCCTCTTGCTGCGGAGGAGCTGTTTGGCGAAGCTCTCTTTGATCACAGGATTGGCTTCTAGCGCGCGCACAGACACATAAACACACACACACACACACACACACACACACACACACACACACACACACACACACACACACACACACGCGCGCGCACACACAAACACAGAGTAACGTATATATATATGTATAATAATAATAATAATAATAATAATAATAATAACTCACAAAATATCACAAATAAACACATAACATTTCTTCTTAAAATTACTTTAAATGTAATTATTGACAACATGTGATGTTTAAATATAGAATTTAAATTATTAAGATGAATATTACAGCTGTTTATATTGTGATCTGATTGTGGTTGTTAGATTTTCTAGTAAACATTTCTGAAAGATAAAGAAAAAGAAGGACTGAAATGTTGAAATCAGTGATTAAAATAAATAGAAAATATGTTTAAATATTTTTATTGACTCGCCTGTAAATATATCTTGCTAAATCTGTTTTTGCTGTGTATGCATCTCTCTCTCCCTCTCTCTCTCTCTCTGAATCTGAATCTCTCTCTCTTTCTCTCTTCCTCTTTCTCTCTTTCTCTTTGCTCTCTCCCCCTTCCTTTTTTTCTTTTTCTCTTTGCTTTCTCTCACCGTGTGCCTCCCCCCCTCTCACTCTCTCTCTCTCTCTCTCTCTCTCTCTCTCTCTCTGTGTGTGCCCACTGCCTCTGAGCACAAAGTGTCCATTCATGCTGACTCTCTCTGGGGAGCGCGCGGGTTCTGCTCGCTTCGGCACGCGCGTGACCCCGCAGCAGAGGGGCGTTAAACCCCCTGCACGAGCAAACACACCGACGTGGCACCGACGCAGCTCACACACACGCAAATTCACATAAACACACCAGTTCATGGGTTTATTGTAAATTTATTATAGATAAATGTATGCATTTAAGCTTATACATTAGATTAATATATAATATAATATATTACAAGTGTCCATATACCCTTTATATATTAACACCGATAACAAGAAAGATTCTATATCTCAATAAAATCTCCTGCGCTATACTAACACGTATATAATCTATATTTTCATATACACACTGTAGCTATAATGAGAATTATGTAACTCTGAAAAATTTAGATAGATATATAAGCTAAATTTTTCATCTTATTTGCAGAAAATGTATGACTTCAGTAATTCATTAATATTTATACGTGTAAATTAATTGTTAAAAGCAAATATACAGCTTAAAATTTGATGTGCGTTCGTTATATGTACAAATACACTCACAAAAGATTATTCAATGGTTCTTTAGTTCTATATAAAACCATGAACACTTAAAGGACAATTTGCATGTTTAAAATAGTTCTTCAGATTAGTAGAGAATGTGTTGTATATGGTTCCATAAAACATCAAAAATGTTTCTGGTATTGTGATGACGTCAATCTTATAACAATAGAAGAACCATTTTTAGTGCTACACTCTTCGTTGTGTTCGTTAGTAAAGATGGTTCTATATAGTTTTTTTGCATGGTAACATGGCTCTTCAGATTGATGGAGAATGTGTTATTGTTCTATTCAGAACTGTTTTGAAAAGGGTCCTACATATAACCAGAAAAGATCCTGCTATTGTTACAATGTCAAGCTTGTAGAATAGATCCATATACAACAACAGTCTGAAGAACTATGTACATGTGTTCATGGCTCTAAATAGAACCACTGTCTTTCGTAAGTTCCATCTTTTTTAAGAGTCTATATTACAGAGCACAAGAAAAAGGTTCTGTTGCTACAAGCTTGACAGTCGCAATAGCAGAACACTCTGCAACAGTTTTCAGTAGGAACCATAAACAACACATTTTTCATTTAAGTGTTGAGAGAGAGAGAGAGAGAGAGAGAGAGAGAGAGAGAGGTTAGACTATATAGCTGAATTCCATTCTATAACTGCTGCGTTTTAAAGTTTAACGCTTTAATT
Organism: Megaleporinus macrocephalus; assembly: GCA_021613375.1. NCBI lineage: Eukaryota > Metazoa > Chordata > Actinopteri > Characiformes > Anostomidae > Megaleporinus > Megaleporinus macrocephalus. The sequence continues at coordinate 35,779,813 of CM038704.1, read as the reverse complement.
TTACGTTTATTTCCACATAATCTTGGTAAAACTTGATCCCTCTGGTTTATACAAGAACATAAACACAGACAGTGAAATGAAGGATATAAATAAAGGATAGTTTTACCTGTGCAGAAGGTCAGCAGGACCAGGCAAAAGAGGAACGACAGCAGCTTCATCTTGACTTCAGCCTTCAGCTCAGCTCTGTAGAGGGTCTGTAGAGGGTCCACTCTGAACTGCAAATACGAGCAAACATGATCCAGCCACGTCACAAGCAACACGACACCTTTCTCTATTTATTTATTCATATTCATATTCTATTTTACTTTATTATTTTATGTTTGCTCCCAATTTTCAATCACATACTTACTTCTGCGTTATTTTTTTAACGAACATTATTATTCTGGTAATTGACTTTAGCGCTGTGGTCATTATTTCTGCTTAATGTGCTGCTATGATTTGCTCTAATCAGCCGCATGTGGTTAGGTGAAATTTTGGATGTGACTCTTAACTGTGTCCACCAGATGGCGCGCCTGGACATCTTTACATCTGTCTGAGATCAATCATAATCACTGCAGGGATTCTCAGTCAGCCAGATAACTAAAAACCAAAGTTAAGCAGGTACAAGGAGGATTCTCAGCAATACTTTTGCATGAGTAACTCTTTGATGTACAACCTGGGTCAAAATTGACCCGAGATTTGATCTTTGCAATAAATGAATTTCATTATTCAAGCTTCCATAAATTTCTCCATCTACCTGTTTTTGATCACCACAAATCCTTATTTCAGTGTTACTTTTTTCCTTTGTTTATAAATAGAATTTTTGTTTTACTACACATCTAACGCACAACTATGTATGTGCTTTAGTGGTTGCTGGCATTGTAAAGGAGTTCTTCAGACTGATGGAGAATGTGTTGTATAAGGTTCTATAGAAACAAAGAGGGTTCTGCTGGCTAGTAACAATAAGAGGCTTTTAGACAGAGGACAGTCTGAAGAATCGGTTCACCATACAAAGAACCATTTAAGTATGCAAAAGGTCCTTTAATTAGTTTTTTTATTTATTTTTATGAAAGAACCATCAGTTTTTTGAGTGTGTTCAAAAATACAGAAATTGCTCTTTGTATTTAAAGGGCATATCAATACAAATTAAACTTTGTTTTTCTTTAAATAAAGAGTTAGATGAAGTGCATAAACACTGTTTAGTTCATGAAAACTAGACTGAATAAAAACAAAAAGTTTTGATTTAATTGTTTTTATGATGTCACAAAAATGGAACACATTTGCACATAAGCACCTAATCAGCAGCAGACTAAATGTTTTTATTTTGGGAACATGAGAAAAAACAGCTTTGGGGAAAAAAACGTTATGCTTGGAAGACTTAAAGGTAAAAGAGGAGAAAATCAGTGGAAACAGGAACCAGCCATTCAGACGGCTGAAGGCCTAAACAGATCACATTCTGGAGGAACACCATTTAAATGTTTACCCATCAGGAGCTGGAAACAACATAATAGCAATTATTATTATTATTATTATTATTATTATTATTATTATTATTATTATTATTATTATTATAACTGCTTCTGATTTTTTATCCGTTTAGACCAATCAGAGTCAGCTCTGTGGCGTTTTCCTCACCAGTTAATACAACTTAATTGGTCATGAAGGGTTAATACCGCATCCTCTGTAGTCCCGCCCCCTTTCCGGTATAGTCGCTCCTCATTGGTCAGACAGGAGAGGCTGTTCGGAAGCGCGCTCACGTCGTGCGTCATTCCTTCCGCATCTCAGATCCGCTGGAGGAGAAGAAACGAGCAGAAGATCTTACAGGCGTTTCTAGAAGAACTGTTTGATAGGTTTTCCGCGCTTATGGTGGCCTACACGACTCTAAAGCTGCTCATTTGGTAGTGAATCTAGCTCGCTGTGGTGTTCCAGCATTGGATCAGGGTGCAGCTGAGGTTTGTTTTGTGATGTCGGAGATTGGCTGAGGGGGTACAAGAGGCGGACCTGGGGTTTAAATTGCTTTCCAGGTGCGGGTTGTTGTTCTAATGAAGATAAAAAATCTTTATAACGTTCACTTTGGGGTGGTTTGTGCTGAAGTGAGGTTCACTGGCTTGGATAACTTTCATACGTAAGCTGAGCTAAGCTGATGCTGCAGGTGAGCTCATTCATTCCTGATGTTCTAAGTTAATACATATGCAGTCAAGACAGTTTAGTGTTGTGGTTTGCTCTGGTGAGATGTTCTAAGCCATGATGCATGTTGGTTAAAGGCAATGATCCATACCGTCCATACGGATGATCTGAGCTTGTACAGATGCATGCAGATGTGTGCAGATGAAGTGTGTTACCTGGCATGGTTGGTGCTGCTGAGTCTGGGACTTGCTTTGCATTTTCTCTGATAGCAATCCAGAAGGCCTGTGTAAACCACATACTGTGATCTGAGGGTCCTTCACTTTATCTGGGCACTTACAGATGCAGGGCTTTCAGCTCATACAGTGATCTGAGCTGTTCCTTTTGGACATTTTGCTTTAGTAAGTCAACTCCCCTTCTCCATATATCTTCAACCATGGAGGATCTATGGGAGGATTGGGCCCTGCTCCTCTGGACCAGCTTTGCCGTGCTGCTCCCCGTCCTCATCACCCTGTGGTGCAGTTTCCAGCGTCCCAAGCGCAAAGTGCAGCTTAAGGACCTTTTCCGCAAGAGCAAGCATGGCTGGCACTACACAGACCTCTTCAACAAGCCCACTTACTGCTGTGTGTGCACCCAGCCCATCCTGCAGGGGGCTTTCTGCGAATGCTGCGGGATCTGCGCGGACGAGCTTTGCGTCCGGAGGGCCGACCACACCTTGCCCTGTAAGGAGATCATGGCTACCGTGCAAGAGGATGGAAGCTTCGTCCACCGCTGGGTTCGGGGAAACGTTCCTCTGGCCAGCTACTGCACTGTCTGCAAACAGCAGTGTGGGACACAACCGAAACTCTGTGACTACAGGTAAGAATGTGCCATGGTAACCTTGCTCTAGTGGGGGACCTAAGCAGGACTTGGGGACTTTTTGGTCAACAACCCCTACTTTGCCTGTGCAGTTGAGATCCTGCCACCACCCAACAGGTGTGGCAGATTGTGGTTGGAACTAAGGTATATCTCCAAACACTGCTCCCTATACTGTGCACCACGTAGGTCAGAAAATTACTTACAGCTCCTACACCCAAATTGTGCACTCTATGTAAATAGAAACCTATTTGTTTTATTATGTATGCCTGACATTTAATGCACCAATTGGGTAGCTGTAGTATAATGACTTGTGAAGTGCACTATGTAGGAAGTAGGCTGCACCCAAGAAACCTTATTCTGTGTGTTCATAAAAATGAGATTATCCTGACTCTAGCAGGTTATCTGGCTAAGTAGGAAACAGCATTTTGTGAACTACCCCCAGGACTGTTGCTGCAAATGTACAAGTTGAACAGCTATGGGTAATAATGCTTTGTCAAGCATTGAATTGTTGTGAAATTTGCCATATATGAATATGCTTTTAACAGAAACAGTCAATCATAAAATGAATGTAGATGGTTGGTTTGCAGCATGGGAGATTTATTTTCTTATTTTGTTTCTTTTTGGAACAGAAACGTATAAAGTAGAATTGAGTTTAATTCATGGTGCATGACCGAAAAACCTGATGTAAAAATAAATATTAAAATACACATACTAACAGCTTCATAGCTCTGACTAACTAAAGAAGCAAATTTCAGATCTTTTGCCGTTCATATACATTTAGTGTAAGTGTGGAACTGTGTAAGTGTTTCTTTAAAGCTGCATGTAAGTGTTAAAGATTTGGAGACCTCTCTGGTGGAAATCTGTAATTGCATGCAACATGATTGAATTATATACTTTTGGGATCATATCTTCATCAGTATAATGTTAATTGTTTGAAGCCTGAACATTGAACCGGACCGTTTTTAGGTTGTGCATGTGACAGTAATATATAGACCTACATCAGAGCTATAAACTTTCCTTAGTAACAAACCTTTTCGCACCATTCTACGATGATAGAGTTATTTAAGTGAACGGATTCAGCAGAGGCATTGCCAGGTCCGCAGAAAAAACGCATCTGTCCCAGTTTATGTTTAATCTCCTTGCTAATGACCAGCCGATGCTTAATTTGATTAAAAAGCAGATTTGATCTGACAGGGGCAGCTGCTGAACAGTGCACAGGGTCAGGACAGCTTTAACAGACACTGTAAAGCAGAGAGCAGTGTAGCGGAGTCACCTGCTGGGCCCCTGATTCCAGTAACCAAGACAGACTGTATGTTTGTGAGTCTAAAACAAGATTGTGTCTGCTGAACTGCACTGCACTGCTCACTGTTTGCTTTTCTGTAATAAGAAGGGATGTTACAAATGATGTTGCAGTATGTTTTTATGAGTATGTGGTGGATATCATCAGTGTGTAATTAGGCCTGTTTAACTGGATTTAGTGCAGTTTGTAAAACATTGAATAAAGTCCATGTAGCTTTATTAGGAGTATTAAAAATGTATGAAACAATAAAGGTTCTTTTTTGTCTGTTCCAACTTAATAAATATTAGAAAAAAAATCATCATGCATATCATGTATTGTGAAAAATGTCTCAAAGTATTGTGATATAATATATTTGCTATAAAGAGCAGTACCTAAAATGCTGTCTGAAAATCAAATTTGCACTTAAATACACCCACTAGCCCCTTCATTAGAAACACCTACTTGTTTCTAAACTTATTCACTTTCACATGCTATATAGGAGCACTTTGAAGAACAGGATAACAAAGTATACATAGAAACAGATGGAATATGGAGCTGATAAATTGGACAATGATACCAGAAGGTATAAAAACATGACCGGTGGGTGTATGTCACTGCAGAGGCTCAGTTTCACATTATACATCTGCAGAGAATGTATTGCATGTCGTAAAAATGTCTTTGAGCGTTGTGCCATTTTATTTTTTGCCATATCACCCAATGCTATTTGTGACTACCTTGACAAAGGCAGTAACATAAAATGCAGATGTTTAGCTATTTTAAAAGAAAATTGATTGAAAGTGCTTTAATGTCCAACATTTACAGAAAGAACTGGTCACAACCAGAAATCCACATCCAAAAAGTCCCTTACAAAAACTTATTGAATGAAAGGGTTATGAATGCACTGTCTGCAGAATTATTTTATGATTTATATTTTGAAATGGTTCTGGCCTAAAATCTATTTATGGTGGAGGCGTTCATGCAGAGTGTTGTGAGACAAAATAGACCCTAAAGAAAACAATTTATTTATGATTTTACCATCACATCATTTACCCCTTTATCATTAACCTTTTTACCATCATGAAATATGTAGGTTCACTGGTGGTTTCGGATAGTAAATAAAATGCTTATATTTGTGTTGTAGACATGGTGACTCCTGATTCCTATCACCACCACTGTAGGGACTTCAGCACCGTTTCCCACGAAATCACTCTGAATAACTCTGTTTACATTCCTATTGTTGAACTGAGCAGATATAAACAGGAGATGCACTCGCTGCTGATATAGGTGTATAGAATAGAACCCTGAAGCAGCTGCATTTGAGCCTGAGGTCACCACATCCAGACACGCCATGTAAATGATGTGTATATGGTTGTGTGTGCAGGTGTGTGTGGTGTCAGGTCACGGTGCATGATGACTGTAAGGCTGGTCTGAGTGGAGGAGAACAGTGTGATTTGGGAGAGTTTCGCTCCATCATCATCCCGCCGCAGTACCTGCACCAGGTGAACAAACTGAGGCGCAGGCACCCGGACGAGTACTGCAAGGTAATGCAGTGTTGTATGTCATGCACAGATTACAGGACCTTCAGTGGTAAATCTAATCCAGTGACAGAAGCTCTGTGAAACTCTTTTCACCTCAAACCACCTAAAAGGTCTGAATAGTGACATCACAAAAAGGGTTATCGAATGTAGGTGGCCTTTCCCAACTTTCCCCTAATGTTTACGACTAAAAATTAAATATCGTCATACATATCATGTATTGTGAAAATGTCTCAACCTTTACCCTAATGCTTACGACCCAAAAAAAGTGGGGACATCACAAAAAGGATGATCAAATATAGGTGGTCTTTCCCAACCTTTCCCCTAATGTTTACGACCAGTTGACTCTGGATGAGAAATCTCAGTATAAATAAAAGCGATGGGAGCGGCTACTGCCAGAAACAAATAGAAAACATGTCAAAACATATCAGTGTGCCTGTTATTCTGTTTACCATAAACATCTGCCTTGCTGTCTGAGGTGAATGCAGTGATTAGCATTATTATTAGCATTATCATTAACATTCGCAGTTGCAGCTAACAGTCAGCATCACTGCGTATGATCTATGTGAAGTTTTTCATGGTTCTGAGACATTTGCTGAAGGTGGGACGTATGTATCGGCTTAATTTGATTTATTTTACTCAAAAATAAGTGTTTTCAAACCTCTGTATTTTAGAAGCTTCTTTTACACAGAACATGAGTATTTTTTTCAGAGACCAGTCGATTCACAAAGATTATTTCTTCACCTGTTTAGTAAATGGTAAATAGTGCCGAAATGCTTGCTGCCACGTGCAGTCTATGGAAATGACTGACATGGTGCATTCACTTCCTCATGTAAAACAAGTCCAGTCCGATTAGTGCATAATAGTGTTTTTAATGGAGAAGGTCTCAGTAATCTTGCAATCTCCATTTTTAAAAGTTCAAGATGAACTGTTCTAAATTGACTTTGTGTAATAAAAAAACATCTTTGACTCACATATTACAAAGGTTGTCCTTCTCATGCAAAGCTTGGAGCTACAACACCTGTTATATGCTGATGATATGCTGTTTTCACTGTAAATGATTGCGATACACTTTCAACGATCTATTTTAATAACAGTACTCATTGAGTGTTAATTACAGTATTTATGTGTCTGTTGTAACTGACTGGTGTGTCTTTGCTGCAGCTCGCTGCAGCGTGTGGGAGTGCGTGGAGCCCCCTGCTGGTGCTGGCCAACACACGCAGTGGAAACAACATGGGAGAGGTGCTGCTAGGGGAGTTTCGCACCCTCCTTAACCCAGTACAGGTATCTGCCTCTGAAATTTGGGTGTGCGTAATTTGTTAGTTGTAATATAGTTATAGTATCTACTACTTCATTTAAAATAATGGTAGTGTATTGATCGATAAAAACAATGGTCTACATATGCTACACATTTTCCGGCACATTCCTCAAATATAGTCATCAGAGTTTGAACTTCTGAGCTGCTATAGTTTTATACTGTAGCTAATGTAGCTGGCAATAGAATGTAATGCCTACTGCATGCCTAAATCATCACTCGTCTTTTAAATGATGTGGAGACTTGATTATGCGGTTTCTGATATTGTATGATAATCGTGGATCACAGGGCTGCTACATTCACAGTACCAGGCTGAAGTGGCACATGTTCGATTTTATGGTCTGACGCAGCACAGATTTGACACCCATTCCAATTAGCATATTAATGAACATAAGGGGCACCCATTGCTGACACAGGCATTGCACACGAGAAGCATGTATAATCTTCTGCAACTGCACGAGAGCCTAAAGACACTGTACCCAGTGCCAAGTGTCAGCCAGAAGGCATACAGGCCCCAGTAGTGCACTGTGGTGAAGTTGAATTGTGTTGCCTGGAATGATAGTATCATCAAATGAATTTGGGATGAGTTGGAGAAAAGTTTACAATATGGAACTAAGCATTTAACATCGTTTCCTGATTTCACTAATGTTCTTGGCTGAATGCAATCAAATTCTCAAAGCAATGTTTCAACATGTAGTGTGATGCATTCCCAGAAGAGTAGCAAAGCAGCAAAGAGCAACAGACTGTCTTTTAAATACCTTTGCTTTCAGAAGAAATGTTGGATAAGCAGGTGTCTGGAAATCTTTGGAGATGTGTCTCAAAACCTAGTGAGTGTCTAAGTAGGCACTGACTATGTAGGCAGCGTTCTGTCTGACATCTCTCCTCATAAAACAGATTACTGAGATGCTTTAGTTAGAGAGAGACTGCGTCACGGCTTGTTCCCGCCCACTGCAGTAGGCCACCAGTGGTTTAGCTGGTTGCTAGGTTACCAGCCGGTATCTAAAACAATAGCCCGAGGTTTAAAATTCCGCTAGCATAAATGCTAATGGCTCGAAAATAAAACTGCAAAATGGTCTATGACTCGTTGAAAAGTTAAATAAAATGCTTCACTGCTCATAGATTTGCATCATGGGATTGCCTTTGCGGCCGAGGAAGCATCCGATGCTTCCTTAAAATCAGGTCAATATAAGGTGCCTTAGTAGACAGCGTGTTTCAGGTATCTAAGAATTGGGACATCGGGAGCGCGCATACTATGACGTAAAATGTTGTCTATGTAGGTAGCTCACTAGGTTTTGAGACACACCCATAATGTATGTGGTCCAAATCTGATATGTATCTGATTTGTGGCTGTATGACCCGAAAGAGAATGCTCAGATTGGAATTCATGTTCTTGATTGATTGATTGATTCTCCAATTGTATTAATGGTTACTAGTTTACATGCAAACTTTGTAATCAAAGAGTGATTCATTTTCTATTGTGTTTAAAACTAGAAAGCAGTGTTGTAATCCATCTTCCGTCATTAGATTATTTTACGCCAACGGAAAAAATAAGGCCAATCATATGTGTATGACAGTTTATGCTATGACAGTTTTCCTAAAATTAGATTAGATGTATCATGATATGTATCGCTTTAATAGGTTCTTGCTAATAAAGCCCTATCAACCATGTGAGTAACTGAACGTTTGGTGTGGTGGTGCAGGTGTTTGATCTCTCTGAGATACCTCCAGCTAAAGCTCTGCAGCTGTGCACTCTGCTGCCCCCTGGTGCTGTTCGTGTATTGGTGTGTGGAGGAGACGGTACGGTTGGCTGGGTGCTGGATGCCATCGACACCATGAAGCTGAAGGTGCTTTAACACAAGTTTATCACATCAGAGCTCAGAACATTACATCAGAACCTCAAACTTATCACGCGGTCTGGGGCTGCATCTCCAAACACCATAACACATTTATTTTATTAATGTAATACATATGTACATGATATTTATCTAACTCATTATGTATACCATCTGTTTATATTTGTATTAATGTATAATTCTAATTTTGTATGTACATGTTTGAGGCATCAAAGTTATATCTTTTTATTTTGATGTATAACATGGCAAACGTGGCAGACCTATGTCTGCAAAACACACAAAACAATTTTCAACTAATTTAATTTTATTTAAGAAATAGTAGTAGCATAAATTATGTAGCATAATTCATACATAAAAGCAAAGCTCTCAACATCAAGTATACAGGACAAATTGGTTCCAGGTACTGTAGCTTAGTCTATTTATTGGTGTTTAGACTTGCTTATGACTGTATATAAAATATAAATACTGTTTATACTCCCTCTCTCTCTCTCAGGGTCAGGATCAGTTTATTCCTCGTGTCACCATCCTACCACTGGGGACGGGTAATGATCTGTCTAACTCTCTGGGCTGGGGTTCAGGATATGCCGGGGAAATACCAATCGAGCAGGTCATCAGGAACGTCCTAGAGGCTGAGGTGGTCAAGATGGACAGGTCAGTTTGTGCTGCTGATGACTATATAGTCTGCAGTGTAGAATAAAAGCTCTGTAGAATCAGGGCACAGATAAAATATGTAAAAATAGAACTAGATCTTGAGCTCAGTATCATATCAAACGTGTATGATCACATCCCTGCGAGTGTTTAGTTTTAATACATTTATCAGTTTCGCTGATCAACTTGACAGTCTATGACAGTTTGACCAGAAGGAGTCCTTGTATGGAGACATAGAATTTGGCTTAAGAAAAAAAGCCTCAAAACTGTTTTACACAGGTACATTTTACCGTCACTGACTTCTACACTTGCATTTCTGCTAATCGTCCAGGTGGAAAGTTCAAGTCGCCTCCAAAGGAAACTACTTCCGCAAGCCAAAGGTCAGAGCAGCGTCATAGAAATTACTTGTTTTGGGTTTGTTTGTAATATTAGTTCATTGCTTAATATGAGTTTTGTTTCTCGCTCCGCAGGTTTTGTCCATGAATAATTATTTTTCTGTGGGTCCAGACGCTTTGATGGCCCTGAACTTCCACGCTCACCGTGAAAAAACTCCTTCCTTCTTCTCCAGCCGCATCATCAACAAGGTCTGATTGTGACTATAAGTACAATGACATTTAAATATAGTATCGTGAACAATATGATATTTCATTATGAGCTGAACTATTTTTCACCATGATATGAGTTTCTGTAGTAAACATATATATTAGGAAATGCAATGTGACTTTAGAGCGACAATGGTGGGAATGTACTTATAGGAGGGGGATTTTTTTCACTGCCACAACAAGCCTTCATCGACATTAGGAGCTTTATAGAAAGGAATGCCACCAGTTTTTCAAAAAGTCTGCATAGTTTAATCTTTTAAACATAAATGACTTCATTCAGATTTGTCTGGTGAGAAATGTTAAAAAAAAACGTTGCTCCTATGTTGAGTCAAATTTGTGCACAGTGGTGGTGATAGGAACTAGACATCCACCTGTGCTCCCTCGCAGAAAGTTATTACATAAAATGGTTATGAATACACTGACTGATGTCTGAGATGTTGTTTACGATTGTTTGGGCCTTAAAATCTATTCATGGTGGAGGAATACATGAAGAATGTTTTTTTTATTTTTATTTTTTTCTGTATTTTACCACCATCAGCATTACATGTAATTCTCAGAAGACATATGTAGGTTAATTTTAATTATTTTCTTTCTATACAACAGTGTGTTTTGTATTGTTGATTTTGTAATGTTTAAATAATAATAAATATAGATATAATATGAATATAATTTAGCACTTCTCATACACTCATACACACATGATGGTTGTTTCAAAATGTTTGTAATAAACAGGTAAATCATATGTATGTGATTTATAAAACTCCTGGTCTGGTCTTTATCAATTGTTCTTTTAAGGTCGTGGTTATCATATTGACTTTGCTGTTATCTGTTGCTTTGCAGGCCGTGTATTTCCTCTACGGTACCAAAGACTGTCTAGTGCAGGAGTGTAAGGACTTGGACAAAAGAATTGAGGTGGAGATTATAATCCTTCCACAAAGAACAGTTTTACCTGTTTTATTGTTTATTTTATATATATATATATATATATATATATATATATGTATGTATGTGTGTGTGTATGTATTCAGATGCAAAATCTAACAAAACTACAGCTTCTAAGCTGTTTTATCGAAAGAGAAATTTGTCTGCTGTACACTGCATGGGTTCACAAACAACAACAAAAATGAGTAAGAAATGAATAAAGAATGAGCAGTTATTCTCTGTAGTTGAGGATTCTGGAATAAGTGAAACTACGTTTTGTAACTATATATATATATATAAATAAAATATTTTTCAGCACAGTTTTCTGTCACTGAAAGCAGAATTTATCAGTAACAATAGCATGTTTATCTTTATTACCTCATATAGTTCTTATGTTAAGTACATTCAAAAGCATAAATAAAGTTGTTTTAGGTGTGTTCTGGTTTCCAACAGGAATTTTTATTCTAGTGCATCCCTAGAAATAGAACTGCATAAATGTTCCTTATATCTTATTTGAAACAGTGAAAAGCAACTCTGTCTTCACTTCTTCTCGAGTATATTTTGTTTTCTCCACTGAAATGTGATAAATTTTTACGTGACTGATGCCACCGACATCACAAAGTAAAAAGCATTGGGCTGTAAAAACCTGGAGGGTTCAATCTCCATTAAAAGGCTCTACCTAATTGGTCAGGAAGCTGTTTATGATCCACAGTCCTGTGTTATAAGGCCCTGGAGCAGGTTGGGTATGCTGCATAAGTTTTCAGGGTGATGTAGGCTGGCCAAGCAAGTACTGACACTGACTACAGGACTGATGTAATGCTAAATTCTTTGTTGTTCTGGACTGTAGCTGGAGCTGGACGGTGAGCGGGTGACTTTGCCCAGTCTGGAGGGAATCATCGTGTGTAACATCGGTTACTGGGGCGGAGGCTGCCGGCTGTGGGAGGGGATGGGTGACGAGCCATGCCCCCCAACACGGTGAGATACTTAAAGGGCTTCTATGCCACTTCTCAGTGATTTAGTAGGTAAATGTTGTTAAAGTTTCAGAGCATACTGTCCACTCCCCAGTCCACACAGTCCAGTCCCTTTAACCCCTCATTTCTCCCTCAGGTTTTGTTTTAGTGTTCTTTAAAGTTTTTTTTTTTTCAGCAGCGGTGGCATGCAGCTGTGTAGCTGGCCAGCATGAACACATTACAATGCGCAAGTAGGCAGTTTTGCACAGAATAAAACCGATAAACGGTTCTTTTAAATCACTTGTTTACCATTTCAGACCTCAACTGCCTGCAAAAGTCTACATGATTGCTATTCTGACTCAACTTGGCTCCAATTGTTTGCACAATATGCTGTCTCAACTTCCTGTTTTTTAAGTGTTGTAATCGCAACTTCATGACATTTCATAAAATCCTAAAGCAGCGGCCATAATGCTGTAACAAAACTGATTAATTCAAAGGCATGAAAATATAATGAATTAGACCGTTTTTAATATTCCCTAAAGATCCACAACCTCACTGAGAGTACCCTAAACAGCCCATGTCCTACCCCTGCTCTTATAACATTTGTGTGGGTTAATTTGCCAAAAACAGTCCTAATGTATTTTGATGTGTATATATTTTACGATACCATGTCATTTGGTATTATGTTATAATCATACAACATTGTTAGTGTGAATATGCAGTATGTAGAGTAGTCACAGTAGAGTACAGTACAGTATGCTGTTCTGAACATACGGTGTATGTGGTCAGTACTTGTAAAACACTGCAGGCTTCACCATTAAGAGAGTAAACTGGATTTAGCGAAGCACCGTATACACAAACACTAAATAATAATCATTTTTGCCATGTCGCCCACTTATTTTTACATTAGCGTTTATATTTTTTAAATCAGCAGGCTATTTTTTATTGATATAGTAATATATGTAATTGACCTCTGTGTGTTGTTGTTGTTGTTCGTTTTTTTTTTTTTTTAACCTGTATTTTCACCAGCCTACTTCATTATCACCAACGTGAATGGGTGATGTCAACCCATTGAAGTCTGAATACTGAAAACTGGCTTGCTTTGCAGTGTCATTTCCATGCATGGACAGAGGAGATAACATGTTTTCATACTTTTAACAATATGTACATACTACATTGAAGTGTTTGTGGTTTTTTTTTTTTTTTAATTAGGACCCTTTTTAAAGAAACAGTTAATCTCACAATTCATGTTTGTCATAAGTTCCACAGTCTTGTGTTTACAGGGTCATTTCGGTGTGGAATGCGGTTCAGTGAGTCTTTCAGACTCATTTTAAAATATTTTATTTTGAATAGTTAATTGTTTAGTCTGGTATGTGTTTGTGTCTGGTTTGTGTCTAGGCTGGACGACGGCCTGCTGGAGGTAGTGGGAGTGTTTGGCTCATTCCACTGCGCTCAGATTCAGGTCAAACTCGCCAACCCTGTCAGACTGGGCCAGGCTCACACAGTGAGGGTGAGAAAAAAGTCTGTGTGTGTGTTAGGTGTGGGCGAAACGGCAAAAATATTACATGCATTAATTTTTTTACGTTACACAGTACAGTTGAGGCGATTTTATATTGGTATTGTTTCCTTTTTGTTTATGCTTCGTTCCGCAGCTGGTCCTGAAGAGTTCCCGCATGCCGATGCAAGTTGATGGAGAGCCGTGGGCACAGGGACCCTGCACTATAACCATTACCCATAAGACCCAGGCGCTAATGCTGTACCACAGCGCTGAGCAGACCGACGACGACGATGAAGACTCCAGCGCTTCTGAGACTGAAGGTCACACAGCTAACAGCACTACAAAGCCCAATTATACTCCAGAGAAAAGCTCACTGTAAGGCTTTAGCTGTGCCTGATAATAGTCTGCAGCCATTTACAGCAGCCAGCATGGTGGACAGATTTGCATCAGCATAATGCAATACAAACCAAAAAACAAAAGACAGACTTTATAGACTGTCTATAACAAGCCTTCCATTTACATCCAGAGCTACTATGTGTTATTCCAGATTATAAAAACACTATAGGTTATAGGGCTATATAATTGGGCAAAATATTGCATTATTTTCAACATATTTGAATATTTATTAGGGCTGTGTATCAGAAAAAACCTGGATATGATGCACATCATGATTAAGATAACGATATAATTTATTGAGGTACTATAAACAAGGAGACATTTCATTTTTTTACATTTTAATTTAAAGAAAACTGTCAAAGCATGAAAACACCACAAACTGCATAGGTATACAAACGCTAGTGCACCTACACTACTTATTTACATCGGAGTGGAGTAGTTTAACATGAAGAGGCTGAATTTGCATTTCGGCGCTCATGTTAGCAGGTCAGCTGGAGCAAACGCCACAGTATCCTAGATGCAGAGTATAAACCAAGAGCTGAATTTTTACCCACAATGTGTGTCACGGCACTAAATACAGAAAATCAAATATAAACTTATTTTTCAAATACATTTTGAACATTCCACTTTCCTGGCTAGTCTGTCAGGCATGAAATTATTACTAAATCAGAAGTCAGAATGCTGTTGGGGGTAAGAAAATTCTCATGCTCTTTTATAAATTGTGTTTTTACTGAGCAGCATGGCTGATTTGACTATTTATACATCTGATAAAAGGAATATCTATATAGCTGTCTCGCTGTTCCGCTCCACAGCACAAACGCTTAATGTGTGAAAGTCCAGTGCATGTGAGCTGTAACACTTAAGCTACTGCATCGTTCACACCGCGCACAGGTTTCATGTGAGAATCAGGTGTAATGGTTAAAGATCTGCTGCCTGCACCTATTTTACATGAAATTGTTAATTCATAACAAACAAAAAAATTATATTGTGCTTCTTATTTGTTTTGATATTTTATTACACCCCTAATGTTTCTAATACTCTACAGTCATATGCCACCTCTGATCAAAAGACATAAGCTGTTGATGTTCTGGGGGAAAGCAAGTTAACGCGTCCTTAACATAGAGAAAAATATTTTTTTATGCCGTTAAAAAAAATCTGTAATACAAATGTTTCTTATATAGTTTCTTATGTAAGCACCCCAAACTGTATAGGAATAAAATGTGATCTCTTGACTTTTACGCAGGCCACATTTTATTTCCCTTCTAACAGTTTGTTAAAATCAGTAAATAAACAGTAATAGTGTATTAAGATGTGTACAGGATGCATTCTCATTTACGCAACCCAACAATGCATATGACTGTATTTGTTTGGCGTAACGACACAGTATTGAGGCTGAATATTTGAAATAGATTGAAGCCTAGTCTTACATTAAACTGCAGTATTGATAGTATTTAAATTCCTGTCCATCTATACTTCATCTGGGCCCTATGTAATCGGCAATAATGCATATTGGCTCTGGATTTAGGAACAGAGTGTAAGGCTGTAGCTGTTGACAGAGAGATAGTATCTCAGAAGGCCCTCGCCAACTTTACCCACGGCATTTGCATTTCCTCTGCCATCCACAAGGGGTCACTGACATTAAAAAAAAAACATCTAGTAAAAACAAAGCAGGATTTCTCAGATAGCCTGATAACTTTAGGCCAAATCATGGTCCGTCAAACAAGAGGCTAAAGGATGTCTTTACCCGACAGTCTCTGAAAAAATGGGCTATGTTTAAGATTTTTATATTCATAGCATATTAAAAGCCAAACCATACAGTGTGACTGACTGTAACTGAATCTAGCACTGAGTGATGAGCATATGCACTGATTCTTTATGACAACTCACTGCAAAAGTCTAACTTGAGTTTTGCAAACAGTTATGTGCAATAATTTTGTGTTTTTGGTCATATATCTGTAGTGTACTGGACAGTTCAGCTGTATGTATATATTTATTACATATATCCACTTTTGCTTTGTGGTTATGGATGATCCTGACTAATATTTGCTTCTTAAATACGAAGTAGATTTTAGACATATGTTAGTGATGTGCCATAGATTTTGCTTTGCCAGCCTCTACCTTGTTCATTTTTTTGTTTGTTCAAATGTTTGGCCTTGAAGAAGCTACAGGTGAGATTTGTACACTGAAAAACTAAAATTCTACATGACAGGTTAAGAGATCATTACCTGTGTCTATACTCACTGTGCATTTTATCAGCTCCACTTACCATAGAGGAGCACTTTGTAGTTCTACACTTACAGACTGTAGTCCATCTGTTTCTCTGTATACTTTGTTACTGTGGTCAGGACCACCACAGAGTATGTACTAATTGGGGTGGTGGATCATTCTCAGCATTGCAGTAATGCTGATATGGTGGTGGAGTGTTAGTGTGTGTGCTGTGCTAGTACTAGTGGATCAGACGCAGCAATGCTGCTGAAGTTTTTAAACACTGTGTCTGCTCGCTGTCCACTCGATTAGACACTCTTACATCTACAAGATGGACCAGCAAGGCAGATCAGTCTTCATAGCTCATCTCTTGCTGCACATTTTGTGTTTGCCATCCTCTAGTCCTTCATTAGTGCCCACAGAATGCTGCCCACAGGACGCTGCCTGGTCCAACAGTACCGCTGTGCCTGATCCACTCATACCAGCACAACACACACTAACACCCCACCACCATATCAGTGTCACTGCAGTGCTGAGAATATTCCACCACCCCTATAATACCTGCTCTGTGGTTGTCCTGTGAGGGTCCTGACCACTGAAAAACAGGGTAACAGAATATACAGAGAAGAACAAATATTAATTTGTGACATAATTGTGGGCATCTTTAAAAAGCTCTTCAAGCAAATGCACGATAAACATGTTTACTCTTACCTGAAGCTTCAAGGACCAAAAAAGCACCTCAGTTATTTTCATATTTTTCCACTTATTCTTTATCTTGTAATGCACTGTTACTGTGTCTTGAGTTACATCTTATATTTAAGGTCTGGTTTACATTGAATATATTCCGAATCGTTTATTAGTTTAAATGTCTTTTGTAAGGTTGGTTAAACTCAAAGCCCACAATTTATCAATCCAGCCTCACGTAGAGCACGTAGAGAAGACTGTTTAGAGATTTCTTTACAGAAGGTCTGCACGATACGGAAATGAAAGTGATTATATTGCCAAACTAATTGGCTTTTATTGGATTACACCTTGTTTTATCCTAATTAAGCTGTAATTGGTTAGAGGGCTTGTTTGCATATCACAGCTGTGATATTAGTGTAGTGTTGGCCAATATAGGATTAAGAAATGATGTATTGTGCAGGAGGTCCAGTGCTTTTGGGGTTTTATTGTGTTAGTTTGTGAATGCTGGGTGTATTTAGACTGAGAAGACTTAAATTCCAACCTGACAGTGTAGTATGTAAACTTCTTGACGATCATTTCTTTTGAAAAAGGAAGACCTCTTACATAAATAACAGTATTTAGTGATATGAATTCTCTTGATTCTAATGTGCACATCATTTCTACATTAACACCAAGTCGAAAATCAGATTTTCTCTGGAAATGAGCAACAGAAAAATATTGAAAAAATAAAACAATGGGAATGTATGACAGTTAAAATGAAGAAATGTTGGTTTGGTGGATTATGGAGTCAGTGTGGCTCGAGTGCACGCTATCGTTAATACCACCAAATACTACAGAATTCAGAAATTTATGTTCAAGATTCTACTGTTCACTCATGTTGTTATTCTGATAGTGTAAATTGTAAGGTTTTAAAGAAACTAGGTCTCAAACATTTGGACCCTGCCATACAAACATACGTGTTGCGTCCCGCTCTACCTTACTTACAAAATTATACAAGTCTGGGCAAAAAAGTGTCTTATACATGTGGAAATGATGGTGTACATGTTTGAATCAGGCAAATTCAATGCACTCCTCCATTCATTGTAGTAATGACTTTCATTCACAGTGTCTTATTCCAAAACATGTATATGTACATCAGCCAGCCATTAATATTCCATTGGCAATGTCTGCATCATCATTCTGGTTGTATAAAAAACAACTCTAGGTTAAGCCATAGAAACTTCAAGAGATTTTATAAAACTGAAAATGAATGCCTATCTGTACAGAGTAATACAAGACACAGTTATTTTAAAGAGAGTTTACCAGTGTGACGTGTCAAAACCACTGATAAGAGCGACATACATCTGCATTTTCTGTCGTTTTCCTAATTTGAATGCTGCTGCTGTTTGTTATGCTGTGCTTTTTCTGCCAAGAAAAGCTTCTTTTAGCTTGTTTACCAAACACTGAACCCATACCAACAATGGAATGTAATGGAAAATGCATCATATTACGTTCATATATTGTGATAGACTGATAATACATTTCAATATATTTAATTTATGTTATAACACAATGAAAACACTTTGAATATAGGCATTCATGTTGTCATTTAATATAATGACAGTACATCCTCCCAAATGAACTTTACAGGAGAGGATAAAAATACTTTACTTTTAATGTAAGTCAATAGAAATATTTTGAGATTCAAGGTTTTGTGATGCATATAATATATATTAAAATTTAATTCCTATTTACACTTATCCACCTACTTGTGTTGAAGTAATAAGGAGTGAGTCAGCCTGGTTAGCTTTCTGAATAAGGCACAATACAGGACAGCCAATCAGAAAACAGCTCCTTTACATACATCAGTAGTACAGACATGGTGGTGCAAACTGATATGATATGAGTCCGTTATTTCTTGGGCTAGTATATTGAAAAACTCATTACAGCATATTTTTGCCTATCTATACCTAAATATAATATAGTATAGACCTCTTTGACAAAACAGCATTCTTGTCAGGATCTTTAGTAAAAGCACAGGTTTCATTTAGAACTGAGTTCTATACAGAAACCATTTGCATGCTTAAATGGTTCTTTGCAGGATGTAACAGTTCTTCAGAAGGATGTGTCGTACATTGTATATCAGTGTTGTGTATCTGTGGCTCTATACCGCAGTAAAAGGTTTCTTCTGTAGTAACCAGTTTGACACCACTTTTTGGTGCTATATCGTCAGTATCATCTCCAAAATGGCAGCTTTACATGAGAGACCAAAAACCTCATTTACTTTTAATGTAAATCAATGGAAACAGAATTTTCCCAAGTGATTTTGGAGCATTTTCATTGATCCATTAATGAGAATTTTCACACAATATAAACGGCAGCTGTCATTTTCAAATTATGTAGAAAAACAAAACAATTTCTTTGGACAGTGACAATATTAACTGTATAGAATCATATACAACACATTCTCCACCAGTCTGAGGAACCATATCACCATGCAAAGAACCATTTAAGAACCTCATGGTTCTACATAAAACCTGTGCCTTTTACTAAAGAACACTTGTTTTTAAAGAGTGTTTTCTAATATGTTACATTGTATGTATGGGGAAAGCGGTGGGACCTCAGAGCTGAATGAATGAATGAATTGCAAGTGTGGTTAATATATTTTAAGATTTTGTTTTGTGGGGAAGCGCTTGTTGATGTTGGGACTGTGAAAACGATTGTAATGTATTGTGGCAATTCTGTTCAAAAAGTTAATATTTATTATTATAGTTATAGAACCATTCCATGTAGTACCTTCCTACAAAATCTGACTACTGTACAAAAAAGGAGGTTGTGAATGAATTGGTTTTGCTGTTCACAGGCTATATTTATGTTGAGAGAACATCTAAATAAGGTTGCTTCATATTATAACAATAATCATAATTCTTATTACAGAATAAACAAAAATGCAATAGTTTGCAGAGCTTAACAAAAAAAAATTTCACTGTTATAGTAAGTGAATATGTTTCCTTGAAGCAGTTTTGTTTTTCAGTTAGCCAGTAAACAAGATTAAGTTCTCTACTTCTTCAGGACATGTATGACGTCTAGACTTGTATCTGAGAAATATCTTCATAAAACCCCCAAAAGCAACCTTAAAATCACTCCTGATGTTTGAAAGCAATCATTTCTTGTGTCCAACTTTGTTGGATATGTCTGAGAAGATGAGTATGGAAGTGAATGTAAAACTGTAAAGTTTTGGAAGTGATCCCATAAATATTTTTTCATACACCTCTGTTCTCTGGCTGTGTATTTATTTTTAATACATCCTTGACATCTTGGAAGATTTAGACAGCTTTATTTATGGTACAGTATAACATGGGCAAAAACAGATTTCATATTTAAACATTTTACAGATTGTTTGATTTTATTTAAATACACAAATATCATTGTTTAATCAATATAGTTGAGTATTTGAGCTGTAAACAAAGTCATTTAGAGTGGTTTGGTTTTAAACGTTCCATTTCAGAGAAAGTCTGAATTGTTCACAGTACGTCCACCTCTAATAGCTCCCACACGGAAATTGGTTATGAATATACACTGCATGATGACTAAGACTATATATATATATATATATATATGACTATACACTATATAACTTGGTTTTGGGAGCTGGATGCCCCAATTACCTCTACTGACTATATATACACAACCATTCTCACTCCATTCCCGTGTTGAACAACATCGCATCCACCACCTCCCCATCTCCATCATGATCCCAAAGATACCGTTCATGCACAAGCACCAAAGCCACACAGAATTCCAGCCCAAGCCTTCTGAGTTTTTGTGACACTGATCTGCGTTTTTGTCTGAATATGTCCTCACACAGTGTTGAGCTGTAGTTCGGAGAAGATGAAACGGAGGAATGAAATATTAAGGAATTATTTTTTTTACCTTAGAAGTAGCGCTAACTTCTGTAGCGGCAGTTCACTAGCTGTAGCTGCGTACACACAGCCGACGTTCCGCTTTTCACCGTTTTTTTTTTCTCCACTTTAAATTCATCCGCAGCGCCAGGTGAATCATGGGATAGCGCAGTTTGCTGTGTTCGCCTACATAACAATGGCTGCCATTCAGTAGATCATCCGTGTACCCTTCGCCTACTACTCAATGCCTACTAGTAGAGATAGAAGCATCGATCGCCTATGTATCGGTATCGGACGACTTTTAATCAAAATATGTGATCGGTGATCGGACGATATTTCTCCAATTTAGAGCTGATCCCGAAAGCTGTTAAAACAAATGAGCCTAATTTCTGTATTTCCAGCCTGCGTTTCATCCAGGAAGAGGAGAACCCCCTTCCTGCAATTCCAATTTGAACCACTAGGTGGAAACACATACCCTTTCATTTTCCACAGACTGACTGAAGCAGAGACTTCACAGGAAAAAAAATGCGCTGGAAATAAACGTGTCTGTCTGGCAGTGTTTTACCGTATGTGACTCAGACTCATCCAGGGCGTTTTTAAAATGTGTAAAATCAGTCTCGTTGAGGAACCAAGACAAAGACATTTAACACTACTAATCTGATACGACACTGCACACAGCTGAATACAGTGAGTATCAGCAAACAGCAGAGCTAGCACGCACAGCTAGCACAAAACTAATAACCCAGAACAGATAATAACCCAGTGCAGACCAGATCTGACCAGTACAAACAGAACAGCAGCAACAATTCAAGATCTACATTTAATGATTGCAGATTGTAGATTTTTACTGCATTTATTTAATTAGCTTTTTTAGTTCTAAATTAAGGGTCTAAATTGAATGATTGCAGTATTGAGGATATTTGTTTGATTTACTTTGTTTATTTATTGCAAATTTTGTTCAAAATATTATGCTGTTTCATATGAGCTCGTTAAAAATGGTAATAAACCAGTTTCAACCATGTGTCATGACTTGCTTGCGCTAAAATAGTAGCCCTGCCGTGGCGTATACCCCGCCCTCGATCGGTATCGGCTATTGGCCGATCGTGCTGAAAGGTGATGGGCGATCGGAATCGGACTCAAAAACACTGATCCGTCCATCTCTACCTACTAGGTATTCGGACATACTAGCCGCGCTCGCCTACTGATTTCACCTACACAAGCCTGGTTCCTATCACCACCGCAGTAAAGAACAATCTGAACCATTTCACCACAAACCACTCTGAATCACTCAGTTTACATCTCAAACACTTAGGAAATTGGTTTTATATCCCTTTAAGAAAACAACACATGCAAAATGAAATTATAGCTGTTCAACAGAGCTTCTCTGATAAAGGCAATGAAAAGCAATATATTACTATGCAACATTATATTTTACTTTGTATATTTATACATACTGCTGAAGCTTTATTGTTAAGCTGCATTATACTGTTGAACAATAAGGTGGATAGATAACTATGAACTGCTTTAACAACATAGCATGCACATTTTGGCCCCATTTGGACAGCAAGCTGCAAAATTGGAATTAGATTTGCTTTCCTGACTAAAAATGATGAACACCCGCACCCAAACAGACAGTATGGTTTTTGTGATACATTATTACAGAACTCTGTTCTGAGTACATGACGGGGGTGGTCTGTACAGCACTGAACAACTGAATATGAGTAATTTTGTCACAACACTTCTAACATACTAGCAAATGATATAATCAAGCTAAGGGTGCCTAAACACTAGTGAGGCAAGAACATGTACTTGTCTGTACAGTAGATGTGTGCATGGCTGAAGCAGAGAGGAGAGCAGAAGGAGTTTAAAATAGGGATGGCCTAACACAGCGCTAAGCACAGAACAGCCAAGAAGGCAAAACGGAGAAAGAGTATACGTTGTTGTGTGATTAGCCTTTCCTCCGTCTTCTGCCTGTGTGGCCTACCCATGTTTTCTCCATTAAAAACAAAAGATTAAATGGTTTGAACTGTTCTGATGCCTGACTGTGTCTTCTTTACATGTACAGAGCCAACTATAGAGGCTGATGCAGTGTTAGCTTTGGTTGTGTAGGCACTGTTATATACCAATACCAGCTACTCAAACTGCGGAAGCCTTAAAACTACTCAGGACAATGCCTGCTGGACTGCGTAGGGTGTTTTGGTGATGTTAGTTTTGTAATGTCAGTCTTGTACGAGGGATGAGCAAGGTCTATTGTAGAGAACAGTTTTTGAACGGCAGCCCATTAAGGTTTCATAGCTTGTGTTATTTCCAGTTAACATGCCAGGAAGTAAATGACAACCTTACCAGACAGTCTGTCTGCATGTTACCTTAGAGCTTCTAAGCATACACAGAATCATAAAAAAAACACATTAGTCGAAAAGTTTAGCACGAGTTCTGCTTCGGAACAGCACCAGTAGACAAACCCCTTTTTGCTTATTGATCTGATACCAATGATCCAGCTTCCCTCATAATATTTGAGGCCATTGTTTACATGGATCTAGTAAAAGATCAACATAAGAGGTTTCCTTGTGCTCCCCAGAGTTTAACACATCAGTAGCTGTCCTAAACGGAAATATCAGCCATGTCTGATGTAGTGAAATCAAAGTAAGCCTGGGCAAATATGAACTATGAGTAATTAATTCATACTTTCATTGCCCAGAGTGACCAGACAGACTCTTGACTGTCTGGGTATTCTGGCTTCATTACAGTGGATTTCAAATGGATGCCACTGTTATAAATACCAGGAAGATCAATATGATACAGGATCGCAATACTTAAGACACAGAGTCTAATATTTTATTATTCATTTTTTTAAACGGTTTTTAAAATTACTTAATGTAAATACGTAATGTTAATAGTCCACATAATAGCGCTAAGAGGGCTTTTCACCCCATATCTCACCATTCTCAAAAAAATATATCAAATATCTCAAAATATTTCTAATCAGAATAGTACTGTGACTCAAGTATTGCAATAATATCATATTGTAAAGCCCCCGTTCCTACTGGATACGGCAGTGATGTTTACTTTTTTGTAGTTTTTTTTTTTTTAGATATGCCTGTGATATCATTCTTTCCTGATCCACCTCTGTGATATATGAGGTTAATTATGCCTCCAGCGGACGGAAAGAAAAAAGCACAATGCAAACTCAGCCTCAACATCAAGTTCAAGGCTAATGTTTCTTCATTTGTTTGTTTGTTGGTTCTTGGAGCAATAAAATGAACCAAGAGCAACCTGAGCAATGTGAAAGTACAAAACATGAGTTACATTTTCACACTGCACTTAGAAACATAAATCTATGAAAGCGCCTCACTACAGCTAGTCTAGCAGGGCAAGATGGGACCTGGATCAAGGTAGGGGCACACTCATAGCATGCAGATGTAACCCAAGTTAGCTCGGCTCAAAAGACTCCAAAAACCTCAAATCAATCATGAAGATGTGTGCAGAGGACACACTGCATGAAGTAAAAATAAACATTACCTCTTAAAACAAAAAAGCACACAAGTTCTGTTAGCTAACGATGGTGTTTAACTAGCCAGCTTGTTTTGTTTGTGTTATCCAGACAGAAAAAAAATCCTGGACTACAGGAACCTGGGGACAAGTTTTAGAATTGGGCATTCTTTTGTTTGTGCTAGATTTCATCACACCACAGCACTAGAAGTTACACGATCACATCAGTCTATGCTACAGCTTGCACAGTGCACTCATGAAGTTGGTCAGGAGCAACTGACCCTTCTTCTAGTTAGAGTGCTTTGGCTGTGGACTTTGCCTACTGGCAAGGTGGAGCTGATAAGTCAACACTCCATAACCAAACAAGAGCTGTTCGTCAGCAGGAGACAGCAGGCAATCCACTGATAATGTAATATTAAGCAAATGACTTCAGCTATTGCTCATGTTATTCAGAAACTTTCCTGCGTTCATGGTTACATGCTTATTTCGTATCGCTGTTTAATTTGCTTTTTAAGACCCCAAAATGTAGTTGTGTCTGAAGTTGGTAAACTAATAAAAGCTTTTACCCACCAATTTACATGGTGTTAATTGCAGGCCTAAATTGTAACATTGCCTCAAACCGTGTGGAGTTAATTAATCTGTAATGGACTTCCAAAAGTCAGAGAATATTTAATTTGTATTTACATTACAGTCAAAACAGCCATTAAGTACAAGTTATGTATTTGCAGCTGTTTGTGATTTGTTTAGATGTAACACACTTGCATAAGGAAGAACTCAAAGTTAAAAACAAAAACTTTAAAAATGACTTAAAGCTACAAAGGAAAATGGGACTCCTAACAACTACCTGGAAAACCTGGCAGACCACCAAAATGGTCCCCATCAGAAAAAAAAACAGTGAATGTGTACTGGGACTGGGTACTTGGAGTTGACTGTTGAAGGAACTGTAAAGAATGGAAGAAGTAATAAATGGAAAGAGTGGACACGCTAAACACCCAAACATCTTATGTTATATTTGTTGAGTTGTTGAGGCTTCTGTGTAATTTTTTGTTAAACGTATGACTTTTACTTCCTGCTTGACCCTGAAGTATTGGTAAATTGTACATAATGGCTGTTTAGACTGGAAAATTAATAAATAAATGGGGGTCTTTGAGTTTTTGCAGTGCTGTAGCTGTAAACAGCTAGGGCCATCTTGAAGAAAGAATGTTGTACATCATGTTGCCTGACTTCACTGTTACTGGGTGTGTTACAAGGGTGTCAAAATTTTAGTCACATCAGCCCTTTGTGAATTCAAATCTTATCAAAACTAACAAGTAACCAAGAACCCATTAGCCTTTTTAGATAAGCAACGGATATGATTACGCATCATTAAAGAGTTAATGCTTTACTGTATTACACTGCTGTCAGGAGACAACGTCTTATGTTCAAAACAGCTTTTCATGAGAGGGTATTCTACTGCTTAACTATCATAATCAGTTTTATAGAAGATTTATAGAACTGAGGTTTATTTTGTTTGTGACAAAAGACAAATGCAGTGCCATTGGGTGTGGTAGTTTAATTATTAGAAAAAAGTTAAATGTTTGGATAGTTTTTTTTAAGCTGTCAAAGCTATAATGTGACTAGTGGAAAACTTTAAATTAACAGAAAAAAAAATATTTTATAAGGTATGAATTTTAGATTGAAGATCATTGCAGCTGCAATGTTTTTTTTCCAGGCCAACAGATAACTTCAAATGTCCTGTGGCTTTTAGACAGCAGTTTTACTCCGTAAAGAAAAGCTGAAGTGTCTAAAAAGTAGTTTCAGCAGCTCAACGCATTGTTAAGAAAGTCATTTTTAGCAACCACTAGTCAGCAGTGGATAAATTTGAAACTATTTTCAATGCACAAGGGTGGTTTTGTCACAACAATATTTTTTATGGAAATCAAGCTTTTTCTTAAGTTTTCTCATGACAGCAGTGATTTGTTATTATTCTGTATGACAACAGATCCACCGAGTGATGCTCATTACTGCATATGAGGAATCATACACAGCTAAAGAGCCATTAGTTATTGAGCTTACACAGGTTAACGGAGGATCCGCTGGAGAAGATCCAGAAGGCAGGGTAAACTGCCTCAGAGAAGGGGAAAACGAATGTGTGGAAAGAATAGGCATGGTCAGCCATCACATTATAAAATGTGGCAGATCCTCCATCACAGTCGAGCAGTACTCCTACACGGCCGGGGTTTGGGTTATTCAGCACCGTTTCACAGCTGTTGTGCCAGGCGGACAGTTTCACGTTGAACCACTCAACACACCAGGACTGCGCATTACGGCCCAAGCGGCTGGACGGGCCTTTGCGGTCGATGCTACCATAGGCCAGGCCGATGCCGCAGAAATTATTGCTGCTCATTTGGACCTCCCAGTAGTGGCAGCCCTGAGAGAAACCCTTGGAACAGAGCACCTGCGAGCACACAGTGAATCGGACTGGAAGGTCTGGATAGGCTGATGGCTCATCTGATACGGATGCTTTGGTATTGTTCTCTGAAAGAACCACCCGCCTGTGGGCTGTCCTCTGGTCAAACATGAGAATCGTGGCATCTGGATTAAAAGAGGGGTATACAAGTTTTAATCAAGCATGTTATGACCATCCAAACATATCCAGGCACAAAATTAAGATTAATGCTTTCAACTAGATCTTGAGACACTACTGCTGGAATTTGAGATTCATAATTTCTATGCTGTTTTGGGGAGTTTCATCACACCACCTTATCCCAAAGGTGTTCAATAGAGCTACACTCCTGCTCTTTCCAAAAATGTTCAGTGGAGCTTCATCAGTGCAAAGGTGTCCAATTGAGCTTTATAACTCCAGCTCATTCTGAAGTGGGGCTTCATCACTCCAAACCATCCCAAAAACATTTAACAGAGTGTCATCAGTCCAATTCATCCAAAGGTGTTCAATAGAGCTTCGTAACTCCAGCATGTTCTGTGCAACTTTATCACACCAACTCATCCTAGAGATTTTTAAAGGAGCTTCATAACTCTAGCTTATTCCAAAGCTTTCCAGCAGATCTTCGTCACTCTACAATGTCACATTTAACTGCTTAAGTTATAAGATAAGACATTTTTGTGAACATTGAGTTTTACAGCTGTGTCTCCAGTAGTCGTGTCAAAATATTTAATCAGAAAGCCGAGACCGAATACTTGTGATGCTAGTGTATGTATATTGATTAGGAATACCAAGTATGACTTGTTTTTTCAGCAGGACTTACTCCGCAGGAGATCACTCCGTCTCACAGCTACACCCATACCAAGATTAGCTAAAGAGAAAAACCAAAACAGCATCACGTCAAAGCATTAATGCCACACACATGCAGGTCTACATTCAAATTAAGCCTGGAACATTATGATATGGAAATTCTTAGTATTTATTAAACTCTAATTAAACTGAACTTGCACAGGCTTGGACAGGCTGAGCACATTAGGGTGTGGATTACTATGACTAACACAGGCAATGACAGGTACAATAAAAATTACCTACCATAATTAGCATATCCGACGGAATGCATGCCACCAGGGAAATCCATATAACCAGTGAAATTTATACCACTGTCCATGCTACTGGAGAATACAGAGGTCGGGCCGTGATTAGGTATCCTTTTGCCTCCTAGAAAGAATGAAAAATGACTCTTATTTAAAAAACCCTACATTTTAATGTAGTTACAGTGTTATAACTACAATACACACCTTCAATGCCGTGATAAATGTAATTGATTCCAATGTGCACACCATTTCCATATAAATAAAGCATACTACATTATCAGATTGTTGTTTAGGTTACTTACTTTTAATAATAATTGTGTAAATGTGACATATGAACTTGTATATTCTTGAATCAATTGAATTCGTCAATTCATGCATAATTTTTTCATTGTATGTTTAAAATATGTATAAATTAAAGACGCATAAGCTGATCATTAGTAATATGACGCTTTTCATAGTGTTTATTTTTCACCAAAGATGGTTTCTGTGGGAGAGAGTTTCTCCCTCCTGTATGTACCTTGGGCTTTACAACTTTGCAAAACATGTACATTCTCGAAAAGCTACAACACATAAAAAGAAAGAGCAAAACTGGACAAAAAACAAGAGGTCCTGTCTTATGATCTATGTCAGTAAACATAATGCAGAAACCAATCAACAAGGTGACTTACTCTCTCCTTTCTGTTCTCTGCGTTCTTTCTGATTTTTGTTCTCCTTTTTCTCTCCTCTGTTGTCTTTTCTCTCTCCTCTGTTCTCCTTTTTCTCTCCTTTGTTCTCTCCTTAGACACACAAAAGTTAAATAAACATGCTGCTGCAATGCAAGGAGTCCGTTAAAATATAGAAATCTTTTTAAAAGCCAGTTTTAAAAGAAAAGGTGGAGGAGCTTCCAGTGATTGCTTGTAGAAATGTTTGTTACATATGAGAAAAAAAAATGTTCCTCTTGTCTTACGTGGCTGAGCTTTCTTTTTGGCTCCTCCAGGTGCACCTTTAGCCTGAGATGGGCTGGTGGGTCTGGGGTCTTTACTGTGGGCATATCCTGCAATATAAGAGCAAAGGGATGAATGGATTAATATATGGTTAAATGAATGAGAAGAAGGGATGGATAGACAGATGAACAGATGTAATGAATGAATGTTTGGACTGAAAAAATAGATTGAAACATTTAAATCCAAAACAATGACACAGCAGTTTTCCTTACATAATTTAATTAATCTGCTCATTACCAGGTCCTGCACAGTCACAGCGTGGCCAAATGTTTTTTGTTGTATATAGAATACCTTCTTGATCTGGTGATTGCTTTTTTAATCTGGCATGAATTGCTCTCCATACAAATGTCCTTTTTTGATTTATGCTGGCATAAATAATGCTAGTAATAAAATAAAGTGTGGGAAAATAAATGTGGGGCACTGTTAGCTTCATGCTAACACATCAGTCACAAACAGAAACTTGCATTATGAATTTATTTGGTATTTTTTGTTACGCAAAAACAAAAAAATGAAATTACTGCAGTTTAAGTACAATAACACGACTGAAGGTTCTTGTCCTCATTCAGCAGGTTATTGGTTGTTCGATCAGAACAACATGCTGTAAAACAGACTACATTTCTGAAAAGAACAATGGCTTATTGTTTTTTAAATTAATTACCCTAAATAACATACTGAACATGTGTATTTTATTGTTTTACATTGTTAATGTTTCATCAAAGCAAAGAAAATCACTGTTGGCCACTGGATTAATTTAGTCAAAGATAAGGAGGTCTTGTTGTGCATAAAATACCCACTACCTGTGATAAAAAACACAAATACCACACTGCCTCTGTGGCTTATTACCTGACCTTCACAGGACAAGCTTGATCATTTAGTTACTGTAACCACAATGGTGAATCATTGTTGTCATGTTTTTTAAACTTCCCACTGTTTCATAACCTAAAAATACAGGACAGGTCCAGGCTGAAATCAACATAGCACCTACCCATCTCCCTCGAGTTTGGTGTTGTAGGTGAAGCTTCACCAGAACCTAAACGAAGAAAATGGAATTTAGCTCCACTGCATCACCCCAGGTTGCATTTAAATGCTACTAAATACAGAAGAAAAAATCCCCTCCACCTGAATGGACTCATCAGAAAGCTACGATTAAGAGCAGATTAAGCACCGTTACCAAGCCCCTCAAAATACACAGTTCACTTAGTCCGTATTGGGTTCATTTCAAGGTGCCATAGAATGTAAATATATATTGAAATTGTCCTATTTGAATGAAGAGTGTGCAGTACACAGAACTGAAATACCATGACACTCAAACACGGTTGTTCCTCTGTCAAATACAAATACTGCATTTTGGATGGTGAAACCTAACGATTCCAAATTCCAAATGATTCATTAATATTTACACTCTCGAAATACAAATAAATAAAAATGGTGGACAATGTGCAGATATGTACTATTTCAGGCTGGGAAGGGAATTTTGAAAATTTTCATTCCCTTCCCGAGGAACCGAACTGTCAACGGTACATGGTTGATGTTTATTTTTATTCTTAATCAAATCTCTTCTCTTCTCTTTCACCATAAGTGCTGCAGCTTGTATAGACGCCAGGATATAACTGCAGCAGGTTGATGTTTATTTTTATTCTTAATCAAATCTCTTCTCTTCTCTTTCACCATAAGTGCTGCAGCTTGTATAGACGCCAGGATATAACTGCAGCAGGTAGATCAGAAAATTTGCAAAACAAGCTGACGAATAGGAACTTTAGCTCCCACATTTTAACAGGATCTCAGACAAGTTTAATTCAAAGTCTGCACATTTCACTTCAGACAGTTTCTCAAATCTTAGACAGTAAACATTAAACAGCTTTGTTCAGAGTTTGACACTGAAGACAATGAAGAGAGGAGCAGATCGACCTTTAGTAGCATCACAACTCCAACAGCAGCCTGTAAGTAAAAGCCATGCTGTGTAGTTTTATCACTGTCTACCAGTTCTAGCAGCTCATCTTAAACGAAAAGTTCCATAGTGACTTACAACTTTAATTAACTTTTTGTTGATGTCAAGCAACTAGCTAGAATATGTATAGCTATAGCTAGAATAGCTACTAGCCAAGCTTATTCACAGGTTCATTTTATTTTGACATGTTGTATTTGTATGATCATTGTTGTGTCTTTCTGTAAACCAATCAGGGCAGAACTTGTAAAATTAGCCATGATCTCACCAATATGGGGAAAACAGATTGTTTTATTGTAGGACCAAATCACAGAGTGTAGATAGGTGTGAAAATGCACATCTGGGCATTTTTCACATTCCTTCTAAACATCAGATAATTAAAAAAAAATTAAATACAACATTATATGGCACCTTTAAACCACAAGCCCATTTGGTGTATTATTTGTTTATAATTTTTCATCCTGTCTCACCTCCATCAGAAACTGTATTTTCCAGATCTGTAAAAGCTGTTCAAAAAAACCTGTTTGAATATCACCCATGCATGCATTGACTACTCCATTGGCTGTAATCATGCATTACATCAAAATCTATTTTCACATTAATCTAAAACTGTATTTTTTTTTACAAGATAACAAATCGACAGCAATAACAGCAATATCCTCTTCTCTGATCATGTGCACATACTATTACATGTATGTACAGATATTATTGAATGGTAAAGTGTGTTTTATTTAATAAATGTTATACCAGAATTTACCACAGGACACTGTACAAAACTATTAAACTAAAGCCTGTGGACTGAACAAAGTACATTACTGTAGAATTTACAGAAGTTCTTTACAGTGTTTCAACGTAACATGCACACACCCACCTGGCTTAAGGAAAGAGAGTCTGTTCTCCACTGGCTGCTTCAGGACATTAGATACCTGCTCCTTCAGAGTAACAATGCAGGCATGGTACGCTATGGTACGTTTGGAGTCGAGGTTGATTCGGGGGGCGTAGGGGTCGAAGGACACCACAGAAGGCATGTCCACAGACACCTAAAACAAACAAAACAGAAGCAAAAAGGACCAGATGTTAAAAATAAACAATCATATGTTCACTTTCATAGCACTGCTTTTGAGAACTGCTTACTCAGCACCAGTTTCTAAGGTTTATGTCCACTAAAGTTTCTCCACAGGTGCAAAACAACAAAAACTGTGCCAACAGTTTAAAAATGATTTTAAAAAATAAGAAAAAGCTTTTTTTTTTTATAAAACAATGGCCAAGTGAACTGAAGCTAAAAGACAAACAAACAATACACAATAAAAACTACACATGGGAAAATACAAAAAAAAGGAGAACATACAATAAAAACAGATGAAAATGAGAAAATGGGATCATTTACTAAGTCAGTATTTACACTAGATTTTAAAGTGCCCTGTTATATAGATTTATAAGTGTGCAAGGGTTTGTATGCTTCACTGCAAAAAGGGCTCTGTGTGGATTGAGAAGAGAATTTTAAGCGTACAAACACTTTCACACTTATACATTTACACAATGTACATAATGTAATGTATATTCTGAAAAATTTACATTGATCCATCTATTCAGCCTGTTCGCTAATTAAGTCTCTGGCCCTCTGCTCTCGTCTTTTCAGCATGTCGCAGCACTGTATTCCTCGCTGTTTGAACAGATCTGAGTCTAAAAACTACTCAATTGTCATTCTAGCGCTTTTCTGGTGATGTGAAAAAACAGGGGGAAATGGTTGCCCTTGATGATGTAAGTTATAATTCTTAAAACACCTAAAAGTCAATACATCACATCTTAAAAGTAGATAGAAGTTTAGTCCTGCCCATTCAAGCTACAGTTATAAGGACTGTTGAAAGAAGGCACAGATTAAGGCAGGTAATCAGAACAGGGCGTATTTATCTACCTTAAAGGCACAGTAGGAAAAATAATCTGTTTAATTCAACGGGATTAAGAAAGATTGAAAAATGGGCCTAAAAAATTAATTCTGAATGTTTTTGGTCCTTAATTTTACTCAATGACACACAGGACTACTCAAAGCAGCCTGCAGCTAAGACAACAAACAGCGTGTTCAACACTGATCACATATGTGTTTTTTTGCATGTGACAGGACTCGGTTAGAGTCACCTGCCATTTACCTGTAAGAAATCCATAGACTGGGACTGGCTCAGCAGCCTGTGGATTTCGTCCTTGGTTCCGCTCAACTTCTCAACGTTCTGGTTGAACTTCTTCATGAGCGTGCCGAGTTTGCTGTGACCCGTCTCCAGTTCCTTGTCCAAAGCGATCATGGCTTCCTTCTCGTCCCTCTGCAGCATATCTCTAAGTTCCTGATACTCAGCCTCCAGAGCACGTTTACGGACAGCCGCTATGTCCTGAGGAGAAATGTTAGTGCAAGACCAAAACCACAAGACATTTCCAATAAATATCAGGAGGAGCAGGTCAGGAAAAGAGGAAACTCTTAAAAACACACACTCACCTTAAGCTTGGCCTGCTGTTCCCTCATCTGGGAGATGACCATCTGGTTTTTTTCAATTTTGCCATCAAGAGTTCCTAGTTTGACCTTCATTTCAGACTAAACACACAAAATAAAGGTATTTTAATAATTTTATATAACAATTTATGTTGTGGTTTTATTTGGATTTTATTAAAAAAGAATTCATTACTAAATAATTTAATAATGCTATTATTATTATAAGTTATTAAATATTTTTAATTACATACATTTAACTTTTAAAGGTTTTTTTAATTTTAAAGAACATACAATAAAAATGTTTGTGAGTCCAAATGTTGAGTTATTTTACATTTTCAACAAAAAGGCTGCATTTTTTAGTTTTCATTTAGCTTTAAAACTACTAAACAATGTAAATGTTTTTTCTACTCATATTTCATCGATCTATCAGGTCTTGCACCTCTTTTCGCTCTCGCTGCTCCTCCACCGTGTGGAAGCTGCAGCCCCGGTGCTGCTCCTGAAGGCAGCCGCTGCAGATGGCTCGATCGTGCGGTGCACAGTAGAACTCCAGCAGCTTCGCGTGCTCGGGGCACAGCCGGTGCTGCAGATCAGCGAGCGGCGGCTCGACAAGGCGGTGCGCCCGGTACACCGGGTTCTCGCGGTGGGGCCGCAGGTGCTCGCTGCAGAAGGAGGCGGCACACGTCATGCACGTGCTCTCCGCCTTTGCCTCCATACACGTGTCGCACAGCACGGGCTTGGGCATTAGTTTGGGTTCGGGCTCCTTGCGCTCGCTGCCGCTGCTCCTCCCCACCGCGCACTCGCTAGGCGGCGCGACCCCGTCGCTCGCGAACTTGATGGTGTCCACAACGGCGCTCAGCACGGTGTTCCGCCTCAGTACGGGCCGCACCGGGTAGAGCGTGCGGCAGTGCGGGCAGCTCACGGGCTCCGTATCCCGCCACGCAGCCTCCAGGCAATGCTGGCAAAAGCTGTGACCGCACGTAAGACTCACCGGCCCGTCGAACGGACACAGGCAGATGCTGCACGTGAGGTCCTCCTCCAGGTTCAGCAGCGACGTAGCCATGACAGCGCGCACACTGTGAGGACTTTAAATCACCCGCCCAGAAATGAAAACGAAACCTAGAGCGCTGCAGAAGAAATGAAACAGAATGAAGACAGCAGCGTTTTATTTTAAATTACAGCGTAACGACTAAAAACACACTTTAATACGATCAAAAATAACGGCCAACGCAACATGAGGCATTTTAAAACTCGATTCGTAGCTAACAGTGTTTATATGTGGCGAGCTGTGAGGGAACTTCGGTGGTGTTGGGTGGTGCTTATTTTTGTTTTTTAGGCTGCATTTAGTTCTTATGTCAATATTAAAGATCACTTGAGCATGCAAGCTAGCTAAAAGTCATCCTCATTTTTTAAGTTGGAACGCGAAAATTTAAATCAGCTGAACTTTTTTAGCCCTCTGTATTGTGTACACAGATATACGGATAAATTATAAACGTTACCGTTTATTATTTTGTAATAAAAGATTAGTTTAATCGGAATGTTAGCATAGCATTGGTTAGTAGATTAGCCAACGTCATCTTTCTGAGAAAGTGAAACTAATGTTAGCCAGCAGCTACACAGTTACACCACACTAGGGGCACAACACACTCGACACAACGAACACGACAATATCTTTTCAGTTAATATATTTTTTAACAGATTACTCACGTTGTCTAAGATTAAAAGACACATAACTTTACACAGTTAAGCGCTATATTTTTGTCGTTGCCTTGACAAATACATCAATATATCGGTAGGACCTCCATACGGAAATTGCAGACTTGTATAATTCAGTAAATAAAAGACATACAAGTGTACATGGGCTGCAAAATACAGTCTACTTACTGAAAGCACGGCTCAAAATCTTCTCCTTCCTCAGCGGACTTAAAGATGATTGCTTCTGACCAGACTCCCACCTGCCTTTCAGCAAGTCCCACCTTGCTGTGCTGTGATTGGCCGGTAGGACGCTGTTGTTTGCGCTTTTATTGGCCGGTGGCACTACTGTGATTGGGCGTTGTCTGAATACGGGTGGAGAAAGAAAATACCACACATTTTTGATCAGCTGATGTTTTGTCTTTGCTGGCCCAGTGACAAGAAGCTTTTGTTAAATATAAAACCCATCTAACCAGCTTTTCAAAACTATACGATCCATCCTAATGCTCTTCAGATGAGCAATCAAGAGTGCATAGTATCATTATTTGTAATGTATGCAGTTACATAAAAAGGCATACAATTTACCCTTTTTTATTTATTTCATTTCTTTTAAATGGATACACTAAAGCTGTTTCTTTGCATTATTATTAACCTTACACCAGGTACATTTTAAAGATTATGAAAAATACAACTTACTGGCGGCAAACATGGCAATGCGTGTCAAGTTTTGACAAAAGGAGACATAGTTTCAGAAACTGGGTCTTGGCAACTGCAAAAAACAGATTACAGTTTATTCTGAGCTTGATGCAGGTCCTAACCCAGTGGAATATTTGTATGTTGATGAGGCTGGCTTTAACCTTACTGTACTGTTCTCTCTAAATGTACTTGCAGAGTGTAATGTCTGCTAAACTATTTGCATCACCAAGTCCTCCAAAGAACAGTTAGTGTGTTTGCTGAATTAGTTAATCTAATATGAACAGCAATGCTGATAGTTAGCCAATGGGCTACTTGGTGTTAGGCATTAGATTTAAGTAATTTTTGAGCTTTTACTGTAAAATTAGGGGCTTTAAAGCTGCCATAGAGCACATTTCAGTATTTAAATTGATTTCCGATGTACTACATACAAGGTATGTAACTCGGGTTGGGGTGAAAAATGCCTAGCTGTGGTTTTACACGCCCATTTACACCCTATGATTTGATCCAAGCTGTTTTTCCTTTTTTAGTGATCTAATGAATGATTTGATGATCTCTGCTCTGATTCGATGCTTTACAGTGAGACACTGTGATGATCACACAGAAGCAACATGCCAAAATAGTCAAAATAAAATGAACCTTTGTGTAAATAAGCTCAGACCTCATGCTAATTAGTTAGCTATGCTAGTTACTTGTTTCAACCCCGACATCAGCACAAAGAAAGTTGTTACTCACTATGAAATCTTTAGTTTAAGATGATCGGTTGTAACCAGCAATCAGTGTTAAAATCACCCAGAGCATGGCTGCTACTTACATGTTCGTCTCTTTAGTATTTTCAGTGTTAAGGCAAAGCTGAGCAAAGCTGACCATCATACTGTGAGAGTTCTGCAGTAATACATTTACAGGCTCCATGCACTGATGTAGCCTCTGATCATACTTACCACTGCTTGCAAAATGATTGTGGCACAGATGGTTATATCCCCCCTTTTTGCCCAGGGACCCCCTTTTTCATATGACATTTCTTCC
This sequence comes from Megaleporinus macrocephalus, assembly GCA_021613375.1. NCBI lineage: Eukaryota > Metazoa > Chordata > Actinopteri > Characiformes > Anostomidae > Megaleporinus > Megaleporinus macrocephalus. Next base: position 35,743,265 of record CM038704.1, on the reverse strand, counting down.
TTTGTGATGCCTTTAGTGAGCATTGTAAATCTCATATGAAATTACAGGCATGACAGGTCTAGCCATTGTATTCTAAGCTCCTACCATTCTGCCAGTGTTCACATTTTATCTTACAGTTGATTGTTTATTTTATGAACAGTTACTGATATTACTGTCTATCTTAGCTGATCCCATTTTTTCTCCTTAAATTGCAATACCAGTAAGTTATATATACATAAATGTTGTGTATTATCACTAATTATTAAAATAATTTGTACATGTTCTAATGTAGATTTTCATATTATTGTTAGTACAATGTATGACTCCTTGCAGTCCTGTTATTTGTATCTTCCATCTAAATCTCTTTGTTTTCTTTATAACTTTCTAGTTTATACATTGTTGTTTAGACTAACTTTACTTGAATGTAAGCTGTACGATTATTTATTCGAAATTTGTATTTGTCTGAAGTTTCACACTTTGCGTCTTTAAAACCTGCTAATTACAACACACTGACCGTTCTTTGGAGGACTTGGTGATGCAAAGAGATTGCAGTCGCCAAAAACCAGTTTCTGAAACTATGTCTCCTTTTGTCAAAACTTGACACGCAGCAGCCTACGCCACACAAAAAAACATGCAAAATTTCTGACAAAAATATTTTATCTCCTGCCAAAATAGTATTTTTTTGCATCCAAACTCTACACAAAAATCGAATTAACAATGAACTGCACACTGATGCAATACATGGAAAAAGCTACTAGCTTTCATTTTTTTGAGTTTTCAGTGTGCAGGCCACAGCAGTCAGCTGTACAAATCTGTCATAGCACTCATTCATACATGTATTTTTACAAATATACAGGTTATTTAGTGTGTAAAGAAAGTAAAAAATACAACACAATAAAGAGTACTGGAACACATGCTGTATGTGTAACAAATATATAACAAAAAAAGATAATAGAGGAGGCCTTTAAAGATTGTATAATTGTGCCTCTTGTCCCCTATTTGAGTAACAACAGCACTTAATCAACATCACAGGGAAGTTATGCTGCCAGCATGTTGCTCAGGAATACTGGCAAACAATAACATGGTGTCATAGAATGTTTCTTCCCCTGCAACCTTGTTTTAGCAAGGTTGAAACCAGCTTCATCAATGTTTAGGAACTTGTGTTCCACTGTAGCAACATCTAGTTTCCTCACTCAGTGAATGAAGGTCTGTTCACTGAAGCCAAAGATACAGCTAGGGTTGCTTGGGGTGATGAGTGGAAGAGGGTGTTGGAGGCACAAGTGCCCTCCAACTGCAAGAATAAAGTGCCCTGGGGGGGTGTAGAGTGAACATCTGTACATGGGCTGTGGCGGAGCAATCTAGAGTCATTCACTGACCCAGGCCATCCCACGTAGATGTTTGTGACCCTGATGGTCACAAACAGCCTGCAAGATGATAGAAGGGAACAGGTCCCTGAATAAAGCAAACTATTCAGGACAAAGTATAGGACAAAGTGGATCCATAGAGCCAATAAGAGCATCCAGGTGGTCCTGCAGATGCACAATTGATTTGTTTGGGGAATGAGGCGTCCAGGGGATCATTATCTGGCCCAGGAAAGACAATTAACATGTATGGGTGTACTTGATCTGCAATGAGGGGAGAAGTTATAATATTTGTAAAGCTGAAAAATGTAAAAAACGCTGACGGAAAATGTTATTTTCTGATTGATCATCCTTAAACCTACAAAAAATAAAAAGGCAGTCTGCAACTACCCCATCTTTAACTAATGTTCAAATATGAAGTTAAGAGCAACCCACTCTCTCATTTGGTGTTTTTTGACACAAAAACCTACAACCTTTTACAGCAGTACAACAATCATGTTCAGCTCACGATTCTAAGCTCTTATATAGATCCAATCTACTGACAGTCAATCTGAATAACAGTCACTCACATTTTACACCTTTAATACAACTTCAGATTGGAGTCTGATACCATATGTGTATTTTAAGAATACACTGAAAACACAAATTTGACAGAAAATATAAACAATATTAAATACAATATATCAAACCTTAGTTAACAAACTTGCCCAAATCTATGCATCTTATTGAATATAAAAGTAGAAGAAAAACAACAGATAAACTTAATATTGTAGACCTTACCTTCCCAGGAACCTGTCAGAAACCCCTATGACTGTGTCTTCAAGAACAAAGGAGGGAGAGAAAACTATAGATATAGAAAAAGAGAGAGCGAGAGAGAGAGATGCTTAATGTACTAGTTGTACAATAGGGGGGAAAGTTATGATCAGACTTGTTAACTGATTCATCATTTTTCCAGCTAAAAAAACTGTATATCTGTTTTGCAAGTTCGAAATAGAATCATGTAAACATGTGAAGGCAGCATCAACTAGAGGGTATTTCACAGAGCACGATTCCTCAGTTAGCCCATCATTAAAAAAAAATTGTCAGGACTGTCCAGTGACAAAATGGAAGTAAAGAATATTTCTGTTATATAAGCCTCACATTCTGGCTACAGTGGTGCAGCTTATTAAGAAATGCTCCTTCATAAAACTACTCTCCTGCAGTCTGCAGTGAGAGCAATGAATAGCAATGACGCCAATATATTCTGCAATAAAACGGCTTTTGTAAAATGTGTTGTTGTGATAACAGACTATGAGGCTTTGGGTTAGCTAACGTTTATATTAACTTTTGTCAGAAAGCACTCTAAAATGTAAAGTTCTCTCTCTGGCCATGTCCCAAACTGCAGACTGCAACTACACTACATACGTACAAATATAATAAATAAAATAAATAAATGAATGAATAAATAAGAGTTAACATTAATTTTAGTCTTGTCTAGTCAGGAAACCCTAACATACATTTTCTTTTCAGCATTATGTCACCAAAGAAAAAAAAATTGTATATAATCCAGACATTGCATGTATAATTTAAAAGTTTTCTAACAACAGTACTATGTAATGTGGAATATCTTGTTTAGTTTGTAAAGTGAGCTTTAACTGGATGTATCTAATAATAAACAGAAAGACAGATAATGTTGTATTTTGTTTATTTATTTGCAGTTTACCGTAATTCCACAAATGTTGTTCTACGTCACTATAAATACAGTGCTTTACCAACAGTGGAATCAGCTTATAGGTAATATTTTAAGGGATAGGGTGGGCTTTGATTCATATTAGCAAATGTGTCCCCCCCAGTGTCCAACATGCTCCTACACCTTTGGGTGCAAGGTTTGACATAATTTGCAGCAAGTTGGGATGCGAAAAATGAAAACATTTATATATAAATATTAACAAAGCTATAGATGATTAGAAAATTGATGGAGAGAGTCAGCACAGGTCACGCTAGCTTAATGTGAAGGTGCTTGAAACAAACATACCTGGAATGAACTGTAGCGCTAAAAGATGTACAACTAGTTTCTGCGAGAACTTTTCTTCCTACTCGCCGTCTAACCAAACACACAAGTGAATTATTATTTAAATTATTGTACGTTAATAAATATGAAGCCATAGAGGCTACATTTATTGATATATTGAAAATCCAGTGAAGCTGAAAAACACACAAAAACTGCAGACGTGGCATTTTTGCATCAATGGGCATCATGATTGAGACAATATCAGCAGAAAGTGCTGAATGGAAAATAAGAGATAATAAAACACGGAATCTGATTCAATCAGTCCTTTAGTCCATCAGTCCTTACCTTAGAATCAGAGTGTTTGTGAACCAGCCCTCTGAAAAGGTTAATGATTATACAAGCTTCCTCATACAGATGTATTACTTGAAATGGCTATGAATGCTCAGTCTGATGTCTGATGTTTGTTTCATGACAGTTTTGTGTTTAAGTTCTGGCTTATAATCTATGATAGAGGAATACAGGCAGGGCGTATGGCATAATAGTACCCAAAGAAAACTTATTTTCAGATTTTACCATTATCATCATTACATATAAAGACACGTGAAGATAGATAATGAAATATCTCTATTTATGTTGTAGACATGGTGACCCCGTGGTTCCTATTGGTTTTCCCTTGGAATTCTTTCAACGGTTTTCACTCGCACATCTGTTGGCTTAATTCACAGAGACACAGAAAAAGCGAGAGTGAGTGGAGAGTGAGACAGAGAATGAGTACCATATTTGTGAGATCGCTGATTGATTCAGCTGTCGAACATACATGTACAAACGCACATACAATGATGTCTAAATATGCTCCCAAAAGAGGATAAATACTAATACAATATCAGTAGGCTTATAGTAATTGTGGACTATGACATACATGACACATCTTAAGGAAATTATCTTCTCACATGAAGTACAGCAGGCCCATCAGTGCCACATCGCCCTGTCGCTGAACGGAGATCTGTTAAAAAAATGTTCCCACTGGCCAAAAAGTGTTAACATCTTTTAAACAGAGAGTATAATTTCTTTTATTATTAATTCTGTAAAGTGACACAACAATAACCCCACAGAGCAGAACTGACATCTCATATAATAGCCAATATAGCCATTTAGATTGATTATTTTAATTTTGGGTGCATTCAATTAACTTAATATATCTGTTGAGGAAATATATTTTGTGTGCATATGAATACATTTGTAAAGATTTTAGTACTTAAAGCAATCTAGCTTCTTCAGATGGAACCCAGGCACATTGTGCTGTGCAGCAACATTAAAAATAGGATGTAAATGATGAAATATGTGTTTTATTGAACTCCCGCCTTGTTAAAGATAATTTGTTGACATTGTAAATACCCTAAAAATCAGAATGAGTTGGGGAACTTTACCTACTACACTTATAAGTGGGCTTCTATACTTTACCTACTAGACTAATGGGTGTGCTTATGTACTTCACCTACTACACTTATGAGTGCGCTTCTATACTTTACCTACTTCACTTATGAGTGCGCTTCTATACTTTTCCTACTAGACTAATGCGTGCGCTTCTGTACTTCACCTACTACACTTATGAGTGTGCTTCTATACTTTACCTACTAGACTAATGCGTGCGCTTCTGTACTTCACCTACTACACTTATGAGTGCGCTTCTATACTTTACCTACTTCACTTATGAGTGCGCTTCTATACTTTACCTACTAGACTAATGCATGCGCTTCTGTACTTCACCTACTACACTTATGAGTGCGCTTCTGTACTTCACCTACTACACTTATGAGTGCGCTTCTATACTTTACCCACTAGACTAATGCGTGTGCTTCTATACTTTACCTTCTACACTAATGCGTGCGCTTCTGTACTTTACCTACTAGACTAATGCGTGTGCTTCTATACTTTACCTTCTACACTAATGCGTGTGGTTCTATACTTTACCTACTAGACTAATGCGTGCGCTTCTGTACTTCACCTACTACACTTATGAGTGTGCTTCTATACTTTACCTACTAGACTAATGCGTGCGCTTCTGTACTTCACCTACTACACTTATGAGTGCGCTTCTATACTTTACCTACTTCACTTATGAGTGCGCTTCTATACTTTACCTACTAGACTAATGCGTGCGCTTCTGTACTTCACCTACTACACTTATGAGTGCGCTTCTATACTTTACCTTCTACACTAATGCGTGCGCTTCTGTACTTTACCTACTAGACTAATGTGTGTGCTTCTATACTTTACCTACTAGACTAATGCGTGTGCTTCTATACTTTACCTACTAGACTAATGAGTGCGCTTCTATACTTTACCTACTACACTTATGAGTGCGCTTCTGTACTTTACCTACTAGACTAATGCGTGTGCTTCTATACTTTACCTACTAGACTAATGCGTGTGCTTCTGTACTTTACCTGCTAGACTAATGCATGCGCTTCTGTACTTCACCTACTACACTTATGAGTGCGCTTCTATACTTTAACTTCTACACTAATGAGTGTGCTTCTATACTTTAACTACTACACTAATGAGTGTGCTTCTATAATTTACCTACTACACATATGAGTGCGCTTCTATACTTTACCTACTAGACTAATGAGTGCGCTTCTATACTTTGCCTTCTACTACACTTATGAGTGCGCTTCTGTACTTCACCTACTTCACTTATGAGTGCGCTTCTATACTTTACCTACTAGACTAATGCGTGCGCTTCTGTACTTCACCTACTACACTTATGAGTGCGCTTCTATACTTTACCTACTACACTTATGAGTGCGCTTCTATACTTTACCTACTTCACTTATGAGTGCGCTTCTATACTTTACCTACTACACTTATGAGTGCGCTTCTATACTTTACCTACTAGACTAATGCATGCGCTTCTGTACTTCACCTACTACTCTTATGAGTGCGCTTCTATACTTTACCTACTAGACTAATGCATGCGTTTCTGTACTTCACCTACTAGACTAATGCGTGCACTTCTGTACTTTACCTACTACACTAATGCGTGTGCTTCTATACTTTACCTACTAGACTAATGCGTGCACTTCTATACTTTACCTACTAGACTAATGAGTGTGCTTCTATACTTTACCTTCTACACTAATGCATGCACTTCTATACTTTACCTACTACACTTATAAGTGTGCTTCTATACTTCACCTACTACACTTATGAGTGCGCTTCTATACTTTACCTACTACATTTATGAGTGCGCTTCTATACTTTACCTACTACATTTATGAGTGCGCTTCTGTACTTTACCTGCTAGACTAATGCGTGCGCTTCTGTACTTCACCTACTACACTTATGAGTGCGCTTCTATACTTTACCTACTACACTAATGAGTGTGCTTCTATAATTTACCTACTACACTTATGAGTGCGCTTCTATACTTTACCTACTAGACTAATGAGTGCGCTTCTATACTTTACCTACTACACTTATGAGTGCGCTTCTGTACTTCACCAACTTCACTTATGAGTGTGCTTCTATACTTTACCTACTAGACTAATGCGTGCACTTCTGTACTTCACCTACTACATTTATGAGTGTGCTTCTGTACTTTACCTGCTAGACTAATGCGTGCGCTTCTGTACTTCACCTACTACACTTATGAGTGCGCTTCTATACTTTACCTACTACACTAATGAGTGTGCTTCTATAATTTACCTACTACACTTATGAGTGCGCTTCTATACTTTACCTACTTCACTTATGAGTGCGCTTCTATACCTTTCCTACTAGACTAATGCGTGCGCTTCTGTACTTCACCTACTACACTTATGAGTGTGCTTCTATACTTTACCTACTAGACTAATGCGTGCGCTTCTGTACTTCACCTACTACACTTATGAGTGCGCTTCTATACTTTACCTACTTCACTTATGAGTGCGCTTCTATACTTTACCTACTAGACTAATGCATGCGCTTCTGTACTTCACCTACTACACTTATGAGTGCGCTTCTGTACTTCACCTACTACACTTATGAGTGCGCTTCTATACTTTACCCACTAGACTAATGCGTGTGCTTCTATACTTTACCTTCTACACTAATGCGTGCGCTTCTGTACTTTACCTACTAGACTAATGCGTGTGCTTCTATACTTTACCTTCTACACTAATGCGTGTGCTTCTATACTTTACCTACTAGACTAATGCGTGCGCTTCTGTACTTCACCTACTACACTTATGAGTGTGCTTCTATACTTTACCTACTAGACTAATGCGTGCGCTTCTGTACTTCACCTACTACACTTATGAGTGCGCTTCTATACTTTACCTACTTCACTTATGAGTGCGCTTCTATACTTTACCTACTAGACTAATGCGTGCGCTTCTGTACTTCACCTACTACACTTATGAGTGCGCTTCTATACTTTACCTTCTACACTAATGCGTGCGCTTCTGTACTTTACCTACTAGACTAATGTGTGTGCTTCTATACTTTACCTACTAGACTAATGCGTGTGCTTCTATACTTTACCTACTAGACTAATGAGTGCGCTTCTATACTTTACCTACTACACTTATGAGTGCGCTTCTGTACTTTACCTACTAGACTAATGCGTGTGCTTCTATACTTTACCTACTAGACTAATGCGTGTGCTTCTGTACTTTACCTGCTAGACTAATGCATGCGCTTCTGTACTTCACCTACTACACTTATGAGTGCGCTTCTATACTTTACCTACTACACTAATGCATGCGTTTCTGTACTTCACCTACTAGACTAATGCGTGCACTTCTGTACTTTACCTACTACACTAATGCGTGTGCTTCTATACTTTACCTATTAGACTAATGCGTGCACTTCTATACTTTACCTACTAGACTAATGAGTGTGCTTCTATACTTTACCTTCTACACTAATGCATGCACTTCTATACTTTACCTACTACACTTATAAGTGTGCTTCTATACTTCACCTACTACACTTATGAGTGCGCTTCTATACTTTACCTACTACATTTATGAGTGCGCTTCTATACTTTACCTACTACATTTATGAGTGCGCTTCTGTACTTTACCTGCTAGACTAATGCGTGCGCTTCTGTACTTCACCTACTACACTTATGAGTGCGCTTCTATACTTTACCCACTAGACTAATGCGTGTGCTTCTATACTTTACCTTCTACACTAATGCGTGCGCTTCTGTACTTTACCTACTAGACTAATGCGTGTGCTTCTATACTTTACCTTCTACACTAATGCGTGTGCTTCTATACTTTACCTACTAGACTAATGCGTGCGCTTCTGTACTTCACCTACTACACTTATGAGTGCGCTTCTATACTTTACCTACTTCACTTATGAGTGCGCTTCTATACTTTACCTACTAGACTAATGCGTGCGCTTCTGTACTTCACCTACTACACTTATGAGTGTGCTTCTATACTTTACCTACTAGACTAATGCATGCGCTTCTGTACTTCACCTACTACACTTATGAGTGTGCTTCTATACTTTACCTTCTACACTAATGCGTGCGCTTCTATACTTTACCTACTAGACTAATGCGTGTGCTTCTATACTTTACCTACTAGACTAATGAGTGAGCTTCTATACTTTACCTACTACACTTATGAGTGCGCTTCTGTACTTTACCTACTACACTTATGAGTGCACTTCTATACTTTACCTACTAGACTAATGCGTGTGCTTCTATACTTTACCTACTAGACTAATGAGTGCGCTTCTATACTTTACCTACTACACTTATGAGTGCGCTTCTGTACTTTACCTACTAGACTAATGCGTGTGCTTCTATACTTTACCTACTAGACTAATGAGTGCGCTTCTATACTTTACCTACTACACTAATGAGTGTGCTTCTATAATTTCCCTACTACACTTATGAGTGCGCTTCTATACTTTACCTACTAGACTAATGCGTGTGCTTCTGTACTTTACCTGCTAGACTAATGCATGCGCTTCTGTACTTCACCTACTACACTTATGAGTGCGCTTCTATACTTTAACTACTACACTAATGAGTGTGCTTCTATACTTTAACTACTACACTAATGAGTGTGCTTCTATAATTTACCTACTACACTTATGAGTGCGCTTCTATACTTTACCTACTAGACTAATGAGTGCGCTTCTATACTTTGCCTTCTACACTTATGAGTGCGCTTCTGTACTTCACCTACTTCACTTATGAGTGCGCTTCTATACTTTACCTACTAGACTAATGCGTGCGCTTCTGTACTTCACCTACTACACTTATGAGTGCGCTTCTATACTTTACCTACTACACTTATGAGTGCGCTTCTATACTTTACCTACTTCACTTATGAGTGCGCTTCTATACTTTACCTACTACACTTATGAGTGCGCTTCTATACTTTACCTACTAGACTAATGCATGCGCTTCTGTACTTCACCTACTACTCTTATGAGTGCGCTTCTATACTTTACCTACTAGACTAATGCATGCGTTTCTGTACTTCACCTACTAGACTAATGCGTGCACTTCTGTACTTTACCTACTACACTAATGCGTGTGCTTCTATACTTTACCTACTAGACTAATGCGTGCACTTCTATACTTTACCTACTAGACTAATGAGTGTGCTTCTATACTTTACCTTCTACACTTATGAGTGCGCTTCTATACTTTACCTACTACATTTATGAGTGCGCTTCTATACTTTACCTACTACATTTATGAGTGCGCTTCTGTACTTTACCTGCTAGACTAATGCGTGCGCTTCTGTACTTCACCTACTACACTTATGAGTGCGCTTCTATACTTTACCTACTACACTAATGAGTGTGCTTCTATAATTTACCTACTACACTTATGAGTGCGCTTCTATACTTTACCTACTAGACTAATGAGTGCGCTTCTATACTTTACCTACTACACTTATGAGTGCGCTTCTGTACTTCACCAACTTCACTTATGAGTGTGCTTCTATACTTTACCTACTAGACTAATGCGTGCACTTCTGTACTTCACCTACTACATTTATGAGTGTGCTTCTGTACTTCACCTACTTCACTTATGAGTGCGCTTCTATACTTTACCTACTAGACTAATGCGTGCGCTTCTGTACTTCACCTACTACACTTATGAGTGTGCTTCTATACTTTACCTACTAGACTAATGCGTGCGCTTCTGTACTTCACCTACTACACTTATGAGTGCGCTTCTATACTTTACCTACTTCACTTATGAGTGCGCTTCTATACTTTACCTACTAGACTAATGCATGCGCTTCTGTACTTCACCTACTACACTTATGAGTGCGCTTCTGTACTTCACCTACTACACTTATGAGTGCGCTTCTATACTTTACCCACTAGACTAATGCGTGTGCTTCTATACTTTACCTTCTACACTAATGCGTGCGCTTCTGTACTTTACCTACTAGACTAATGCGTGTGCTTCTATACTTTACCTTCTACACTAATGCGTGTGCTTCTATACTTTACCTACTAGACTAATGCGTGCGCTTCTGTACTTCACCTACTACACTTATGAGTGTGCTTCTATACTTTACCTACTAGACTAATGCGTGCGCTTCTGTACTTCACCTACTACACTTATGAGTGCGCTTCTATACTTTACCTACTTCACTTATGAGTGCGCTTCTATACTTTACCTACTAGACTAATGCGTGCGCTTCTGTACTTCACCTACTACACTTATGAGTGTGCTTCTATACTTTACCTACTAGACTAATGCATGCGCTTCTGTACTTCACCTACTACACTTATGAGTGTGCTTCTATACTTTACCTTCTACACTAATGCGTGCGCTTCTATACTTTACCTACTAGACTAATGCGTGTGCTTCTATACTTTACCTACTAGACTAATGAGTGAGCTTCTATACTTTACCTACTACACTTATGAGTGCGCTTCTGTACTTTACCTACTAGACTAATGCGTGTGCTTCTATACTTTACCTACTAGACTAATGCGTGTGCTTCTATACTTTACCTACTAGACTAATGAGTGCGCTTCTATACTTTACCTACTACACTTATGAGTGCGCTTCTGTACTTTACCTACTAGACTAATGCGTGTGCTTCTATACTTTACCTACTAGACTAATGAGTGCGCTTCTATACTTTACCTACTACACTAATGAGTGTGCTTCTATAATTTCCCTACTACACTTATGAGTGCGCTTCTATACTTTACCTACTAGACTAATGCGTGTGCTTCTGTACTTTACCTGCTAGACTAATGCATGCGCTTCTGTACTTCACCTACTACACTTATGAGTGCGCTTCTATACTTTAACTACTACACTAATGAGTGTGCTTCTATACTTTAACTACTACACTAATGAGTGTGCTTCTATAATTTACCTACTACACTTATGAGTGCGCTTCTATACTTTACCTACTAGACTAATGAGTGCGCTTCTATACTTTGCCTTCTACACTTATGAGTGCGCTTCTGTACTTCACCTACTTCACTTATGAGTGCGCTTCTATACTTTACCTACTAGACTAATGCGTGCGCTTCTGTACTTCACCTACTACACTTATGAGTGCGCTTCTATACTTTACCTACTACACTTATGAGTGCGCTTCTATACTTTACCTACTTCACTTATGAGTGCGCTTCTATACTTTACCTACTACACTTATGAGTGCGCTTCTATACTTTACCTACTAGACTAATGCATGCGCTTCTGTACTTCACCTACTACTCTTATGAGTGCGCTTCTATACTTTACCTACTAGACTAATGCATGCGTTTCTGTACTTCACCTACTAGACTAATGCGTGCACTTCTGTACTTTACCTACTACACTAATGCGTGTGCTTCTATACTTTACCTACTAGACTAATGCGTGCACTTCTATACTTTACCTACTAGACTAATGAGTGTGCTTCTATACTTTACCTTCTACACTAATGCATGCACTTCTATACTTTACCTACTACACTTATGAGTGCGCTTCTATACTTTACCTACTACATTTATGAGTGCGCTTCTATACTTTACCTACTACATTTATGAGTGCGCTTCTGTACTTTACCTGCTAGACTAATGCGTGCGCTTCTGTACTTCACCTACTACACTTATGAGTGCGCTTCTATACTTTACCTACTACACTAATGAGTGTGCTTCTATAATTTACCTACTACACTTATGAGTGCGCTTCTATACTTTACCTACTAGACTAATGCGTGCACTTCTGTACTTCACCTACTACATTTATGAGTGTGCTTCTGTACTTCACCTACTTCACTTATGAGTGCGCTTCTATACTTTACCCACTAAACTAATTTGTGCGCTTCTGTACTTCACCTACTACACTTATGAGTGCACTTCTATACTTTACCCACTAAACTAATTTGTGCGCTTCTGTACTTCACCAACTTCACTTATGAGTGTGCTTCTATACTTTACTTACTAGACTAATGTGTGCACTTCTGTACTTTACCTACTACACTAATGCGTGCACTTCTGTACTTTACCTACTACACTAATGAGCGTGCTTCGATACTTTACCTACTACACTTATGAGTGCGCTTCTATACTTTACCTACTACACTTATGAGTACGCTTCTATACTTTACCTACTAGACTAATGCATGCGCTTCTGTACTTCACCTACTACTCTTATGAGTGCGCTTCTATACTTTACCTACTAGACTAATGCATGCGTTTCTGTACTTCACCTACTAGACTAATGCGTGCACTTCTGTACTTTACCTGCTAGACTAATGCGTGCGCTTCTGTACTTCACCTACTACACTTATGAGTGCGCTTCTATACTTTACCTACTACACTAATGAGTGTGCTTCTATAATTTACCTACTAGACTAATGCGTGCACTTCTGTACTTCACCTACTACACTAATGCGTGCACTTCTGTACTTTACCTACTACACTAATGAGCGTGCTTCGATACTTTACCTACTACACTTATGAGTGCGCTTCTTTACTTTACCTACTACACTTATGAGTGCGCTTCTATAATTTACCTACTACACTAATGAGCGTGCTTCAATACTTTACCTACTACACTTATGAGTGCGCTTCTGTACTTTACCTACTACACTTATGAGTGCGCTTCTATACTTTACCTACTACACTTATGAGTGCGCTTCTGTACTTTACCTACTACACTAATGAGCGTGCTTCGATACTTTACCTACTACACTTATGAGTGCGCTTCTATACTTTACCTACTACACTTATGAGTACGCTTCTATACTTTACCTACTAGACTAATGCATGCGCTTCTGTACTTCACCTACTACTCTTATGAGTGCGCTTCTATACTTTACCTACTAGACTAATGCATGCGTTTCTGTACTTCACCTACTAGACTAATGCGTGCACTTCTGTACTTTACCTGCTAGACTAATGCGTGCGCTTCTGTACTTCACCTACTACACTTATGAGTGCGCTTCTATACTTTACCTACTACACTAATGAGTGTGCTTCTATAATTTACCTACTAGACTAATGCGTGCACTTCTGTACTTCACCTACTACACTAATGCGTGCACTTCTGTACTTTACCTACTACACTAATGAGCGTGCTTCGATACTTTACCTACTACACTTATGAGTGCGCTTCTTTACTTTACCTACTACACTTATGAGTGTGCTTCTATACTTTACCTACTAGACTAATGCGTGCGCTTCTGTACTTCACCTACTACACTTATGAGTGCGCTTCTGTACTTTACCTACTACACTAATGAGCGTGCTTCGATACTTTACCTACTACACTTATGAGTGCGCTTCTTTACTTTACCTACTACACTTATGAGTGCGCTTCTATACTTTACCTTCTACACTAATGCGTGCGCTTCTGTACTTTACCTACTAGACTAATGTGTGTGCTTCTATACTTTACCTACTAGACTAATGCGTGTGCTTCTATACTTTACCTACTAGACTAATGAGTGCGCTTCTATACTTTACCTACTACACTTATGAGTGCGCTTCTGTACTTTACCTACTAGACTAATGCGTGTGCTTCTATACTTTACCTACTAGACTAATGCGTGTGCTTCTGTACTTTACCTGCTAGACTAATGCATGCGCTTCTGTACTTCACCTACTACACTTATGAGTGCGCTTCTATACTTTAACTTCTACACTAATGAGTGTGCTTCTATACTTTAACTACTACACTAATGAGTGTGCTTCTATAATTTACCTACTACACATATGAGTGCGCTTCTATACTTTACCTACTAGACTAATGAGTGCGCTTCTATACTTTGCCTTCTACACTTATGAGTGCGCTTCTGTACTTCACCTACTTCACTTATGAGTGCGCTTCTATACTTTACCTACTAGACTAATGCGTGCGCTTCTGTACTTCACCTACTACACTTATGAGTGCGCTTCTATACTTTACCTACTACACTTATGAGTGCGCTTCTATACTTTACCTACTTCACTTATGAGTGCGCTTCTATACTTTACCTACTACACTTATGAGTGCGCTTCTATACTTTACCTACTAGACTAATGCATGCGCTTCTGTACTTCACCTACTACTCTTATGAGTGCGCTTCTATACTTTACCTACTAGACTAATGCATGCGTTTCTGTACTTCACCTACTAGACTAATGCGTGCACTTCTGTACTTTACCTACTACACTAATGCGTGTGCTTCTATACTTTACCTACTAGACTAATGCGTGCACTTCTATACTTTACCTACTAGACTAATGAGTGTGCTTCTATACTTTACCTTCTACACTAATGCATGCACTTCTATACTTTACCTACTACACTTATAAGTGTGCTTCTATACTTCACCTACTACACTTATGAGTGCGCTTCTATACTTTACCTACTACATTTATGAGTGCGCTTCTATACTTTACCTACTACATTTATGAGTGCGCTTCTGTACTTTACCTGCTAGACTAATGCGTGCGCTTCTGTACTTCACCTACTACACTTATGAGTGCGCTTCTATACTTTACCTACTACACTAATGAGTGTGCTTCTATAATTTACCTACTACACTTATGAGTGCGCTTCTATACTTTACCTACTAGACTAATGAGTGCGCTTCTATACTTTACCTACTACACTTATGAGTGCGCTTCTGTACTTCACCAACTTCACTTATGAGTGTGCTTCTATACTTTACCTACTAGACTAATGCGTGCACTTCTGTACTTCACCTACTACATTTATGAGTGTGCTTCTGTACTTCACCTACTTCACTTATGAGTGCGCTTCTATACTTTACCTACTAGACTAATGCGTGCGCTTCTGTACTTCACCTACTACACTTATGAGTGTGCTTCTATACTTTACCTACTAGACTAATGCGTGCGCTTCTGTACTTCACCTACTACACTTATGAGTGCGCTTCTATACTTTACCTACTTCACTTATGAGTGCGCTTCTATACTTTACCTACTAGACTAATGCATGCGCTTCTGTACTTCATCTACTACACTTATGAGTGCGCTTCTGTACTTCACCTACTACACTTATGAGTGCACTTCTATACTTTACCTTCTACACTAATGCGTGCGCTTCTCTACTTTACCTACTAGACTAATGCGTGTGCTTCTATACTTTACCTACTAGACTAATGCGTGTGCTTCTATACTTTACCTACTAGACTAATGAGTGCGCTTCTATACTTTACCTACTACACTTATGAGTGCGCTTCTGTACTTTACCTACTAGACTAATGCGTGTGCTTCTATACTTTACCTACTAGACTAATGCGTGTGCTTCTATACTTTACCTTCTACACTAATGCGTGCACTTCTATACTTTACCTACTAGACTAATGAGTGCGCTTCTATACTTTACCTACTACACTAATGAGTGTGCTTCTATAATTTCCCTACTACACTTATGAGTGCGCTTCTATACTTTACCTACTAGACTAATGCGTGTGCTTCTGTACTTTACCTGCTAGACTAATGCATGCGCTTCTGTACTTCACCTACTACACTTATGAGTGCGCTTCTATACTTTAACTACTACACTAATGAGTGTGCTTCTATACTTTAACTACTACACTAATGAGTGTGCTTCTATAATTTACCTACTACACTTATGAGTGTGCTTCTATACTTTACCTACTAGACTAATGAGTGCGCTTCTATACTTTGCCTTCTACACTTATGAGTGCGCTTCTGTACTTCACCTACTTCACTTATGAGTGCGCTTCTATACTTTACCTACTAGACTAATGCGTGCGCTTCTGTACTTCACCTACTACACTTATGAGTGCGCTTCTATACTTTACCTACTACACTTATGAGTGCGCTTCTATACTTTACCTACTTCACTTATGAGTGCGCTTCTATACTTTACCTACTACACTTATGAGTGCGCTTCTATACTTTACCTACTAGACTAATGCATGCGCTTCTGTACTTCACCTACTACTCTTATGAGTGCGCTTCTATACTTTACCTACTAGACTAATGCATGCGTTTCTGTACTTCACCTACTAGACTAATGCGTGCACTTCTGTACTTTACCTACTACACTAATGCGTGTGCTTCTATACTTTACCTACTAGACTAATGCGTGCACTTCTATACTTTACCTACTAGACTAATGAGTGTGCTTCTATACTTTACCTTCTACACTAATGCATGCACTTCTATACTTTACCTACTACACTTATAAGTGTGCTTCTATATTTCACCTACTACACTTATGAGTGCGCTTCTATACTTTACCTACTACATTTATGAGTGCGCTTCTATACTTTACCTACTACATTTATGAGTGCGCTTCTGTACTTTACCTGCTAGACTAATGCGTGCGCTTCTGTACTTCACCTACTACACTTATGAGTGCGCTTCTATACTTTACCTACTACACTAATGAGTGTGCTTCTATAATTTACCTACTACACTTATGAGTGCGCTTCTATACTTTACCTACTAGACTAATGAGTGCGCTTCTATACTTTACCTACTACACTTATGAGTGCGCTTCTGTACTTCACCAACTTCACTTATGAGTGTGCTTCTATACTTTACCTACTAGACTAATGCGTGCACTTCTGTACTTCACCTACTACATTTATGAGTGTGCTTCTGTACTTCACCTACTTCACTTATGAGTGCGCTTCTATACTTTACCTACTAGACTAATGCGTGCGCTTCTGTACTTCACCTACTACACTTATGAGTGTGCTTCTATACTTTACCTACTAGACTAATGCGTGCGCTTCTGTACTTCACCTACTACACTTATGAGTGCGCTTCTGTACTTCACCTACTACACTTATGAGTGCGCTTCTATACTTTACCCACTAGACTAATGCGTGTGCTTCTATACTTTACCTTCTACACTAATGCGTGCGCTTCTGTACTTTACCTACTAGACTAATGCGTGTGCTTCTATACTTTACCTTCTACACTAATGCGTGTGCTTCTATACTTTACCTACTAGACTAATGCGTGCGCTTCTGTACTTCACCTACTACACTTATGAGTGTGCTTCTATACTTTACCTACTAGACTAATGCGTGCGCTTCTGTACTTCACCTACTACACTTATGAGTGCGCTTCTATACTTTACCTACTTCACTTATGAGTGCGCTTCTATACTTTACCTACTAGACTAATGCGTGCGCTTCTGTACTTCACCTACTACACTTATGAGTGTGCTTCTATACTTTACCTACTAGACTAATGCATGCGCTTCTGTACTTCACCTACTACACTTATGAGTGTGCTTCTATACTTTACCTTCTACACTAATGCGTGCGCTTCTATACTTTACCTACTAGACTAATGCGTGTGCTTCTATACTTTACCTACTAGACTAATGAGTGAGCTTCTATACTTTACCTACTACACTTATGAGTGCGCTTCTGTACTTTACCTACTAGACTAATGCGTGTGCTTCTATACTTTACCTACTAGACTAATGCGTGTGCTTCTATACTTTACCTACTAGACTAATGAGTGCGCTTCTATACTTTACCTACTACACTTATGAGTGCGCTTCTGTACTTTACCTACTAGACTAATGCGTGTGCTTCTATACTTTACCTACTAGACTAATGAGTGCGCTTCTATACTTTACCTACTACACTAATGAGTGTGCTTCTATAATTTCCCTACTACACTTATGAGTGCGCTTCTATACTTTACCTACTAGACTAATGCGTGTGCTTCTGTACTTTACCTGCTAGACTAATGCATGCGCTTCTGTACTTCACCTACTACACTTATGAGTGCGCTTCTATACTTTAACTACTACACTAATGAGTGTGCTTCTATACTTTAACTACTACACTAATGAGTGTGCTTCTATAATTTACCTACTACACTTATGAGTGCGCTTCTATACTTTACCTACTAGACTAATGAGTGCGCTTCTATACTTTGCCTTCTACACTTATGAGTGCGCTTCTGTACTTCACCTACTTCACTTATGAGTGCGCTTCTATACTTTACCTACTAGACTAATGCGTGCGCTTCTGTACTTCACCTACTACACTTATGAGTGCGCTTCTATACTTTACCTACTACACTTATGAGTGCGCTTCTATACTTTACCTACTTCACTTATGAGTGCGCTTCTATACTTTACCTACTACACTTATGAGTGCGCTTCTATACTTTACCTACTAGACTAATGCATGCGCTTCTGTACTTCACCTACTACTCTTATGAGTGCGCTTCTATACTTTACCTACTAGACTAATGCATGCGTTTCTGTACTTCACCTACTAGACTAATGCGTGCACTTCTGTACTTTACCTGCTAGACTAATGCGTGCGCTTCTGTACTTCACCTACTACACTTATGAGTGCGCTTCTGTACTTTACCTTCTACACTAATGCATGCACTTCTATACTTTACCTACTAGACTAATGCGTGCACTTCTATACTTTACCTACTAGACTAATGAGTGTGCTTCTATACTTTACCTTCTACACTAATGCATGCACTTCTATACTTTACCTACTACACTTATGAGTGCGCTTCTATACTTTACCTACTACATTTATGAGTGCGCTTCTATACTTTACCTACTACATTTATGAGTGCGCTTCTGTACTTTACCTGCTAGACTAATGCGTGCGCTTCTGTACTTCACCTACTACACTTATGAGTGCGCTTCTATACTTTACCTACTACACTAATGAGTGTGCTTCTATAATTTACCTACTACACTTATGAGTGCGCTTCTATACTTTACCTACTAGACTAATGCGTGCACTTCTGTACTTCACCTACTACATTTATGAGTGTGCTTCTGTACTTCACCTACTTCACTTATGAGTGCGCTTCTATACTTTACCCACTAAACTAATTTGTGCGCTTCTGTACTTCACCTACTACACTTATGAGTGCACTTCTATACTTTACCCACTAAACTAATTTGTGCGCTTCTGTACTTCACCAACTTCACTTATGAGTGTGCTTCTATACTTTACTTACTAGACTAATGTGTGCACTTCTGTACTTTACCTACTACACTAATGCGTGCACTTCTGTACTTTACCTACTACACTAATGAGCGTGCTTCGATACTTTACCTACTACACTTATGAGTGCGCTTCTATACTTTACCTACTACACTTATGAGTACGCTTCTATACTTTACCTACTAGACTAATGCATGCGCTTCTGTACTTCACCTACTACTCTTATGAGTGCGCTTCTATACTTTACCTACTAGACTAATGCATGCGTTTCTGTACTTCACCTACTAGACTAATGCGTGCACTTCTGTACTTTACCTGCTAGACTAATGCGTGCGCTTCTGTACTTCACCTACTACACTTATGAGTGCGCTTCTATACTTTACCTACTACACTAATGAGTGTGCTTCTATAATTTACCTACTAGACTAATGCGTGCACTTCTGTACTTCACCTACTACACTAATGCGTGCACTTCTGTACTTTACCTACTACACTAATGAGCGTGCTTCGATACTTTACCTACTACACTTATGAGTGCGCTTCTTTACTTTACCTACTACACTTATGAGTGCGCTTCTATAATTTACCTACTACACTAATGAGCGTGCTTCAATACTTTACCTACTACACTTATGAGTGCGCTTCTGTACTTTACCTACTACACTTATGAGTGCGCTTCTATACTTTACCTACTACACTTATGAGTGCGCTTCTGTACTTTACCTACTACACTAATGAGCGTGCTTCGATACTTTACCTACTACACTTATGAGTGCGCTTCTATACTTTACCTACTACACTTATGAGTACGCTTCTATACTTTACCTACTAGACTAATGCATGCGCTTCTGTACTTCACCTACTACTCTTATGAGTGCGCTTCTATACTTTACCTACTAGACTAATGCATGCGTTTCTGTACTTCACCTACTAGACTAATGCGTGCACTTCTGTACTTTACCTGCTAGACTAATGCGTGCGCTTCTGTACTTCACCTACTACACTTATGAGTGCGCTTCTATACTTTACCTACTACACTAATGAGTGTGCTTCTATAATTTACCTACTAGACTAATGCGTGCACTTCTGTACTTCACCTACTACACTAATGCGTGCACTTCTGTACTTTACCTACTACACTAATGAGCGTGCTTCGATACTTTACCTACTACACTTATGAGTGCGCTTCTTTACTTTACCTACTACACTTATGAGTGCGCTTCTATAATTTACCTACTACACTAATGAGCGTGCTTCAATACTTTACCTACTACACTTATGAGTGCGCTTCTATACTTTACCTACTAGACTAATGAGTGCGCTTCTATACTTTACCTACTACACTTATGAGTGCGCTTCTGTACTTCACCTACTTCACTTATGAGTGCGCTTCTATACTTTACCTACTAGACTAATGCGTGTGCTTCTTTACTTTACCTACTAGACTAATGCATGCACTTCTGTACTTCACCTACTACACTTATGAATGTGCTTCTGTACTTCACCTACTTCACTTATGAGTGTGCTTCTATACTTTACCTACTAGACTAATGAGTGCGCTTGTATACTTTACCTTTTACACTTATGAGTGCGCTTCTGTACTTCACCTACTACACTTATGAGTGCGCTTCTATACTTTACCTACTACACTTATGAGTGCGCTTCTATACTTTACCTACTAGACTTATGAGTGCACTTCTATACTTTACCTACTAGACTAATGAGTGCGCTTCTGTACTTCACCTACTTCACTTATGAGTGCGCTTCTATACTTTACCTACTACACTTATGAGTGCGCTTCTATACTTTACCTACTACACTTATGAGTGCGCTTCTATACTTTACCCACTAGACTAATTTGTGCGCTTCTGTACTTCACCAACTATACTCATGAGTGCAATTCTGTACTTTACCTACTACAGTAATGAGCGTGCTTCTGTACTTCACCTACTAGACTTATGAGTGCACTTCTATACTTTACCTACTAGACTAATGAGTGCGCTTCTGTACTTCACCTACTTCACTTATGAGTGCGCTTCTATACTTTACCTACTACACTTATGAGTGCGCTTCTATACTTTACCCACTAGACTAATTTGTGCGCTTCTGTACTTCACCAACTATACTCATGAGTGCAATTCTGTACTTTACCTACTACAGTAATGAGCGTGCTTCTGTACTTCACCTACTACACTTATGAGTGCGCGTCTATACTTTACTTACTAGACTAATGCTTGCGCTTCTGTACTTCACCTACTATACTTATGAGTGCGTTTCTATACTTTACCTACTAGACTAATGCATGCACTTCTGTACTTTACCTACTAGACTAATGAGCGTGCTTCGATACTTTACCTACTACACTTATGAGTGCGCTTCTATACTTTACCTACTACACTTATGAGTGCGCTTCTTTACTTTACCTACTACACTTATGAGTGCGCTTCTATACTTTACCTACTACACTTATGAGTGCGCTTCTATACTTTACCTACTAGACTAATGCGTGCGCTTCTATACTTTACCTACTACACTTATGAGTGCGCTTCTATACTTTACCCACTACACTTATGAGTGCGCTTCTGTACTTTACCTACTACACTTATGAGTGCGCTTCTGTACTTTACTTACTAGACTAATGCGTGCGCTTCTGTACTTCACCTACTACACTTATGAGTGCGCTTCTGTACTTTACCAACTAGACTAATGCGTGCGCTTCTGTACCTCACCTACTACACTTATGAGTGCGCTTCTGTACTTTACCTACTAGACTAATGTGTACGCTTCTGTACTTCACCAACTACACTAATGCGTGCGCTTCTGTACTTCACCTACTACACTTATGAGTGCGCTTCTATACTTTACCTACTAGACTAATGCGTGCACTTCTGTACTTTACCTACTAGACTAATGCGTGCACTTCTGTACTTTTCCTACTACACTAATGAGTGTGCTTTTAATGTTATATGTGTTATTTTTACTATTTAGTGCGCTAGTGTGTGATTTGGGACACAGCTGCTGCAAATCTCAGCATTTTAAAGTTCTTTTAATTTAATATGCATAACACACCACCAATACGCTGCCAGTTTGCCTCCTAAATTGCACGATTGTGTGAAATGAATGAAATACTAAAACAAGTTGAGAAATAACACTATTTTTTTTTTGAAGTGTTATGCCATTTTCATTGTCCATAATGACATTGTTCTTCATAATGAAACAGTATTAGTTTGGAGACATGTAGTCTCTGCTGAAGACAGTATCCTACTTGCCACTGGCTCTTCCAATGAATCTGTGCTGTCAACTCTCCAGGATAGCTTCCTTTCAGTTCAGAATTTCATTGCAGATTTGCTTGTCGTTTTAAGCATGAAATGGTATATAGAACCATTACATCTGCAAAACAATTTAAGAAATCATAGTGTTTGTGTTTAAGGTACTATTCTTATTACTATTATTATTATTGCATAATTAAAGAGCTCTAAATACTTTTTAAATGTTTCTTTTTTACAGTTTTTACATTTCTAAAGGGCCCACAGCATGCCTGTTTTTTACATAATGGTGTGGTCAGTCAATTCATTTTTGCAGGACCATTTTTCATTACACAGACATTTTAGGTACTGTACTTTTAAGACATTATGTATATAATTAATTTTAAAAAATATTCTTTACTTTTATCCATTTTACTTCTAAAATTGTATGACCTATTTTAATGTTTAAATCTGTTAAGTGGAATCTGTGGCATACTGAAATTATGAATGGATGTTTTCATACATTTCTAAATGTTTATCTAATTATTCTGCACTAAATTACCCAAAAGATAGAAAGAATAATACCGACCCATACAAAGAATTTTTACTTATTATTTATTATTATTAGTTGTGTTTTGCTGGTCATGGCGAGCTACCTGGTGCTATAGGAGCTACTGCCAGACTTCTGAAATCTGCCAAGTTCTCTAGCAGTTACGAAAATGTCTGCAGAGACTTGTGGGTGGGTGAAGCCTCCTCGGACCAGTAGGTGAGTGGGGCCTCCTCAGATCTGTGGGTGGGTGAGGCCTCCTCGGACCTGTAGGTGAGTGGGGCCTCCTCAGATTTCTAGGTGGGTGAGGCCTCCTTGGATCTGTAGGTGAGTGGGGCCTCCTCAGATCTGTGGGTGGGTGAGGCCTCCTCGGACCAATAGGTGATTGAGGCCTCCTCTGATCTGTGGGTGGGTGAGACCTCCTCGGACCAATAGGTGATTGAGGCCTCCTCTGATCTGTGGGTGGGTGAGACCTCCTCGGACCAATAGGTGATTGAGGCCTCCTCTGATCTGTGGGTGCGTGAGGCCTCCTTGGACCAATAGGTGATTGAGGCCTCCTCTGATCTGTGGGTGGGTGAGGCCTCCTCGGACCAATAGGTGATTGAGGCCTCCTCTGATCTGTGGGTGGGTGAGGCCTCCTCGGACCAATAGGTGATTGAGGCCTCCTCAGATCTCTAGGTGGGTAAGGCCTCCTTGGACCTGTAGGTGGATGAGGCTGCTGTTCCACTTTCAGAGGGTGGGCTCCTGTAGGTGGGCGCGTGCTGATGCTGATGCCTCCATAAGCTGGTGCGCTTCCATAATCACCCACCAGGGGTGGAAACCTTATTGGCTCATGAGGCCGTCGTGGTTCTGTGGGCTTGTTAATCATTTTGGGTTTATTTCCCAAAATGCTTGGCAGAACAAAACCATCAGAAGGGCCACTCACAGTCCAATTGGCACCAAGGGGTACCTGAGTCTCCCTCAGTGGCTGTGGATCCATTGGTGCACTTCCTTAATATGTTTTTAAACGCGCTCCAAATCGCAACTTGCTGTCAACTGGTGAGAGACAAGTATCGGTCAGACTGCCGTGCAGGTCCAATTCATAGGTTCTTGATGGGGCGTTTCATAAACCCACATACTTAGAAAACGTTTGTGACGTCATAAACAGCCGCGCTGAATAAAACTGTGCACTCGAATACTCAGAATGTTTCAGATTGCAGATTATTCCGTTTTCGGTTTCCTGCGGCAGATCTGCATAACAGACACAATGTTAATCTAAATCGAGATCTAAATCCATCTTATATAAACGGGATGGGCTCGTGCACGGACAGCCGAGCTGGGGGTTTAAATAGAGGTGTCTTCAGATCAGGGAATTCCCCCAGAGCAGCTAAATGTTCTCGATCTCGATATCAGCAAGTTCCTCCCCTGCACCGCGTGGCAAAGCTATAGTGTCTGTAAAAAGAGTTTTTTATTTACAGTACTTTCCGCGAGTGTCTAAAACTGTACTGTAGGTGTTGCTCGCAAGATCGTGTGGGTTTTTTTGGTAAATAGTTTTTTCTTGTTGATGTAGCTGCTGTTTATGTGATCTAGTCAGTCGAGAAGGGGCGGGGTTCATCGCGCGCACGCTCACGTTTCGCAAGTCCAGCAAACTTTCTGATGTTTATTTTTGGTTGATAAACGTGTATCTTACATTTCTTGTTGATTGTCATTTAAACATGACAGCTGCTCTTTATATCTTGTAGAAGGTTCATGATGAATGGAACAAGAGAAATGCTCCAGAAACACTTAGAATAAAACCTCACTATATTAACTTACATCAAAAGTTAATAATGTTTTGGCCTCTCTAAACATACAATCAAAACTTGAGTTTTTGAGTACAAGAGTCAAGGAACACAAGCTTTAGAAGAAAGCCACAGGTTGCTCTTTACTACACTAATAAGCACCCTTCCATACCTTACCTACTACACTAATGAATGCACTTCTGTATCTATCTCACTACACATATGAGTGCACTTATATGTTTCACCTACTACACTAATGAGTGCACTTATATATTTCACCTACTACACTAATAAATGCACTTCTGTATCTATCTCACTACACATATGAGTGCACTTATATATTTCACCTACTACACTAATAAATGCACTTCTGTATCTATCTCACCACACATATGAGTGCACTTATATGTTTCACCTACTACACTAATGAGTGCACTTCTGTATCTATCTCACTACACATATGAGTGCACTTATATATTTCACATATTACACTAATGAGTGCACTTCTGTATCTATCTCACTACACATATGAGTGCACTTATATATTTCACCTACTACCTTACCTACTACACTAATAAGCACACTTCTATACCTTACCACAGCCACACGCACTCTCTTTCACGACACAGTTGTGCATCCTCACAAGCGCTGCGGTCTCGTGTCCAGTCCCGTGTCCAACCCCCTGTTCAGTCCTCTGTCCCGTTCCCAGTCCAATCCCCTGTCCAGTCCTTCATCCAGCCCCCTATCCAGGCTTTTGTTTATTCCCTTGTACATTCTTGTCCCCAGTTCCCTTTCCAGTTTCCAGTTCCGTGTCATGTCTAGTCTTTGTCCAGTTTTGTTTCTGGCCTCTCCTTTAGGCAGGCTCTTGGGGCGTGTTCATTTTCATGTCTCTGGAGTTGTGCTTTAAGGGATGTGGGGTTCTGTCAGGCTCTGCCTATTCTCCCTGTCTATGTTCTTTATTTACATTCCCTCTTCTTAACCTTGTTTAGTATTTCCTGTGTTATTTAATCCCTCCGTTTGCCCCGTCTTTTGTTGTTTATTCTCTGTATTCCATCAATTGTCTTGATTTCTAGGCTGTCAGTTTATTATTGTTTTGTTTGTATTACCAATTGTGTTTATGTACTTCATGTTTAATTCTTGTTTTGTTTTTTTATTAAAGTTTTGTTAAAAGCTTGTGTTTGTGTCCGCCCTTCCATCTGTTCTGCCTTCATCTCCTCATTTGTTTTACACACCGCCGCTTTGTTAACTCTTCATCACTGCTTTTTTCACTTGCCTGCTGTAAACTTCATAGCTCTACTTTATAATGAAGAAAGAGCTTAAATTTGTTTATTTAGAGATAACATAGTTTTATCTTTGTAACATGCCTGCTAGAAAAAACAGCATATGTTGTGTTTTGATGCTGCTATGCGGTAACTAGTGCAAAGAATGAATTATGCTAGTGCACAGCACAGCCACATCCAGTAATATGCAAACAAAATATGTCTGACTCCTGATCTCTCACACAGCTGCTCTTCTTAAAGTACATACACCAGTAAGAGTAATGAAGAAGTATTAATTTAGAGACAATTATTTACTTATTATTTATTATAACTAATTGTGTCTTGGCGAGCTACCCGCTGCTGTAGGACCCAACACCAAACCTTTTCAGTTAACATCTGCTGAATTCTCTGGCAGTTATGAAGATGAATGGAGAGACTTATTGATGGCTGAGGCTTACTTAGATATGTAGATGGGTGTGGCCTCCTCAGATCTGTAAAATTATTATAAAACTCTGCACCTAGAGAACGCATGTGATGTCATCAACAGCTGCACTGAATAAAACTGTGCACTTGAATAGTTAGAAAGTCTTCAAAGGCAGATTATTTAGTTTCAGATCTGAGTTTTCTGCAGTAGATGCACATAACAGACATAATGTATGTTCAGATCATGCCTTTTTACAATTTTACTACTCATTACATGCCTTTAGTGCGATTGCAGAACGGAATCGGATAATATATGTAGTTTAGTGTCATTTTACAGTCCGATCTAATTCTGCGAAGGAACACAGGAGTGGCACAAATTCAAAATCAGCGTAAGGACCGACACACATTCAAAAAAAGGATCTGTTAAATTTTCCAGTTCCACCTTACAATGCGCAGCAGTTAGCAATCTAGCCACCTTAGGTTACTGAGACACTTGGACAACATTTAAAGTAGAACGGGATCATTTAAACATGAGGCTGGTAAATTCCTGTATTAGAAAAATGTTTCCAGCAGTAAAATAATAATTAAGTTGTTTTGATAGTCTAAAGCAATGAAATGTGAGGAACTACTGACTGTTAAACTGGGTCTGCAATGAATTAACAGTAAAAACACAATAAAACGTTAAAAAGTTACGAAGCTGTGCTAATATTATGCATTGTTTTAGTAGGACCTCTAGACATTAATCTACACATTAATCTTTAAAAAGCATGTAATTCTACTTCAGTATTTAATTCGTTTTGCTCTCACTCATAGAGTGAGATTGCATATCTTTTATAAAATAAAGTGCCCTTTTTATGAGTAAATACAGTTTTATACAGTGTTCTTTTACAGTTACAGTGGTTTATGCTAATTTAGTCATTTTAGGCTTGTAATATAACGGCTGATATGTTGAACGAAAAACATTACTAAATTGCACGCAATTGTTTGTATGGCAGTTGATCATCTTCTAAAAAATAATTGTGACATGCTTTCCCAGAAGTGAACTGAGGTGCTGTCCACTGCCGCAACAGAATCATGCCACACAGCTGAACTCTACATTTGACCTGTGAAGTGCACAGACTGTTTTATTGGACTGACCACCTGAAAATCAGTCCTGCTGCTTCAATGTCAAACCCGCTCCTACGTCCTTGGCATAAACGAAGACAATGTCCTGCTTTTGGTAAGCAGAGCAACAATTGTCAGGGCAAAAAACAAACAGCTAAACAGTGTTTTTCCAAAAGAAACAGAGAGGAAAATGTATTAACATTGTGGTTGGCATGATGAATTGTGAAAATAAACCAGAAGAAATGATAAATGCTGTAAAGGAGAGTTCCAGCAGCATTAAGGGACAGCCTGGAGAAAGAACTAGAATGAATGAACTTGTTTCATCTTAAAGGAAAGGACTACCTAGTCGTTATTGACTATTATTCAAATTATCATGTAATGGCTTTACTGTCAAGTATTTTGTCCAGCTGTGTCATAACATGTGCAAATTTAATCTTCCCCAGACATGGCATTCCTCACCCAGTAATAACTGATAATGGACCATGCTTTAACAGCAAGGAATGGCAAGATGGTAAGACAGTCCAATGGTAAAGCTGAGAAAGGAGTTCACATTCTTGAGCAACTACTAAAGAAAGCATGACAGCAACTCAGGTCCGTATCTCCTGCAGAGCTACTCGGGACAACACTACCAAGCTGCTCAAAGCAAGAGAAACATACAAACAACAAGCTAGAACAAAGGTGAAAACTACAGAAGATGAAGAAAGATTAAAGAATGGATTACCAAAGCCACTTTTCTTCAAGGAGTGACCCCGCAGTCCTACACAGCGAGAACCAAGGAAGAACAGATCATTAGACGGAATCTTCTAAAAAAACGGGTCTTCTAAAAATACCAGAGACTGTTACAGACCAAGAGCTCAGTAATACACAGACTGAAAGTTTCAACACAAACATGTACACTAAAACTCAAACAGACACACACACTTCAGATGAAATGGTCAAAAGAAGATCTGCAAAGACAATGAAGAAACCTGAAAAACTGGGGTTGGTTAATAAGCATGTTTATGATACTTTGATGTAATGTTTTGATTAATGTTCTTCACGCCTGTAATATGTTCATTCATCTATTGAGTTTTCACTTCAAAGAAAGAGGGATGTGATGATTGGTAGTATTGTACTTTAGACCACTAGGTGTCAGTAGAGAGTTTTTTTTTCCTGCAGATATGTGTTTAATGGCTAGCAGGCTCTTTTGAAGAATTTAAGCATGTAATGTGAAATACCCCCTTTGTGCAGCGTTCAGTTGGTTCTTTGTAGCACCAAAAAGGTTTTGCTGTTTTCACAATGTCAAGCTTGTAACAATAGAAGAACCATTTTCACAAAGTTTCACAAATACTTTTGAGAAAATTTTAAAAAAGCTGGCAAATAGGAAACTGATTATTTTTTTGTTATCCGCTGAAAGTGTTGTTATTGTTCTGAAGTGCAGCTACTGTCACGTATAATGCTGATGTAAATGTTCATGCGATGATGTTGATCGAGATTATTTGGGGTAATTAGGGGTAATTTGAGGCTATTAGGGGTATTTGGGGACTTACAGCGGGGATGGGGCCTTAGATCATATTTAGCTTTTTATCTCAGGGATAAGGCCTTAGCTCATAGTTAGCTTTTTATCAGAATCAGAATCAGAAATACTTTATTGATTCCAGGGGGAAATTGCAGTTGTTACAGTAGCAGCCGGTTATGTAGAAGAATAAACACTCTAATAATAATTTACAACATTTTGCAATATGTATACATATATAAAGTCTTATATTACAATACCAGAATAAAATATAAAGTGACTGTGGCTATAATAATAAGTAGAAGGGATAAGGGATAAGGCCTTAGCTCATAGATAACATCTTTTGAAGTTAGCTTTCTAGCTTAGGCATTTCTAGCTTACACATGAAAAGTAAAAAATTAGGCAGAAAAACATTTAAAATTTCATAGGGAGGCGGATCATTCTCAGCACTGCATTGCCACTGATGAAGAAAGATTAAAGAATGGATTACCAAAGCCACTTTTCTTCAAGGAGTGACCCAGCAGTCCTACACAGCGAGAACCAAGGAAGAACAGATCATTAGACGGAATCTTCTAAAAAAACGGGTCACTTAAAATTTCATAGGGAGGCGGATCATTCTCAGCACTGCATTGCCACTGACATGGTGGTGGTGTGTTAGTGTGTGTTGCACTGGTAGGAGTGGCTCAGACACAGCATTGCTGTGACCACTAATGAAGGACTAGAGGATGACCAACACAAACTGTGCAACAACAGATGAGCTACTGTCTCTGACTTTACATCTACACGGTGAACCCCCAAGGCAGGCATATCTATTAGAGTGGACAGTGAGTGGACACAGTGTTTAAAAACTTCAGGAGTACTGCTGTGTCTGATCCTCTAGTACCAGCACAACACACACTAACACACCACCACTGTGTCAGTGTCACTGCAATGCTGAGAATGATCCACCTCCCTAATAATATCTGCTCTGTGTATGTGTGTGTGTGTACATGAACTTCTGATTGGCTGCTCTCAACATCAAACACCTTTATTTAAAAAAAAAAATTCTCTGTACTGTTATCTATTCTTTTAATAATGTTTTTCTTAAAAAAACATTTCTCTTATGAAATGTTAAAAGATTTTAGTGTTGATATTCAGTGTGTGGGGTTTATCACATCATATATATTATGAATTTGATATTGTCATACAGTTTTTGGTCTGTGGTGAATTACTCAACAAATTGAAAGAACAATAACAACACACAAGGGTTTTTTTATTTGTGTTTTTGCTGGTCTACCTGCTGCTCCTGCTTAAGGTCTCCCTGCACAGGGTTTTTGACATGTGCACGGGGGGCAGTGGGGTCAAAAAGCTGTGCAGGTTGACGTCAAGCATCCCAAGGCGTTCTATCAGTGAACTCCTACTATTTTTTTCCCTTTTGCGACAGGGACAAATAACGGGAGCTCTACGCTTGGTCTCTCTGCTAGCCTGCTTATGCATCTCTGAGAACGACTGCACATCTCGCTCTCAAGGTCTCAGCACTTCGGGTGTAGTTTCATTCTGTGGGTATTCTGGGTAGCAGATGATGGGACGACACCTCACAGTGTCTGATTAGCTCTCTGGTGCTGTAGGAGCTACCGCCAAACCTTTTAACCTGAAATATGGTGTGTTCTTTGGCATTTTGACTTTCCAGAACTGTCTGGATAGACTTGTAGGTGGGTAAGGCTCAGATCTGTAGGCGGATGAGACTTCATGTCACACTTCAGCATCTTCATTTATTGTACTAGCTCTGGCCTCTGGTCAGTTGGGTGAGCTCTCAGGGGCTCCAGCTGGACTTTACAACCAGCAACCACAGGGTTCTGACTAATTAAAATCTCAATAAGCAGGTGCACTTCCAGCATCACCCACCTGTGTTAAGAACTTTATAGGCCCAAGTAGCCACCCTGGTTTTCTGGCTCTTTTTTATATTTTTGCAAATGCAAAAAAGGGTAAGTCCGGTGGGTCCTATTATTAGATTTTTGAGATTCGATGAGATTATATAAATCTGTGAACTTGGAAAAAAACAAGCACACAATTAAGTGAAAAATGTCCAAATCATTTTCACATCATCAGCAGCACTAAATAAAACTATACTGTACTCAAATAATCTCTTCAGTAATCAACAGAGTTTTCCACTCTGTGTTCGGTCATTTTCATGTATAGCGTACAAACATTTTGGAACATTTTATATACATTTTTTAAAGCAAATGACAAGTCAAATGACCATTTATCGCCTGTCATTGCCGCTCCACACCAGCAGGTGGCGACATTGACCAAATTACTGGCCTCATCAGAAAAAGCCTAGAATATCACCACCACACGCAGCACATGTGAGACAAACAACTACAAAAACTCTATGAAACGTGTACTTTTTAAATAAAAAAAATGGATCTTTTCCCCTTCGTCTCTGAAACGGGTAAGAATCAAAGCTCAGTTCTGGGAATTTTATTCATCATTCCATGTTTGCCAAACCCTGCGTTTACTTCCAGACACTGCTTCATTTCACTGGTCTGCTGCAGTAAACCTGTCAGCTCTGTTTCCAAAAACCCCTCAAAACATGGTTATTTACAGGTCATATAGATGCCTGCTAGAAAAAAAAAACAGAATACGTTGTGTTTTGGATGATGGTACGCTGGTCAACCAACATGACCATGTAAACCAGTAATCTGGGGATTAACCAGTGCTGATGCTGATCGTACCTGATTAACTTCAGCCAAACCAGATACCCAGACGTATTATTTCACAGTTAGACAAACTTAAACAAAACACCTAATAACAGATACCTATATTGTTATAATAAAAACTTTCAGGGTTGTCAGTCAGTGCATCATACCATCATTTCAAGTTGCACACAGAAATACTGTAGTAATAAAAAAAATAAAACAATTTCTCTTTGTCCAGCTCAGTAATACTTACAACTCACAGTAACAGTGTAGTTTATTTCAGGCCTAACATACCACAGCAATGTACACACAATCTGAGGAAAAGTCTCCGGACCGATACGGGACCAATTCTTTGCTTTGTAGTTTTGTTACTAAAGATGTATCAGTTTATTTAAAGCAGGAACACCTCCTTATATATATATATATATATATATATATATATATATATATATATATATATATATATTTATTTTTTTAAATTTTATTATTTATTTTTTTTTCACTTTCAACATTTGGTATGTTGTCTTTGTATAACTGCAGTTAAAAGTAGTAATGCTGTGTAAGATACAAATAAATGTAAATATAGACAGAATGCAATAGAAGTTGCAGTTGCCAGTCCCATAAAGCCTCAACTTTTTTTGAGATGTGTTGCTGCTATTGTCTTACTTTCAAATTCAAATCATTGAATTCTTTTTTGTTTACATTTTGCACCGCAATATAAAATTCCGCATTTTAGATACATACATTAAGACGTTAAAAAGGGATCGGGGAGTGAAATGCAGGAGGAGGTGTAAGGGGGGGGGGGGTGAAGTGGAAAACATAGAGAATCAGAAAGAAAACACACAAACCAACAAACAACCAAAAAAAAACATATGTATTTTCCACTATTCATTATTATGTTTTTTACTGTAGTGTTTAAATTGAATGTTTCCAACTAGAGTTTAATATGTTGGGTGCCACGTTTCTACACCTTGTTTCTACAGTATCCTGTAGTCCTTCATTTTATCAGCTGAATTTAACATTTAGGAGCACTTCGTAATTCTACAATTATGGATTGCAGTCCATCTGTTTCCCCTGAATACTTTGTTTCTCCACTTTTTACCACATTTTCAGTGGTCAGGACCACCACAGAGCCGGTATGATTTGGGTGGTGGTTTATTCTCAGTACTGCATTGACACTGATGTGGTGATAGTGTATTTGTGTGTGTTGTGTTGGTGTAAGTGGATCAGTGAGTGAGCACTGTTCACTCACTGTCCACACTATTAGACACGCCTACATTTCAGGTCCACCTTGTAGATGTACAGGCAGAGACAATAACTGTTAGTCGTCCTCTAGTTCTTAATCTGTGGTCACAGGACACTGTTGGCTGGATGTTTCTGGTTGGTGGACTATTCTCAGTCCAGCAGGGACACTGAGATGTTACTCCAGCAGCCCCTCTGTGTCTGATCCACTCATACCAGTGCAACAAACACTAACACCCCAACACCACCACATCAGTCTCACTGCAGTGCTAAGAATGAGCCACTTTTTGTGGGCAGTCACTTAAAGACTAACTGAGATGTAGTATGATAGTGGTAGTCTATCTGAGTTTGGCAGAATTTTTTGTGGCTGTATCTGTGTGTGTTTTGGCTGGACATTTCAAAATTTTACATTTGTATATTGTATGTAATTTAAATACTTTTAGTCACAATCACATCTATAATGTCTAGTGTTCTGTTGGAATGTAATCCTATGACTCAAAAGACCCGGTGTAAAAGCACTTTTAAGGTTTCATCATTAAAAATGTTAGTATTAACAAATAAAGACAAATTATATATTAGAATAATACTACAGAATATGCAGATGATAATGGACTATGCTAACTTTAAGAAAGTTTACAATGTTCTTCTTCAGCTGTTTGTGTTGTTTTTTTCTTTGCAGATTTGTGTTTCATGGCCAGCAGGGACTTTTGAAAAATTTAAGTATGTAACATGATATATTGCCCTGTGCACTATTCAGGGAGCTGTAAGGTGATCACAACACAAACTTTTGGTTTCTTTATCCCAGGCTGCCTGAACCGTTTCTAAGGGAAACATGAACACAGTCTTGGGTCACATCAGAAAGAGGATAACTACAGAAGTGTACATATAAGGTGAGCAGCTTTGGTTGTTTGTGGGACGTTTGAATGCTTTTTGTTTGTTTGTTTTTTGCCAAACATAAAAATCGGTGTATTGTCTTTGCTGTACATAGTTCTTCAAGTTATGTGTGTATTCTCTATTTTCTTTTTATTAATCCTGATTCTTACCCAAATGATCAAATTATGATGAAGATTGAAGGTTTAACAGTGAAACACAACAACAATACAAAGACAAGAGATGCAACAAAAAGCACTACTTTATAAAAATCAGTTGCATTTAATCGATTTTATCTCTTACTTGTAATATGGAGAATGGAGAACTCCAGGCACTCTGGGTCTTGAACACCTGCTAACATGTTATGTAACTTTGGAGGAGCGTGTACAAGACCTATCACGAGAACTGCGTAACACTTTGCTGTCCCATGTCACACACCAACTATGGGTCTAAAGCAAGCAATTAGAAGAAGCTAGCTTGGTATTCCCAGCATGAACATCAGCGCATGAGAAAATACAGAAGAAAACATTGTAGTAAGAAAAAAAGAGAGTGACTGAGAGAGACTGGATAAGAGTAAATCTCAGAATGGCTTTTACTCATTGGTGAGAGCTAAAAGTGATAAAAGAATGCGAGAAACGGAAAACACAGAGTGCTCGTCCCTATTAATGTTATTTATGAAAAATTGCAGCTGTAACCTCATCTGTGTCCCCATCTCGATGAGTTTTGTAGTTTTTCCAGACGCCAAAAGTTTCTCAGTCCAGTTTCAAGCTCACATGCTAATAAGAAATTAATCTCATGCCAAATGTAATGTTGCTCTGCTTTGTAAATCCACATGGTTCTTTTTCTTCTGATGTTGTCTCGGGCAAAACTCTTCAGCAGAATTCGACTCCCCCTCATGTGCACATGCATCACGCAAGTATATGGACGCTACAGATTACACTCACCTTAACTCACTCATAACTCTCCTCTTCACTAGAGGCAGTTGACTTGCCATTATTGAAAATGCTAATAAAACTGAAAGGTATTTAAGTAAGAGTTTATGCTTTTGTTGTGTTATCTAGTATTCTCTGACAAAATTCACAATATTATCATTTTTTTCTTTCAGTTCATCAATCCTGGCTAATAGCCACTGAACTATAGACTAGTAAATACTAACTATGTTAGCATTAGAGTTATGGTCTTATACACTCTTATCATGGCCATCAAACAAAATCATTAAGAACACAGTGATTCTATTTATCCAGCACAATATGGACACCAAAAAGACTGAGGTGATTGCCAAATAAATGACTAATATCGGCTTTTAGCCTGTTGTCGTCCTCATAGGACACACTTGTTTTACTGTAAGGATGATTTGTGAAATCCTACATATGTACTAGTGTATGGAGCTTCTTAGGCTGTTTTTATCTTTTGTTCTGAACTCATAGCTTTCTCTGTGGTAATAATGCAGCTTTATTGTGGCACAGTTTTTGAGGTTTGTGTTGCTGAAAGAGTGCTGCAGCTGAAGAGGAAGAGGTGAGATGCAGTGACTCTTCTTCCTGTCTGTACACGATTGCATTATTTTCATTATTGTGTAAACCACTGCTCGGTCTGCTTCTGAGGCAAAGTTTTAGTTTTTTTAGTGTGTTTTCCTGAAGAATTTGGCTGTCTTGAGTTTCCTTCATTGTCACTGTTTGTTCTTGTCCTCGTGAAACTGATATTCCATTCAAACCCTGGTGCATCAAGTGTAGGGAAGCAGGAAAAAGAAATTTTGATCCATGGCTTTCATAATACCAGAATTTTAAAATTGATCTTGTCAAATGTCATGTCACAATGCTCAATAATAAACACTCATAATTGCCTGTAAGTCCAACATATTGTTGAATTGATTATCCAAAATACAGAATCTCAAAGTTGCTGCAGGTAAATACTACTAATAATAACTATGCAAATGTTAACTAACCTAAATTAGTAGCTAAGTTAAAAAAATTTAGCATGTTCTGAAGAAAAGTGCATTAAATTACAGAATTGACAACAACTGGCTGTCGGTGACCTAAAACCTGAAACCTGTAGTGGTGACCTCCCCTGAGGTTCAAGTGCTCTATTTGTGCCTTTCAGCTGGCGTTTTAATAAAAGAGCATTGCTTCCTTTCTCTGTCTTGCTGTACATACAATATCAAATATAGCTCAAATTCATCACATAGTTTAAAAATAATTTGATATAGCCTGCTGTTCATCAGCCTGTGTTAAAAACAAATACAGCACAACCTAACGTTTATCATCCTGTGTTTAAAATAGATATAATACAGCCTAATATACAATCCACAGATACAATTCACAATTTTTTCATCACAATGTTTAAAACAATACACTACAGCCTATTGATCATTGTGTTAAAACCAAATATAGCATAGCCTAACATTCATCACACTATGTTTATAATGAATACATTGGAGTCTAATGTTTATCACACTGGGTTAAAGCAAAACTAAAACACCTTAATGTTCATCACACTGTTTGAAAGTCAAGTCAAGTTTATTTATATAGCGCTTTTTACAACGATGTTGTCTCAAAGCAGCTTTACAGAGTTTTGAAAACGAATCAAATGCAGTGCAGCATAACATTTATCACACTGTGTTTAAAACAACGAAGATGTGGTATAGTCCAATGTTAATGACACTGGTTAAAAAAACACAAATGTATAATAGCAGATCATTTGGTATAAACCAATTTAAAAATAGGTTATGCTTTTGCTGATTGCTGGTAGTGTGTTTTCATGCATGTGGGTGTTGTTTGGATGCTAAACTTATTTTTCTCTGTTTACCTTTTGGGGGAAGTTGCTGAACCAGACATAATCAGAAAGGAAACTCGTCCTCCTGCAGTCAGATTTGTTTTAGAATGTATTTTCTTTCAGTAATGTGAGTTGCTGTATGTGTGTGTGTGTGTGTGTGTGTGTGTGTGTGTGTGTGTGTGTGTGTGTGCATGTGTGCATGTGTGAGCACATGCTTTGACACATATTTTACAGAACTAAATTCTTATTTCTGTGCAATCTTTGTAAGAGTGTAATGGCTCTAAATGCTGTCTGACAATTGGCTTTGTCAATGTGAGCCATTGGCAGGGAAAAGTATACTAACCAATAATATCTTAGCATGTTCTCCCTTCCCTGTCCACCAACTTGACCAGTCATCAGCGATAACATATGGCATCAGCTTCTCTCACAGCTAAAGGAAAATATGTTTGCAGATGGCCTCCTTCATATTCTTCACTTTAATTTCTGTCCAGCAGTGTTTGAAGTGATTTATAAAAATAATTCCTGATTAGTTATTTTAGCTATATATGTTGAAAACCCATGTTTACGTTAACTTGGCAGTATTTCAGCTGTAATCTCCTGCCTGCAGTTGCTTCTTACCTGAGTCTCCTGTTTCCAGAGGCTCTCGGCTATTTCACTTGAAAACTCATCACATTAAGAAAGAACAATGTGTTCTGATCTCTGATTCAGGTTGACTTTAACCTTTAATTAGGCAAGTCATTAAAACATATTCTTGTTTACAGTGGCAGCCTGGCAAGCAACAGCTGCAGCCACTTGAGATGTATTTGTGTATGTGTGTAGGTGTGTTTTAATGAGTGTCAAGGGATGACATGCCGGATATTGTGTGTGTGTGTGTGTGTGTGTTTTGCTGTGTGCATCTATGACATTCACAGAGTTGCTATATGTACATGTATGCATACTGATGGTGATGGGGCAATAGTGATGACTGATGATGACTATAATAGTAAGTGTGATGGCAGTTTTTAATGGTGGTATTGGTAACTGTGGTTTGAATAGTGGCAGAGGTAGTGATGGTAGGATTGATGGTTATGATGACCATGATGATAATGATCATGAAGGTGATGATAAAGCCAGTTGTAGGAATTTTGGCAACAGTGGACTTAAAAGTGACAGTGGTGATTGGGGTAGAGATGATAAAGTTATATGATTGGTTATAATGGTGATGAAAGTGATGATGGTGGTCATAGTGATGATGGTAATTGAAGGGTGGATTATGGCAATGTCAATAATAGCAGTGCAGATGTATCTTAATCTTAATGTCTTTTTTTGTCTTTTTTATCTACGGGTCACACAGTTAAAGGGGAAACTTTTCTCTCTAAATCAGCATCAAAAAAATTTTTTAGAAAACATGCAGTAAAAGGTTTTTTGGACATGAATTGGGTGGAACAGTTTGTCTGTCAGTAAAGTAGAAATGGGTGTGTGTGTGTGTTTACAAGTGTATTTGTTAACAAGTAGAAATGATGGAAACAGATTTTTCATACATTATTCCTGATGTTTGCAGGTGTTTGGGGGGTGACAGTGAAGTGGGTGTTTAGCACGCATCAAATGGGCCACTGCCCTCTGTGCTCCACTCTGTCTATCCGAACTGATTAAACTACCAGTTTGTAGCTGACAAAGGGTCAGCGCTGCTGTGCTGTAACATAATAAAAATCCACTATATTCTCTGTGCACAGTGAGGAAGACTCTTATCTCTCTTTGGACGCCGCAAGCGTATGATGTTATCTTTAAGAATTTGTGAAGTTCAGTTGTTGATTAGAGCACTGATTAAGTGGATTTGAGGAATGTCCAAATGTGAAGCCTATGTGAAGTGTCTCTAACTGTCCTATCATGTGTGTTCACTGTGCAGCCAAATGGCCCCTGTGTTGGGGGCAGTGCAGTGCTCA
Source organism: Megaleporinus macrocephalus (assembly GCA_021613375.1). Classification (NCBI taxonomy): domain Eukaryota; kingdom Metazoa; phylum Chordata; class Actinopteri; order Characiformes; family Anostomidae; genus Megaleporinus; species Megaleporinus macrocephalus. Next base: position 35,704,206 of record CM038704.1, on the reverse strand, counting down.
AACCAGCTAGGAGCACCTGGACACAATCTCTATCTCTCTCTCTCGCTCTTTGCCCTCTCCCTTGCCTACACTCTATTACACTATTGCTTTCTCCCCTTTTCCTCTCAGTTTCTTCCACACACATCTGTCATCTCTTTTTTGGTTTTCTCTTCTCTTTCTTTCTTTCTTTCTTTCTTTCTTTCTTTCTTTCTTTCTTTCCTTTGTCTGTATTTTGTACACCTATTTTCACTTATTTTATTTTATTTATTAACAGTCTTCATTTGTCTCTCTCTCAGCTTTGACAGTTATAATCTTTTACACTTTAGGCAACTTGTCAAAAAATAAAATAAATAAAAAAAACGCTCTTCCTCTTCATTGTTTATTTTCGTGTGTTCCTGTTTGCTGCCCGGCCTCGCCACTGTCACGCGGACCCTTTGCAGGTTTCTAAACCAACTGTTTGTTTGTTCACTTCCTCGCGGTCATAAAGCACCAGGCTGATTCATTTCACTACTGTACACACGGAGATGAGAACTAGAGCTCACTAACCTGCTTCACTGAAGGACAGCTGTGTTTACTACCTGCAGTTAAAGGTGCAGTCTGCATTTTCTTTAGTGTTGTATTGCAGTTAAAGGGGTAGTCTGCATTTTCTTTAGTGTTGTATTACAGTTAAGTCCTTTTTACATTACATTAGTCCTACAGTTCAGTTAAAGGTCAAGTCTGCATTTTTTTTATTAGTGCTACATTACAGTTATTATTACCAAATCTTCTTTCCACACCGAAAACTAAACTCAGTGTTTGGTCTTCTTTTCTATGGTCTTGTACTTAGTATGTATGTAGTTATAAAACATAACTCCAATTTTCTTCCTAAGTAAGATTAAGATGTAATCTGAGTGGTTTGGTGTTAAATGGTTTAGATGTTCTTTATAGTGGTGTTGTTGGGAACCAGGGGTCACCATATGTACAACACAAATATAGACATTTTATTTACCATCACAACCGCCAGTGGACCTACTTGAGTTTTATATGGAATGTTGATGATGGTTAAATAGTGTAAACTCTGAAATGAACAAGTTTCTTTGGGAAAGTGTACCTATGTACCTTTGTATGCTCAATACACTCGTTAATTTAAATATATTGTTTTACAAATAAAAACAGTGCATTCAAAACTGGCTGTGTTTTCAGCTCAGTTTCTATATATGGACTGGGAAGTGAACGGTGTATTTTAAAACTGAAGCAATAATTACATGGAGTTTTTTTTATGTCATAAGGCCTTTAAGATTCCAGTGCAGTGATAAATCTTTATTCTCTGTGTGTTTCTATCAGACGCTGTAATTATCTCCAGCTCACTGGGGTTTGTGTAATTAGTCACCTTTGTGCGTATTGTGGTGGCAAAGCACCCAAAAGTTGGTGTTGGTTGAAGCTGTGCCAGTGAAACAGCCCAGAGGTGAGAAGTGAGAGCATGAGCTTCTGCTTCGTTTCTAGCAGCAGTCTGGCCTGGTGGGCAGCTTTACAGCTGGTGGGCACTGAGAGCTCCTTACTTATGACTCAGCAATTTTTTTTCCTCTCGCACTGCCTCATTTTTCTCCTTTTCTTCTTCTTCCTTTCTCCGTCCAGCCAACCAGTTAATTCTGACATGCTGTTACTTTTAAGTGTAGCTCTCTCCCTTCCTGTCTCTCTGGTGAATGCGATGAGGTCTCTCTCTCTTTCCCTCTCTGTCTCTCATCGCATCTCATCGCAGTCCCCATTCCTTTTTACTCTTCCTTTTCCCTTTTTTTCCTCAATATGATTTGTCTTTTTTCTATCTCTCTGTAATTCTTCCTCTCATTTCCTCCTCTCTGTTCTCTGTATCATTCTCATGACATTATCCTTCACTGCTCTTTTCTGTTCTTTCTCTCTCTCTGTTCTCTTTCTGTGTATTTTCTCTCTCTCTCCCTCTCTCTCTCTCTCTCTCTCTCTCTCTCTCACTCTCTCTCTATCTCTCTCTCTCTGTAATTAGATGTGGGATTGTTATATATATATATCTCACTTAGTGCTTGCCTACTGAACACACACTCACTCTTTCCTGCTGAATACAGGCTCAGGGGTGTAATTGATTGCTCTGGGACGCCCAGTGCCATCTCCTCGTGTGGGTGGTGGGGCTTGAAGGGGTGGGGAGGGGGTTATGACCCTCTGTGTGGTCAGGTGGTGGCTGCTTTGCGTCAGAGAGCAAGTCGATGTAGAAGAGATGGTCTGAGGAACTACTGGAAGAGAGGACTTCCTGCTGCAGTGGGTTGTTTCTGTAGGCTGATATGACACAGGCAGCTGTCGGGGAAGTTAAGGTGAATAGAATCATTCAGCCGTGCTGTTGTATGACTGAACACCCCTGATCAAATGTTTAGATAAGTTAACACATCATGCACATGTCTGCACATAATACACAATTTATTTTTTTTCCTGCATTTAACACACTAGAGCAAAAAACTGTGGCCTGTGCAAAATGTCATGTCAAATCATTTTATGTTTTTCCATTTTCTAAATATTAGAAAATAAAGTTGTGCATTATGCAAAATATCAGAAAATGGAAACTTATTTTCACTTGGAAAATCAACAACAATATGACCAAGGGTGCCGAAACGCTGGGACACAACTAAGTACAAAATGTGTGTGTGTTTTTTTTATATATATACAGAGTTGTTACAGTTGTGCGTTAACTTTTGGGCACCACTGGTCTAATGACATATATTGTTAATTGTGTTGATTTTCTATATAAAAAACACAAGTCCTCAGAGAACACACTACTAAGTCTGTGTTAGAGTGAGAGAGGGTTTCTCCCTTACTAATGATAGAATAAACACCTGTTTCTGAAAAGGGCATGATTTCAGCCTGGTATGTTCAAGTATTGTGCAAAAAATGATGGAACAGCTGGTTTGGTTAAAGGCTGATGACAGTAGGAAATGAAAAAAAGGAATGAGTTTTCCAGTCACAATTTCACTTTCCTTATTAACTGTAAGATCAAGAAATAGTAAGAGAAAAAATATCCATAAGTAGAAATTCAAACTGTTTACTTTAACAACTGTAAGATATATACACACACACATACACATGTATATTTTAGAGGTTTTATGTCATGTTGCTCTACATTCTAAACAGTCTATACAGATGATGAATGCAAACAGTTTTAAGAGCTTTATTATTGTTAGATATGCCTACTCTGCCTGCAGCAGTTTAGCCCTGCCCACTTACCATTGAGTTCTATTATATGCAGACTGGGCACCTTTTGAGTAGGTCAGAACAGAGTGCATTTAACCATAAATGGTTTATTTTATTTGTAATTATTATTTGATTTTTTTTTTAACCCTCACAAATGTGGGACACAAGAAAAATTGTGGGGTATTTGAGCCTTTTAACCCAAATTGATCTACAAGCTGAGTTGTGCATTTCTGGGTTAAATTAATAAATTTTTAATAAGGTCTGAAATGCGTACAGGAGAAACTCATCCATCACTCAACCTTTCAGACCTTCTATTGAACTCATGTCCGTCTCCTCAGCATCTGATCGGTCCAGTGATCAATCATCAGGTCGTTAATTATCTGTCACTCATCCGTCAGATTGGTCAGCACAATCTTCTTCCTCTCCCCCCGACTGCTTAAGGTTTTTTTTTTAAGCACCGATTAGAAACCTGACAAAATGGGATGACCCCAGGCTACATGTATTGACCCACCACTCAACATTGTTATGCGTTTGAAGAAAAATATCGTCTGCAGAGAACTCACCTCTGCATATCGTAGCATACAATTACTGTGTACTGAATTTATGATAAAACATAAAATGTGGCCTGTGCAGACATTACAGTGCAATTTATATATTTAGTGTATTATTTTTTTCAAAATCTTGAAGCAGAGCTATACAAGATTATTTAGATAGAGGGGACATGTAATATGCGTTCATACGTGTGGGTGTCTGGAGCTTCAGCCAACCTGCAAACTGAAAAAACTGAATACATCTAATGCAATCAGCCATTCAGAATAGGCACTCCTTCCTGCATTAAGTGGGGACCCGTGGCTTCAAAACCTCTTCATTTTTTCCCCCGCAAGTACTAGAGCTGCTAGCATTTTGTAGAAGCTAAGAGCTAATCTCAGGACCTGCTGTGTTGTCAATGCAGTTGAGTGGATGACGTTTATTATTGATGGCAGCATCATAGCTACAGGCAGCTATTTAAATTTTCCTATTCCACTCTAAATGAGGCAGCAGTTACATTCTGACACCTCAGGTAAGTACTGTTAACTGTTGAATCATTGACGGTGGGAAGGGGAAGATGATAAGATGAAGCTGGCGAATAGAACGTGACTCCATGTCCATGGCAAAACTACAGACAAGGGAAATGCAAGTATTTTAAAGTAGTTTTGCACGGCTCTTCCTTGGCCGTTCAGCACTAGCTATTGCTAGCTGTGGTAATATTTGATGCTGAACTGCTGCCCATTCTGTGATCTGATGTTGCTGCTTCATCTGCTTGGACTGGGTGCCCCATTTGCCTGCATTCTAGACTCATGGAGCTCCCCTCATGGAACTCATTCTCCCATCATGGAGCTTTGTGCTGTTCAGTGCCTCGTAGAAAACTCGCCTGCATACCACTGGCACCTTCAAAGATCAGCTAACTTCGTCAAATGTAATCTTTTTGTTCTCTTACTCTTCTCCTCCTTTTTGTCTTTTATATTCATTAATGCATAAAGAAGTCAATCTTATTCTTATTGTATTTATACTTGTTTCTCTATCCGGTGTCAACCAAATGGATGGGTTCCTCTTTTTAAGTCTGGTTCCTCTCGAGGTTTCTTCCTCTTGATCTGAGGGAGTTTTTTCTTGCCATTGTCACCTCAGGCTTGCTCACTGGGGGTTGAACCCAGATTGTTCTATAAAACTGCTTTGTGACTACATCTTTTGTAAAAAGCGCTATAAAATAAATCAACCTTGAGATGTAATCTTCTAGATAGTTCTTTTGTTTAACACTAGCTAGCTGTAAAAGCCGAGGTAATATTTAAACAGAGATGTAATGTTCTAGATAGTTGTTGGCATTTGCCACTAGCTAACGCTGATGTGCTGTATTAATAGATATGTTCTAGAATGTTTTAGAAACAGTTCTAGAAACAGTTGGGGTGATATATTAATGCATATGTAAAGTTCTAGATAGTTCTTGGTGTTCACAGTTAGCTAACGCTAACAGCTGAGGTTACACAAAAAATCTTGCTGTTTAGCACTAATTAACACTTACAGATGAGGCAATATATTTCTGGAGATGAAGATGGGCTAAGATAGGTTGGAAACCTAAAGCACTAGCAGCAACTTTTAAATAGCAAATTCAATTTATGTTTATAGAACAGTGTCAGAAACCTTAGAACCAGGATTACGATAGATCATTGAACAACTCCACACAGTTTGTGATTATTTATTTATGAAGTTAGCACCATGCTAATTTATTTTTTTGGTCCACTTTAAGATGAATCACTTGTGACCTGCTTGTTTGGTGTGGCACAGGCTGATGGCACACACCCTGGCTCTTTAAGGAGGAACACCTCTGCCTCCTTTCGAAAAATCAACCTACAACCTGCATCAGAGGTCACTAATAGGTGGACCATGGTCCGAGTCTAGACCCCGACATTGTCCAATGCGGACCCAAACCGGTAAACTATTGAGAGCGATTTAAATTAGACAGTGTTTATTTTAAGTGGCGGAATTTTTCCTGTCTTTACAGTATGAGCTCTGCGGCGCAGTGAACTGAAAGACGAATGGCATGCATTGTAAGATCACCAAAAGCGCTCTTAAAAAAAAAAAAAAACAGGAATGGACAGAGACATATATATATTTATTCTTCTCACAGGCAGCTCCAAACCAACATGACAGGATGTGAAATTGAGTTAACAAGACTGCACGCTTTATTTACTGTTTTTATAAATAAACATTTTAAATGAAGTTCTTGTCTTTATTGAAGTGAGGAAAAAACATTCATCTGAACTTTTTATAAATTTTATATAAATAATTAGTTCAGTTTAGCATTTGAATCTGGGCCTGAGAATTTCCTCTAACTAGGCCTTACTGAATTCTATTTAAATACCCTGACTTACATCATCAGACAGACACATTTTGAAAGCTCTGCCCACCCCCCACCCCCCATGTACAAAAAAACCCTCTACTAAAATCTTTTGTATGTTGGCCAAACATGTGACTTGTAAATGTGTGATTGTCAGTACTGAATATAGTGCAATAAATAGCAAAAAGAAAATAGTCCTTTCTTTTAAATGAAAGTGCCTGTGCTGTTGTTGTAGCGTGTTCTACAGTGGTGTGAATCTAAGATCAATTTGTCCACTGTAACAGCGGAATGTTGTCCTTCAGTAATCAATGCTGACCTAATAAGTAGCACGGAAGCTGCCTGAAGGGAGGAACCGACCTGCTGACCCGCTTTAGACTGGATGTTGTAGGTGTGCTTTGTTGAATCAAGCCTTTAAAAGGGTTCTTGTCTTATGCAAACAATGCAGGTGCGATCAGATTACATGTACGTCATTGTCACCGCTTGGTTGAGAGCGGGTCGCCACTCAAAATCTGTTCATCCCTTTGATCAGAAGTTGACCACAGGTGAAGGCTTCTCCAGCGGTGTGGTGATTGGGACCCAAGACACATAATTTACTGATTTCTGTTTGTTGCTGTATGCAAAATTGTATTGTTATCAAAATTAGCAAATATTCAGTTCATATTTTAAATCACAACTTTAATGCTTAATGCTGGAGCTTAAGCATTAACTAGAAAACAGTTGTTTAGTTAGCTATAGTAGCCTTAACAGAATTGACAGCAAGCATTCAGTTGATATATTAAATCAAGCAAATTGTGGAAATTTATTTGAGTTACAACCAGCCTTTTTCAGAGCTTTAAGGCTTCAGCCGTAGTTAGATAACTGTTGTAAGTTTTGAACATTATGGAGTATTGAACTGCATTTGCCTCTTTACATAAAATGTCCTTGTAGCATCAGCTTTAGCTATAGCTAGATATCTGTTGCCAAGTTGGCCTTATTAGCTATAGCAGGCTTAACCAGTAATTCAGGTCATATTTTAAATCAAATTAAATAGAGAGCATTTGGGCATCCAAGAGCTTTGAGGCCTTAGTTATAAGAAACAGTTGTTGGCCTAATTAGCTATAGTAGACTTAACTAACAGCTGATATTGGCAACCCAGATTTGCAACTGCTGGTCAACCCTTGTCCCACTCATGATCCCCCTGTGTACAAGATCGTTTTGTACATTTAAAACAAATAAGGTAATTTAATAAACTGGAAAATGAGGGATTAAAAAGTGGGATTTTGTAACATCTCCACATAACCACCTGCCCAGAAAACGCTGATGAAGGTTTGGAAATTATAGGATTTGGCCCTGTCAAAAAGTGTCCTTGTGGCTGAAGCTTTAGCTCTAAAAAAAAACCCAAAACGTAACTTAGTTGGGCCTTCACATAAACCATCCAGAGCTTTAAGGTTTTAGCCATAGCTCAATGAAAGTTGCTAAGTGAGCATATTAGCTGTAGTGGCCTTAACCAATAGTTGATACTAGCACGTTTGGATCAGAACCCAAGCAGCATCAGCCTCCTTTATATAAAGTCTCCTTGAGGCTTTAGCATTAGCTAGAACAGTTGCTACATTAGCCTAGTTAGCCTGAAACAGTAGTTAATTGTGCTAAAGCATTATTTAGAAAAAGTTTTCCCCTCTTTCTTCTGTTGTAGCGCTATGAATATTGCTGTTGAAATAAAGCAGAGAGTGGGCGAGTTGAGTGTTTGTGTGTTTAAAGAGAGACAGGAGACGCTTTTGTCCCGTTGAACATCTTTCTTTTACAGCAGTCTCAGAATCATTGCATACTACTAACTCTGTTAGTGCTCAACCTTTGTTGTTGTTTTTTTGTTGTGTTGTTGTTAGTGGTGTTTTTTAAAGGCTGGTCAGAAAGCAGCTTGGTTTCCTGCATACAGAGATGTTCTTGTCCACTGTGGAAATGTTAACTTGGCTAGTGTGTGGGCTGCCAGATGGTACTCCCACAACACATTAAGACAGGCTGAATAAAAACCATCTCCGCTCTGTTTCCGGTGCAGTTCATCAGCTGCAAGGCTCCGAGTCTGTGTTAGATTGAATAAACATTGCTAAATTGTACTTATATCTGCAAATATTTCAATGCATTAAAGCTTTGAGAAGGAGGTTAATCACATCTTTCATCAATTAAGACTGTCCATTAAATAACAAATATAATAATAAACAAATAAAGTCAGTCAAGACTTAATGAAAGTTGAAACTAGAGAATTGTAATCAGAGGTCAGAGATTTGGACTTCGGGTATATAGACATTCCCAGTTATGCTCCGTTTACATGTTGGCTCATACTGGTACGCAACCAGTGGTGGCATGTAAATGTTGCCACGGCGACAGCATTATCAGCACAAGCAGTTGATTGTCAGAGGAGAGCTTTCGATGCGCTGACTGATTATTTATTTAAGGTGGAAAGAAATCATGAGGGTGCTCTCTGCTGGGTGTCTGTGACTCCCAAGATCCGTGCTGTAGTTGGCAGCAAAAGTTGTAAACATTGAACTTGTTAATGTGCGGACGTGAGGAGTTGAGACCTGAACTGAACTGAACTGGACTGGACGACCTGTCAGTGCTGAATATTAAACAGTCAGGGTCTGACCAGAGAGCAGGTCGTTTTTTTCTTTTTTTGTTGCCAGGCATTAAACAGGTTGAAGATTTGTTGGCAGAATGCCCGGTTCACAGCATGTCTGCTTAAACTTAATTTAGTTTAGTTTTAATTTAATTTAGTTTATTTGGGCCTCTGCTAGAAACACAGTAGATTAGCATTATTAGCTCCTGGAGCTGCGAGTTATTTCTCATATTAATAAAACTGCTGTGTGTGCATAGGAGAGACTGACTGACTGACTGACTGACTTACTTACTGACTTACTGACTGACTTACTGACTTAAAGGGCAGAATTTGTGTGTTACCTGTCTGTCTGTCTGTACCCTTTTCCCTCTTTACTCTACTTTTCTTTCTTTTTTTCTCTTTCCCATTCTGTCTGTCACTTCCTTCTTTACTCTCCGACTGTCTTTCCCTCTCTCTGTCATTAGTATTCATTCAGACTTAATGAGTTAAAGCTCCACTCTTTGCCAGAGTGCTAATTCTACTCTTTTCTCTTTTCTCTGTTTTAGAATGTCTCTCTCTCTCTCTCTCTCTCTCTGTATATATATATATATATATATATATATATATATATATATATATATATATATATATATATATATAATATATATATATATATATATATATATATATATATATATATATATATATATATATATATATATAATCTCCACCAATGCACCCCTCTTACTCTCCCGCTATCTATTCCCTCTATCTAGTCTTTCATCCTTTGTTGATGTGTTTGTGTAGGCTGGGCAGTAAAGCTCTGACAGTGTGGGGGGTGTGAAACAGACCCTTATTATTGGCTGCTTCTTTGGTTTTGTTTACTTCACTCTTCTCACTTTCTGACTTGAGCCTGTTCACACACACACACACACACACATACAAAACACAATGAATGAACGTGGATAGAGCATTTTATCTACTTTTAAACCTTATTCATCAATACTTCATCAACTATATATTTTCACAGTTATCTCAGGTTTTCTGCATTATTAACCCTTCGACAGAGACATTCAGAGGGATTGGTGTAAAATGTTTTCTTTGCAGTGGTTGTAATCAGAACCAGGGGTTACCATATCTACTACACAAATAAAATACATTTCACACCAAGCCACTCTGAATGGCTCTGTGTAAGTCTTCACCATTTAATTATGGAAAAGTTTTTGGAAAGGACAGTTTTGGTCAGTCTTTTTACCCACAGTCCTTGTGGTGATTGCTGTTTTAGGCCCCTGGGTCACATTTATACTGCTTTAGTGGAAGGTTTTCAGATGCACGCTTGCTCCTGTTTGATCAAAAACCTGCAGGCTTTCTTAGATTCTTATTTCCCGGGAAGTCCAGCCCATACTAATAACCTCCTTGAAGCTCAAACAGTCTGAATAAGCTCCCTATTGGCCTGTATAAGAAAAGAGGCAACAAACAGTCAACAAATTGCATTTAGACGTTTAAACAAATAGCCGGCAGCTCATTGGCTGAGCCATAGCCAAACTCTCTGGGAGAGGGACTCAGGAGGGAACATTCCTTTCCAGATAATTAGCTTTCATTCTCTCTCTCTCTCTCTCTCTCCCTCTCTCTCTCTCTCTCTCACTACCCCCCTTTTCTAAACCTTTTTTCCCTCATACAGTTGCGTGATCTGAACATTAACATGCATCCTGTAATATTAATGTAATACTCTAGCGTTTTTGAACTTAATCTCTATCAGCTGGACATTTGGTGGGCAGTCAATAACCACACACAGTTGCTTAATTGTGTTGTATCTAAACTCACAGTAGAAGCTATTGGGCAGGTGTTGAATCAACCATCCAATGGGTTCTACTATTAGTGCACAGGGAAATTGTTTGTCCTAATTGATCATGTGCTACAGAAGCAGCAAAGTGAGATCGAGTTTAAAAATTATGGAATATTTCTTTAATATTCTGCACAAAAGGTCTTGATATGCTCAAGTGCAGAACACATTTCGATCATCTTATTGCATCTTTGGCATCCTATTTCAAAACTACGTTCCAATTCAGTGAGCTCTTTAAAACGACCCATTCCTACTCAAATGTTTGTAAAGTCAGACTCCACAGCGATGCGCTTACACACCTGTAGCAGTTACTTCAGCAGTGTTCCATGCAAGCAGCATTAGAATAAAAAAAAATCCATTAACAGCACAAGAATGTGTGTATATCGAGTAATTTAAAGCGGCTTCTAACATGGCTTAACCAATCAAATTTTAGGACCAGAGCTATCCATTTTATAAAACCTGTTTAGTGTTTAGTTAGTGTTCAGTTATTTAACTGTTGCACAGTTAAATATGAGTGTTCTGTTTGCAAATAATAGTCTCTTTTCTCTCTCTCTCTCTCTCTCTCCCTCTCTCTCTCTCTCCCTCTCTCCCCCTCTCCCCCTCTCCCTCTCCCTCCCTCTCCCCCGTATGGTGTGAGTATCTTTGTGGGGCATTTTCTCTCTGGTTTGCTGTGAGTATCAGGTTCTTGTCTTTGTGGAGCAGGAAACTCTGCAGTTGGTTTTCTTTGGTTTTATATTTATCCTCTAGCAAAACATTGGCGCTGTTTTCTCAGGTAAAACACTGAAACTCAAACAGAAGCCCAAAGTGGGTCAGACTCCTCCAGGCTTGGAAACCAGAGAGGAGCTGAAATTTGACACAGAAACATGACAGAAGCTCACAGTGATATACCTGTCCATCACACTGTACACGAGAGAGAGAGAGAGAGAATCAGTGATGGGAAAGAAATAAAAGAAAAGGGAAGAAAAGATGAGAATGGAGGAAGGAAAGTGGGAGTGAATTAACTCTATGGTTTTACTGATGAAATGTGAGGAGTGAGAGAGCTAAGTGGTTTTGGTCAGTCTATCTGAAAGAGGGGGATGAAGAGGAGCAGAACTGCAGACTGGAGTGAGTTTAGAGATACACATTTCTGCCGGATTAAGAGCGCAGGAGGTTTTGAGTTCTGTGTCTGTGTAAAGTGGTCGTTATTGGTTGGTCTTGGTGGGGGGTGGTCTGGGGGATTAGAAGCAGGATTCTTAACCTCCTGGAGTTTCAACAGGAGAAGAGGCCAGAGAGAAACACAAGGTCCCCGACTGTAGAACTTCACTCACCTCATATACACTTATCACACAGTCATCTTCTCTACCGTCAACATTTAAAGCCATAGCTCAGCATATCTGCACAGTCACACATCCACCCCGAATGTGGTTGATCAGCTAAGACATGTTTGGTGTCTGAATTTGTTTCTTTAGTTTTAGCACTGGGGCTATGAGGCTGTTGTAGCTAATAAGTAATGGAAGCCTATATTTGACCAATTAGCCTGGTGCTGCTGTACACTGTTGTTACCTATCAACTAGGATCTTAACACCTTTACTGCCTGCTGATAATCATGCAGTGCTGTCCCCAGTGATGTTTTCGTATCTGGGAGTCCAAGAGAGCCTAACTTTCCTGGATCTCAAGATTGGGGAGATCGAAGTTTAAAACTATAAATAAAATCAAGTGTTTCCAATGAAATTAAAAGCAGACAAAGTAGGTAAAGTAGCTGAGTTTATTTATTTATGACTAATGTAACATGTCTACCACTAACAGCTGCGGCAACGTGCTGATACTTCGCTCACACATCAGGACGCGCTTCCCACAACATGTCTGCTAAGTTAGACTGAATACTGTGTACTAGTGCAGTTAGACTGCTGTTCTGTGGTTGATATTAGCCATGAAGACCGGTGAACTGGTGAGGACTTAAGCTACCACTAAAATTTATTTCATATAATTTTGTACAACAATAGTCTGATGAATGCCTTCATGCAAAGTCACATTGCCCCCCATGCCAAACCTCTTCATTCACAGAAAACACTGTACTGCTGTTGTCAAGCTTCACTCATTTGGCATTTGGCTTTGTCTTGTTTATGGTGATTATGTGTCCAAATTCAATGTGTTTTACTGCTAAATTAAATATTCTCTCATTATACAGTATTAATGAGGGTATATTTTGGTCGCATCCAATCATATATTATCAGAAACTACTTAAACACAATGGTTCCTTTAATACAAACTGGGGATAAAAACAGTGTATTTCATTTGTAAGGTCATTGTAACGTGTCTGTCACCTTCAGTTGAGACTGTGAGAGTGCATCGTTTGTAAATAATCACTGTAAACACTGATCTAGGATCAGATTTCGCTTGTCATGTCTTAACTAACAGGCCAGAAAGTCCTGAGCCACAAAACACAAAACTGCTGATTATATAAAAAAGATGTTTTTCCAGCATAAACAGGTGGTTTGATTTTTTCCTCCGAGGTCACCTGCATGTCCTTCAGGTGTGATTGCTTGGTTAGCAGCTGGAGTGTTTATACTGCGATGTGGGCAGGAGGGTGGAACGCTTTAACCCTGAGCAGTCTAGAGTCACTAATCAAATAGAACGTAAGTCAGGACCCTGTGGTGGCCAGTTCATGTGTGAAGATGATTCCTCATGCTCCCTGAATCTGAGCCACTCTTCCACAATCTGAACGGCATTCTCATCCTGAAATATGGCTGTGCCATCAGAAAAATGCTTGGAAATGCTTTTACTTCTGTATTAAACACAGTTGTGAGTTCTAAATCTAAAACATATTCATCACTGCAGTTATTATCCCATTCAAAACCTCTTGTGTACAGGCAGAGTACATTTTCTAAATGTTTACAGTCATGTGCAACAGTTTGGTCCCCCTAATTAATTTTCATGTTGTTTTAAGTGTGTTGATGTTTATCAACAGATTTTTCTGCCAAACACTTTCCTAGCTGTTGGAGTTTTTATACATTTTTAGTTCCTCTTGTAATCATATCCAGTGTGGTTGTACAGGAATGCATCATGTTGCTTCCTTCAGGTGTTCATTTCCTAATGATCATGTTTTGTTCTTGTTTCTGAGCGATGATTGTGTGTTGTTTGGTGTAGAGAGCAGCCTACCGCATGCAGATACATACACTCAGCGTAAGTCACAGGCAGGGAAATGAAACTGAGGTGTTTGTCGGTCTGAGCTGTTGGTGTACACTTCACTTCCTCTTAGATCTTTCTGTTTTAAAATAGTCATTGACCATATATTGACTTAATTTGACTGCACTACTCTATTATAAATATGCAGTACTATATAGATGTTTGGGACTCCAGGTCAATCTCATGTATTTGTTGTGTGAATTTGTTAGCTCATCCCAATAAATGTTTATAGCTGCTCTATGTAGTAGTTGTTTAATATGGAGAATGGAAACACACTAAAATATGGTGCTGCTGGAAGTCCCCTTTAAAGCCTGAAATAATCATTTAAAAATCAAAAGGTTTTTCACACCACATCATACATCTTTTACATATTAGTGTCACATGCATACAATTTTATATAATTAATATTACATAATTCACCCACATCCTCAGAAGACACATTCTTCACCAAGTTCTCTTTAAATTCTCTTTCAAAGCACTCATCTGCTTGTGAGGGTCTGAAGCACAACTGACATTAGAAAATATTCTTATGCATGTTGGGTGCAGTTACATATTTTCACCAGAGAAGTCTCCAAATCCCCAAATGCTACATATTGTTGCTAAGTGGATAAGTCATATAACATGATAAAAAAAAATCTATGGTTTGTATGTGTATATGTCCCAAGGACCTGGTAATATGTTAGATATCACAATACAGTTCAATGTATTGTGATATTGCGATATTGTAAGCAAAAACATACATTACAATTTTTAAAACAAATTTTAGAATTAGTTTAAAACAGTTTAATAGCTAAAAGATTGCTTTCCATCACTGCTATCTTTCGGGCCAGTGTTTTTTGAACAGAACACAAAATGAACCAGTGTGTGCACAAATCTTATAAACTATTAATTATGATTGCACAACTGTATTGTTATTCATATTTCCTCACTATGTAACTCGTCCAGCAGCTTTCAAAATATCAACACCATTGTCTGGTCTGATTGTGTGATTCGGGCTTGTATACAGCTTTTTGATCGGATGCACAGATTCCTGAGATTTTTCCAGAATTTTCCCAAAGAGAATCAGCAGGATAGAAAGGTGCTCGCCAATCTACTGTACTTCTGCTCAACTGACAGACATACACTGTCGCAATAACATTGCGATATAGAAGTATATCTCTGGTGTCTGCTGCTGTTTGTAAACCCGTAACTGAAGAAGTGTGAATGAGTGAACAAAGGGAGAGACTGAACCGAGTTTCTAATCTGTTCCTCTTTCCTTACAGTTCTTCTCTTCTAATGTAAACTCTTTCCTTTCAGCGCCCAGAGGAGAGTTCCTGGACTTTGCTCCCTGCAGTCTGCTCTCATTTTCATGAATATGCAAATCCACAGAGGTGAAAGACCGTAGCTCCACCCACAGGACAGTTCGGTTGCCTAGGAGCAGCCATAGAGGGAGGGGGGTAGAGAGAGGGAGAGAGAGAGTATGCGTGTGTGTGTGAGAGAGAGAGAGAGAGAGAGAGAGAAAGAGAAGGAGGGGGAGGAGCTTTAGTTCAGTAACTCTTGTGCAGCAGAAGCTCCTGTGAGTTCACCAGACAGAAAAAGAGGGAGAGTGTGTGTGTGTGTGTGAATGTGTGTATGCTTGTAAGTTTGTGTGCTGCCGCTGATTCTGGAGGATTTATAAACACAAGGAACGCTGGGGAATTATCACAGGGCAGACTTTTTACTTCGTCGCTCTGTTTTTTCTCTCTGTGGACGATCAGTTTTGCTGGACTGAACCTGCACCTGCTGAAACTCAGTGCTGAGTGTGTACCGTATGCCTGGTGGTCAGCCAGACTGTATGGAGTGGACTGAACATGAGGTCTCTGGAACTATAACACACACGGTAAGAAACACAGACTTATACTGCCTGAGAGAGAGAGAGAGAGATGGAGAGAGTGAGAGTGTGTACAGAGAGAGAGAGAGAGAATGAGGCAGAGAGTATAGGAAGAAAAAGAGGCCGCACATAGAGAGAGAGAGAGTACAGAGAGTACATACAAAGAGAGATAGTACAGAGAGAGGGGGGGAAATGAGTATATGATCATTCTTTCCATGTCTCAACTCTAGGTATTCTCTTGCTCTCTTTTTCTTTTCCTCTCACTCTCTTCTCACTTTTCTTTCTTTTTTTCTATTTGCCTCTCTTTCTATCTCTCTGTACTCTCCCTTTCTATACTCTCTTAGTCTGTAGTCTCTTTCTCTCTCTCTGTTCTCTCTCTATGATAATGAGATTAAGTATTAAGGACAGCTTTTTTTATACAGGGATGGTTGGGGTTTATTAAAGTGTACATAATGATCTGCTTTGCTGTGGTGACTAGGCGAGATCGGTGTAAATGAGACTGTAGGTGAGATCGGTGTAAAAGAGACTGTAGGAGAGATCGGTGTAAAAGAGACTGTAGGAGAGATCAGTGTAAAAGAGACTGTAGTAGAGATCGGTGTAAATGAGACTGTAGGAGAGATCGGTGTAAAGGAGACTGTAGGAGAGATCGGTGTAAATAAGACTGTATGTGGGATCAGTGTAAATGAGACTGTAGGAGAGATTGGTGTAAATGAGACTGTATGTGAGATCGGTGTAAATGAGACTGTATGAGAAATCAGTATAAATGAGACTGTAGGAGAGATCAGTATAAATGA
Source organism: Megaleporinus macrocephalus (assembly GCA_021613375.1). Taxonomy (NCBI): domain Eukaryota; kingdom Metazoa; phylum Chordata; class Actinopteri; order Characiformes; family Anostomidae; genus Megaleporinus; species Megaleporinus macrocephalus. The sequence continues at coordinate 35,687,949 of CM038704.1, read as the reverse complement.
GACTGTAGGAGAGATTAGTGTAAATGAGACTGTATGAGAGATCAGTATAAGTGAGACTGTAGGAGAGATCATTGTTAATGAGACTGTAGGAGAGATCGGTGGAAATGAGACTGTAGTAGAGATCAGTGTTAATGAGACTGTAGGAGAGATCAGTGTAAATGAGACTGTAGGAGAGATCAGTGTAAAGGAGACTGTAGTAGAGATCAGTGTAAATGTGACTGTAGTAGAGATCAGTGTTAATGAGACTGTAGTAGAGATCAGTGTAAATGATAATGTAGTAGAGATCAGTGTTAATGAGACTGTAGTAGAGATGAGTGTTAATGAGACTGTAGTAGAGATCAGTGTTAATGAGACTGTAGGAGAGATCAGTGTAAATGAGACTGTAGGAGAGATCAGTGTAAAGGAGACTGTAGACGAGAGATGAGTGTAAAGGAGACTGTAGGAGAGATGAGTGTTAATGAGACTAGGAGAGATGAGTGTAAAGGAGACTGTAGTCGAAATCAGTGTTAATGAGACTGTAGTAGAGATCAGTGTAAATGTGACTGTAGTAGAGATCAGTGTTAATGAGACTGTAGTAGAGATCAGTGTTAATGAGACTGTAGTAGAGATCAGTGTTAATAAGACTGTAGGAGAGATCGGTGTAAATGTGACTGTAGGAGAGATTGGTGTAAATGTGACTGTAGGCGAGATTGGTGTAAATGTGACTGTAGGAGAGATTGGTGTAAATGTGACTGTAGACGAGATTGGTGTAAATGTGACTGTAGGCGAGATTGGTGTAAATGTGACTGTAGATGAGATTGGTGTAAATGTGACTGTGGGAGAGATTGGTGTAAATGTGACTGTGGGAGAGATTGGTGTAAATGTGACTGTAGGAGAGATTGGTGTAAATGTGACTGTAGGAGAGATTGGTGTAAATGTGACTGTAGGCGAGATTGGTGTAAATGTGACTGTAGGAGAGATTGGTGTAAATGTGACTGTAGGAGAGATTGGTGTAAATGTGACTGTAGGAGAGATTGGTGTAAATGTGACTGTAGGAGAGATTGGTGTAAATGTGACTGTAGACGAGATTGGTGTAAATGTGACTGTATGAGAGATTGGTGTAAATGTCACTGTAGGCGAGATTGGTGTAAATGTCACTGTAGGCGAGATTGGTGTAAATGTCACTGTAGGTGAGACTGGTGTAAATGTGACTGTAGGTGAGATTGGTGTAAATGTGACTGTATGAGAGATTGGTGTAAATGTGACTGTATGAGAGATTGGTGTAAATGTCACTGTAGGCGAGATTGGTGTAAATGTCACTGTAGGAGAGATTGGTGTAAATGTGACTGTAGGAGAGATTGGAGTAAATGTGACTGTAGACGAGATTGGTGTAAATGTGACTGTATGAGAGATTGGTGTAACTGTGACTGTAGGCGAGATTGGTGTAAATGTGACTGTATGAGAGATTGGTGTAACTGTGACTGTAGGCGAGATTGGTGTAAATGTGACTGTATGAGAGATTGGTGTAAATGTGACTGTAGGTGAGATTGGTGTAAATGTGACTGTATGAGAGATTGGTGTAAATGTCACTGTAGGCGAGATTGGTGTAAATGTGACTGTAGGAGAGATTGGTGTAAATGTGACTGTAGGAGAGATTGGTGTAAATGTGACTGTAGGAGAGATTGGTGTAAATGTGACTGTATGAGAGATTGGTGTAAATGTCACTGTAGGCGAGATTGGTGTAAATGTCACTGTAGGCGAGATTGGTGTAAATGTCACTGTAGGCGAGATTGGTGTAAATGTCACTGTAGGTGAGATCGGTGTAAATGTCACTGTAGGTGAGATCGGTGTAAATGTGACTGTAGGAGAGATTGGTGTAACTGTGACTGTAGGCGAGATTGGTGTAAATGTGACTGTATGAGAGATTGGTGTAACTGTGACTGTAGGCGAGATTGGTGTAAATGTGACTGTATGAGAGATTGGTGTAAATGTGACTGTAGGTGAGATTGGTGTAAATGTGACTGTATGAGAGATTGGTGTAACTGTGACTGTAGGCGAGATTGGTGTAAATGTCACTGTAGGCGAGATTGGTGTAAATGTGACTGTAGGAGAGATTGGTGTAAATGTGACTGTAGGAGAGATTGGTGTAACTGTGACTGTAGGCGAGATTGGTGTAAATGTGACTGTAGGCGAGATTGGTGTAAATGTGACTGTAGGAGAGATTGGTGTAAATGTCACTGTAGGCGAGATTGGTGTAAATGTCACTGTAGGCGAGATTGGTGTAAATGTCACTGTAGGCGAGATTGGTGTAAATGTGACTGTAGGAGAGATTGGTGTAAATGTGACTGTAGGTGAGATTGGTGTAAATGTGACTGTAGGAGGAATTGGTGTAAATGTGACTGTAGGAGGAATTGGTATAAATGAGATAGTAGATGGGATCTGTGTAAATGAGACTATAGGCAGAATTGGTGTGAAGTGCTTGAACGCTGTCTCTGTAACTAAGGTGTGCTGGACACAGCTTCAGGAAAACTATATGAGGATGCTTTAGTCAGAAGGAGAAGAGTTATAGTTCTGTTCAGGAAATACATGTGAAAGTCATACTTCAAATATGATGTACACCGGATGACCTGCTGTTATCTATGACGTGGACAAAAGTCTGCAAATCAAGTTGGTTTAGAGATTACTGAACAATTCCACACTGTTTATGTTTAACATGCTAATTGGTTTTGGTGTATGTTTCCATTACTTGTTAAGTAATGGAGGGTGAGGTTTACTTTTTGATGGACATTCATTTTGAATTCACTGCTGGTTCACTGTTAGTTCACCGTCGCACAGCTCTGCACTGAGTAAAATTAAGAGTCTGTGTTTTGCTTCTTTTATGTGAGAGCTCAGGATCCACATGCTTAAGAAATACCTTCGATACCTTCTCATATCTCATGTTTTTCTGTCACAGACACTGAGAAGAGTCACTGATACAGATTTTAAAGAGCTGGTAAACAAGAATTAGACATATAAATAGTACATAGAAACTGTACTTACATAAGAGTATGAATGCTGTATCACAATCTTAAATATCTGTAATGCTGCTTTGTGGCAGTGCTGAAAAAAAGCACTATATAAAAACATTTAAATGTAATCGAATCGCAGCTACAGAACAAAAAAATAAAAGCATCAAAAAGTATAAACATAAAAGTGTTATGTTCATAAAACATACAATTAAGAGTCAAGGTATGCTTTCTTTGATTGATGGTAAGAAGTAATTAATCAGCCATTGCTAATTAAGCACAGTTTCATTTCGCAATTGATGATCATTTGAATGAATAATTTAATTACAGTAAATATCACACAAACTCAAAGGGTGGATTTGCAAGAGAAAAGGAGTAAAAACCTTTTAGGGCTCTAAATGTAAAAATAAGGGGGAAAAATCTAAAAATCATCTAAAATAACAGATAAAAGCGACTTTTCCAAACCTGCTGATGTCAGCTGATACTATTGCTGTCATTACTGTTTTATGGTAAACAACGGTATAATTGCCGAAAGTTATAATTTACTCATTAAAACCAGGATTGATTACCATGTTTAAAAAAACTCATGTTACATACTGTCCAGCAGCCGTGCAAAATGTCCTGCCATGTATTTTGGTTATAGCTAGGTCTGTACATAATACTCCATGTATGACCTTTCGATAGCTTAAATCCATGAGTTAAAAATATTTACATTATTTTACATTGTAAGCATTAAAACTATGAAGCTGGAATCAGCTTCTGTTTTTAATCCCCCTATTCCATCTTAAATAATGCAGCATGTACATTCTGTTTCACCGTTTAAGGTGGAACAGGAAAATTTGAGCAAGAAGCCTTTTAAATTTCCTTTTAAAATGTAATGAAGCTTTAAAAGAACTGTAATAAAAGGTGACTGGTGGGCTGCTACTTTACTACTAGGCTCGTACTGTTTACCTAAGCACACAGTTCTCTCTGGCAAAATAAACTCTGCGTGCTCTGACATTAAAGAGTCATAAGCATATTTTGATGTCCTATATCAGCTTATCATGGGTAATTATTAATTAGTAGGGGTAATTGGGGTAAATGAGTCACTACAGTATACTAATAAAGCACAGTATGACCACTCAACTGGTGGTGGTGGTGGTGGTGGTGGTGTGTTAGTGTATGTTGCGCTAGTACAAGTGGATCAGATGCAGCACTGTTGTGTTTGATCTATTCACAACACACACTAACACACCACCACCATGTCAGTGTTACTACAGTGCTGAGAATAGTCCAGCACCCAAATAATACCTGCTCAGTGGTGGTCCTGTGTGGGTCCTGATTATTAAGGAACAGGATAACAAAGTATACAAATAAACTGCTGGACTGCAGTCTGTAATTATAGACCTACAAAGTGTAGCTGATAAGTACATAAGTAAAGAAGTGGCTGCAGATATATATACAGCAGCTGTTCTTGTGCCTTCATTGCATTTGTTATATCACCTGCTCCTCAGTTGTTCATTTCTCTCTCACACTAGGTGTGTGTGTGTGTGTGAGAGAGAGAGACATATGGCTGTGACAGCTTCACTACAACTGTGTGGAATCTTATTACACTCACAAATATAGAGCCTCACTGCCTTTTTTTTGTGTTTTACTTTTAGGGTCCACTTGTAATAATTTTATGGGTTTATGCTGAACAAGCTGTTCTGTTCCCTTAGCTTAGCACCAAATATTTTCATTCTCTTGTAAATTTTATTTTAAAGATACAAGTTTTTACCCATTCTGACTCACTGCTTCCAGCACATCTGTGTGTGTGTATGTGTGTATGTGTGTATGTGTGTGTGTGTGTGTGTGTGTGTGTGTGTGTGTGTGTGTGTGTGTAGGAGTGTGAAAGTGTCTCTTCAGCAGAAGGTGGTGAATGATTTGAATGTGTTTCAGTGGGAAAGAGGTGATAAAATAGCCTGAAATCCACATTTAGCTTCACAGTGACACTTATTACAGGGCAGATGGAGATGCAGAATGTAGCACAGAGTTATTTACAGTTTGACAGTAGAATATGTTTACACAATGTTGTTTCTATTCCTTGTTATCAGTGTTCGTGTCTTGCATTCCTTTAGTCATCTAACAGCTCTCACAGTTCATACCAATAAAGCCAAAGGATTTTATTTTCACAACAACAGAAAACAGCTAGTGAGGGAGAGAGAGAGAGAAAGGGAGTAGGGGAAAAACAGGGAGGAGAAGATAGGGAAAGAGAGCACAGTCGGGTTAAGGATGAAGGTAAGCGGGGTGTGTTATATAAGAGGGAGCTTCAAACCTTCTCGGCACTGCTGGTCCACAGAAAGTGGGGGATGGAGAGAACACATGGACTGATAACTTTCTCACCCTCTCCGCCACTCTCACTCTTCTTTCACTTTTATCCTCTGACTCCTGTGAACTCTGAATAAACTCTTGTTTGCATAAATTTCCATGAATAAATATAAACACATGGTTAGATCAGACATGTAGCTCAGAGAGAGATATAGCAGACTGTAATATAATAAAATATTTAGAAGTTCAGCAGCTCTTCTCGCATCTCTGTTTATGGAGGAGGTAGTTTCACTTTCACAGCAGTTAACAACTGATCAAAATAACACAATGTGTACCCACATGTAACTGCATAACTATACTATGTTTCATTGTCTTAGATAGTGTTATATAATATAGTGTTGTTATGCAGCATTGTGTTATGTAACGTTATGTTGTATTGTTACAAAGCATTATACATTATAAAGTGTTGTATAACATTAAGCAGCATTATGTCACATGGCTTAATAATATATAATGTTAGGCATGAACTGCAATATATTTTTTTAAATATATTAACACAAAATTTTGGGGAGTCTTGAGGCTTGATTTTCATTTTTGAAATATGGTGAACTCTGGATGTTAGTTCTATTACAGTCTAAGTCTTGTTATTTATAGCTTTTTCAGTCATTTACCAGTCAGCTATGTCCCTCTGTCTGGACACGTCTAATATATTCACAGCTTCCGAGTGATGTACTGATTACTGAAGCTTGTGAAATTGCACAGGATGAAAAGATCAGCGTAGTTTCATACATTGGTCTGCCACCAATTTGTTTTTATATTGTTAAGAAACATTTGAATGCTAGTGTACATGTGTAGTTTCAAAATTAAAGTGTGGACCATGTGCAGACAAGTTGAACAAAAGGTCCCTGCGTTGTTTTTGTTGTTTTTAGTCGATCTGCAGGTGTCTGAATGATAAATGAACTTTAGCTCCTTGTTCTTGTTGTGTGGACTGCTGCTGCTCCACCTGCTTTGAGGTTACCCTGTGTTACATAAGCATTAGCTCAGGATTAGCCTACTGCGGCAAACAAAACAGCTAGAGCTGACGCTCGCCCTTCCGCACAGAGCTCAGATTCAGCCTGTGAGGAAACCGCCTCAGAGTGCGTGAGTTTCGTCTGATCGTCCACTCCCTCTCCAGAGCTGCTAGTTTCTGAAGATGATGGGAAGTTTCAGTGGTTAAGGCTTTCTTTGCACGTTAAAGCAGAGCTATTTTTTAACCCCTTATTGCCAGAGACGTGCTTACTGGATCTGTCCCGTCTTACGTAAGTCAGGATACTCAGCAAGGCAGGTTTTGGGAGGACACGTACTGAGGTTCGGGGACTTTTTGCATTGGACTTATTGCAGTGCATTGTTATAGTTAGTTACACCTAAGAAAGCTTCAAAGCTTTGTGATTGGGTTGCTTGAAAGCATTTATATTGCGTCTTTGAAACTGAACATTAACGTTTTTAGGACAGGTTTTGTTGCCGCAGGCCACTTATATGTTTATGTATCTGCATTATTAAAGTGCAAAAGAAAATGTAGCATATGCAGTACATATAAACACAGTTTAAATCATTTATATAAGCATATTTTACAAATAAATACAAATACACTTAAACACAAAAGAAAGTGCCAAGACTTCTGCCATGCATTTGTCTACCTCTACCATGCATTTGTCATGTTTTATCCATATATATATATATATATATATATATATATATATATATATATATATATATATATATATATATATATATATATATATATATATATATATATGGTACATCATCATCCTTTTAGTTGCACTTAATATTCATAAAATATGACATGGTGATAGCTGGTTCCCATTACCACCACTGCATCGAACATTTGACATGGAACACATGAAACTTTCGCATGAAACCACTCTGAATTACTCTGTTTACACCTTAGACACTAATTTTTCTTTAAATGAAACATTTTAGCTTTCCTTGTTCCTACAGGATATTAGTTTGTACCTCTTTGTGTACACTTTCTGGCCACTTTACGATGCTGATACACTTGTACCAGAACAACACATTATCACATCAGTGTGGATGCTGTGCTGAGAATGATTGACCATCCAAATCAAATCAGAATAACAGTAGCCCTGTCAGAAACTGACCAATGATGAGTAGATGAGTAGAAAGGGCTTAAAAACAGATGGGCTTAACTGTACACAGTGAACCTTTCTGGCAGGTGTTTCTGATGAAATGTAGTTGCAGTGTAGGTGGAGCTCATGTAGGAGTCAGGCTGATAATTAATAAGCTTGTGCCTGTGAGTGGGTTGTGTACCAGCATGTTATGTTGAAGTGCGGCAGTGAAATGTTGCTGCTTTGGATGCAAGTGGACTAAATTGAGCTAAGGAGTCACCGTACTTCAGTGAAGAGCTGCCTGTTAGGGTTTGACAGTGTTTGCTTCCTGCCTGTGTGGAAGCTGTAAAGATAACGAATGAGTTAATGTGGAAATCAGGACAGAGCTGAAGGGTATCTCAGGTTCAAGGGCAAATCTGGAGAGTGGATTCTAAAAAGGGACACTTGGAGCATGTTAAGTAGACTGTTGGTTAATTAGCTCATTAATTGTCTAAGTTTAAGCTCGAGAGAAAACAAGTTTCTTGCACTTCCGTTGATAAACAGAAAGGTTCCTCGGAGCCTTCATACTTTTTTATGTTATGTCATTAATTGTACTGTGTTATTGCAATGAGAAAGATGAGAAATGTATGAGATGAGATGATTAGATACAGTGGTGTTTTGATTCAGTAGTACAGCATAAGGAGTGGCCGCAGATTGTACCTTACATTAAAGCTCCACTATGTAGGTGTTTGTGGATTTGGAGACCTCCCTGGTGAAAATGTGTAATTGCATGCAAACAGCTGAATCTGATGACAAAAAGATTGTTCAAAGAGAACTACGTGTAAACTTGGTGAAGGTCTTGTCATCATATTACCATTGTCATCATATTTATATCAGTATGATGTTGATTTTGAAATCATTTGTGGCCTAAACAGTGAGCCGGACCTTCTTTTTAAGCCTGTCCATATGATGTTAATGCATAAATACGTATAACCTGGAAAAACTCCAAACCCAATGCCTAATTCTTTCAGCATCTTACATAGTGCAGCTTTAATGTAGTCATGTTTGCCATCTCCAGTCAAATGTTTTTATATACTTATTCCTTAATACAACTTGTATACATTGGACCAAAATGGCATTCTTCAGGCCACGTGGTGTGACACACAACAGCAGTACAATTTACAGGCCTCTATAGGGTGCAGAATATACAATAGTACACAAGAAAATAAATATACAGAATGTAAATACATGGCAAAAAAACATCTTTTTTTACAATGGGAAAATTGGCATGAGCAGGTAGTGATTAAGTAAGTGGTGCAATCATTGTCAACAGTAAATTTCCCAGGTTGAGGTTGAGACATAGTTGGTTTTAAGAGAACTTAAAACAGTACAGTATTTATAAGAAAAGTCTTTTTAGGGCATTTGCCCTCTACAGCTGACTGCTTACCAAGATTGGTATGTTTGCTCAAGTATGATCACTGTTTTGCCCAGAGACCCAATCTGTGATCTGGGGTTCATGAGGGGGGTTGCATGATTAGTTCATTTTGTAATTTGACTACCTTGACTTCTCTTTCTAAGCTACTTGATGGCAAGGAAAAATTGTTGTAGACAAAATCGCTTTCTTCCACTGTTTGAGTGTTTGTGTCCATAGAGAACCATAAAAAGAACCTAGCCATAAGCTAATATGATTGCCATGAGATGTCATCCCTTCATACAATGCGATACATTGCAGCATGTTTTAGTGTGTTTTAGTGTAATTAATTTGTGATTCAACTAGCTTTTCAAAAGAAGCCAGAGAGAGAACTTGTCGTTGTCTGTTCAGGTCTATGCATGATCTCTGCGTCATTAAACCTGTGTGCATGGGCAACTCATTGGCGGCTGAGTCAGGTTTTTGTTTGGACCATACTGAGAGCCATAACCTGAGCAACAGAGAGCAGTTGTGTAAGAAGGTGGCATTGCGTTACCTTAAACTCCCCTCACACACCTGCCTGAACACACCTGATGCTCTCCTGGCAGGAACACACAGCCCTAAGATCAGCTATCAACACAACTAGGCTGGGATTGTATTACCTACACTATCTTACCATCTGATACAAGATCAGTAGATTAGGGACACCATTAGCGTCTCCCGTATATTTAAACAGGGCCTCACTCTTCATTTACTTAGAACAGCATGGTAAGTGAGCTTATTGTATATTTCAGTTGGTATGGCCTGACAGCATTGGCAGTGTTGTTTGTGCTGCTCTAAATGCTTCTGTACTTCCTCTCATGTGACACTCTGTTCCTGTTTTGACCTTTAAGTGTATATAACTAAGTCAGTAATGCAGTGGAAAAGCCTGTGTTGTGTGAAAATATAAAACATGGCACAAGTACAAGAGGACCTAAATCCCTGCTCCTTGCTGTATTTAAGGTGTGCCTCAGGGCTCCGCCTTGGGCCCTCTGTTGTTGAATGTTGTTTTTTTTTTTTTTGAATGGACAATAATGTGGTTTATGACAATACTGATTTTTTGTATTATCTGGGCCTTTTGTTAAACCAGCACACACATCTTCCTCTCGCATGCGATCTCACTAATACGCTCACTGTCTTTCACAAAAGAGCATGTTTGGTTTCGGCTTTCACCCTTTATTATGGCAACAAAGAGACATGCTCACTGGATTTGTCCCGACTTACATAAGTCAGGCTACTCAGCAAGGTCCGGCAGGTTTTCGGGGGACATGTACTGAGGTTCGGGGACATTTTGCATTGGACTTATTGCAGTGCATTGTTATTGTTGGTTACACTTAAGAAAGCTTGCCTGTCTGTGTTAAAACAGCTTGGACAGTTTTGTTTTGCCTGCACTGCTGGATACGTACTGGCCTTTGTAGAACTGATATTGCTCAAGGCTGCAGTATTCCTCTAACAAGTCATGCTTGGTTATTGATTAGCATTTTGATGAGTGAAGGCATTTTTTAATTTTACCAAAGTGAATTATATCTTAAAAGATGCTAGCTCTTCCACCATGGCACATTATTGGTATGTGGAATGTTTTTAAGTAGGACTGTTAAAGTCAATACATTAATCATTTAAATAATCTGCAGTCGTAACCTTATCATTTTAATACAGCTTTTAAAAGGCTTTTATAGCGAAACCTTCAGCAGACCACACAGGACAGACACTCACAGGAATACTGTGTATATGAATCAGGCAGCAGCAAACTAACAAAAGCAGCAGCTTAATGGAGTTTAGTTCCCCAAGATATCCTCTACTGTAACAAGAACCCAGCTGAACAAGAGTGAAAGGCTGAAGTCATGAAGTAGCTGAACCACTGTCTGTAGATATGATCTGCTATTTACACTCATTCACTGTATAGGTGGTATATATATATATATATGATATACACACTCATTGACTGTACACATTTGTATGCTGTATACACTCTTTCATTATATCGATATAGATGATATGTTATATATACATTAATCCACTATATATATATGTTTATATATAACGTGTGTGCTCTACAGGACATATACACTCATTCCCTGTGTGTGTGATATTTATGATGTATACGGTGCATATGGCACTGCACTGAGTCAGACTGTACAGCCTACCTGCAGGGGTTTGGATGGCACCTCTGCAGCGTGTAGGCGAGAGGATGAGCCTCAGGATCTCACAGACACAGTCAGATGTGAGAGTGGGAGGTGGGGGTGTAATCTCTTACACACAAATACAAAATGATCTGCACTGTTTGACCCACAGTGTGCTCCAAAACTCTGAAGTGTCTCCGCTCAACAGCTTCTACAGAGCTTCTGGTTACATATAACAGCACTCGGTCTCTCTCCGTGTGGTGTGGTGTTGTAGTGACAGTTAGCTGTGGAACCGGTTTATTGAACCACAGAACTGGCAGAAGTTCAGAGTGTGTGGAGGGAGGAGAGCACACACATACACACACACACACTACATAATGGACTACATAATGTGGATAATGTGTACATAATTGTGATTATATTGCAGCATATTGATTTTGATGCACCCTGTGACATGTTAATGGTACAGATTTGTAGGGATGGGCAATATGACGATATTTTATCATTATTGTGAAAAAATATAGATATATATCTTATATCTTTGGATGGTCCAAAGTCAATCTGTACCTCAAGCCCTTTGAGATTCAGGTATAGCTTAGCTTGACTCGCCATCCTTTCAGGTGCTTAGAAGACAACCAAGACTCTTCTCTGTCCTAACTCTAACCCTAAACCTATAAATGTTACATAATCATGACTGCCTACTAATACGAACTGATGCTGGCTAAGACAGTTAAGGTTAGTGTGTCTCAGTGTGCAGCTGCTGAGATACGTTCTCTTCCAGCTTAAGTAGCTTTTTTATTCTTGTCCTCTCAGGGCAAACGTTTTTTTGCAGTTCTTAGTGCTGTCCAACTCGATAAAAAAATTGTTTCATTTTTAAATAAAATACTGATCTCTAGATCTGCCACCAGATTTTCGTCATTGCTCCGATATTGATACTCTAATCTCCCAAAGCTCATGTTAGCCTCTTATTCGGATTTCCTCTTTAACCCATTTCATCTAAAATAGTGCAGCAGTTACATGGTAGCACATGTGTAACAGTCTGGTGTTGAGGGTTTACTCCTAAATTACTACAGATATACATGTGGATGTATCATTTATAGTTTGTTTGCTTCCTTCTGTAAGTTCATAACCCGTTTAGCCTCTCTGGCTTTGGTAAAAGCTCAAATCAAACATGTTGTGTGGTGAGTGAAGTGGCTAAACCAGCATGTGGGTGTCTGGCTGGTGCTAAGGCCAAAACTGAAATGCTGTGGGGTCAAATCCCACAACTGATTCGGTATACTTTAGGCAGCGGGCATGTTCTCAAATCGGGCATGGTAAGAAAGCAAAATTACTAATTTCTTCTATAGGACCAACAAAGTACATAACAATCATGCTTTATTATTTTGACGTTTTTCCTGCCTCTGATATGTCAGTGCCCCACACCATCAATCAGTGACCCCTCTAAAATATAAATGAGTGGAATGTGTTTGTTTGGACATGGAATAGAAATTTGACGTGATTATTTTGAAATGACACATCATTCTCAAGTACTGTGTTAATTATTAAACACTGTAATACACCTTATTACTGTTATGCTGCCCAACCTAAGACTGGCTCTTTAGCACAATGAGTCAACCACAATAATGATACAACCTATTAGTGCAGGTGGAGCTGCAGCATCCCGAAGTACACGTACCTGAACCACAGATCAGCCAACATCTTAATAACTCCCTGATTACAGATTGCGTGTTAATGTCCGATTGTGCTGATCTCCCTGTCTCTCTCTCTATCTCTCTCGGTAGGTGGTGATGTCTAGACGTGATCAGTGTGAAGGTGGTATGTTTGAGGATGAGTCTGACCGGGATAGCGCAGTGGGCAGCGCTGCAGGGTCTGAGCTGTCAGATGGAGGGAGAGGAGGAGAGAAAGAGGAAGCACTGCCACTCTACTTACCTGGAGACAAGTCAGTTTACAACACCATAAACAAACAAACCTACACAATGCAGCACTCAGAGGTTTCAGTACCTCAAATGTTATGTACTGGTTTAAAAAGTAATTAAACAAACGCATTGATCGTTCTAGAGCACAGTTTCTGTTTAGTAGTTAAGTTAAATCATGTTTTGGTAAAAACATCATTAAATCATTATTAAAATGTGCCATAACTTTTCCACAATCCATATTTGATATGTTTGTGTTTCTTATCAACATCTTAAAATAACAGTTCTCTGTAGAAGAGAGATCTTGAAATAAGTGTAGATTATTTATCTGAACATTTATAAAGGCAAGGTGACCAGGGGGTTTCCAGACTTTTGCATCTGTATATTAACTCTGCATTTCCAAAAGTACCTTTTGGACGATTTGGAGTGGTTCAGAGCTGTTCCTCCAACAACCGTACCTCCTCCTTTTCTCCTACTTGTTCTTTCAGGTCTGTAGATATGACCATGAACCCCTCAGTGATCTCTGACCTCTCAGCCCGCTCGTCTGCTTCTCTGAATGAGGAGCAGTTTGAGGATTATGGCGAGGGAGATGACGTGGAGTACAACTCTATCAGCCCAGAGGACGACACACGCACTAACGGGTTCTCTGACCTGGGCTCCTCTGGACCCTCCAGGTGAGTGTTTAGGACTGCATATTATTCTGTGTAGTACTAGACCAAAAATCTACACTCATTTATTACACTCTTCATAGTTTTACAATTGCAGACGCTGTTACCCTGTTCTTTAATGGTCAGGACCACCACAAAGCATTTATTATTTTGTTGGTAGATCATCCTGGTGGTGCCTTAGTGTGTTGTGTCGAGAGTGTGTTAACGAGTCGATCAGACTTGGTGCTGCTGGAGTTTCTAAACACTGTGTCTACTCTATTAGTCACTCCAGCCTCATATGTTTCTGCACAGTTTCTGTTCTCAGTCTAGCAGCACTGCTCTGTCTGATCCCCTAGTAACAGCCCATATATGGAAACTAAGCTAATGACTTAATAAAAAAACAAAGCATTTCCATATATCCACCTATTCAGCCTAAATCACTTAAGCCCTGGATTAGATGGAAAGGTGGTATCAGAAAGTACCTCCCATGTAGGACAGAACATGTAGAGTTATCCTGTTTAAAGGAAACAGGGGATGTAGAATTAAGGCCCATGACATCACAGAGCCTGCAGTATTTCACCAGAAACTAGTGGGACACTCCCAAAACACATGCAGAGTCATACACATAGTTTCACATGAGGCAATACAGTTCTGCAAAAAGAGCTGCTTGTCACAGCCTCGCTGTAGTGTGAATGAATAAGACTGTAATACGTAAAACAAGCTTAAAAGTGGTAGTTTAACCGATTTTCTCCTCACCTTGATGTAGTGGATCAGTCAAGACGTGTGGCATCTAGACATGATTCTGTGGTTTGTGCCACAATATGAGAATATGTCATCAATAAACATGAACAAAAGTATAGAAGCACTTCTAAAAAAAATGTAAAAAAAGCTGTCTTGAATTCTGTTCATACTATTGTCTGTATTTAGAGATAGCAGTGTGTCATACATTGTGAGAACCCACATAATCACATCTATTACAAAAAGTGTAATTCCACCGAAATTTTGAAATGTCTGTATAATTACACAGTTGAGATATAAACAAGACACATTCCAAGAAAGTCAGAATTGCTCATAGTGGTGGTGAATGGAAACAGACATTCACCTCTGAAAGCTCCCTCACAGAAAGTTAAATGAAATAGTTATAAATATGCTGTCTGATGTCTGAGACTTTGTTTTGCAGTAGTTTTAAGACAGACTTTTGACTTAAAATACATTTAATGGTTGAGGGATACATGCTGGGAGTTGTGATGCAAAATAGTCCCCAAAGAAAGCGGATTATTATCAGAGTTTCTGCTATTTTATCATCAACATTCAACAAAAAACTCAGACACGTGTAGGTTCACTCGTGGTTTTGATATAAAGTATCTTTATTTGTATTGTTCACCTGGTGAGCCCTGCTTCCCATCACCACCACTACTGTAAAGAACATCGGAACCTTTTCACACCAAACCACTACTAATGACCCTGTTTACATCTCAAACACTGAATTATGCAAAAAAATCCTCTTTAACATGTCAATTTTAGGCATATTTGTGATTATTTATATGTGTGTAGTTAGCCTGATGCTAGTTGGTGGGGTATAAGCATCCATTGCTTGTTAGCTGCATTAGCTTGTAGCTCCAATTTAAAACCAAACAGAAAATTGTTGCTTTCTGAATCACAGAGGAAGAAAGTTGACGTCTTTTAAATGAGTGCATTTTGCCGTCACAGATGTGTGTGTGTGCGTGTGTGTTGTGCAGCAGGAATATTCAAAGTAACTGTGGAGTTCAGAGCTTCTCTGCAGAATGTTGAGTAACGTTGGAGTGATTCATTGTGGCGTATTTAATAATAGAAGGTTTAGAAAGAGGATATCCTGTAAGTACGGCAGTGCAACTGATGCTGCCCAGCTTCACCCTGTTGTGCATTAAAGATTCGTAAAATACAGGATATTGTAATGTGTGGTCCTAGCCCTCTAACTAAAATAACTAAGCTAAAAAAAGGATTGCTGAGAGTAAATAATGCAGTATTTGCAGTAGTTGTATCTGCCCAACACTGACAACTGAGATGTCTAGTAGTTGGTAAACTGCTAAAGCCATTTTCTAAAAGGCCTGTATGACCCAAACTATCCTATATTTTATTTATATAACAAAAACAACACATTTATGCATTACTGTGCCAATATTTTAGGACATTCTATAAAAAACTACTTTTCTAGACAGAAAGCTTTTATTTGCTCAGCAAACTACTTTATTTTAAATATTCAAGTAGCATTTAATACACTAAGTAGTGTTTTACATGAGTCAGTGTGTTTCTTTAACCCTTGTCAAGCTTTTCCCTGTGGCAACCCAGTATTATTTGCAGTTATCATTTAATACCTGCTTTGACTTCTCACTACTTTATTAAGCTAAATCAAGATTGCTGGTGAAGAAATTTAATAAACTCATACAATGTGTGGGGCGTACTTTGGTTTACAAGATATGATCTACATCTTATCAAAATATCAAGATATTTATGCTACTTTGTATTGTAATTATGCTTATTTACATCTGTTTTAATGATATCTGGTGTTCTTACTTGTGCAGATAAACTTTTTGCTAAGATAAAGGGTTTCAAACAATGAGCTTAGGTGCCTAAGAATCTTGCAAACTATTGTATATATCCACCTTTTCCAGCTACAGCAATTAAGCTCCACTCACTCACACTGGCTTTAAAAGAACTGTTTTAGCTTAAATTGTTTTTAAATAAGGCACAATACAAAGCAGCCAACCAGAATAGAGGCCATTTACATACATACAGTGACACAAACAGTGGCCTACTTTATTGTGAGACATTCAAAATTGGAAGGATTAACATTTGGACACCAAACATGTCTTGGCTGATCAAATACATGCAGGGTAGCTGCAAAATTATAGACAGATTTTGGCAGATTAGTTTGCAGTGTGTATATACACACACACACACACACACACACACACGTCTCCTCATGTCTCTGCAGCTGCTGAAGCGTTTCTCGGCAGAGTTATGTCTTCAGGGAGTTTTAGACTGGACTTGTTTTTAATAATTTTATTTTAAAGGTTATTTTGTGTGTGTGCACATGTCTTATTTGTGTGTGTGTGTGTGTCTGCAGTGCGGGTCAGACACCACGGAAGGTGCTGCAGGTGAACGGTGATCATCCAGAGCTTTACTGCTCGCACTGCTGCAAGAAATTTACTCAGCTCAATGATCTTGAGAACCGACTCAGAAACATCAAAACACACAGGTAACACACACACACATACAGTTTTACCCATAATACCCTTCCCCATCACTCCCAGCTTTACCCAGCATACCCTTCCCAGTCACTCCCAGCTTTACCCAAAATGCCCCTCCCTATCACCCAAGTGATAACCACACTGTAATGTGGATTTAACACCATCTATAACACCTATAATTAATCTCTCTCTCTCTCTCTCTCTCTCTCTCTCTCTCTCTCTCTCTCTCTCTCTCTCTCTCTCTCTCTCTCTCTCTCTCTCTCTCTCTCTCTCTCTCTCTCTCTCTCTCTAGTTAGTTTAGTGTGTTTCTTTAAGGGTGAAGTCACAGATAGAGTCTGTACTTTTTCTGTTTGCTGACTCTGCACTCTTCCCTGAGTCTGCTCCCTCTCTCCTCCTTGTCTTTCCCCCTGGGAATAGAAAGGCGGCGGGGGGTGTTGAAATTTTTCTCTTAAAGGAATATTTCATTGTTAATCTGCAGCATCTATAGCATGCAGTCAATCACAGTTAATCATTTCAGCATGTTTTCCTGCACCTGCAAAAGACAAACAAATAGTGATTCACACTCACTTGTAATAAAATCTCTGATGTTCTTTAGAGCAGAGGCAATGGGAATCAGGGCTCACCATGTCTACAACACAAAATACACATTTTATTTACTATCAAAGCAAGCAGTGAACCTTCACGTGTCTTCTGAGTGTTTTATATGGAATGTGGATAATGGTAAAATAAGGGAAGGTCTGAAATTAATAGTTAAGTTCTATTTTGCCTCCTGACACCCTGCTTGTTTACATCTTAACTGCTTTATTATGTAGAATGCAGGTATAAAGTCAGCACTATTCTAATTGGTGGGGTGTATGCATAAGCTACTTGTTAGCTATATTAGCTTCGTAGCTTCAGTGCAAATACTAAACTTCAGACACACAAACTAATTAGAGAATAAGAGACGTTTTGTCTGACAGTTTCTTTGTTGTGTGGTTTCTTATCTTTTTCAGCCCAAACAGAAAAATTTCCAGCACAGCGTTTGGCAGGTAGGTCTGTGTTAATCATTACTCATACATGCTCCAAGGTCAGCTGTGCGATTACACAGAACTGCAGTCATGTCATTGTGGTCATTTATTCAAGTATTATAGAAGTGATTTTAGAACCAGTCTGCTTTATATAGTCTGCTTTTCTGTGGTTTCAATTAAAGATGTTTCAGTGATGCAAAACATATGGACCATATTTGGCAAGCTGAAGATTGCTGCAGCCCTGTGTGAGACCCCTTGGTCACAGGACCCTGCAGTTCCTCCTTTAAAAACTAGAAGGAGATACAAACATTTTGACTTTTGAATAAGAGTTTACAGTCTCACTTGTGTTGATAGAAAACATTTGATCATATCTGACTGTAGTACCCAGTACAAGGACCACTGACTCCATTAAGTTCAGAGTTCAGTTTTCCTGACTTTGGGGCGGTTAAGACTTCATCCTTTAATAAGACTGCAGTAGGCAGAGTTTCAGCTTCTCATTGAAGATCTTCACACTTTATTCAAATGTAGAAAATGGACAGTAGTCCAATGTCACCGTTTATTCAGGAGCAGTAAATGAATTCAAAATCAACTCAGTCAGTAGAGATCCCAGCTGCGAGTGACAAACTCTTCATTGCTTTTCTAGTGGAAAGCATCCTGCACAGCATCATATTTTTCCCCACTCGTGAGGAGCAATGAATTACCTTTTTAAATAAAATATATAATAATATAATATAATATATTGGCAGAATATACATCAGCTATATTTTTTGATACAGTCTTCCTCTTGTGGGAACAACAAACAGCAATATTCCAAACAAATCATATTACATTTGCAGGTTGCACTTTTGCAATTCGATAGTATTTGTGAATACTGGACTTTCTCCTGGAAAGAAACATTTATCCTTCACACACGTTTTGACAAAAGCAAACTGAATGTTCCATTGTTTAAATTCTGATTGCAGCAGTAAGCATAATGTTCCATTATTCCCAACTTTCAGCAGTGCAGTAAACCGTTTTTTTGGTTTTTAAATGCTTGTAGTTAAAGTTCACAGTAGTCAGTGAACACATAAGAGTATGAGTGTTTATTACGATAGTACCAACACCATGCATCAATTCTGCTATGAAGTTTGGAACATGTGTTTTTTGTTTGCCCCCCGAAACACAGTCTTGCACTGTATTTCTGTGAGTGCAGCAGCAGGTTCTTTTACCTGTGAGAATTGAGGCGTTTTCCCAGAAACCTTCAGTGAACTGTATATTAACAGTATGATTAGTTGATAAAATAGGAGAAGATGCATACTCACTGTTTAACTGTGCTGTGTGTGTGTGTGTGTGTGGAGGTGACATGATGAGATTTATGGGGTGTGTGTCACTCTTCACACCCTTTAGTTGTAATATTAATAATGGATTCCCGCCACTTTAACTGAATACGAGTTTGTGTGTGTGTGTGTGTGTGTGTGTAGAAGGGGCTGAAGTAACCAGGACAGGGGAAGGAGTGTGTCTGTGTAGCTTTAAGCCCGACTCTGCACAGTCACATCTCTCCTGCAATGCAGTCTGACTCCAAACCCTCAGCTGAGGAACAGAGCTCAGTTAGTGTTGTGCAGAAGTGGTGCATTGTGGGTAACATAGTTTTAACGTGGTAACATGTAGTTCTATTGATGAATACGTCTTTATTAGGATGTGATCTACATGCATTCGTGCTGCAGTTCAGGATTTGATGCTGTATGTATGACTCTCTCTTTTTAATTTTTTTCATTTTTCTTTTCTCATTTTTTTATTCTTTTATGCCTTTTTTTCTTTCTTTTTTTCTTTTATTCTTTCTTCTCTCTTGTTCCCTCTCTTTTCCTCACTCTCCCCTTTCATTTTCTTGGATTTTCTTTTCCAATTTTCTCACTGTCCATTTTTCTTCGAACACTTCCTTTTTTCATTTTGCCATCTTTAACATCGCTCTCTTTCATTTTCTCCTCATTTTCTTGCTTATTTTCTCTTTCTTTCTTCATTTCTTTTTTTCCTTCTCTCACATTCTTCTTTTACTTACTGTCCTCCTCTTGGTTTCCCCTCATGCTCCCTTTTTTCTTTCTTTCTTTCTGTTTTCCCTCTCCTTTTCTTTCTTTCTCATTTTTTCACTTTTTTCCTCTGCACTTACCCACTCATCCATCCTCTCGTTCTCCTTCCCTTTCTTCCGTCCCTCCTCTTCCCCCTTTCTTTCTCTCTCCACCCCCTCACCCCCCTCTGTCTCTTGTTTCTGTGCCTGGTGCAGTGAATGTGTGTTCTCACTGCTGTGTGGGTTTGTTCTACAGGCAGCTGCTCCACCACAGTAACCTCAGCAGCAGTAACGGCAGTACAGAGGATCTGTTCAGAGACAGCATCGACTCCTCCGACACAGACATCTCTGAGAAGGTAACACACACATGCACACACACTGTAACTGACCTCTTTAATTGAATCTGCCTGATGAAGTTAACCCGTCTGCGCTCCGTCCGAAATAGTCCATTAGACCTAATTTAAGGCTTTGTGCCATTAAGTTCATGTAATTAAGTGTTGGGGTTCGTTTAAGACCATTTATTTTGAGCCAAGGTCGTTTCAGTCTTCACAATCGATGACTAAAAATTTTAATCTCTTGCTGAATCTGGATGAGGAATATGAACATCTAATCTGTATAACCTCTTTCTGTACATCCATTCAGATAAGTTGCCTCAGAAGATGAGTTAACTTCTATAATTCACTGCACTCTGAGCTCCCACAGCTGTTCAAATCAGCCTAATGACAAATCTTGCTAATAAAAAAGTATGCCTTTCCTTTTATTGACCAGGTGACGAGGCTAACCACTACAATAGAACTCTTGGTATATTTGCTCTTTTTATTCAAATGGGGGGGGTAAGAGTTCTGTCCTTTTGGGCTACCTTTGTTCTGTTTACTGAGCCCTAATTGTAGCCTAAGGCTAGCTGCTTGTTAAGACGTAAAGTAAGTCCAAGCCTTTACAGTGTTGGCTGAGGCTCTTGTCTTTTCACACCATGCCGCAATGCTGTGATCCTTATTATTTAAACAGATCTGTGTCCAAAGAAAAGACTCAGTGTCTGCCGTTAATACGGTAAGTTTCTAAAACAAAGTTTGGCGCTAACAACAATGCTAATAACCGGAACATAAAGATGAGGGTTTATAGCAGAGGTGGGAGTAAGCACACACATGCAAGTCTCAAGTCACTGTGGAAAAATTCAAGCAAGTCAAGTCAAGTCCCTGCTGTAAGCCACGCAAGTCTTAAGTCAGGTCATTCAAATTATTACGAACTAACAGTTTCCACATTTAAATCAACTGAAAAGACATGAGGTCATGAAGAGCTGAATTTTATTTTCAGTGTTGAGGAATACTGTTGCATTTTTTCTTGGAATTTTAACATATCTGTAAAAGGCTGCTTCTCATATGACAGTGTCATTGTTTTTTCTTACAGTAGAAAAATTAATGTACAATAACTAGGGCACCCTTTGAAAACCTTTGTCTTTTAAAAGATGTTTATAACCTATGGATATTCAATCTTCATTTGAACAATATATAGGATGGAGATAGTACAACTGAACACACACACCTATAGTTATGTTTTTTGAAATCATGTGTTCATTTGTTTGTGAGGAAAACGTTAGAACACCCTGTATATTTATTATTTATTTATAACTTAAAATGCCTAAAAATATCATCAGAAACAGCACATCAGCTGCAGATGATTCTTTAATGCTGATTTTGGAGGAGTCTGTCTTATACATATGAGTTTGCTCTGGATTGTTGAGGTGAGTGCGATTACCATGACCAGATACAAGGAGCTCTCTGAGGCCTTCAGAAAGTTTTCTGTTTCATTTCATAAGCATGGCTGTTTTTGGTTGTTGCAACTTTTCTAATGGATACCAATGAGAAATCTGTGTTTGAAATGAAAAAAAGAGAGATGAGTAGAGCCCCCCCAACAATCAATAAAATACACACCAATCCAGTTAAATATTTACTTCTTTGTTTTTAATGAAACACTGACATTTTTTTCTGCACCTACTCAGGTGAGTCAGCTGGAGAAGAAGTTGTGTGAGTTGGAGAACGAGTGTTTAACGAACGGTGATGTGAAATCCAAACTCAAACAAGAGAACACACAACTAGTCCACAGGTAAACACACGCTATGTTGTCAAGTAATTAAGTCCAACCGAGCTTCACTAAGCTAGTAAACTTTCAACCCATGTTCTGCCAAACATTGCAGGTCTCTGTTCCCTTCCAGGTGAATCCTGGTTAAGTTCACTGTGGTGGGAACACTCTTGATGGTCCACACCAAACAAGAGAATTCAACATAGAAGCATGCTTTTCTGCTTTCTCTGAACATCCTACTTACACTTGCTCAAATGGTTCCTGCAGTACAAGCTGCGGCTGATAACAGAGGATCAGCAATAAATGAATAACGAAGCTTTTAATTTTGGCACATGGATTGCAGAACCTCCATCTCACTCTGTCCTTACATTAACTACTTCCATGTCCTCTCTAACTGCATCCATATATCTCCTCTTCTTTGGTTTTCCTCTTTGTCTTTTTCCTGGCAGCTGCATTTCTAACATCCCTCTACCTCTACCCGCTGTCCCTCCTCTGTACATGTCCAAATCATCTCAGCCTGGCATCTCTAACGTTATCTCCTAGTTGTAACTCTGATGATCTCATTCCTAACCTTATCCATCCTTGTCACTCCCAAGGTTAACCTCAACATCTTTAGCTCCAGTTCCAGTTTTTTCTGCTTTCTTTTTGTCATACCAGAATTAAGGAGGAACTCTAGAGGTTAAGCACCTCTACTTTAATGCAAAGTTTCTTTTCCTCGTATGATGGCAGGCGTGACGGTAATAGAGCACTTGTATCCCTGCACAATTTCTAACCAATACACAAAAATTAACATGAGTTTTGGTTTGGGTTTCAGCAAATGTACTATAAAAACAATGTAGCATTAGCACTGAAACACAGACAAAGTAAGAAAACTAAAAAAAATGTAGTTGATTTCATCTGACAAAAGTGTCTGTAGGAAAAGTTGAATTACATTGAAAGTTCCAAAATCAAGAGTCAACACTTCTGAAATGTTGGAATGAGACATGTTTAAAACCTGCTGTGCTCTGATTAAGAGAACATCCAGCAATGCTAGTTGAACATAATTTGTGCAAACTGCATTGTACATGTAGAATATTTCAAATTGTTCTTTAAATAGAGACAACAATTAACCTAATTACCTATGAACAATACCAAATACTGACCTACATTCAGTTGATTGCAACACTGCACTTTTAAATTATTCTTTTTTGTAGTTTGTGTTGTAGCTAGATAGTTAGCCATCACTGTATCCCCTGAGGCGCTACTGATGAGCTAATGAACTGGAAATTCTAGCCGGATTGGGTGCTCTGTGATTGTTCAATGTAAATGACTCTTTGGGCGTGACTTTGATTGAACAAATTGCTCTTGAGGACAGATGATTGCTGTATCTCAGCCGATAGTTTCTGAATAAGCACAAAACCCTCTTTTTGTGTGTTCAGGGTTCATGAGCTGGAGGAGCTCCTGAAGGAGCAGGAGACCCGAGCGGACATGATGATGGAGGTTGAACAGAGGAGACACCGAGAGACGTTCAGCAAACTGGAGAGAGACAAAAACACTCAGATAGAGCTGCTTACCAACCGGTACACAAACACTGTAACACCTCCATCTGCAGGTGGAGCATGAGCTATCTGCAGAATTGTGAAAGCCCCACCTGTCTCAGTTTCTGCTGCTACGCATGTCAGACTTTCAGCTCAGGCTACCTGGTGGCTTCCGTAACACTGATGCTAACAAACTTAGTTCAGCCGTAGAAAGGAGAAATTTAAAAAAATAAACTGGCCTTACAAGATGTTCAATCCACACACGTCTGAGGACCCAAACCATCAATGTTGGCTAATTAAAACTACACACTGAAAGATGGTTCTTTAAGGGTTCTTGAGTAAAGACAATATGTTTTTTTTTACAAGCCAGGAAAATTAGCCTAAATGGTTCTTTGCATGAAAAAATATTTCTTCTTATTTCTGGTGAATAGGCTCTTCTTTTTTACAAGCTTGATATTGTAACAATAGAATATTGTGTATTGCTACTATATAGAACCGTTTTTAAAAATATTCATATACAACACATTCTTCGTCCGTCTAAAGAACCATTAGGTCATGCAAAAAACACATCGCTGTCCAAAATATTTACTTTTAAACTTTATCTCTACATTGTTAACTTTTGGCAGGAGAGATTAAAAACCATTCCCAACTTTCAATGTATGTTAATGTAAAGAGGTTTTATTCCAGAGTTTGGAGCATTTATATTGGTCCATTCATCATGAAACTTTCACCAGATGTAAAAGGAGCTGTTGCATTCAAATAATGTGCTTAATGTGGGGTATTGAACTAAAACAACAATCATTTTTACTGTAGTTGTTTCCACTCCCATCATAGCAAAAAACCTTCTGGTGGCGTCTTGTACTGCAACTACATTTTTATGGTACTTTTACTTTCTGTAGGTGCCCAGTATAAAGAAAAAGCTTATTGGCTTAATGTATAAAAACAATGCCCAAAGTACATCAACCATTCTCCACTAGCAAAGAGATAAAGCTGAACTAAAAAAATGTGTCCTGTTTTCATCTGTTTGGTAGTAGAAAG
Source organism: Megaleporinus macrocephalus (assembly GCA_021613375.1). NCBI lineage: Eukaryota > Metazoa > Chordata > Actinopteri > Characiformes > Anostomidae > Megaleporinus > Megaleporinus macrocephalus. The sequence goes on along the minus strand of CM038704.1, from coordinate 35,663,538 downwards.
TGCTTTATATGATGTAAAAATTGGGTGCTAGAACCCAGTATAACCCAGTTAGGTGCCCAGTATAAAGAAAAAGCTTATTGGCTTAATGTATAAAAACAATGCCCAAAGTACATCAACCATTCTCCACTAGCAAAGAGATAAAGCTGAACTAAAAAAATGTGTCCTGTTTTCATCTGTTTGGTAGTAGAAAGTGCTTTATATGATGTAAAAATTGGGTGCTAGAACCCAGTATAACCCAGTTAGGTGCCCAGTATAAAGAAAAAGCTTATTGGCTTAATGTATAAAAACAATGCCCAAAGTACATCAACCATTCTCCACTAGCAAAGAGATAAAGCTGAACTAAAAAAATGTGTCCTGTTTTCATCTGTTTGGTAGTAGAAAGTGCTTTATATGATGTAAAAATTGGGTGCTAGAACCCAGTATAACCCAGTTAGGTGCCCAGTATAAAGAAAAAGCTTATTGGCTTAATGTATAAAAACAATGCCCAAAGTACATCAACCATTCTCCACTAGCAAAGAGATAAAGCTGAACTAAAAAAATGTGTCCTGTTTTCATCTGTTTGGTAGTAGAAAGTGCTTTATATGATGTAAAAATTGGGTGCTAGAACCTGAAGCCATGTTAAACTCTTTTGTTACATTAAGCATTCTAGAAGTTGTTGTTTTGTGACAACCTATAGTTTTAGTGCCCACAGTGTTGAAATGTAATTCCTTAGAAAGTTGTGGCACAAAGTTGTCACAACATCCTAGAATCCTTCATACGTTCCATTATATCCATCAGGAAGTCCTAAAACCATAAAACATCACCATTTAGTAGTAATGTTTTGACAACCTTGTTCAGAAAACATAAAGATTTCACAACATTATCAGAAAGTAGACAACATTGTGTGTTTGCTGGGAATTCTTATGCATCAGTTAGTGTGCTCTCATGTTGTGTTTTTAAACAATCTGTAACGGATTTGTTTGTGATTTCTGACACTGACTCATTGTTATTGTTATTGTTATGAGTCACAGTTATCTATAAACCTGGACAGAGGCTAAAAACAGCACTACAAGCCTGATGTCCGTTTTTCTAGATGCTAAATACAACTGCAAATTGGTACATAGGCCTTCAGTACCTTTTTGTGAAATAGTGGCCTGGTGTGTGTGTGGGTATGTGTGTGTGTGTGTGTTTGTTAAAGTTGCTTGTTGTTGTTTTTTCTGCAGTGTCCAGCAGCTGGAGGTGGAGAATGCAGAGATGCTGCTGAACATGAACAGACTGAAATCTCAGACGGAGAAGCTGGATGAGGTGTGTGGGTTTTTTCTGCAAACAGAGCTTAAGCGATGGGCAGCATGCCAATATGATATTATAAATAATGTTACAATTGACTTCTCAGAGGATATCGTGGATAATATTAGTAATACCTGAGCATACAAAAGGTCTGATCCAACATCGTGATGTGAAACGTGGGCCAACTTGTAGACACTCAAACGGTTTTGGAATGAGGATGTTGCATGATTATTCTGTGGGATCTACTAGATTATTCTTTTGGGTCACCACTTCATCTTTGTGTTTCTGAACGATTCAAACACATCTTTCTATACAGATGCTTGAATTCCTGAACATCATGGCTGGCAAAATGCAGCATGGTCCAGGAAAATACTGGAAGGGTAACATCCCTATTCAGTGGGCCAGCTAGCCCTGGATTCCAGGAACATTAAATGGCAGCTCCCAAGTGGCCTTCAATGCAATGCTAGCCAAGTCAGTCTGTTAGCTGTTTAGTGTTGGCAGCAGTTTGGCTGAGCTTAATTTTTCTTAGAGGAAGCATGTTCTAGCTTTCTAGCAGGGGGGCTAGTGAAGGTCACCCAGTGGTTCTCAGCGTGATGCTAGCCAACATAGGCATCTGTTTGCTGATGTATCCAAATTAGTAGTTAGCACTCCTCTCCAGCTGCATTGAGCTGTTCCATTATGTTGCGTTAGCAGCACTTTGCTCAGCTGATGGGGAGAACCTAGTGAATTTTACCCATTTGAGGCAAAATCACTGCAGGGTCAGTCCTAACACAACGGACATGTTTCCAGAGGACACTCAAAGAGAAAACCTGAGCATAAGTAAAAGTAAGTAAAGTGGTAAAACTTGACCAGATAACATTGTTGTATAGTGATGGGAATTTGGTGTTACCATTACATTTCAACTGGCAACACTAGGACTGAAAACCACTGTAATAGAGCTTTGACATATCAGATAACAAACCTGCCAACCAAGTTAATCATGTGAGACTCTGTGGCCTTATTAAGCCATGTCAGTCATTTTCCGTCACAGATATTCTGTCTCCTTTGAGGCTTTTCAATATTTTCAATCTTTCGATATCTTTAAAGAAAAGGTTTTATATTATTCTTCTTTTATGGGTTTGGAGCACTAATGATTGCTGGCTGTTCTGTCACACACACACACAGCTCTCAACTTGATTAAAACGTGTGAACGGTGTGCTTGTGCATTTTCATCAACACTTCTATTTTCCGCACATGCTGCAGAACCGTCTTTTACACTGTGGATCTATTATTAACTTCATGTTGCATACTAAGCTTGCAAGAGTAAGAGTGCTGAATTATAAACTCTGAATAATAAGTGTTTGTGCAGTATAGGGATGATTTGAGCTGCAGCTTTTATCAAAATGATGAAATTGTGTGTAGGACCATGGTCCTCAAAGGGCCAAACAATCACTTGTTATGAGTCCTGTATTTTTTGTAGCTATTAGTTTTGGAGCTAAACATTCTCCTTCCTTCCTGTGATAGGATTATCTCTTATCTCAGAGAATGAATAACTTGTTAATCGCATTTTGAAGAGTCTCTGACCTTCTGCTGTATATTTGTATCTGGTTTGTTTGTGTTGTATGTAGGAGAAGCAGCGTATGACAGATAAACTGGAGGACACCAGTCTGCGTCTGAGGGATGAGATGGACCTGTACAGAAAGATGATGGACAAGTTGAGGCAGAACCGGAACGACTACCAGAGAGAAAAGGAGGCCATGCAGGAGGTCAGAGAACGCCACCTAGTGTCCTTTACATGGCAGTACTTTGCAGATAGTTAACACAGACATACCAGAATTCAAAATGTTTTCAAATAATGTTTGTTTTTCTCCGTTACTTCTCATTTCACTCATTAATGTCTACCATTTGATTGTGTCCTTTGGTTTTCTTTCACTCTAATCGTGACAACCATAACTAAAACATTATTATTATTATTATTATTATTATTAATGATACTTATATATTATATGTAATTATTTAATACATTATTATTATTTTATAAATAATCACATAATTCATTCAGTCTTTTGGTCTGATATTAAAACAAAACAATAGAAAATTCTAATTGGTTTGTATATAAAAAAAATAACAGTAGCATGAAATGCTATGGATAAATTATCCAGTAGATGGATAAATATATGGTTATCCAGTAGATGGATAAATAGATGGTTATCCAGTAGATGAATAAATAGATGCTAATGCATTGTATAACTACAGTTCTATACAGAAGTTTGGGCACTGCTCGTCAAATAGCATGTATTTGTTAATTTTCTAATTGTAAACATCAACATTTTCAAATTACACATAATCTACAGAAAACACACTTCTACAGATCTAAGTATACACATGTTAAGGTTTATTTACACAGTGCCCTTTACAACAGATGTTGTGACAAAATAGCTTTACAGAAAGTTAACTGATTATTACTATAGTGCTATCTGATTAATGATTAATTACTTAATTTAACATATTGTTTTGTCACATTTCCTGTTTTATTCTTCTTTCAGTCTGACAAATTCAGTATAGACACTGTGTGTCCTTTGCAGAGGATATGTTAACCAGTGTTCTTTAAACTTTTCTAAAGCACCTCAGCGCTCCACTACATTAGCTCCTCTGAGACTGCCGCAGTCCTAGTTTTAAATACCTCAGTTAAAGGTTTGTGTCCTTGGCTTTCTCTGATATCTGTGTTTACTGATACTCTGAGAGACTTTGGCTCTTTCACAGTCACAACACAACTGTAGCCAAAGCACATAATGCATGGGTCAAACTCAGAGAGCGAAAAGCAGAACTGAAGCCATTCTGACTGTATGTTCACACAAGCAGGTGACAGGACGCTAATGTTACCCGAAGGTTGTTTTAAAATGTTGTGCGTGGGCCTGTACACTGTCAAGCTTCTAACAGAAATATGTACTACATACAGTAATTTACAAAGGTTTTACGCACTTGGGGGAAATTGTATTTAAAAATCTTTTTTACAGACAGAATTTTTTTACTCAGCAAAGAATTATTATTGATCTAAATAATATTTGTGGCCACTCAGTATTATTTCCAGTTATCATCTAATACCTACTTTGATTACTCAGTAATTAAACTAAATCAAAATTTCTGTTGAAGGAGTTTAATAAATTCATACCATGTCTGGGGTGCCCAGGAGAATTCTATAACTAAAATATTTATTTTAAACTTGATCATAAGATATTATCTACTTCTTATCAAAATAAGATTTCCATGTTACTTTGTATTGCATTTATGTTTATTCACATCTGTTCTAGTGATATCTGGTGTTATTTCTGGTGGAAATACACTTATTGCTAAGATAAAGGGTTTTAAACAAAGAGTACAGGTGGCTAAGGCTTTTGCTCAGTACTGTATGTGTTGCAGTTTTGTTTAAAATATGAAGTACAGTTATACGTTTTTCTTCCATATTTAAAGAGACACTGTTGGGAACAGGCAAGAAAAAGTCAGAGAGCAGAAGCTGGTGACCCCATGTCCACGATTGGTCAGAGGATTATATTTTAGCATCTTAGTTTGTTTGCATAAATCTACAATCATTTACATGTTTAAAGGGTATTTGCATGTTGTATGTAGTTTCATATAGCACCAAACAGCGTTGCTGTATTGACATTGTAACTAGACAAAAAGAACACTTCTGATATAGAACCATATACAACACATTCTTTATCAGTCGAATAAACTATTTCACCATGCAGTGGTTCTAGATAGAACGCATGGTTCTAAATAAAAGCCATTCACTTTACTAAAGAGACATATTTTTTAGGAGTGTAGATATAAAACATACATGCATAATAGAAGCGTTTAGGAGCACCATGATTACATCTAGACATGTCTGATGTCTGAACCTTGCCTCTTTAGTTTTAGCACTGAGGCTGAAGCTGCATACACCAAACAGCAACTTCTTGGTTGACGTGTACATGTGGGGGAAATTGGCTGAAGGTCCATGAGGACTTCACTCAGAATGTGTGCACTGGTGTCTCCTGCTGTGTGTTTAGCTGATAGAGGATCTGCGACGGGAGCTTGAGCACCTGCAGGTGTTTAAACTGGAGGCGGAGCGTGTGGGGCGGGGCCGGAGCTCATCCATCAGCTTATCTGAAATCAGCATACGCACACGAGAAAGTGAGCTCGAGCAGGAGGTCAAGAGACTCAAACAGGTGAGAAACACAAATAACGGGTAAGCAGTATGTAAGGCACATGCACAGGTCAGATAAGTGAAACATCTAGATAGGTCAAACAATGGAAAACTCATGGACAGGTCAGACAAAGGAATACACATGGACAGGTCAGATAAGTGAAACACCTAGATAGGTCAAACAATGGAAAACTCATGGACAGGTCAGACAAAGGAATACACATGGACAGGTCAGATAAGTGAAACACCTAGATAGGTCAAACAATGGAAAACTCATGGACAGGTCAGACAAGGGAATACACATGGACAAGTCAGACAAGGGAATACACATGGACAAGTCAGACAAAGGAATACACATGGACAGGTCAGACAAAGGAATACACATGGACAGGTCAGACAAAGGAATATACATGGACGGGTAAGACAGCTGAGTCACAAGGATGTATCAGACAAATGGAACACATAAATGGGTAAGACAGGTGGGACATGTGGGCAGGTCGAAAAGGTGAAATACATGGGTTAGACAGGTGTGACACATGGATGGATTAGACAGGTGTGACACATGGATGGATTAGATAGGTGAGATACATGGATGAATTAGGTGAGATATATAGGCAGGTTAGACAGGTGAGACACATGGATCGGTAAGACAGTGAGACACACACAGGTCAGACAAGTGAGATTTAAAAAAATCTGTATAGCAAAAAACAGAAGTATAGTAAACACTTTGACCTTTGGAGTGAATTCTAGTAAAAATGAACAGTTTGAGTTTGTTAGTGTTTACTGAAGTTCCGTTTGTCCTGTTCTCAGACTGGATCCAGCTTCAGGAAGACAGTTTGCAAAGTACACATAAGATTAAAAACAAATAGATGAAAAACTGTTTCAGTATCCTAACATGTAGAATTTTGTCCACCTGTGTGCATGTGTGCGTGTTTGTAGTGCTGTGTTTTCCAGGATGTTCATCCTGAACTCCACCAGCGAGTGTGTGTTAGCACACGACTGTGCCGCAGTCTGGCGGTAAAGCCTTGTCCCTGCGCCCTCTAAATAAATGATCATTAATGACTAATAATGTAATAACAACTCCACTGACTGGCTCCAGGTGGTGATGAACTACACCATGGAACCTGGCAGAGCTTTTGTTGTTAAAGGGCCCATATTGTTAAAAAAAAATAATTTTAATTCAGTGTGGTTGTTCTGTCTACATTGGTTTAACTCTGTCCATTTACACTTATTTTATTGGAAGTGCAAAAGTTTGGATACAAACCACAAAAAAACTAATTTACACGTCATGATAGATATAGAATATGGGTCTAGTAATGTTTTTTCAGTAGTATTTAGTGTTTAACATGTCAGTAGCTGCAGTGCAGCATCCTTTAGTATCAGCCGGACTAATTTAGCTTCCAGCCCATGTACTGTACTGACCACTCACTCCACTGATTATTCATCTCTGGTTCTTCTTCCTGCCCCTGATTACTTCATAACATTTAACCCATCTTGACAGTCACTTCCATTTCATCATTTAAACTGCAGCCTCATGCAGCAATATAATACATTTTGGTTGGACTAAACAGATTGTTACGATCAGGCAGGTGTTTCACAAAACTGGATTTCTCAGTTTACCAGACAAACCCTTACAGAAAAGGAAGAAATAGGGAGAAGTTATTCAGTCCTTCTTCAGTCCTTCTTCAGTCCTTCTACAGAAGTTGGTCAGTCCTTGTTTTGGAATTGTCTCGTTGTCTGGCTTTAATGAGATATCCTGCTCTGAGAAACAGTGCCTGGAGTTCGAACTGACAGTCAGAAGAAAAACAGTGAAGCTGATCTGAGATCTGTGCTTTTGTGTTTTTGTTTGTGCAGGAGAATCAGAAGCTGCGAGAGCAGAACGAAGAGCTAAATGGTCAGATTCTCAGCCTGAGTCTGCATGAAGCTAAAAGCCTTTTTGCCACGCAGACTAAAGCACAGTCACTCGCTGCAGAGATCGACAATGCTTCCAGAGACCAGGTACAATTCAAGTTATATTTTCAACATAATGAGAAACTGGAGACTCAGTTTACCTCACAATGCCTACATTTAGAGTGAGAGTTAGACATTCAACCTAATGAGAAACTGTAGACTCTTTTATGTCATAATAGCTACATTTAGATGGAGATATATATTCAACTTAATGAGAAACTTTAGAACTAGTTTTTATCACCATACCTACATTTAGAGTGACTTATACATTTAACCTGAGGAACTATACATTTAAAAATGAGGAACTGTACAACGTGACTTATTTTATATCACAATGCCTACATTTAGAAGGAATTATATATTCAGTATAAATGTTTGATTCCAGTGCGCACCCCTTGTCTGCAACATTTGATTTTATTTCTACAGTTAATGGAGGCCTTGAAGGAACAAGAGGAAATAAACTTGCGTCTCAGGCAATACATGGATAAGATTATATTATCTATCCTGGACCATAATCCGTCCATCCTGGAAATCAAGAACTAAAAGAGCCTTAGCGGATTTTAGAGGCTGATGCTAAAGCAACTGTGAGCACACAGATCCCCCTGCTGGCTTGGAGGTGGAGGTTGCAATCTTTGCAATTCTTGCGTTCTTCCAAATGGATGTGAACTTCATGCTGTGAAATGGACTTCATTCCTTTATCCTTCATTCATATTGTGGGACTTCTGGAGACACTGGAATTACTTCATGCACTTTTCCAGGACATACTTCATCACTGCTGCTCTGTACAACTATGGGAATCACAGGAAGGGCATTATGGGATTGTGTAACACAACACTGGATGTGGCCTATTTTATATGTGTATGAAGGGCCATGAGGGGGAATGTTGGGTTATTTATTTTTTTTCTGTTTTTTTTTTTACAGTAAATAGTACAAGAAACCCATTTTTCTTCCCTGTATATTACCATCATTGCTCAAACCTGTCGATCACGTCTGCTTGGTGATCAATTTTAGTGAAAAGTAAGTCGATCAGAAGGAATACGTGAGTTGTGTGTTCTTGGATGGTGTGTGGAGATGAGGCTGTATGTGGACTGCAAAGAAATCAGAGAGACGATGAAGGAGAGAGAAGGAAAATAGGAAGTGTGAGGCAGAAAAAAAAAAAGTACTGACTTTATTTTGCTATGGAAAAGACAGATTAAAGCCACTTTAGTTAGTAAGAGAGTTTATAATCAGAGTTTAATGGAAATGGCAGCATCTGAATGTTCACTTACTGTTGTGAATAATTGTATATTCATGGTTGGGGATCTTTCATTAGCCTTCCCATCTTCATACACTGTAATTGATAAGCATTGCCACTTATTTAAAAGAATAATCAAGCATTTTCCACCTTACTGCCATCTGCTGTAGCTGTAGTGAACAGTCGAATAGCACAGACATCGAAGAAATCAATGGAAAACCTGTTAGCGTGAAACACACAACAGTAGCTAATGGGCAGTTGCTTCAGTTCAAGTACAAAGACACGTGTTTGTTTATTGTAATAATTCAGTCGAAAGTATTGTTCTTGGTAATCAGCTGAATGCTAGAGACTGGAAAATTGTTAGAATATTCATTTAAGCTGTATTATGTTCATACAAGTGCTGTTTTTAAGAACTTTAGGGTCTGGAGAGGAATATAGAAGAATAAGCTGCTGTTCCAAAATGCCTCACCATCACTGTTCGTTTTCAGCGTTCCCTAATGTTTTATTTTGGGTTCTTAAACATTAGGCCAGGGTTGGTTTTGGAATTGTGGGATCGTAAGAAGCAGATAAATGTATTAGCTTTTATTGAGATTTTCATTAGTTTGTTACCTCAGTAGTCACAGTCCACCAGTACAAATGAAAACAGTCACTGTTCCCCCAGCTTTGCACATGAGCACTGTTTAATTTTTAGGGTTTTTATAATGTTTCCTTTGTGCCTTTTCATTTACCGATAGCACAGATAGACCTACTGATTGTTTAGTTGCACACTGGCTCGCTGTTTAGCTTTCTTACACAATAATCACATATAATTCAGTGCAATCTTTAACAAAAAATGTAAATACTGTACAGGATTAGTCCCTTTTTTCTATACTATGTGCCACTCATTACTTTTACATTAATTATCAAGTCTTTTTGTACACTTTTTCCAGTAATGGGGCTCTCTGTGTGTTTGTACGGTGTATATTTTTGGTTTAAGCATTATAAACATGTCTTAACAGAATGGAGGCCTTACTTCACCAATGTAGTGGCAGAAGCTACATAGCCTGGGTACTGGTACTGGTACTGGCACTGGTGAGTTAGCAGACTGGAAATGCTGCATTCAAACCCAAAACTGTGATCTAACTCATCTTTTTATTTCATGATCTTTGTTGATCATTGAGCTGAGTATGTCAGCTTGCTAACATCACCTTGTTAAAGCTGATAGTAAAAGAATCTGTGGATCTAAAATACTGTTGAAATAGCAATAGCAATAACGCTCAGCTGAGTTTGAAACCCACAACTTGTATGGCAGCAGTTCCAGTAGACTAATGCTAACAAACTCTAGCTAATGCTCTGCTAGCCAGGCTCTTGTGGCTAATGATGTCACCAGTCTAGTTCAGCCTCATCTCTAATCAGAATCAGTCCCTTAACATTGATTTATCATCATTATTATTATTATTTTGGCATTTCAGCTTTTAGAAAGGACGTTTCTCAGACGTTTGTACATTTGTATGGATGTAATAGCATTTCACATGCAGCATCGTTTTAAATGCAGTAGAGCTATGATTTTGCTCTGAGGAGAACCTTCTTAATTTATTAATATAACTTGGAGTATTGTTACATGATTCCTCTTTGGTACTTTTTTTCAGTTTGTAACTGTTGGGATATGCTGCTCAGTCCTCAGACACATAGCAGATGACTCTAGCATGTAATAGATGAGCGGCCTGGAACTGGACAAGCTTGTCTGGAACTTTTGAAATAAATTCTGAAGATTTTCTCATTGTGTTTTAAATACAGAATATAATGACTTTACATACGCTCTATGCTGAAAAATCCTCCACAATTATTGGCATCCCTCATTAAAATGTGTTCTTAGGCTTCTAATATATATATATATATATATATATATATATATATATATATATATATATATATATATATATATGTTTTTAATAATATAGGACAACAATGCAAAATAGACCAAAAATCCCACATTAAGAAATAATCATTTTACATGAAATAATTTGTACCACAATTATTGGCACACCTGATGTTAATATTTTTGTACAACTTTTTGCCAACAAGACAGCACTTAATCTTTTCCTATAACATTTCAGAAGATGGTAGAATATGGAGAGAGGGATCTTCAACCATTCCTCTTTGCACAATATCTCTAAATCGTCCAGAGTCCTGGGTCCTCTCTTTTGCACTCTCACCTTCAGCTTACCCCACAGGTTTTCTATTGGGTTGAGGTCTGGGGACTAGCTCGCCATAGCAGCGCTAATGCTTAAATGACAGCAAAATGTTTGGTTTAACTGTTCGCGTTCGTTTAACCCCTTCAGGCACACAGAGAATGTCTTTTAATGTCTTTATGCTGGATTTACTCACATGAAAAAGTCACAAACCACTAAATCTAAAATAAATTCAGGATGAATTATTTTGGGTTCAAGGTCAAAGGTCATTTCTAAGTAACCACTGTGCATTACATGGTGACTATATAATTTACATATTAGCAATCTGTTTGCTCTGTGATTTCATTGTCCTGGTTAATTTTATGTGATATATATATATATATATAAAAGCGTTTTTTCAGTTGATGCACAGACCAGTTTTGGTCACTAAAAGTCTCTATGCCCGAACTCCAAGATATACACCTTCACTGACCCAAAAGCACAACAAAAGTCTGCTCCGATAGACTTAAGACCATTTAGCCACAGAATAATAATAATAATAATTAGCCACAGGAGTTTTGGGATTCTGTTCTGTAGAGCGATGAAACAAAACTGTAAAGTTTATGAGTCTATAGTTTATAGGCGATCAATATGTTTGGAGGAGGATGACTCAATGGCTCAGTGATGCTCTGGGGTTGCTTTGCTTCCTCTGACAGTGGAAACCTGCAGCGTGGGAAAAATGGATTTAATAAAAATAAGGAAATCCTTGAAGAAAAAAAAAAGCTTTTGTCAGGAAGCTGAGGCTTGGGCATCATTGGACCTTCCAGCTTGGCCTTTATGGACACCTGACTTGAATCCAGGCTGAGGAATGGATTGGGGCTTTTGGGGTTTCAAGGTGGTCAGATGGGGTGTTTGTGGAAAGTCCCTAATTTGAAATCCCCTATTTGGTTAGACCGCCTGAGGACATTATAACTGTGTGGCTACTCACAGTTGGAGCTCTTAACTCCCTATACTTCTTATCATAAAAGATGAACAATGACATCATCATGGCGCGGCCGTTGATAGTCTATATATATTCTATATAGTAGCAGAAAGGGTTCTTCTGTTGTTACAGGCTTGACATTGTCACAATTAAAGAACCCTTAATATATATATATATATATATATATATATATATATATATATATATATATATATATATAACAATCTTATTAATCAAACACTAAAGAACCATCTTTTTTAAGAGTGTAGCTTGAGGCCGGGAAACTGACCCTGTAATGTGTTTCAGGTGCTATAAAGTTCGATGGACCCAGGGATCCAGGTATTCTGCTTGGTCCATTGGAAAAACGGGGCTGTGTAGCAGTGGCGTATCTGTGGATGTGTAGCAGAGATTACACGTGCCGTAATTGCTGGAATTTCACAGCAGCTCAAAATGCATTGGATTATGTGGTTTGGCCAAGTGACACAACAGGCCAGGCTCTCCAATGCCACGTGATGGCGCTCTGCTAATCAGAAACGTTCAATTGAGCAACACTACTTCCCTCCCAGGCCTGTAGGATTGGAGTGCTAACAGCAAATAATTTCATCTTTCAACTTGTCTTAACTAGAAAAAGAAAAAGAGGAGAAAGAAGAAGAAGGTGTGGGTTTAGGAGCCACCAGCTTGAAAATATCAGGTGGGCTCATGTTTGTTTAAATATGCATACAAGCAGTCTTTTAAAATAATTTTAAGATGCTTCTTTAAAAAGTGTTGCATTTATTAAAAGTGGTGAATTTATTATTTTTATAAGTGCACTAAAAATACAGTAGAAACCTATTTACATGTATGCCAATATTTCTATTTATAATATTTTTATAAAGTTCAGAATAAATGTGTGACGTCACGTTAGCTCCTGGCTAACGAGCTAATTTACAGCAGAGCAGCTATATTAGCGTCCTGTCTGTTTTATTTCAAGTTCAGGTTTTATATGTTTATTGTTCGTTGTTAGCAGTTCGTTGCCGTTTTAAAAGCAGAAACCGTAATTAAATACCGAATAAAACTTGTAAGTTGCATTAAACAAACTTCAAAATTAGCTTGCTAGCTAGCGTTAGCTAGCTAATATTAGCTTCCGGTGTGAGGAGAAGCCTGTTGAGAGCAGCTGATCTGATGTTTGTAAAGACATTTTAGTCATCAGATTGATTATGTTTCATGAGCTCTTGATTAAAACGTTGTAACTCTCGAGTTTAATACTGGTGCATTTTTCGGACATTGTGTAGAATGTTTTAAGAATTAGTAAAACCTTAGCATCGGATGTCTTCGCTGGTCTTCTGCTGAGCGGCTGCTCGGTTTAATTGGGTTTATTTATTCGTTTCTGTCTTGAGGGAACCTCCAAAAATGTTTCGCCAAGAGCAGCTTAGAACAGCTCTAAAGTATGTGCTAGGTAAGTTAATAAAATGGATTCTATGTATTCCTTTCCTTGCTGAAAAAAAACCTAACCATTTAAATAATTAGAATTTAAACCTGGTGTTTTTACTTTCTAATCAGTCCCAGAACACCTGTTAAACCAGTAGATCTCATTACACTGTGACATCAATCATCAGGAAAGCAAACACTACCATTACTGACTACTGGACACCATCAGGAACCAGCAGAACCTTCTAATGGATTCTGTGACTTTCTACAGTAGGCCTGTGACCGTCACCTAAAATTCAGGCAGTCAGTTGGACCTGAAATCATCTCTTAATTATTGGGTGTAATTCAAAAAGACAAACCAGTTCTTTCTATGAGAAGTTGATTATAAACAAAAAAGTAACAATAATTCAGGAACCACAGCCTAAAAACTGTATTGCCACAGTTAGGAACATAAAAATGTAAGAACTATAATAATGTGCTCTGTGTGTTTCTCCCAGGTTGACTGAGGGAGCAGAGACTAATAAAAATGCCTCAAGCCCTGTCCAAGTTTGAGCAGCCTTCGAATCGGTCTGTCTTGACGCTGACGGACAAAGTGCGAAAAAAACATATTCCGAGCAAGTGGAACAAGGTCCGGTATCGAAAGAAGATACATAAAAAAGCGTTCCCACCTATAGGCAGCATAGCCCCACATCAGCTGCCCAACGATTGCGAAGACTGGGACAAGGAGATCGAAGAGCTCTCATGCAGCTTGGAGAAAGTGAAGGAAATGGAGGATGAGATGCCGTATGGTAATCTGAAGGATTTGAAACTAAAAACACTCACAAAAACACATTTGTATAATTGTGCACTTTTACATAACTATAATAATAAAAAAACATTTATCTGCCCAAACTTTATTATCCACAAGCCTTCTTGCCTTTCTGTAGGTCCTAAGGAGGAGTTGAAGGTTACCCTGAATGAACTGACCCTGTACAAAGTCCCTGAAGCCCCCACCCCGAATCAAGACCACTACAGCCCCTCCATGCACCATGTTCCTCCTGTGAAGTGGGTCCACTACATCTACTCCCATGAGGCGGGCCAGTTCACTGATGCAGAAGAATAAAAAAGTTGAGGACACAAAAAACATGCATCGTTTGAAGTTCAGATCTTTTAGTTTTACCAAATTAAATGGGAAGAGATTATGTTTTGAACCTTTTAGCCTGGAGATGGATTGACCACTTATGTAAGTTCATGTAAAAGCAAATTTTGTCAAACATTATAATATATTTTATATTGTTGTTTTAAGTTATTTTAAGTTATTTCTTCCTTCTGATGAACATAAATTTTCCTGGGTTTGTTGATAAATTCATATTGAACTCTGGAACATTCTGCTGTTAACCTTTTTTTGTTGACTGCTATTTAAAATGTTTAGGTTCACCTGTTTGGTTCGAGTTGGCCCCGCTCCAGCAATTGCCTTCAGAAAGTGAACCCTTTATTTTATGGTGCTTAAATGCACAAAAAAGAAAGAAAAGTAATAAAATGTCTTTTATTTGATGTTGTAAGAAAGCCACTTTAAACAATATGAGGCTTGTTGCTGGTACCTTGGTCACAGATTAAACCCAGTCTTGAACTAAATTGCAACATATTAAAACAGCTTTCTTGGTGGGGATTTGACTGTGAACTGCATTGCTGTACTGGCCACATGCTGCCTCTAGATGGCAGTGTAGATCATGTTATTTGACTGTGATTTAGGTGAAAGACATGATTTATGAGTTAAACCACATGCTGCATTTTTATACAGTGACTTCATTGTTCTCAAAAACTCCATGGAAACAGACATACTTACCTACACATGTTTACTGCTAAAATTTCTCTGTCCACTCCCTTACAAAACATTTGACTTCAGTACTGAGTGAGTCACAAGCCATGGCGCTTTGCTCTCATATTGACCACCGCCTTTTCATGGGGAATTGCCTAAAGATCAGGGGTCACTTTAAGGCCAGTCAGGCTTATAAACAAATCCTTTCCTCTTAGTTCTCTTTAGTGCTATTATAAACTCCCAGTGCCACTATGCTGACCCCTTGTCATTTTAACCTGCTGATATTTTCCCCTTTTTATTACCACATGTCTGGACAAGCTATACTGCATCCCTATCTTGATATGTGTTTTTTTGTTTTGTTTATTTGTTTGTTTGTTTGTTGTTTGTTTGTTTGCATGACCAGACATTTACAAAGTAACAGATTTGGGCATAAGCAAATTTTATTTTGTCTTAGATTTAAATCCCCAACGTCTAGATTGCAATGTTGTAATCTATCTTTAACCATCAGACGCTTCAACTACAACATAAACAAGTAGCGTAAGGCCGCACCGTTAATGTTAGCACTAGCATGCCTGTGTATACCATGACAGTTTTCCTAAAATTGTATTTAGAAATTCACAATACTTTGCCTTAAAGTAGCACAATGTAATACATTTCATCCTGCATCATACAGATGGATGGATAGATACATAGATAAATCGAAAATCAAACAATCCATGCATGGCATATTAGCGGGGACCTTTAAACATTTGCATATGACTGTACATGTCAAAGCTAATTAGTTTTTTAATTTTGTCCTCGAATAATCAAAGGTCATATTTGTTTTTTACCCCAGTTTTAATCATTTGAAAATTAGTAATTAATTAAATCATTTTTTTAAACAGTGTGTGTGGTGTGAAAGGGGGAACACAGACTTTGCTCTACTGACTAATAACAGAAGCCTATGTCCCACTTATAACCCATTACTCAATAATCTGTGAAATATTTGATCATGTGCTTTGAGGTGCTGTATAGCACAATGTTAACTATAAACAGTACATCATTCAGCTAAAAACAGCCGTGTTGAAGGATGAATTCTCACACTGATCTGTGATGAGTGCCGTTGCTTTGCTTTGTGAATGTCTGTACTGGTGACCGCAGGCAGATGACTGGCACGGTAATTAGGTTTGTTCTGTGCTTGTCTTCACTAGGCTTCACTTTCACAGCTGCTCACAAGACTTCTCTAGAAATCTGAATTTTAAAAGAAATCTGTGTCACGAGGCACGGCGGGGTCATATCTGACTAGAAATGCTGGTGAAAGGGAAGTGGAAGAAGTCCTTGTTCAATCGAACATTTAGAAATATCTGGCAGAGGCAGCGATGGACATTAGTAGTCTATGACCTGCTCCTCTGACGTTGCTTAACTGGTCCAGCAGCTGGAGCGGTGGCGTAATGCGCAGTGTCTATAGCAAGCACATCCAATTAGGCCAAGTGTTTCACAGTGTCTTATGATGGGCCAACACGTCAGATGACTGCGCACTCCACAGAGCAGCACAGTGGTTTCTGCAAGCACTCTGAATAGGAGACCAGGCTGCTGAGGTGGGCTGTGGTCATGCTTTAAAATCAGTCAGTTGCATTAAAAAAGTTAATATTAATAACTAATATTTTTGGCCGCAGTAAAGTAAAATTTGCTTTTACATAGTTGACATGCAAAAGTTATGGCACAGTAAATAAATACAGATTAGGTGCTAAAATTTATCACAAAGTGCCTTATTTAAGCTGGTTAACTGTGTTAATTTCAGCACCAGGGATGGTTAAACTGTCACATGCAGCTAAGAAAATGTCATAGAAAACTCTGTAAACAGTCTCCAAGTACATTCTTGTTATCTGTGTATATTCAAACATAATTTGAATGTAATCAGAAGTGTGCATTTTCTTGATTGACTAAATCCTTTCCTAAAAGATTGTGATCACATAGAATCTGAGATTCACACCTAAAAAAAGCCCTGGCCTAATAACACATTTTGATTTTCGATGTGGAAAGAAGTATAAAAAGCAACCTCTTTAGGAAACTATTAAATATATAAATAAAGTAGTTTTCCAAGCATGTTAATGCCCAGTTACTGTATAATTGATTAGATTGATTAAAAGTTGGTTAGAAGTTGGTTTTGCGATTTCTGCTTCTCACAAGAACAACTTTGTTGTTGTTGAAGTCTGGTCTCTGGGGTAATCAGTGCATTGTTTTGAGAACACCAGCATCATCTTTGATTTTTCTTGTAATAGCTTCTTCAGCAGTTTACACCTATTTACTAGTCTCAGCCACTGACACTTCACCCTCTTGTAGACGTAGAGTCTGTGCATTAACCTGACCACACTGTCCGCATTCTGCCAGTTGGATTTTTTGTTCAAAGATATCTTGGAGAATGAATGCTTCACCTACCATATACTTCTGTGCTTCTTGAGGGATGATTTATGTCGTCACTCCATTTTCAAGACTGTCTCCTTTATACGTCATGCCAAAATAGCAGGCTTGTGATTGGTCATTTTGTCAGTTGTTAACAAAATTCTTTTTCCTACTGTAGTGAGGTGTCTGTAGTGAGGTGTCTTTTCATCTGAAGCAAGAGTGGAGCTTGATGTTCTCCTCTCTCAAAGATGAAAGCTTTAAGGGCTGTTTTGTGGTCTACCAAGTCTTCCAGGTGATGGTTTGTTAGTTACAGTTTTTCCGCAGCTTAAACAGTTCTGCACTTTTTTTCACTTATTTTCCTTTATGTTGCTCCTTCCTTATGCAATCAGCTAAAAGTAATAATCCATACTGGTGTGTAGGCATCAATGATACATTGCTCTAGCTTGAGCTATCCAGGAATGATCAGGACTGATTAGATCCTTGTGTTTTTTCTTGTGGGTGAGAGTGAGTACTGTTTCCCAGCAGACGGCAGTTTTCCTGCAGACTCTGTAGAGGGCACTGTGGTTCAGTTCTCTGAGCTTCGACTTTGTGTTTGAATTCAGGGCTTGTCCGAGAGACTGTATGCAGTGACGTGTGTGTATGTGTGTGTGTCTCTCTCTTTCTCTCTCTGTCTCTTTCTCTGTCTGTCTCTCGGGTCAAGGTTCTGAATAATGAAACCTGTCCTGACTGGACAAAAAGAAATGCAGCGAATAGAAGTATATGGTGAAAACAAAGACAAGTGACGAGATGTAGTAATATTAGCTTACTATATATGCCTTTGTGTGTGTGTATATATATATATATATATATATATATATATATATATATATATATATATATATATATATATATATATATATATATGTGAAAAAAATACAATTATCAAAATACAAAATACAATTATCAGTTGTTGCCACATTGTTTTTGTGTTCTCTGTAATGAATGTGCAGCTTGCTAGCTCTTAGAACATCAACAAATATGTGAAATCTGACAAATATTTTTGTCACAATTGAACAAATATGTGTAGTTTGCATATACACTGCTTATATAGTACAAGATGAGCTGTACTGTTATTGTTGACAATTTACATATATAAGATATAATGTCAGCATTTGAAGACACTCTTGAAGATGGTTGTGTAGTAAAGACAGTGATTTTATATAGAATTTGCATGCTTTAATATATCTTTGCATGAGGAAATGGTTCTATATAAAAGCATATACAACACATTCTTTATCAATCTGAAGAAGTATTTCACCATGCAGTATTCATAATTATATAGAACCATTGTGTTTACTAAACAACCCCAGAGAGGACTTCAATTTTATTTTTGTTGTTGTTATTATTATTATTATTATTATTATTAATAATAATAATAATAATAATAATAATAATAATAATAATAATAATAGTATTAGTATTATTATTTAATATAAAGACTTTGTACATAATGCATATGTGTGTTTGGTGTTCTGGACCTGCTTTATAATAAACCTGTGTCTGTGTGCATTCTCAGGAGAGGGAGAGAAAGAGAGAAAGAAAGAGGTGGAGGGGGGTCTGGCTTTGATCGCTCGTCTGAACTCCACATCCTCATTCTCAGCATTACTGAAAGCCCTGATAAAGACAGTTCCTCCCACTCACACACTCAGGCATGCGTTACAGAGGTGGAGAGGTGTGTGTGTGTGTGTGTTCTTCGGACCACTGGCTCAAACACAACATTTCTATTCCTTTAGTCAGTTCAGCTTATTTGGTGAAGTTGGAAAATCATTGGGTTTCCTGTAGATCTTCCTCAGTAAAGGCCTTCTTCTCCAAGGTTTTCACCGTACCAACTTTTCTGCTTCAGTACCAAGAGTAGTATCATGGAGTTTGATACTAAAACACTTGTGAGTAGGGCTGAACCAGGGATGTGTATTTCAACTGATTATTTGGGTTCACGGATGGATATTCAGCAGAGAAGAAAACAAATTATGAATTTTGGTTGAAATATATAGAGCTGTGTGTTTTAGATGACAGCACTAGTACTAGTGTTGCACAAAGATTTAGTGTCAAAGAGAGGAACATGTTTTAAAGGTCAGACTTTGCACAGTGTGGTTGGCCAAGCTGCTCAGTACTCTGTGTTATTTTAAAAGAAACAATTTAGTTTTAAACTGTAACACAGCATCTGTAGGGGCTGCGTTTTATGTAGTATGAACGGACTGTTGATTGAAGTCAGTCTGATTTTAGAGGACATTTAGCAAGGCTCAACCAGCCAAAAAGACTTCAGCAGCTCGAAATGTACGTTTCACGGATGCGTTTGCCTTGTTAGCCTTGGATGTCATTCCTGTTGTCACTGTGCTGTTGTGACAGATAAAGGGCAAAACCACAAAGCATACTTTACTTACAGCTGTTCTGGTGAGGACCAAACCCACTCATAGCTAACTAATGCATGTCATTTAGAATTAGAATTAATTAACCAATTGGAAATTGAACTCTGGATTTAACCCATCTGTGCCATGAAACACGCGCACACTTGAGGGCTGTGAGCACACTTGCCTGGTGCGCCCAATCCACAGTACTGGGGAGCAGTTGGGGGCTAGCTGCATTGCTCAAGGGCACTTCAGTCAATTTAAATTGGGTAGGTTTTCATGATTTAACTGGTAAGGTGCACTGCACTCATTTACACTCACTACTTATTATTTCTAAGTAATTCAGTATGGTGTTGGATTTTGCATCAGCGAGTGCTAAAAACGTGTATTGAAGCTTTTTAGGAGACCTACATTGATTAGCCATGACATAAAAAAACACTTCCTTGTTTCTATCTATCTGTTTCTCTATTTACTCTATTACTCTGTTCTTCACTGGTCGGGACCACCACAGCGGAGGTGTTATTTCAGGGCTGGGTAATTCTCAGCACTGCATTGAGACTGAAGGTGGTGATTGTGTAAGTGGATTAAACACAGCAGTGCTGCTGAAGTTCCTAAACACCTCAGTGTCACTGCTGGATCGAGAATAGTGCCCCAATTAAAACTATCTAGTCAACAGAGACCTGTGGGCAACATCATGTAACCACTGATGACTAAAGTGTGATCAACACAAAGCTGCAGATAAACTTTAATTTCTGATTTTACATCTACACAGTGGACCAGCAAGGTAGGAGTGTCTAATTGAGTGGACAGTGAGTGGACACTCCAGCAGCACTACTGTGTCTGATCCACTCATACCAGCAAAACACACACTAACACACCACGACCACATCAGTACCCCTGTAGTGCTGAGAATGATACACTACCCAAATAATACATGCTCTGTGGTGGTCTTGTGGGGGTCCTGACTATTGAAGAACAGGAGAACAAAGTGTACACGGTAACACAGAGTTGAAAAGGACTACAGTCTGTTATATGTGGTAAGTGGAACTGATAAAATGGATACTGAGAGTAGATCTGAGGTGGTGGTTTTAATGGCTGATCAGTGTGTCTCTGTATCCTCATCAGAAAGTATACTGACAATTCTATTTATTTAATGAGTTTCTAAAAAAAAAATCTTACATTTATTTTTAGATAAGAACTTTGCCATTTCATTTTTCTCAGTAACCCAAAGTTAACACTTTGTTAGCTGGCTCCTGTGACAACACTGTCCCCACTTTATTTAGGTAACCACATCCTGTAGTATTCATGTAGTTCAGTCATCTGTCTTATTACTTTCATAGCACATCAGACTATCAACAGCTTCATTCATTTAACATCTGTTCTCCTTCAGCACTGTTCTCTATTCTGAACTATTTAATTCTTCATCATGAGGAGATTGTTGTCCTCCTGGCTTTGAAAATGACTGTATTTTGTGTGTGTGTGTGTGTTATGGCACACTTTTTTTTGGCTCTTTCCGAGTCCCAGTAGCGTAGCATCCTCCCAGAATCCAGGACAAGCGATAGAGCAAGGTCACCTCTCCTAGTGCTGCGCTGCTGAGAGGTGTGGGTGACCTCCTTCACTACCACTGGAAAAAAAGAACAAAATATCAGAGAGAGACACACAGTGAAAGAGGGAAATGGCTTCTCAATGGCCCACCCAAGCTGAGCTCTGTGTAGTGCTTAATTAAAGTGATAGTTTATTGGTAGTCCTATCTAAATGGCTGAATTTTGTCTACTTTTTGTATATGAAAGTCATATTGATTTAGCTAAATTCCTGCATAATTTAGTGGTTTGTCATTCAGAGTGGTTCGTTGTGAAATACTTCATTCTAGGGAAGCTTATTGTGTCCAAATTGTTCATAGTGGTGGTGATAGGAACCAGACGTCCACCTCTGAACGCTCTCTTACGTAAAGGTTATGAATATGCTGCTGATGTTGAGATGTTGTTTTATGATCTTTTAAAAAGATTTTGGCCTCATAATCCATTCATGGTGAAGGAACTCCTGCAGGGCAATGTGAGGCAAAATAGTACCAAAAGAAAACTTACTGTTTTCTGATTTCCACTATTTTACCGTCATCATATAAAACATTACCAACAGACAACCCATGTAGGTTCACCTAGCGATGACTTGATTGATTGGTTGTGTATCAGTATCAGGTGATCAGTCCGAATATGCAGTCAGCAGTCTGTGATATTTATCTAACTTAACCAGTTCTGAGAGCCTATCAGTGACGTAAAACGTGTGAGCCATATTTGATGAGGTAAGGATTGCTGCAGATCTGTGCGATGCCCCTTGTTTAAACTTTAGGTGTTGATATTGATGCTCTGACTTTTGAATTCGGGACCAAAACTGCGGCTTTAAAGCTGAAAGAAATAATGTATTCAGTCTGGCAGGTTTTTAACATATCAGTCTCAGCTATTTGTGAAATATATAAAGCTAACATTCCTTATGGGGGAAGCAGAGTAAAGACTTTTAACACCACTAACCTCATACCACACTGAGAACATCACTCAACCAGTACAGTATCAGACCATTAATGCCACTCACGTGATACCACACAGAACATCACTCAACCAGTACAGTATCAGACCATTAATGCCACTCACCTGATACCACACAGACATCACTCAACCAGTACAGTATCAGACCACTAACACTACTAACCTAATACCACACTGAGAACATCACTCAACCAGTACAGTATCAGACCACTAACACCAGTTACCTGATACCACACAAAACATCACTCAACCAGTACAGTATCAGACCACTAACACTACTAACCTAATACCACACTGAGAACATCACTCAACCAGTACAGTATCAGACCACTAACACCAGTTACCTGATACCACACTGAGAAAACATTTACTCATCAACTGCAGTAATGATCAGACCATTAACATACCATAGAACTAGCAAATACATCTGATGTTGCAATCACATGTTTGGGAAAAACATACAACATTCATTCAATGCAACCATAATGGAAAATTCTGCAACTGTCAAGAGTTACATTTGTTCAATTATTGCCATCGACCACACGGAATGAACCGGATGTGGGGGTTTTTGAGAGCCATGGATGCCAAACATCTTTTGATGAATTCCAGACGAATGCAGTATATACAACAAAAATAAGAATACAGAGCTGCTCCTGTCTTTCGCCACCTTAAATAAACTCTCATATGATCATCATATATTTTTTTTAGCAGTAACACTGTAAAAATGCTAACATTTGTGTGGCTTCATGCCACCACCAGCCACGTACAGCTTTTTCAGTGCAAACATGTGAACACAGCAGAACAGTCTGGGGGCCAAGACCAATCATTCAGTCAATCTATTGATTAAAAAGCAATATCCTTGACTATTCATACCCTTTGTATTTGCTCAGTGCTGAAGATATTTTGACGGCCTGAACTAGAATTAGTGATTTGCCGACCCCCTGTTTGATATACATTCGATAGTGTCTCCTGGCCACAGCTTGAAGCATTATTTGAGCTCATGAATAACATAAAAACATTTTTCATTTGTTACAACCAGATTTATTCAAATGAAGTGTAATTTATATTTTCAGTGTAATTCAATGTTTTTTGCTGTTGCATTATCCAGCAACAAATTATTTATAATACTTTAATTCTTATTTTTCATTTTTATTTCATATGTTTACTTTTTTGCTCTGGTTACAACTTCATGTTAGACACAGTGACATATATAGGTATACAGAATTTAAATAAAATAAAAAAGCTCTGATCTCAGATCAGTACTCGGAATTATCGGAATCTGTGTCAGAAGAAAATGGCTGGGTTCTCTTGCTGGTATTGTTGTATTCTGTAAAGCGAAACTCAAGGCCCCAAGTTTAAAAGGTTTATCTGCTTAGATGTTCAGCACAGGTCTCTGATTCAGTCTAAAATTCAAAATAGAGTGCCAGTAAGATAAATTCCTGCAGTGAAATAATGATTACTGTAAATGTGCATGCCCTGTATCAGCACAGGGACTGAATTTAGGCTGTTAGGATCTATTCTTGTGATTAACATAAGCACTACACAAACTGAACCATCACAGCAGAATGAAGTTAAACACAAAAAAGAGAACTATATCAATGACTTCAGGGGAAAAGTAGATACGATTAGTAATGTACTAATGTAGAAATAAAAGTATTTTTTAATGATTTTAATCATTAAATAATTTTCAATACTGAGTAAATTGTAAATCCATCAAAATGTAACTGTTTACTACCCCCTTTGTGTATTCCCAGTGTTGTATGTAAGGGGAATGAGAGCACTGAGACATCGTTTGGAGGAAGTCCAAGTTTTTGCCAAAGCTGAAAATGGGTTAGACCTCCACCTGAAGACATGAGCCATTTTAGGAGTGGCAAAAATGTCCTTTATAAAGCTGTCCCAGAATTTGGCAGCCTGCTTTAGGAGGCATTGTGCTTCAGTCAGTGAAGGAGAACTACTATCCATTTGAGCTGTAAATCACATTTTAACATTGTGCAGTGTTCTTCACTGTATCACAGTCTGTCAGAATGATTGTGTGGATCATATGAACATTACAGAGCGCTTTTGTTAATGTAACAATAACATCCACATCGCCCCCTACACTTCCTGTGGTGTATTACAATCTGTCAGAATGACTGTGTGGATCACATGAATATTACTGAGCACTTTTTAAATGAAACAATAGAATTCATATCGCCCTCTACAGTTCCAGTAGTCTATTTTAATCTGTTGAAATGACTGAATGTATCATATAACACTTTTAGTTTTTTTAAGAAAACAACACAGCTCTACTCATATAATTTTGTATCTTCTACTCATAATCATCTAAAGCTAGCAGTTTGTAAACGTTAAGTTGCTTTAAGTTGTGTCTGAGAAGTGTAGAGTTTAGTGTAGAGAATTGGATCACTCATGTTTTAAGGTTCCTGGTGGCCATGAAAGAGCCCCAGGAACCAGATCTCCGGTCACAGGTCCAGACCTTCCGCCTCCAGATTGGACTTGTGTTTCTGTCTCATTTACCCAGGTGGAGAAATAGCCAAGAATTAGAAGCAGTGCCTCCTTTAAATCTGTTAGGTCTGGCACACAGCCAGGAGAGAGGAGAGGGACAGAGAGGGTGGGGCAATAAGATGCAGAGATGCTTCTATCATTTTGAGGACATTGATGATATTGGACACGGTGAAAAAGCAAGTGAGCGATTTGAGGAGTATTTGCTTAGTAAATCTGCCAGCATTAGTTAGCATAGCCAATTAGTTGTTGACAGTGGATCTGATAGAAAACAAGACTGTATCAGTTACACAACTGAGCATGATCCAAAGCGGCATTCTAATAGATTGTAATACTTTACACAAAGTGTAGGGGGCGATATTACTTGTATTGTTAAATTTAAAAATGCTTAATAATATGATCCACACGGTCATTTTTACAGAGTGTAATACATTTTCATGAATTTAAAGAAAAATCGAAAAATGAAGTGTACATAATTTTCGCCTACCACAAATGTAGTCAAGCAGCCAAGACATGTTTTAGTTAACATTGCTAACAAACAGTGGATGAAGTCAGTGCTGGAAGTCAATTGTCACCCTTATATTTTCTGTACATTCTCAGAACCTCCAGGTCTTTATTAAGGTGATGCAGGCTTATCAGTGTGGTCTAGGAGACAGTATGACTTACTGTAAGCTTTAAAATCAGATTCACAACTACACTGTGTAGCTGCTGTCAGCTCTTTTAGACAACAGATGTGCTAATTTCTTACAGATTCTACAGAAACCAACCCATTCTGTTGTGTGCAAGTGTGTTAGGCTGGCATATGGGTGCTAATCACATACACAGTTTCTATGTTTCTATTTAAAACATACTTAATTTGAACATTCACATAACAGTTATACAGTTAAATACACACATTATATATGAATGTAATCTGTGACATCCATATGCCAGTGAGATGCATGTGTTCTCAATTACATCGACAACCTTACTAAGGCTTGAGCAGGCTGAGACAGGAATGATTTGGGTGACTATTGAAGCTTCAGAGCCAAAGTACAGAAGCAAAGTTCAAACACTAAATATGTCTTGTATGATTTAACTATGTCTAAGATTAGTGGAACAATGTGTACATTTAAATTTTTTATTGAGTTGTTTCTTTAAAACTGTATGCATACAGGATGCTAAGCCAGACGCTGTCCTGTCTTTTTCCTCTCTGCCATCATCTGTAGGTGTAAAGTAGGTGCTTCTTCGGACTACAGTTAGGGGTTTATCAAAAGAACATCTGTATACTGTACACAGTCACCTGGACCTCAAGTATGGCTTATTTCATTACCAAAATATTGATAAGCTCAAACAGTGGTATTGATATTTGTGCAAGGTTAATTCATTCTAAATAATGGGAACTAGTAGCAGGTTGGTGCTAGATTGGGTCAGTGGGTGGGACGCTCTGCTCCGAGTGACAAAAGCGTATGCCTTAGACTACCTTAACCATTTAGTTAATGATGATGCCACTAAATGCAGTAAATGTAGAGCAGTGGTGGCATATTAAGGAGGTTATATCATAAACACTACACAAATACAACAGTCTAGAAATCTGCAACAAAGCAGCGTGTTAGTTTTATCAGAGCGGCTGCTGCACTTAGGTCCACTTAAGTGCAATCTCCCAGTGTTGTAACAGATTGTGCTACCTAGTCAAAATGACCCACCATAGCACATATTTATAGTTAGTTCCTCCATAAACAAGGCTGAAGTCCAGTTTGTCCTCTGCCAGCTTCTTGTTCACCTTAAATGGTGCTGCAGTTAATTTTTTTTACCCCAGGTGTAATAATAATAACAACTGCTACAACATTTAAGGTGGAATGGAGAAAAGTCAAGCAAGTAGTTAACGTTTACCTCCTATTAAAACTAGTTTGATAATCTAAATTTATTAGTAAACGTTCCCAGCATTAAAATAGTAATTAGAATGTTTTGATCGCATAAGTCAGTGTATGAGGGGGAAGTAATGATATTAATGATATTAACTGAATGTAAATTCTGTAGCTAACAGCATGAACTGCTAACTGTGAAATCGCCTCATTTGAATTTGGTTTGAGTGTTTTGACAACCAATCACTACTTTTATGATAGTATTATTAATATTTATATTATTATTATTATTAATATTTTCAGGTGTAGGGAGATGACCACAGCCTACTTACATATTTTCACTTATATTGATAAGCAGTATTAATAAGCATTATCTGTATCCATATTGGTATATGATACCCACCACTACACGTAGGTGTTATTTTATAAGCAACAATGTATTAACAATGTATATAAACTGTTTGTTAAATATTATGTTAGTATTAGTGCTAATTTGTGGAAGCTAAGCATAATATCAGCACAGCTCTGCAGCAGAGAATGATGATGCTGGTCTGATGAGTGGTTTTCCCTGAGCTGAATGAATAAACGAATGGAATGAGGCCTGCATTAGCAGACAGCCCTGGCATTCCAGCCTGGCTACCTCATCCTCCCCTAAATCCTCCCACATTCTCCAACAAACACCAACAAACCCAAACACCGCGTCCCTGCGCCAGTGCCTGGGATGGTTGAGAACTCTCGGGAACGTTCCCCACCACTCGTGCTGGTTTATTACGGGATGTTAGCTGTATTTGCTGCCCAGATATCTGCAGTTTTAGCCACCTCACTTCTGTAACTGAAGAATAACTTGAATAGTTCACATTGTTTTGCATGTAGTGATTGAACAACCAGTGCATTTTTATTTTTTCCTGTTTTCCACAACGTTCTGTAAAAACATTTTTTTTGGTTTTGGTTCCATTTTTGTTCTGTTTCCAATGTCTGTTTATTTGCATCCCCAATCATGAAGAAAATGAAGACCTGCAGTGCAGAAAGTATAATGTTTTTTGTGAGCAGTGCTGGCAGATACAAACTCTCACTATTTAAACTCTACTGCTCTACATTCACTTCCATCAGAATATACCTCATTGAGTTGATTTCAATGAAAAAATAGTTGCCAGAGATCTTGACTCTGAATAGCAATGGCCAAGAGTTGATCCCAACTCCCAGACCTGCTGGAGTAGAAGAATTGACTCTTTTGAAATCGACTCTTCATCACTAATTTGGCCATTTTAGCATGTGTCTCACCTTCTTTCATCTCTTTTTGCTCTCGCCAACAACTAAAAGCCAGTCCAAAATTTGCACTTGACTGGGTCACATAGTGTCCTCGTTCTCTTCTCAGCCTCTGCAGTGATGCCCATGCCTGGAATACTGAGCTAGATTCTTCTTATAGTTAGCTGAAGACCCATCGTTGGGGCACGACGTAGAGACAGAAAATGATACAGGTCTCATGTCCGCTCATCTAACCTTACATAGTACTACAGCAGGTGATGCAGGCCCAGAGTGGGAATGACAGACATGCCGTTCCCTCTAATATAAGTAAGTAAACCTATTATTTTAAGGCTATATTTTTACATAGTGTTGTTTGTTATACTGCCTAACTCTAAAGCCTATCATTTTCTAAACATGCTGCAGCTGAATGGTATATGAATGAAGATGCCTCAGCTCGTTGTGGGAATATTTGTTAGAATAATAAAACCTCTTCTTTAAATCACCTGTGTGGATCATCGTTACGCATTGTTTACATGCCACTCATACTTGCACACTTACGTAGGAATGATTATGTAAATGGATGATTCACAGCTCCTCCCATGTGCGTACTTTCACCTTCTCTTTCCTCGTGGGACTCTTACTCAACCGTGTCTTGGGTAAGGAGGTTGTGCCACCAGCGTTTGAGAAAGATCACCAGTGGGGAACGACAGTAACACGCTTTAGTCTCTCACCCACATATCTGCTCCCGTCTGCACCGTCCCTTGAGCCGAGGCCCTCACAGGGCTTCCAGTGAACTTTTACCGTGTCACTTTCTGAACTTTTACCGCAACATTTGCAGTCACTCCAGACATTGTGCCTAGAGCGGAAGATGAAGCTCCTGAATGTATGGGCACTGTTAGATCTTTGTTACATCTACACGTTACAGAGAGATTTACACATGGAGACTTGTGTACACAGTGCACAATAAACACTGAGCATTTACACACAAACATTCACACACAATAAAAACTCAACATTTACACACACATTCACACACAATAAACACTCAGCATTTACACACAAACATTTACACACAATAATCACTCAGTATTTACACACAAACATTCACACACAATAAACACAACATTACACACAAATATACACACAATAAACACAACAATTACACACAAAACACTCAGTATTTACACACAAACATTGACACAAAATAAACACTCAACATTTACACACACATTCTCACACAATAATCACTCAGCATTTACACAAATATTTACACACAAACATTCACACACCATTCATACACAAACATTTACACACAATAAACACACACTATTTGCACAGATTCACACACAGTAAACACTCAGCATTTAAACACATTTACACACAGTAAACACACAGCATTTACACACAAACATTCACACACAATAAACACACATCATTTACACACATTTACACACAGTAAACACAGCATTTATACAGTAAAAACACAACATTTACACACAGTAAACACACAGCATTTACACACAAACATTCACACACAATAAACACACATAATTTACATACATTTACACACAGTAAACACACAGCATTTACACACAAACATTCACACACAATAAACACACATCATTTACACACGTTTACACACAGCATTTACACACTAAAAGCACAAAATTTACACAGTAAACACACAGCATTTACACACAAACATTCAAACACAATAAACACACATCATTTACACACATTTACACACAGTAAACACAGCATTTATACAGTAAAAACACAACATTTACACACAGTAAACACACAGCATTTACACACAAACATTCACACACAATAAACACTTAGCATTTACACACAAACATTCACACACAATAAACACACATCATTTACACACGTTTACACACAGTAAACACACAGCATTTACACACAAACATTCACACACAATAAACACATCATTTACACACGTTTACACACAGCATTTACACACTAAAAGCACAAAATTCACACAGTAAACACACAGCATTTACAAACAAACATTCACACACAATAAACATACATCATTTACACACATTCACACACAATAAACACATTATTTACACACATTTACACACAGTAAACACACAGCATTTACACACAAACATTCACACACAATAAACACACATCTTTTACACACAAACATTCACACACAATAAACACATCTTTTACACACAAACATTCACACAGAATAAACACAAATCATTTACCCACATTTACACACTATAAACACAACATTTACACACAATAACAGTGTTGTACTTGTTGACTTGCTGGCTCACCTACGAAGATGAATAGCTAGTTCTCTCACACATTTCCATTAAATATATTCCATCAGTGTTCTTAAAGATAATAAACAGAGGAAAACTGGTTTACAGCTGTGGTTAAAAGGGTTAAACGCTGCTGCTGTGAACAGCCTGATATTATATCTTCACCAGCAGCAGATGACCATCAGATGTATTGAGGCTGGTGGATTTCAGAATATGGGTCAGTATGATGCAATACTGTGTCACCCAACGACCCAGAATAGACTTTAATTGAGTAATACTGAAACTGAGGATTCTTAATTAGATAACGGTTTATACTGCAATCACCCTTTATTACCCTGTGTCTAAATCTCTATCTATCTCTGTCTCTTTCTCTGTCTCTTTATCTCTCTCCATCTCTTTCTGTCTCTCCATGTCTCTTTATGTACCTCTCTTTTCCCATTCTATTTTTCTCTTTCGTTCTCCGTCTTCCCCTCTCTCTCTCTCACTATTTCTCTCTCATGCTTTTTGTCTCTTTTTCTCCCTGATGCTCTCTGTCTCATCTTTTTCTCATTTGTGTTCCTTTGTCTTTCCCTTTCTTTTGTTTGCTTGCTTTCTGTCTTCTTTGACTTTTTTTGCCTTTTTTTCTCTTTCTCGCTTCCTCTCCTTTTTTTCTTTTCTCTCTCCTTTCTCTCTGTCTTTCTCTCTCTCTCTCTCTCTGTTTCTTTGTGAATTACAGTACAGAAATAAATGTTCTCAGTGTCTTTTAATGTAGTTTAAATCAGAGTGTTTGCATTTATTTATATTTTTATTTATGTTTTGTTTGTTTGGTTGGTTATTTATCTATTTATCTATTCAACTATGTATATCCACTAATAATGTAATGTCCATAGTGTATGAGGGCAGCTGGTATGAATATTAAACTGCATCCTCTAAAGTACAGGAGCAGTTTGGATGCTGGCCATGTCCTTCACTTTGGCCAGCTGTAGTTGTGGGCAGTTTTTTACAGAGTGTGATTAAACTGGATTTGAAGCTGCTTCAGATCTCATTCAAAGCTGCCTTAAATTAAGACCTCAGGTTCTAAGAAAGCTGGACTGTGATTCAGAACTGTAGTATTATATGGGTTTTTTGCCACTTCTGTCAATTTTTGTGTAATTAAATGATTTCCAGCTAGCATTTCATCCAGGAAGCAATAATTCAAGATCTACATTTAATGATTGCAGATTGTCATTTAAAATAACCCAGAGTCTGCGATTAATGACTGCAGTTTTACTGCTTTTATTTAATAAGCTTTTTTCGTTTTAAATAAAGGGTCTAAATTGAATGATTGTAGTATTGGGGATATTTGTTTGGTTTACTTACCAGTTAAACTACATTTGTGGGCACCATTTGGGTCACTGTCATGGGGCTCAGTTAGGCTACATTAGTGGTCCCAGCAAGGCAGTAGATGATTGTTCACATGGGCCCCACTTGCAACCCAGATTGGCCCCATTAGTGACCCATCGTTGGGCGGGTGGCTAATGGCTTACAGCTAACCTGGTTAGTGAGTAAACCAACCACATTCCGACAGAGGAAGCACAACAAAGTGACGTCCGTTTTGCTTTTTGGAATGTTTTACTGCAATGCAAACAACTTGGCTGCCCCAGTTTCAACGTCTAGCTTTCGAGCTAAATGGAATACACCATAACACTCTCAGCTGAAACCAGCCAATTTACAGACTTCTTTACTCTTCCAGATGAATATGAAGTTGCCCAGCACCACTGCATTACCAAAAGAGGCACCAGAATATGAACTAGGACAGTGTCCAGAGGAGTTGACTGCTATTTCTGGAATTGTTACTTTGTAGAGAGTCCTACATGAGCCAGTTAAGAAGCTAATATTGTTAGCATTCACAAAAGAGGCCACAGAACAAAAGTTTTGCTCATATTTTCACACTCAACAGTAATATAAAAGCTTTTTTTATTTTTCACATGATTCTGTGTGAATGTAGACGTTTTTGTGAGCGTGTGCAATAGATCTGCTCATTTCAGCCAATGTGCTTACTGCCTGGCAGGGTAGCTTATTAACCTAGTTATATGCTTTAGGGTGCACCTACCTTGTTTGGTCTGGACCTTTCAGCTTTTTCAGTCTTTGGAGAACCAAAACCAATTTGATCCGATTAAAAGAGGTGGTCTAGGTCCGGACTAACTGAACCATAGTCCTGTTTTTTTGCAGTGTAAAAACACTTTTTTCATGGTTCGAGCCAGTTATGGTTTCGAGCCAGTTACAGGACTCTGATGCAGACTATCATCACGGATGAAGAGAAGAAGAAGAAAAGTAAATATGAACTGCTGCAGCACACAGGTAAAAGGAGAAGATGAAATATTTCATTGTAGTTTGGTCAGATGAAAAAGTAAAATGATAACACATAAAACTTGCATGTATTTTCTGAGAGGATATGACAAGACAGCAAAGTAATGCAGTATATACAGCTATGTTCACAATAACGAGGCATGTGGCCATGCACCAACTCGTACTTGATGCTTCATTTAAAATGAATGAGTTTTAAGGGAGATTTGCTAAGCAGGTTCACATCTATAGATGTGTACATGGGAGCTCTAGCATATCGGATGTGTCCTCTCTGGGTTTGCATGCCGCCTTTGGAGTTTTCAACTAAACTGATGTACAGTTCCATCTGAAAAAGCAGTGCACTGGCCAATTCACTACACACTGATGTCAAATGTCCCTCTACAAAAAAATATTATTAGGAGGCGCAGCTCACATAGATGATGTCAGAACATGGATGTGTCATGAAACTTACAACCCAACCAAAATTTAATTAGATCAGATTTATTAGCTGGTTTTGTTAACACAGCATGTAATATAACAAAAACATGAACCATGGTTCGGACAATAAATAAACATCAAATGACAGAAAAGATTTTAATCATTTAAAGTGTCTCTGGAGCAACTAGGAAATTGACTAGAACTACAACCAATTTGGGTTCTTCATTAAACCTTGCATGTGTGGTCGTTGCGGGTTATGACGCACATGAACCACACAAAGTTGCAGAGCTGTTTTTTCCAGTACCTTGGTTGAACAAAAGCTGTTTTTAAATTAAGTACGTTCTTTGCTTGCTGCTCTGATGTAACAATAATTTGCCAGCAATGGAGGAAAAAAGTTTCCTCGGAGCAAACGCTGTATGATGTTGTATAAATATGAATGTGCAGAGTGTGTTATATTAAAAATGTCAAGTATGTAAATATGTGCTGCTGAGTTGGCCCTGAGGCTCAGGCAGGTTGGCCCAGGTAGAGTTTTGTTTGGGGTGGGTTTTCCTGTCAGAGTGACAGGTTTAATACACCGCCCAGGTATGTTTGATGTGGGAGTGATGAGTCATTATCATTCATCTCTCACTTGCTCGCGCTCCCACTCTCTCTCATCTGCATGTCGCCCTCATCACAGAGTATTAGACGCTCATTACAGATGTGTGTCAGTTACAGCAGACCGTGATGGGTGGGGTTCTGCATGCTGTGCTGAATCATGGGGTGAGCAATGTAAAACTATGAGGGTTGCACCAACATGGGAATCATGGGCCAATATCTACATGGCCACATACTTCCACATCACCTAAGCGTTGTTTTCTGTTAGAACTGACATACCATGAACCTCAAACACTGTTGGTCCTCCTTCCAATACAAATCCTGCATTTACAAAAGAGGATGGCGAAACGAGCCGAATCTAAACTTCTAAACTGTTACATAACAACTCATTATTATTTACACCCCCAACATTTATATACAACCACAATAACAATGAAAATGCTGGCGAAATGCTGGAGAAATCTACCAGATTGTGAAGGGAGTATTGGCACTGTCATTACCTTCCCAAGAACTATACTGTCAGTGGTACATGGTTGATGTTAAAATAATTTGAGGACTGAGATGTTTTACACTGAGGTTCTTTTTATTTAGTCTTTTTCAGCATGTTATTTGTGTGAGATTATCACAGTGTCTCACTGTAAACCATCCAATCAGAGCAGAGCTCATCAAGTTAGTTATAACCTCACCAATAAAGGAAAAACAGCTTGTGTCATTCTAGCATCATAGGGTGTAAATGGGTTGTAAAACCACATTTTTCACCTCAACCAAAATCACCTACTGTAACACGGAAGCAGACGTATTGCACAGCTCCCAAGACTGAACAGGGAAATGGACAGGAGACTGGACAAGGGACTGGACAGGAAACTGAATAGGAGACTGAACGGCGGACAAGACATTACACGGAACAGAAGTCTGGACAGGGAACAAGCCAGGAGATGGAACAAGGGACTGGACAGGGAACTGGACAGGATGTGAAACAGGACAGGGACATATACACATACTGGGACAGAAAAACCCACTGATAAAGACAGTGACAGGGACAAGCATGATATTTTTGATGACCTGGTATGTGTGTTCTGATCGCTTCGTGGCTGACACAATGGTGAGCACACACGTCGGCTTCTTATTCTCCAGCTTCGTGTTCACATTTTCCCATTTGCCCATTCATTGATGCAGCAGTTACATTCTGTTGCTTCAAGCAACTTCTTTTACCTCACAATGCGCTGCATGGATCTCTCCACCTCGAATAGATTTTAAGGCCAAAGTCATCTTAATACAGTGTTTCAGACACCAGGCAGTGTATTCATAACCATTTTATGTAATGACTTTTTGTGTGGGAGCTTTTGGAGGTGGATGTCTGGTTCCTATTACCACCACTCTTTGTTTACATCTTGACTGTTTAGTTATGTAAAATTTTTGAAAAGTTTGTGGACCATTTGTCTTGCATTTTTATGTTATTATAACTCCCACATGAAGGCTTTGTAATGTGTCAGTTTAGAGACTTTTTCAAGGGTAGTATTCCCCCTCCTTCTAAAGTGCATGTTCCCCCTGAGTAGAGACCAGATCGTGGCCCACTTTCTAAATTCAGACACAAAGCCCTTTTGTTTGGCCAGGCATATGAGATCTACTTGTAACAGTGATAGGAGTTTTACAGCTTGAGCAAACGCAGCTAGAACATATCCGCTGTACATTTTCGGCCATTATCAAACTAGTGTGTTGTGCCGTATTCCCTAATATAGTATTGCTGCTGTAACAAAATGGTAACTTTTGTCAGAATTGTTAAAAGTGGTGGTGATAGGAACCAGACGTCCACCTCCAAATGATCCCTCACAGAAAATTATTACATGGCTATGAATACACTGCCTGATGTCTGAGAGGTTGTTTTATAATGCAGGGTGTTATGAGGCAAAATCTTAAAGCAAAGCCTATTTATTATTTTAAAAATTAAAAAAATATATATATCATTTATATACTTAGATATAATTTATTACTATTGACCATCCTCAGCATTCCATATAAAACTCCATATAAAACACAACTGTGTTGAAAACTAAGGAGATGCAGGATGATGCATTCAGGTTCATAAGAAAGAAATGCACATCCATCACTCAGATATGTGAGCGATTCAGTTGTTTTTGGTGCTGACACTGCAAACGCGCCGCAGGGTCTGATGACTCATTCTCAAAACACAACTCTCACGTTTAAGTGTTGTGTTTTTTCTGGAGTAATATATCTCGCAGTCAGATGTAAAGCAGGACTCTGACTGGAACGAGGCCTCTCTGAGTGATGCATGAACGCGAGCGGCTTTTCTTTAATTGTCCTGATGCCTGTAGCAGTGCAGGGTCTGAGCAGGCTTTTACCTGTTAGCAGGTATCAGGTGTCTCCCAGCCTCAGGGCCTCACTCATGATTGCTCCCACTCAGGCACATATCCTCTATTACTGTCTTATAAACATCTGAGCTCTGAATTTATTCAAATTAATTCTGTGGGGAAATTCCTCCACAAAATAACTCAGTATTCAGTTTAATGTGTTCAGTCGTATGCAAATGTTTGAACATCCCCAGTTAACTGACATGTTTTGTTGATTTGCATGAAAATAAGTTAATACATCTTTAACTGAGAACACACATACATTTAGTGCACAATTTCAATGTTTTTAACACTTTCAATGTGTTTTACACTTAGAAACTAAACTAACATCTTGGGGAAGAATATGTGAAGAAATGATAAAGATTTAAGAACGCAAATAAGATTCACTTCCGACCCACAGCCAGAGAAATAAACTGGAACAGCAAATCAGTCTGACTATCAGTCTAAATTTCTTATGAGAGTTAAAGTATTGTGTCTTAAAAATTCATTTGTGCAATTAAAAAGGTAACAGAAGTAAAAATCTGTGTAATTGATAATACACCTGAAAGAAAAGTGCAGCTGATTACTTTCAGTTCATGTTTTACATTAGTGAAATTTAAGAATGAAGTAGGAAAGTGGATGCTGATGGTTGCTGTTTTTCCCCACATGGTCAATAAATTGTTACAAGTGGACTTATATCAATATCCTGAAAACTGCGAAATGAGGTTGAAGGAATGAAAAAACTACACATAGAGGAGTGAGGGTCAGAATGTCTGTGGATTAGACACATAGAGGAGTGAGGGTCAGTATGACTGTGGATTAGACACATAGAGGAGTGAGGGTCAGTATGACTGTGGATTAGACACATAGAGGAGTGAGGGTCAGTATGACTGTGGATTAGACACATAGAGGAGTGAGGGTCAGTATGGCTGTGGATTAGACACATAGAGGAGTGAGGGTCAGTATGGCTGTGGAATAGAAACCTAGACGAGTGAGGGTCAGTATGACTGTGGATTAGACACATAGAGGAGTGAGGGTCAGTATGACTGTGGATTAGACACATAAAGGAGTGAGGGTCAGTATGGCTGTGGATTAGACACATAGAGGAGTGAGGGTCAGTATGGCTGTGGATTAGGCACATAGGGGAGTGAGGGTCAATATGGCTGTGGAATAGAAACCCAGAGGACTGTGAGTCAGTTTAGCTGTGGTTCTGACGCAGAGAGAAGTGTGGGTCAGCAGAAAAATAAGTGCTGACAGCATTTTGGAATGTGCAATGAATATGCAAAAATAACTTTGCATGAATTATCTTTTTTTTTTTTAATACAACATTTAAAATATTCCTCCATATTTGAAGCGTGTCTGATGTTTATGTAAACTATGTCAAAGTTGACGAGCAGCATTGATTGGTAATCATGATGGGACACGCCAGTCTGATGTGCTGCTGGCTCATCTCCAACAAATTTACTCCCAAGAGCACGCTAAGACGTGCCTGATCTCTTCAAACGCCGAACAAAAGACAACTGAAGAAGGACATGAATGAGATGAATAAGTCTTGATGGAATCTTAGAGGTAGTGGTCCTCCCATTCGTTCTATATTTTATGATAAATTTTATTTAAATTTTGGTAGTTTTCTATTAAAATTTTCAGAAAAAATATCCAAATAGCAAAAAGCAGGGAACCTAAACCTGTGTGTTCTGTCTAGATTGATTTTGTTCTTGCATGTAAACAATTACTAAGTAAACACTGAAGAATGCTCCAATTACCAATTAATGACGATACATTTCATAATATTTCTCTCCTTTTCTTGTAAAATGGGTGGTCCTAATCTTGGGTAACACTTAGCATTTTATTTAGAAAATTTCCTGACCAATCACAAGGCTGACGCCCCTGGCTCCACCCACAAAAACAGTTTCAGAGTCAAAGAACCTTAGCCAGCTAAGGCTAACCAGCATAACCAAACATTTGCAAGCTAGACCTCCTAACTGTAGCTGCTCTTTGTCTGTGTATTTCTTTGTCCATCACCAACATTGTTTATCCAACCTTTCATTCCTTTATCCATTAGGAACATTGTTTCTTCATCCTTTCATTCCTTTATCCATTAGGAACATTGTTTCTTCATCCTTTCATTCCTTTATCCATCACCAACAATTGTTCCTTCATCCATTTATTTCTTTATCTGTCTGCCAGCATTGTTTTCCTTAACCAGGGCTGGACTGGGACAAAAAATCGGCCCTGGCATTTTTGGCTTAGACCAGCCCGTCATAATTTGCGGAGCACAGCCGACCAGTAATTTATGTATTTTAGAAGCCTATAAATAACCATTGTGGAAAACAATAAGTGAGTTTACACATACTGTAGTTTTAGCACTTTTGTCTACTCATATGTATTTTCTGAATTTCCCTGATATTGCAGCTCAATTCTAATTCTTTAGGCTAAAAGGTGCTTCCTCCTTTAAGAAGCTATAACCTGCATTTGAATCACGCTAAAAACAGACAGGGCTGCTTTGTGAACTCATGCAACATATCAGCATTTAACACTGTCTTACTGTGGACATATCTTTTGCTAATAACACCTTTATACAAATATATAAATTGCAAAGCTTTTACTTCATTTATCAGTTTTAAGATCTGTTATTTGTTTGAGTGTTTTTAAAACATGTTGAACTGCAGCACAGAGGTAAATATCTAAAAACGCTATGATGTAGCCTAAAATGAAAACTTGGTGCTCATCCAACACTTCTCAGCCTTGACCGTTTACTATTTTCTCAGAAGGTGCCATCCGTGGCTGCCAGAATTTGGGAAGTACGCAAATACTAATAAATACTGATACTAATCAATCACTGTTACTCATTATTCTCATGTAATAGAGCTAAAGTTACCTCCATCACCTTAAAGTCACTATGTTAGCAACCTGCTGTTGCTGGAGCACTGCTATCACAGAGGACGTAAAGGCTACAGCAGCAAACATGTCTGTGATCTTAGCACAGTTTGCAGCATCTACAGTGACACTCTTCATCTACAGTGACACTCTTCATCTACAGTGACACTCTTCAACCTCTTTGCACGTAACTTCTCCATGCCCCCTTTCTGCTGCTTCAGTTTCTCTGTGTTGCCTCTCTAACACACATGCTCACCACTGAAACTCAGAGAAAGGGTGGGGCCGATTTCGTCCTATATCCTGATTGGTTCAGTCCACTGTCTATATTGAAGATGGGCCAATGGGCTGCCCATCTTTAAATTGTGGGCCAGTCTCAAAAAAAAAGGGAAGAGAAAAATAATCCAACAGCGTCGGCCCCTAAGGACTGTCAACCCACCGGGCAAATGCCTGGTACGCCAGATTACCAGTCCAGCCCTGCCAGGTCCTTCCTTTATCCATACACCAACATTCTTTCTTTATCCCTTTCTTTATTTGAGTGTGTCTATTTGTACATCAATCATCTTTTTCTAACAGTAATGATCAGTAGTGATAATAAAACAGTAACACAGATACAGTGACACTAGTAATCAGTAGTAGCACTGATACAGTAACACTAATTATCAGTCGTGTCACTGATACAGTAACACTATCTGTCGTGACACTGATAAACAGTTGTGAAACTAATAAACAGTAACACTGATAAACAGTAACACTGATAAACAGCAACACAGATAAGCAGTAACACTAATAAACAGTAGGAAGACTGATAGACAGTGACACTGATAAACACTGATGATAATTAATAACACTAATTGAGAATATATATCTGTTTTGAGAGATGACGATCACACTACTGGCAAATTGTTACACTTCTAAACTGTAATAGTGACACTCATACATGGTTGTGTTTCATGAAAGTCTCTAAGTCTGGGGTGCTTTGTGAGTACATGCCTGTACTGAGTGTGGGCAGGAGGGAAAGGCTCTGATGGAGATGGGCTGCAGATTGGGATGGATGGGTCAGGAAAGATGTGGATGTGTAATAGTTTGGGTATGTTCTCAGACAGGCCAGCACAGATCTGGCCTGTTAAGGGCTTTATGATGTGGCGGATATCTGGCCTTTGCTGACTCAGCCGAACATCTCTCCGGACTGTTGTGGTTTC
Organism: Megaleporinus macrocephalus; assembly: GCA_021613375.1. Taxonomy (NCBI): domain Eukaryota; kingdom Metazoa; phylum Chordata; class Actinopteri; order Characiformes; family Anostomidae; genus Megaleporinus; species Megaleporinus macrocephalus. Next base: position 35,623,632 of record CM038704.1, on the reverse strand, counting down.
CAAACCGCAGCCTTCATGGTGAGGCCAGCCTGGCTTTGGCTTGGCGCTGGTGAAGTATGCATGCCTTCCCGGCACAGTCACAGATCCGTTGCTTTTTGAACACATCTTTTTGTTCATTGGTGAGTCACCCTCAAGGAGGAGTGTGCGTGTTCATTAGGAATCAGCATTATGTTCCTGCCAGTGTGTTTCCTGTTGTTCACTAACTTGGAAAAAAGCGAATTGCCAGGAGAACGGCGAGGAAGCCATTAGTCCACAGAGTTTGGCTGTACATTTGATGATAAACATGCAGCCATACAGTGCGCAGAACCCACAAATACTTCATTGGTTGCAGAGTCACTGTGTGAGGTCGATGCCAAATGGTCAGGCTAGTTTGAATTTCATTTTTCTGTCTTTTTGACAGTTTGTCCTGTATAGTAACATAATTGCTCTTACTGGGCAAGCGCCATGCCCCTGTTATCTAGATTGGGGGGTTCTGATGCCAGTTTCTCTTTTTATTTATTTATTTTTGTTGCACATTGGAAATATAAAAATATATATATTAAACATGCTGAATGGGCCACATTTAATGTTTTATAATTTTTTTGTTAAATTTAGTAAGTAACTGGTAACTATGTTTTAAATGAACAGAAATGTGTTTTCTTTTAAAAACCAACAATAACATGGAATTTGACTGTGGGTACCTAAACCATATTTCTGTATGTGGATAGTGTATGACCACCACTACCACAGTCACAAGACTACTTCCAATAATAATAATAATGATAATAATAATAATAATAATAATAATAATAATAATAATAATAATAATTATTATTATTATTATTATTATTATTATTATTATTATTATTATTGTTATTATTATTATTGTTGTTGTTGTTGTTGTTGTTGTTGTTTGTAGTGTAAATGTGACAGAACGTTATTGGCTTGGTTAGTTATGTTATCAAGGTTAACAAGGTGGAAAGCGAAACTAGACGTAAACATTGTCTTATTAAACTTTGTTGTGTTTAGTAATTAACCATTAGTAATTTATTAATATTTTAAGGTAAGATTTCAGTGGCTGTGTGTATGGACACATACAAGTGTCTGTATTCTTAATTAAACAGGATACATAAAAATTTTTTGAGTCAATGTCTTTATGCATTAGCTTAGAGGATTTTTCACCTGCATCAGAATGACCATTAAACTTTTGTTTATTTGGTTTTGTTGATTTGTATTTACTTGTGTATTATTAAAATACTTTTCTAGGTGAAAAACAGGATTTTTATTCTACTCATTTTCTAATTAGTTTTGAATGTATTGATTTTATTCATGTTCTAAAATCCTGTGTCATAAGTTTTCAGAAACTTTGTTTACATTTTCTTTAGATTTTTTGTACTGTCAAATTACAGATTCTTAAAAATGACAGAACACATAGCAAAAACAAACACCCTGTCCCAGTGCATACAAACACATCTATGGTCCATAATTACATGCAAATACTTATACATGTGTGTCTGCATGTGTTTGTCTGTGTATAGTATCTGTATATAACATATATTTAAATCAGGTGTAATAATGTATAAAAAGTATGCATAGACTGGAGATGTCCTGGAGTAAAACTTATTTATGTTAAACAAAACAAATGTTATATATATATATATATATATATATATATATATATATATATATATTTATTATATGGAGTTATATATAGAGGTATATGCTTTCTGCACTGTATGGATAAATGTTTTTTAAGTAATGTGCTATGTCTTTTGCACAAGACTCTATGTAAGTATATATGTGTATAAGAATATTAATCTTAATCTTATCCTCCTCTCGAACTTTTTCACTATTTTAATGCTTCTTTATAAAGTAGTTTAGCTCTTTTACATTGGTTCTGTCTTTCTCTCTCTCACGCTCTCTGTCTTTCTCTCTCTCTGTCTCTCTCTCTCCCAGACCTCCTGGTTTCAGTCAGGGGTTTGTATCAGATGTTTTAGGCTGTCGCTAATAATAGCATAGTTAACACACTCTGGTCAGGTGGTTCAGAAATGTGTGTGTGTGTGTGTGGTGTGTGTGTGTGTGTGTGTGAGAGAGAGAGAGAGAGAGAGAGAGAGAGAGAGAGAGAGAAAGTTGAACTAAGGAGATGTGTGTTAGATTCACACTCATCGGATAATCAACACTGCTGAGGTGAGAGACAGATGGAGAGAGAGAAAAACAGAGAACAAGGGCGAAGAGAGAGGAGAGAGAGAGATAGAGAATATGTCTATGTACACAAAGTCTGCCTGACATAATCATCAGTGTTCACTCCGCAGACTTCACTATATTAAACAGGCCAAACTGCTCTAATTTACCAAAACCAACACGTCTGTTTATTTACAAACATGGTTGTTTATTAACAAACATGGTCATCTTTTTACAAACATGTGTAAGTGTGTTTATAAACAGTCAGAGGGGTGTATAGCAGTGTAAGAAGTGTGAAGTATCAGGGGAGAGTGCTCAGTGAGCACAATATTAATGATATTAATATTTTTGGCAGCAGGTCTGCTCATCAAATTTTGCTATTTTTGTGCAAATAGTAGATCATATTTTTCATGTTAAATTCAATTGTATTCAATATTCTTTTTTTTAAATTGAAGACCAGCCAAATAGTAGTGTCCTATTTAACAAGATATAAAACTAAGAAAAAAATCTGTTTGCAAATTCAGTTTTAATTAAACTTGCGATAAACACAAATTCAGTTGAAATTTATGTTAAAGACAAATTCAGTTCTGTAGTGAAGATTAGCTTATTACAAAAAAAAAATTATCACCCACACTTTTGCTATATTAATATATAATATTAAATCATTTATTGTGTACTAATGCTATATGTATGTAGTTACTGTCATAACACATATTTCTAAAATTGTACAGAATAACTTAACTTTCATTGAAATATTTCTGAGCAATAACGGAGGAATCTTGAAGCATTTCTGTTGGTTCTAGTATGTAAGTGCTGTATTTATTTTAATTTATTTTTTATGGAAATTATGTAAAAATACTTAAAATAAAACATTAAATTTATATTATATTATATATAAGTATTAATTGTGAGATATATTTGTGCGTGTCATTGCTATTGTAGAGAAAACTCGTATCCGAATGTATAGCATTTTTGGCTCTATTTTAATTGTGTGTAAATATATTGGTGAAAGGCCTAAAACAAATGGCACAAAATTATTTGGAAAAAAGTTTGGTTCCATTGACTTGACATTTTTAAAATATTAGGCTTTTTTTGTATGCAAGGACTGTGCAGAGGTCCCTGTATGAGACACCTATACCACATACATCTTTTGTATGTAGTAATTGTAAATAATTTGTACAAAAATTTTTCTACTTTTGTAATTAAAGAGTACATACATAGCGTGAGCACGTACAGTGTATGTTAGTAGGCAGCACTGTAGCAGATAGTCAGTTTACCTGAGAGGGTTTGATTCCATTGGCATTATCTCACCATGCTTACACGAACACCCACACACACACATCCAGCACCTCACCTCGAAGAACACAGACTTCTCAAAATGATAATAAAACAATATCTCAGTCATCAGGCAGCAAGTTTCTCTAGAAAGGAACGTTTCACATCAAACCACCCAGAATGACTGAATTATGCAGCAATATTAAAAAATTAGTGAAATTTTTCACTGAACCCTTCCTCCTGTTACCTGAGTGGTCCAAGAATATTATGCGCTTCTTCTCAGTTGTTTACACTGGCCGAGCCTGTTTATGAAACAGCCGGCTAACTTTGTTTTGCTAAAAACATATTTTGTGACCAAAAAAGCTCCAAACCTCCCACAAAACTCAAAGCATATACGGAGGCCGGACAGTCAGACAAGAACTCTGCCTGGTGAATAGTTTAAGATAATTAAGCCAATAAATATTACAATACTGTCAACATATCTCAGCCCGCAAGAACAAATACGAACAGAACGTTTTTCCAAATTAAACAATGAAAGAATAATCTGTAACAGTTACTGTGAGTTAATGCAGTCATGCAAAATCAACACAGTTCTTACACACTATATACATGCAGCATTCTGCCCTTACTTTAAACTACAGTCCTACAGTAATACCTTTTTTAAAATTATATATTCAGAGTATAGATATGTACAAGCGTTATGTTCTGGTCTGTTTAAACCCAAGACATTAATAGAGATAGTAAAAAAAAAAAACGAAATATGTATACAATATCATTTATATTGTACTTTCAATTGGGAGTTTGAATGTTTTTTTAAAGTGTTCTAGTTTTCCATTATGTAACATTTCCTGGTATCAGTCATTTTACACAATTTTCTGATGTTAAAGATGACATATTATACCCTCTTTCCACAGTGAGCAGTCTTTCTGGGTCTAAAGAAATGTTTGAACATGCTTTGGTGAAAACGACAGAAGGATGAAGCAACAGATCTCCTCCTCACATTTTAACAGCCCTGTTCAGAACACCTTCTTTAAAGTCCTTCATGGGGGCATGTCTCAATACGAGTAAACATTCTACATTCTATTCTTTTTTCTATTTTTATTTACCTGTTGATCAGATTAAGTTAATCTTACAGACATTTAACAAAAGTTTGGTGGAGGGGGGATAATGCTATGCAGTTGTTTAAATTCCTTTTTAATGCTTATGTATTTAGAATGCTCCTGTAGATGTAATATGTAGGTGTCCCAATACTGTTGTTAATATAGTGTGTGTCCCATTTAAAGGATTGAAGTCATGTTTAATTTGCCTGTTGGGTAAATTACCTGAGTGTAATTTCTGGTTCTAAATTTGCTTATATACCTGAAGCAAATAAGCAAATGAAACTGTAAAATGTTCCCAGAAAACATTAATAAACAAACCTGCATGCAAAAATACAGTTTTTGGGAACTTTATATTGTACAGATATTTGTTTTGTTTTTGCATATTAAGTAACTAAAGTAACCAGAGTGGTTATCTGTACTGTTCCAGTGCTGCCTGAGCTCACTCTAGAACACTGTAAAATTAAAGCAGTGGCGGCGCTAGGATTGGGCCCAGCAGGCCACTTTCATCACTGGACCTTGGAAAATGACCGCTCAAATACATTTCCGATATATTAGGATAAGTTAGGATATTAAAAATAGGCCTGTTATGCTTATCCATTATCTCTTTCCTTCACATTGGAATTCCAGTCCTTTTCTCTATTACAAAGTGATGTCATCTTGTAACACAATTCTTATTGTCTGCCTATGGATAAGCTTGGGAGTAAAGTAAAATCTGACCAGTATCCTGCTTTACTAAAGTAAACTTTCACAGTAAATTACTGAATCATATAGTACAGTAAATATCAATGATCTGAGCAAAGTAACTGTGATAATAGTAATAAACAATAATACAATCCAGACAAAACTGGTGGAGAGAAAACTGAGCTAATAAGTATAAAGCTTGATTTGGTGTGGCAGTGGGAATTTCATACATGAAGGTTTTCTTCCACATTCTGGAAGTTTAGATCAGCTCGGCCTTCTCCATTCACTTTAAAGGGCAATGTTGCACATTTTTAAAACACTGTTCATCTGGAGAAACAAGTTAGAATTGTTTACAGTGGTGGTGAATGGAACCAGACGTCCACCTCTAAAAGCTTCCTAACATAATTTATTAGATGGAACAGTTATGTATACACTGCATGATGTCTGAGACATTGTTTTATGGTAAAGAAAAAATTGGTCTTAAAATCCATCTATGTTAGAGAGATACATGCAGGATGTTAAATAATCCCCAAAGAAAATGTATTATTTTCAGATTGTACACAATTTTACCATCATTAACATTCAATATAGATAATAATTTGACTATAAAGGACATCTAAACCATTTCACACCAAAATACTTTGAATCATTGTGTTTATATCTCAAACTTGGTGGAATTGGTGGAATTCCCCTTGGAGTATACCAGTCCCCAGAAGCACTCTGGGCTTTATATGGAGGCCACAGTAGTGATAACCAGACATGTGCTGGAATCAGACCCGGAGTTAAAGCAGAGATTGAATGGATGTTGGGTCTTATGACTGGAGAGACTGTTTGATGTGCTGGGAGGATGTGTTAGGGCGTCAGGCCTTCAGGCTCTGTGTCATGTGCTAAAGACTGTGTGTCTCCATGTGACATTGCTGAACAATTCTTCATTACACACGCGCACTGTGCTCTGGGGGTGTAAAAATACATCATTTCATCATTACACATCAGTCTTAAAGTCATGACATACTTATGTTTATTTTAGTTATTATGATAAATAATAACAATGCATACACATGTTATAGAGGAGGTCATGTAGTTTACCAGCTCGTTTGCAAGCGGTTAAGGAGGCAATATGGACCAGTAGAAATGCTCCTGAATTACTCAGAATAAAATATTGTCACATTAACTTAGATTAAATGTAAATAATGTTTTAACAATTTTTTTATAAAATTGCTATTTTGGAAGTTGTTATTTGTTTTTTGGATGATACATCATTTCATCATTACATATCAGGCTTAAAGTGGTGACATAATTATGTGTTTTTTTGGTTATTCTGATAAATAATAATAATAATGCATACGCATACATTGTGTGACATTGTGTTGGATTGTCTGGCTCGTTAGTGGGGTTTAGTGTCACCCATGAATGGAGTTGTGTTGTTAGAGGTGACCTTCCTGGCCTCACTGCTGAGTGTTTAATAAACAAGCTTTTTTCCAAAGCTTATACGTTTCTTTGTGCTGTTGTCCTCATGTCAACACTATGTTTGGTGCCAGAAGTGGAATGGGGTGGAATTGCACTAATTCAAAGACGTGTGGAGTAAAAGAAAGAGGCTCGTCAGCAATGTCGAACTGGTGGATGGTGAGCATGACAGCAGAATCATGATGGCGGTCAAAGACACCTGGTTAGTAGCCAGCTGTGTGTACCTGCTGGTGTAGCATTGCAGTAACCTGGCTGTGCCCAGTAGTGTAAAGGGTGAAGCAACAAGCTGTGAGGAGCTGCCGCAATGGGGAGCACTCAGTCTCTCTGCTCCAGTGCTTTGGGAAAAGAAGACGCAATCCAGGGATTAGACTGGGACAGTGGACGAGAACTGGCAAGCAGTTCTGGGAAGCAATGTGGACCAGTAGAATTGCTCCAGAGTTACTCAGGATAAAACATTTTTACATTAACTTATGTGAAATGAAATAATGTTTAAAGTTGCTATTTTGGAAATGCTTATTTGGTTTTAGGAAGATATGCAAACTATTTTTGACTATTTTACAGCCATTCAAGTCTTAAATAACAACTATCTTGACTATTTTGGACTATTTTGTTTGTCTTTGTACTGATACTGAGTTCTAGCTCAGTGTGTAAGTGTGGTGCTGCCCAGTAAGTGTGTAACAGTGTGTCAGTGTGTTAGTGTGGTGTGTGTGCGGTGTGTTTGCTGAGTGAGGGTGTGTCTGTGTGGGAGTAATATCATGTGTATTTGCATGACATTCTTTCTCCGCTTGTGTGTGATTGTTTTAACGTGTGTGTGCGTGCGTGGGAGAAGCAGCTAAGGGTCAATGATTTTTAACTCTCCGGAACGTTCTTCTCGACTCCCAGAACAATCAGCCTTCACCCACGCTGCTTCCTCTCAGGTTCTGTACTGTAGGAGAGCCTACAGATGCTTACATGCTTTATAGCCTTTCTTCAGACTCTTCAGCAGCACACAGTCTGAAACACCCTTTGTTTACTGCATCTCTAGTCTGAGCAGCCTTTAAGTAGAAAACATTTTTATCAGAAAATTACACAGAGGCCTCACTAACTAAAAGTAATATGAGATGTCTGAACGTTTAGCGTGTGCCCTCTCAATCTTTCTTAGCATTTTCTAGTTCTCACTACCCCAAACACACTGGTCTGGACTCCATTTCAAATTCTCAGTAATGGCTTCTTGACAACCACAAAGGCTGAGCATCAGGGGCTCGTTTAGAGGGGCAGTGCCCTACTGGCCGGTCATCATTCCCCTAAAAACCTGAAACCTAAAAGCAAAAGCTGAACTTTGTGCATTGTTTTTGTACTAAACACTTGATTCTCATGATCTTTCATGAATTTCAGAACATTTTAAAGGAGTAATCAAAGGTTTTTTGTTTAAAAGATTCTAAGAACTAAAATGACCAACAAATGGGTTGACCTTATGCCAAAAAAGTCTATGTTTTGTACTGCAGAAAAACCTGCTATAGTTATCATGCTAACCAGATAGCCCCAGCCTGTCCTGTCTCGTAATGCCACTGTGTCCCTGAGGAGGCGATAGTGAGTCACTACAGCATGGAATGAATGACATCAGAGGATGAGGAAATAGCACCGCTGCCCCAATGGCATATTCTAATCTCTTATCAATCATATTAAAAATGTTGCTCCCAGTTAGACCATTTAAGAACAGGTAGGCAATGAAAGAAGCAGTAAATGCACTGAAACTCTTGGCAAGTGACTTTTATGACCACTGCCGCCACCCACTGAAATAAAACAGCAAAACAAGAGTTAACACTGGTAATCGGTAATAATAGGTAATAGTTTTGAGCATACATTTTGGAAATTAATTAAAAATAAATTGGAGAGGGCTTTGCTCAAACTTTGTGAATTCAGCGAGATGCCACAGCGGAAAATGGGGAGGTCAAGTAGTCGGTCCATTTGTGTGCAAGCAGTTACAGGAAGTGACATAGACCAGTAGAAAAGCTCCAGAATTGCTCATAATAAAACCTTGCCACAATAAATTTTTTATTAACCTTTAAAAAATATTTTTATCCTTTTAAATATTTTTTTATCCTCATCTGATAGCAACCACCCTGCCCGCCTAACCATGTATTTATTTTTAATAGACAATAATTTTGAACATAAAAGATGTTATCTTGTTAAAAATAGCTCACTGTATTGTTAATCAAAGAGGGCCCTCTGTTACAATAATATAAATAAGATGTAGCTCTAGACTTATAAATTGTGAATATGACCCAACTGTCCATTTTATTACAAACACCAAATTAGACACAGATCAGCCGTGACATTAAGATTATTCATCTCAGTCCAGCAGTGACTCCTTCAGTAGTCCTACAGTCTATAATTGTAGACCTACAAAGTACTCCTATATGGTAAGTAGAGCTGAAAAAAGGGACAATGGATACATACAGTATGTTTTCTTTTTCGTTGTGTATGTATAATGCTTATGTGTGTTTTATGTCTTATGGACCTCACGAAGAATAGCTGCTATCATTATAGTAGCTAATGAGGATCCAAATAAAGTAAACAAAGAAACAATGGATGTAGATGCAAGGAGGTGGTTTTAATGTTATGGTTGATCAGTGTGTAATATTTTCACACTAACAAAGTACACATTAAAGTATTTCCTTTTTTGGGCATGTTTGACTTATCAATTGTGCTTCAATATCTAGCGTTTTGACTCACTTCTCTCGGCAGGAAATATAATCATTTAAAAAAGGGGAAGATGTGACTAAAATATCTGACCGAGTATCACACTATAAATATAGTTTGACCTGTTGCACACAAAGCTACAGCTGTGTTAATTTTTCTGTCAATGAAAAGAACTGTTTAGTACGTTTTACTATTTAAGTGCATTTGAAAGCAGGTACATTTTATATTTTAACTTCGACTGATTATTTCCTATTTATTTAGCAATATAGCAATATTCACATTTATTTTATGACCAATGATCAGTTACATGAAATTTCAGGCAGCAGAAGTTTAAATAAATGTAAATAAGTTTTCTATTTCCAATGGATTAAAATGCAAAGTAATAGAAATTGTTTACAAAAATTATCAGATAAATTGCTATACTCAATTTTTTTTTCTTTCTGAGAATGAAACATAGAATTTGGTCAGGGTGCACAAAAACCTTGTGACGGTATTGAATTAGTTGCATGGGCCGTAGTGGGTTGGGTTGGAGATTTCGGTGGGGGTGTTAAGTTGTGGAGTATTTTAACAAATCTATATGTGCTTGATAGAGAAAGATGTATTCCTTCACTTCAGTTCCCAAGTACTTTTTTCAGTTGTTTTTAAAATGAATTTAACATTTTTGCATTTAGATATTTAGATATCTAAATATCTAATATTCAGATAGATAGATAGATAGATAGATAGATAGATAGATAGATAGATAGATAGATAGATAGATCCAGTAACCAGTGTAAACACCGTATACCTCTTTGGTATTACAAATACTTTGCAAATTATGCAGTCAGCAGTGCAAATGTGAAATAAAACATAGTAATACTTATATATATATATAGTCTGTATACATGGTGTATAATATAATAGGCATAGTATAATAATAACAGCATAGCATTTTTTATAGTTATTAGTAAATTAATGTATAACATACAGTTATACAGATAAATCTGAAATACATATATAATACAATACAGTCTGTTAATTGAGATCCGGAGTATAACAGTGACTGATAACTGATATAGGGGTCTGGAGTATAACAGTGTCTGATAACTGATAACTGTGCTGGGGTGAGTTAAACAGTATGATGGCCAGAACAAAACTTGTATCTCCAAAAAGGGAAATCATAATGAAGGAAAAACACCTTCTGAACCTTTAATGGAAGTTAATAGCGAAATTAATTGTGATTCTGGATCATTTGTAATAACCAATGTAAAAAGACACTGGCAATTACAGATTTTGTAAAAAATCTGAAAAACAATATAAAAAAAGAGATTTTGATTTTACAAGCAAAAACACATACTGTGAAGATAAATGCTTTGCTTAATGTGCTAAACTCTACTATCACCACATATAATGTTTTAACTGGTGTTGCTTGCCTATAATCCAATCTACAGTATGCTGAAAATGGTGCGCAAATTTAAGAAAATAAATGTTTCTGATTATCACTCGAAACCTCGCCAATTACACGGCTTCCTTTCTCAGTGCCAGAAGGCTGGAATGTGAGCCGTGAGGCTGCACAGGCCTGCAATCGGGTTTTGTTTGTCTGACTGTAGGCACATTTTCCCCAAGACGTTTCTTAAAGAGCCCATATCATGTAAAAACAAAGTTAGTATGCAAATTATCAAAACATACATTTACTTCCCAGACTGTACGGCCTGTATATGAAAACTGAGTTTTGAACTCAATGTTTTTGTGATGTCACATGTTTACATAAATCTTTTCAGCAATTTAGAACCTTCCCGCTCAAGCTAAGGTTACACTCTTTAGACATGGTGTCTTTAGGGGTTCTTGAGCAAATACGCTGGCTTTATATAGATCCATAAATGCTCAAAGAAGCCCTGAAGAACCATGTCTAGGAGTGTACTCCATTGTATTTTTCCCCCTGAGCTCCAGTTATCATGTGTGTGGTACAAAATACAGCCATAACCCATTTTTACACAACCATTTTTCAACCACTCTTTTATTACATAGACTGATCTGTAAATAAGCTATCTTCTGATTGGTTGTCCTCCTTGGTCTAAGCAAAACTTAACTTGAGCGGGAAGGTTCTAAATTGCTGAAAAGATTTATGTAAACATGTGACATCACAAAAACATTGAGTTCAAAACTCAGTTTCCATATACAGGCTGTACAGTCTGGGAAGTAAGCCTGAAAGCCTGAAATCATAATAACTATATAGAACCACATAAAACACATTCACCACCAATCTGAAGAACCATTTCACCATGCAAAGAACTATTTAAGCATCTAAATTGAATGTTTAGAATCTTTAGTATGTAGAATATTTAGAAGAACTTTCTTTAAAATGTAGAATATTTCTTACAAACTTCAGTTTGAGTGGGCGGGGTTAAAATCCTGTAGGCTTTATGTAGATATATGTAAATGTGTTACGTTTTTGTGACATCACCAAAATGACTCCAAAACAAGTTGTTCATGCAGAGTAGTTTGCATATATGATAGGTGCAAACGCTTTTGTAGGTGAACGCTTTTAACATTGTTTGTATTCCAAAAAACAGACATGGGTCACAAATGTAGACCCATTAGGTCTCAGTGATAACTGGGTTAAGAACTGGGTTAATCTGATGTTAAAATAAACCTTGAAAGTCTAGATTTGCTGAGATACATCTAAAAAGATCAGGTTTCCAAAAACATTCCCCAAGTATAAACCAGTTTTTCTTAAAGCCATTTCTTGTGCCGCTTAGCTGAAACATAGTAGAGCAGCCAAGACATGTTTGGTGTCTTAAGTTTCCTTGTGTAGTTTTAGCACTGGAGCTACGAGACTAATGTAGATGTAGTAATAATGTACATACTAATAATGTAGATAATGTAATGTATATATCATCGCTGTCCAATGAAAAACTAGCATCTCCAAAACTGCCACTTAACAGGAGTGACCAAAAATGTTCTTAGCTTGGAACCAGAATGGAACCATTTTTGGAACCTATTTTGAAGCATTTCTAATTCTATTGGAGCATTCATCATGATTTTTTAGACAATGTAAACAGCAGCTGTTGTGTTCAAGTGACGTAGAAAAATAAAAATGTGACGCCTATTTGGCGTACTTCAGTCCATGTTTACACATAACAGTGTGTCAAAGCACTGTTTAGACAGACAGACATATTTAGATCTGAGTGTACCCCATTATTTCCCCTGTGCAATATGAGGCTGGCAATAATCCGCTGTGATTGCTGGTGATGGGATCCGCAGTTAGCTCTGAGGTGAAGGAAGGGAGGTTGGAATATTTTCTTGGGGTTCACTGAGTGGTGGGGCCCCTCGTGAAGCTGTGCGAGGGGGCTCATAACTCACAAGGCTGTCTATGACTGTGTTTACGGAGAGGCTAAGCTCATCCTGCACCACTCTGGGGGCTGTGGGCCCTGCTGGCCTTGGGACATAAAAAGTCAGTCGTTAAAGCCTGGAGAGAGCCATCCGTCCTGCTTCAGAGGAGACAAACAACATAAACATCACAGCTTCACAGGAGCTGCTGCCCAGAGTGCTGTGATAAGGCAAACACTAAAATAGAAATTGAATGATTCCCCTAGATTAAGAGTGGGTGATGTGGCAGAAATATTTCAATTTTTTTTACTGCACATTATATAATATCATAATATATATTTTGTTTAAAAAATATAACACGCCCCAGAAAACCATCAGCAGGGCATTCCTATTTTTTGCTAGTTTACATTATTATCAACATCAAATATGTTTCTTTAATAGCAGAAAAGTGTGTTTCAGGTTCTAAACTTATGCCATTCTTTTCCTCAGTATGTCCTTAGCGGTTTGAGCTAAGTGGCCTCTTTGGGTACACTAGGTGGTACTGTGCACCATTTCCTTACTAGACAGGCGAGAAACAAATCTAGCTGTTCACTTGTAACAGCAAAAAACAACAGTACAGTTGGCCATTTACAGCGGAATTAGCTAGAATTTGATAGTTTCAGATAGGAGAGTTTGCTAGAGTTTTCTATTTTAAGTTGGCAGAGTTATCTAGAGTTTGCTAATTTCAGTTAGCAGTGCCAGCTATTATCATTTAGCAGCATTAGCTATTTTCAGGTAGCAAAGTCAACAATTTTACTAAGCAGCATTAGTCAGGGTTTGCTATTTTCAGTTAGCAGAGTTAGCTAGGGTTGGCTGTTTTCAGTTAGCAGAGTAGGCCAGAGTTTTCTATTTTTATCTAGCAGTGTTAATTAGAGTTTTCTATATTCAGTTAGCTAATTAGCTAGAGTGGTCTATTACCAGATAGATAGATTTGTAACATAGTATCAGCACTTTTTAAGTATATATAAAGTTTCACAATGCCTTCTAAGTCTGAAGTAATGTACTGATAGTCCTTTATTTATATGTCCAATTTCCATTATAATAGCTTTAAACTGATTACCTGCACATAAAACACCTACCTTTACTGAGTGCCTTTTAGATTATTCACATCAGAATGTTAAATGTTGTACTGTTCATGCCTGTAAGTGTAACATGCTGTATATCTGTGATTACTGCAGGATAACATTTTACACTAACGAAATATCGCCTTTTACTTAAAACACTCATTTATGGCATTATAAGTGTTTAGAATGTTTTTATAGTTGTTGATATGCATCATACATGTGCATAGCTCATTACTTTTTCAAAGGCTATTAGTGTCACTTGTGCTACAACATGTTTAGGAAGCATTATTTAAAAACAGAAAAAGAGATTTTGGACAAAAAAGTCACATATAAAGCAGACATTGTTGGCTAAGTTTGTTCATGTTCTGTAGCTTCCAAAACACCCAACACCATCAGCATTAAACAATATAACAAACATAATAATCATCAACACTTTTATATATGGACATTTATGTCATACTAAGTTTTTTTCTGTATCATAAAAGTTTGTTATTGAAGTCTATAGTAGTTTGTTAGAAACAATTACCCTGGAGTTTTATTTTATTTACACAGTTTCAATCAATGCAATGAATGAACCAATCAATCAGTGCCTCTGCAGTCACTGTTCCTGGAAGATCAATGTTTGATAATGTGGAGGTCAAAGTCAAATGAGTTCCATGACCAAGAAAACTAATTTCTTTAAGCCAAATCATCATCTCTGTGCACGCTATGCTAGCTGTCTTCCTAAAGGCTCAAGTCTTAAAGCAGTAGCGGCACTGCCAGAGGAATTAAGCTTGTAGTCCTCTGAGGTGTGATGTTTGTGGAACGCAAGCTAGGTCCGATTTCATAATCCAGCGCCAGTGCAGTTAGCCTAGCATGCATCAGTGAGCTCAAATACTCAAAGAGGAGCCACAAATCTCTTAGCACTGCGGCAGGGCCAAACAGGAAAACGGCTCAGAAAGTCGCTGCGCATTCTCGAACATATTTATCCGTATTTTCACATACCAACATAACTGACGCAGGTAATCAGATTTCTACAACATTCTTCCAGTGAGGTGCCAAAGTGGAAACAAAATGTGGGCAGCTTACGTGACGGATGAGCTTGAGAATTAAGTTTTTGTTCATGTTCATTGTTCACAGTAAATCATACGGTATCTTAAACCATATTGACTAGACTCCACCATTCTAAAGGGGAAACAAACAAGGCCATACAGAGCGGTTTGGTGTGCAACTTAGGTGGCAATCAATGTACCAGACGTTTACCTCTGAAAGCTCCCTCACAAAAAGTTACAACATAGTTATAAATATGCTGCCTGATGTCTGAGAACATTTATGAGAGTTCTGAGAAGATTTTTCCCTTAAAATTCATTAATGGTGAGGGGACATCTGCAGGACACTGTGAAGCAAAATAGTCCCGAAAGAAACCTTTTTGGATTTTTTTTTTTTTACTATTTTACTATCATCAACATTTCATAGAAAACACAGGAGATGTGTTGGTTCACTGGTGGTTTTAATAGTTTTTGATGACATCTGAACAATTTCACACCAAACTTCTCTGTTTTCATCTCTAACACTGAATTCTAGAAATCTGTGGATGAAGTGGTTAAGGAGAAGCTTTGTGGATGTATTTACAGAAAAAATATGACAGACTGTCAGTCATTGTTAGCATTACTGTTAGCCTCATAGATACAGCACTGAAGTATTGAAGCAAATTTAGACACTATTATGTCGTGGCTGATAGACTACATCCGGAGTAAGTGGAAAACTTTGTTTTCAAACCATAAAGAGGCTGTCAGTGGATGGTTCTTCTTTCAGTGGAAGGTTTTCTTTACAGTATGTGCAGCCAAGAACCAACACCAACCTTAGAAGTCAGGTATGGGTACATGCCAAAAAGGAAAGAAAATTCTCCTGATGAACAGCACTGACCAGCATTCTATGCTATGTTTTTAGCTGATCTATGCTGCTTTGATGGTATAGTGCTGGTCGCCCTGGTGAGTCAACATATCATCACTGTCCAACGACAAACAACTATCTCTAAAATAGTAAAATCACAGGAGAGAACGTCTTTATAAAAGTCTTTATACTTTCAATGTAATTTAAAGAAACCAGAAATTTCCCAAGCTATTTTGAAGGAATCAATCATCCAATCATCACAAAATGTTCAAAAAACGTAAATGATAGTTGCTGCGTTCAAATGATGTAGAAAATAAAAATCTATACAAATCTGTAAAAATGGAGATACATGTTTTTATTTGGACAGTTTTTATTTGGACAGCGTCGATATGCTAGTTTTGATAAAGACCAGCCATGCTGGTATAGGCTGTTTTTTTTCTAGCAGGGCGCAGGAATAGTCCTGCAAAAAGCTAATTTACTAATCAAATTCCCATTCATAACCCCCAATACAGCCCATCAGCTACAAGGCTATAGCCCTCTAACTAGCATGGTGCTAAAACTGGAGAAGCCAATCACAGACACCAAAGATATCTTTGATCAAAGATATGTACATGAAGGTAAAAACTGAAAATCAGATTTTTTTCTTTCTTTGAACTTGACATGTTGAAGGACAACTGCAGTGATCCTTTATTAAAACAACTTCAGATTGAAATCCACGTCAAAAGCTGGTTCTTTGTGCTCCCGGTCAGTTTCAAAGCCATAAAATGGTTATAAACAGAGCACAGTAGTTCCAAACGCTTTTCTTTTCATGAGCAACTGCTTTTATAGGACAGTTTTTCAGTAGTGATCAAGGCTGCGGCCTCCCCTTTGTCTTCATACTGTTTGCACTGCTGTATGCCGACCTTTATTTTCAGATGGGGCATTCTGATTCATTGTTTTTGATCTTCTGTATCAATATATGGACCAACTGTATTCAGAAAATAGCAAGCATTAATAAATAAACAAACTTTCCCATCCAAAGTTGATAAATAACTCACCTTCTTTTAGCATGTGAGTTCTGCGATAAAGCCAGCAGCTCTGTGCTTGGTGTATATTAATTTCAGCTTCTTGTTCCTTGATATTATGAGCAGGGTTTCATTTTTTACTGTTGAAACCAAATATTAAAACTTTTTTGATGGTTTAAACACCTAAATTGAGTACTAATGAGCAGAGTTGGTAGGGTAGCTTAAGTAACGTAATGCAATAGTAAAGGATGTGTGCCATTAAAAGCAATGTCTATTGTTGTCTATAGTTTGAGATGTGTGGCATGTGTTATTTGTGTTTTGTGTGCTGGGCTAATACGTTATTGAGTGGGTTGTTTTGCCTACCATGGAAGAGAGTCATGTGGCTAGAGGTGACCTCCCCTGCAGTTCTGGCTATATTTGAGTGACAATTTCTGCATGCTCTGCATTAAAGAGCAGTTTTCAGCAAAAATTATTGCCTCGCCTGCTTGTAACATCTAGAACTGCAATAGAACTTCTCAGCGTCTATCATTATTTATCATATATCATTATCTATCAATCTTCAGAGCAACATCTACCAGTACAGGAAATGAAGATTGTAAGGCTCTGCTTTTTTTCTCATATTTAGGCACAGCAGTGTCACTGCTGGACTAAGAATAGTCCACCAACCATAACTATCCAGCCAACTAACCAGCCAAGCTGAGTGTTATCTATGGGCAGCGTCCTCTGACCACTGATGAAGGACTAAAGGATAACAAACTGTGCAGCAGCAGACAAGCTATCGTGTCTGACTTCACATCTACAAGGTGGACCAACACAGTAGAAGTGCCTAATAGAGTGGACAGTGAGTGGACACAGTGTGAACAATAACACCAACACATCACCACATCAGAGTCACTGCAGTGCTGAGAATGACCCACCACCCAAACAGTACCTGCTCTGTGGGGGTCCTTATCATTAAAGAACAAGGTAACAAAGTATACAGAGAAACAGATGGACTACAGTCTGTAATTACAGAGCTTATAAAATGGAGGGTATAAAGGTGAATAAACCAGCCAAGCTGAGTGTTATTGTTGAGTATACATTGTGACTGAATTTTTCAAACCAGTTACCCTCATTCTTCAGTCTTTTGTGTGTGTGTGTGTGTGTGTGTGTGTTAGTGTGTGGGTGTTAAGGCATACAAGAATTTGTGTTGACACTATTTCTGAGGGAAGCTCTCCTTTTCCAGCATCTCTGATCAACTTCTTTAAAAACTTTATTTTCAAAGTGAATAACGTCAACTTCAGACCTGCAGCCAATGTCCTGAATAAATCAGACAGAGGAAGCTGATCATGCTATAGATCTCTCCACACATCTCGGCCTTGTCCTCTGAGCTGGAGGAAGGGTTTTTTTTTAGTGCTATCACCCTAGTCAGTTTTTTCTCAATAAACTTTTGCTTCCTTCATCTGATATCAAATCCCAAAGGCTGAAACCCTTCCAGCGTTTGAAGCACTGCTCTGGGTTTGGGGATGTTTATGAGTGTTGCACAAGTGAGTTTTACGAGCAAGTTGCACTGGATTTACAGGGCACTACTGACGAGCAGATTCATCGCTGTTGCCTAAAGGCAGAGATCCACCCATTTTTTTCAATATTACCCTTTATTATCTCTGATATCACAGAGGGGGGGGCATCTTTTGAATTGCACACATAATTTTGAGAACATGTAACTGTAAACCTAGAACATGTTAGTGTAACCGTTTTGCCTGATGTCTGAAACACTTTTTTAAAATAGAGGTACACACAGGGCAAAATACTGGTTTAGTGTGAAATTGTTCAGACGTTCCTTACAGTGGTAGTGATGGGAACCAGGCATCACCATGTCTACAGCACAAATATAGACATTTTATTTACTATCCAAAACCACCAGTGCATGGTGTCTTCTGAGTTGTGTAAAATCTGAAAATAAGTTTTCTCATCATATTGTCTTGTCATGTCTCAGACATTAAGCAGCATACTTTTGACTTATGTAATAACTTTCTATGAGGGAGCTCTAAGATGTGGATGTCTGGTTTCATTCACCACCATTGTGAACAATTCTAACTTCTCTGAATTCTCTAGAATAGATGGTTACAACTACTTAATAGTGCAAAAACATAAAAAACATGGTGTAATTCCATTTAACATTGTGACCAATTGGATTAAAATGACATTAGTACTGATACTAAACTCTCACAACATTTTGATATATAAAAAGGAGCTATTTTTAATCTAAAACTCAAAACTAGTATATCATGCTTAAACTACTCTACCAATATACAATTCAACAATTTTCTGCTGATATTTACTGGATAACAATATTTGTGTGTAAACATCTTTATTCCTCATTAAAAGAAAGAATTACAGAAGTAACAAACATGCAGACTCATGGGCCTTTTTATTTAAGCTTTATTTAATGACCAGTTAACAGTTATAAAACATTATTATGACAAATCCAACTACATACATTAAAAAAAAAAAATACTACTGCAGATAAATTGTATTGTTACGAAGTTTGCAGCATGTTTCCTGTGTGCTGCCTGTACTATTTTAAGTGCGCTTGCAGTTAGTAACGTGCATTGTGGGTCAGGGTGAAGCTAAGTTTTAGGGGAGGGTGGTGATCAAATACATATACACACTCGCAGCCCTCTGTCCGTCCAGAGCCAAGTGTGGACTGTTTATACAGGCTTCCCTGCACTCCCATATTCAGGCACATTGTGCAACGCTAATGCGCTAAAGCCTGTTTACTGCAGTGCTGCTGCCATGCTGGACACTGTGTGAGAACTAAATTGTTTCATGCTGTTAAAATAGTGTTGATTGTTGATGTCAGCGGACGACATCGAAGAGAATGCAGGCCTGGACTGTGGCTTCCAATGAAATCAGGCCATTTTTCGAGGGAAAATAAAAAAGAGGAGACGTTGCCAACACACATAATTAACTGTGACTTTTATTAGTAAAACACAAGTCATAGGTCTGCGAAAATCTTTTTAGCCCCTTACTCAAATAAGAAAGCTTCTTACTGGTGCTATAAGCTAATGTAAGTAATAAAAGCATATGCATGCCAGTTAGCATTGTGCTAACTGCATGAAAAACAACTATTAAACTTGCCATCAAAGCACGTGGAGTATCTCATCCCAAACAGACTGTTTGTAAGTGGTTTCCAACGCTATGACTCACTGTTATCCATTTACAGAAAAAGTTGAGGTATCTGTACTTTTGTCCATTTTAGGTACAATACTGTCACATAGCGTCAGATTTTACAAAAGCCAGTCTATTTGATTTACGCATGCAGTTTGCACAATGTTATATAATTAGCATCAAACCATTACCTAGCTATATTAGCCTCATAGCTCCAGTGCAAAACTAATAAAGCAAACTTTGTATAAGGCTTAAATGGAAAAGCTGTGCAAATTTGAAAAATGATTTCACTTTAGCAAGACAGACAGACAGACAGCAGGACAATGCCTGTAAGCACACTGAGAGGCTACAACAAACATTAGCGGCTTCTATTTGCACAAGAGGCTGTCCAACTGCTGCCCGGATAGGTAAGAGCAGAAATCAGGTTGGGTTGGTTTTTCTCTTGAGGGGATGTGAACAGAAGAGATGAGAAGAGAAGAGGGGGGCTGCACTCCTTCATCCCAGCCTTTTGTCAGTTATGTTTACTCGTCACTTTTCCCTACGTGGATTGTGTGAGCAGGGCAGCTGCGTTTGGGGCCCACGCCCAAACGGCCACAGCCAAAGGGGAGTTCGGAGTTTCGACTCGTTTCTCAGGGCGTGTCCCGCTCCCCTGATGACTCACAAACCCCCATGAGACAGCTCCTGTGTTGGGCGCGCTCAGGTTGGTGGCATCCTCAACGCCAGTTGGTTAGGGGTGTGCAGGTTGGGTAAAGATTAAAGCAGGTCTGGGCACTGGACGCTGCCTACAGCAGTGGGATTCGAATCCTGGTCCTTGAGCGCACATTTTCCTGTTTTCCTGCACTAGCACACCTGATTAAACCAACCCTGGTCCAACTAATCAGCTCATTAACAAGCCCCTGTATACATCAATACAACACTGAGAAAGAGAAACTCACTACAAAGGCATAGCTTTTGTAGAGCAGCTGCCAATAATCAGTTAACAAATAACATGGTGGACTGCTTCCCTGGACTAATGGCCGATTCACACCAGACACCTTTCTGAAGCTGTCCATCTGACATTTATTGTAAACAGTGTTTCAATTCATGTCTGCATAAACCCATACCTGCACCATGATTTTTAGAGAGCACGTCAAATCACACACAGCCACTTTCTAGTGTTAAACTTTTTTTTAGGTTCCTGTTACCACCACTGCAAGGAACATCTGAACCATTGCATATCAAACCACTCTGAATCACTCCCCTAGCCTGCTAGATATTATGCTATCAAATTTGAAATTTGTGAAGGTCTCCTTTAATATTCCTTCACAATGTTTGAAAATATCCATCGACTGCATGTAAAAAGGAAATGGCTTTACTGTACTCCCTAAAAAACATACTACACCTGCTTCTTCACCTCATTCAACCACATTCAAATCTATTCATTTACATGCTGGGTCATGAATGCCTGAGGTAAGTACACACAGTTATGGGTTAAACATGTAGTCAGTTTTTTTGGACACTTTTTTTTTTTTTTCAAAAATTTCCTTTAAGTCTTCTGGGCATTTCATGCCTCTAGAAGCTAATAAATCATCTCTAAACATAGCAGATTAAGGCTGGTGATAATTAGGCCAAAAAACAGTGGAAAACCCCAAAAACCCCAAAGTATGTACCCAAAGTGAGCAAGGGCCTGCTGGTGTAACGCTGAGCCAAACCCTGAAGAAAAAAAAGAACCTAATCTGCATCTAAAAGACTGCCGCCACTGTTTGAATAAAGCTGACGTGTATAATATAATGCTCTAACTCTTATGCAAATAGACTGAAGCAGGTTTTCAACACACACTGCCTGTCAAGTTTGTCCATGTAACCTCACAGTCTATCTTTTATGACTGCTGGAAAAAGCTGCAGCTAGTTTTTAAGTGTAATTTGATTATGACTAAGTTTAATCTTGGGCTTTATAGATCCTTCAATGTTACAAAGAACTCATCAACAACATTGCTTCTCTTCTAACTGGTCTGCTGCTAACTAACAGCAGCTACATAATTTGCAGATTATAAGATAAAACAGCGAGCTAACAAGTTGGTAGCTAGCTCTTATTAGCTGCAAACTGCTAATCAGTATGCTAAGAAACTAGCTAACTAGTTTTAGTAATTAACCACAGCTTTTTTTGCTCTGAAGTGCTGACAGACTGGCGACTGGAGCAGCTAATTGAAAGCAGTTTATGTTTTCTGACGTCATAAACGATAAAAACGCAATTTCATCTCACCTTAACGTTGTGTTGGTGTACACCAGGGGTATTTAATTAAGAGTTCAGTAAGGTCCAGGTAGAGATTTCCTCAGGCCAAGGTCCAGACATCATTTGTTGTTATGATTCAGTGGCGTATCTTGTATACTGAAGTAGCTTAGTATCAGCATCTTGTATCAGCAACTGAAAGACCAACCAATTACAAATACCTTTCAGTATTTTTCAGTATATTTACTGTTTAAATGCTGAACTGAATGAATTATTTTTAAAACTACAAATAAATGCTTTTACTCACTTCAAGTTAAAAACAAGGGCTTCATTAAAAACGGAATGTTTTTTGAAAAGTGCCTATTTATAGAAAAAGTAAATAAAATGTGCAGCCTTCTTCTTAACTTCATTTGGAGCTGCCTGTGGAAATAATAAACATATATGTCTCGGTCCGTTCCTGGTTGCACGTTATTCTTTCCGTCTGTGTCCGGACCCGGACCACGGTCCGCCTATTAGTGACCTCTGGTATACACCAACATTCTTGTTGCCTAGCATTTACTGAACCTGTTTACCATTAGCTGGATGTTCTGCACATTCTTCACACAAAGCATTATGGGATGTAGGAATATCATTGATCCTATTTGCTGTATTTCGCCACAGCCATGCTCAAGTTTCTTTCTTTTTGTCTTTGAATCCAGTCAGATACCTGCATAGCTACTTAGTCAAATTAACAACATCAACAACAAACAACATGAACAAAGTTACACAGGAGAAGACCAAAACAGCAATAAAGAGCTTGAATGGAACAACCTTACCTCATCAAGAGTTCACAGTAAGTGGATGTAAAGTTAGGTTGGATGTTAGCCTGAGGTTTCCTACAGCAATGTTTTTAACAGATCACATTGGTATATATATATATATATATGGCTGAAAGGTCGACTATTCACTTCTATATAAAGGGGGTGAATTTGTATTTCTGAAAGTCAATGTAAGTGCCGAGTGACTTGGTGTGAGTGTTCCTGTATTGTTGGTTTTGCATTCAATTCTGCTCCAATTCACGTGCCCTCTAAAAAATCATGTTCACGGGCGCCTACATTCTCGCAGTACTAAAACATCGGAAAGGGTCAGAAAGTCCTAATAATCGAACCGACATGAAAGTGCCAGTGTTGTTGGGTGCTGATGTTTGCTCAGTAAATGTGCATCTGAGGATTCATGAAGGGGAGCATGAATTTGAGGGGGAACTGAATCGGATGCACTGGCTGTAGAAGATCCTGGAGTAATGCTGCAGCAAAATTATGCAAGGTAAGATTACAGTTTATGCGGTGACATTATATTGATGTGCCTAATTTATTAATAGTCAGGTAGCGTTTCTCTGACGCACACAGTATTGCAAATCCATCTGTCGGTGGCATATAATGTTAGTTTGAGTTACCTCATACTTTTTAGTGCTAACATGCTGTGCAGAGGGGAAAAGCTATCTATAAATTATTATCTTCACCGGAGCTTCTTAACCGAGCCATTTCTTTGGGTGAGGATGTTCTTCTGCTCGTTTCTCCTCCACAGAGTGGTACGAGCAGACGTGCGGTGGGCAGAGAATGTAAGATATACAGTTATTTGGTTCAAGCGAAATACTCCTCTAAGTTAAGCTACTGTGACGTTCTAGCATTATATACTACTCATACTGTCTGTTTATTACTGCTGTGGTCATAAATGTTTATCACCGGCTCAGCTGTTGCAAAGAAAAAAGTAAACAAAGATGAATGCTCTCTGGTTGTCATAGAAAATAGCGTGACTAACTGCAGTTCAAATGTGATCGAAAATATTTAAGTAGCAATAAAATGTTTTATGCTGTTTTATGTTTAGGAAACATGGAAGCATTTACATACAATGATTTTCCTCAAATACTTTACCCTGTCATTTGGAGTCACCCTGATGGGCCCATGGGCATGCAGCAATAGAACTTATAAAACAACCCAGGCTTGTGTCTCGCTAATTTGTCTGCTGTCTACTGATGTCTAGTTGTATATCTGCTTATTTCTAGCTAGCTTTTCGGCAGATTTTTAGCTAGCTTCTCTGCAATCAGCTGATACCTAGATGTCTATCTGCTGATATCTATCTAGTTTATCTGTCAACATTTATCTTATTTACTGATATCTAGCTTGTTTGTCTGTTGATATCTAAATGTCTATCAACTGATACATATGTCAGTCTGCTGATATCTGGCTAGCTTGTCTGTTGATATCTAGATGTCTATTGGCTCATGAAATCTGTCTATCTGCTGATATCTAGCTAGTTTATCCGTTAATATCTAGGTGTCTATTTGCTTATATCTATCTGCTGATATCTAGCTAGTTTATCCGTTAATATCTAGATGTCTGCTTGCTTATATCTGTCTATCTGCTGATATCTAGCTAGTTTGTCCGTTAATATCTAGATGTCTACTTGCTTATATCTGTCTATCTGCTGAAATCTAGCTAGTTTGTCTGTTAATATCTAGGTGTCTACTTGCTTATATCTGTCTATCTGCTGAAATCTAGCTAGTTTGTCCATTAATATCTAGGTGACTACTTGCTTATATCTGTCTATCTGCTGAAATCTAGCTAGTTTATCCGTTAATATCTAGATGTCTATTTGCTCATATCTGTCTATCTGCTGATATCTAGCTAGTCAGTGCTGTTCGTGCTGGTAGCTAGCCGCTGTGTGCTGAGTTACTGGGGAGGAATCCAGCGGGTTCTTGTAGGAGACTTGAGTTTCTACTGAACCTCTCTTGGCTCCAGGGCTGGCACAACCACAGTGAGGAAGAGCCGGTCGTGTGATAGCTGTATGAGATTCCACATGCTTCGATGAGTCATTCCTCCCTCCCTGCCTCCCTCCCTCCCTCCCTCATTCTCTCTCTCTATCTACAGAGAAGGGCATGAGCCTGAGTCATCCACGATTCTTTCTGCCCTTCTGTCTCTCTCTGGCTCTCAAAAACTTGTGTGTCAGTCTGTCTCGTCCCCCCTCATTCATGTCCCTCTTTCTTTTTTCTTTCTTTTTTCCTCTCTCTAAGTTCAGTGTAGCAGGGCTTTGTTGGTATTATGAGCTTCCTTACTTTTTCACTTTCCCTCTTCATTTTCTTACGCTTAGTTTCTACTCTCTTTATCTTTATCTTTATCAGTTTCTTTTTTCTCTCGTCCATCCTTTCTTTTTTTTCCTCCACCTATCTTACCCATCTTTTCTCTCTTTGTTTCTTTCTGCTCTTTTTTAGTCTGCCTTCTCCTTTCTTACTTAAGTTCTTCAGCCTCCTGCCCCTCTCTTCTTTTCTATTGTTATCTCCCTCCCTTCTTTCTCCCTTCTTTATTCGCACTTACCCATTTTTTCTCCTTTTTCACTGTGTGTATTTTATCTCTATCCACTTTTCTTTTTCATCCTTGATTTCTTAAATTTTGTCTTTTTACTCTCCTTCTTTTCTCTTTCTCCCTCCCCCCACCTCTCTCTCGCTCCATCACAAGAATAGTCTCAGTAGTTGGAGGCCTTGAGGATGTAACAGTGTAGCCGGTATTCCCCCGTTCACGCTCCAAACTCCTGACACTCGGATCTCCAGCATGTGAGAAGATGAATCATCAGCTTGGTGTGTGGAAGAAGAAGACGGGCCTTTTTAGCAGACAGACAAACGGACTTGGCTCTGGCTTTTCCAGCACATGGGAAACATATTTAGTTCCTCCGCCAGATCCTATTATACTCACAAACCAGAGACTTACTACAGTGTTCTGCAGCCAGATATGATTTCTACAAGAGCGTGTATAAAAATATAAAGCCCTGACCGCTGGAGGACCGCTGTAGGCCATGATGCTGCTGGATGGTCACTGCTGAGCATTGCAAGAGCAATAAGGATTTTCAGGGGCATTATGACTGGGTTAGCAGAACACAGCTGCCCCTAAAAGTCCCTCACTTTTCTTGCTGCCTTGGTCACGACTTTGTCGACCGAAAACCGGAAACACTGCAAAAGACCAAAAACTTGAATTTAACTCATCTGTAATGTACTGCAAATATCACAAATTATTTAAAATTCCTGTATAATTTAATGGTTAAGATGAGTCATTCATAGCGGTTTGGTATAAAATGTTTCTAAAGAAACTTCAGAACTGTCCACAGTGGTGGTGGTAGGGAAAAGAAAGCCATTATATATGAAATGTATGAATATACTGCTTGATGTCAGAGATGTTGTTTGTCCTATTTATGCCAGAGAGATACATGCAGGGTGCTGTGAGGCAAAATATTCCCCCAAAGAAAACCCTGAAGACACGTGTGTGTTTATTAGTGGTTTAGATAAATTGTCAATATATATGTTGCAGACATGGCGATGCCTGGTTCTAATCACCACCACTGTAAAATACATTGCGTACCATTTATTTAATTCTCTATTAACCTTCCTTCTTTTAGCACTGATACTACTCTATTAATATATTTCAAAAGACATGAATTTATTTATTTTTATTTAAACTGTGTATATGTTTAAAACTAAGCTTCAAAAAAATAGCCAGTTGAATCCACTGTTTCATATATCCACCTATACAGGCTACAGCAGTTTAGCCCTGCCTACTCATCTTGAAGTTCTAAAGAATATGTAAGTGCTTTCCTGAATGAAGCACAACACAGGACAGTGAACACAGCTTATTTAAATATATCAGTCTTAAAGGCACAGTAACAAAAAAATCATTTTAATTCTAAGGGATAAAGTGTGGATGGATAATGGTCATGTAGAAATTCATTGTGGCCATGTTTGGTACATAAAACAAACACAAATGTTATAATTTCACAATAACGAAACAATAACACCAAAAAATGTAGGGGATGGCCTCTTTAATTAGTCATTAAGCTACCCAGTGATAGTGTGAGCAGTGGGGCTGTCATAAGGGTGGTGATGTAATCAATACATTTGACTGTTTTTACAGTTGGGCTCTTTTTATTATTTAGTATTTGACAGTAATTGTGCATTTAAGTGCGTTCTCTGTAAAGGATGTGTTAACTTATTTGTCTTTTACAATCAACAATAGATCACAGTGTTTGACCAGAGGCTCTTTTGCATACAACCATAAGTCTTAAAATTAATATCCGGATAATGTAATGTGAAGCTGGCAGTTTATATGTTTATGTAAGCTTTGTGGGAGAATAAAGGACCAAAGGAATCAGAGGGTGTACATACCCTCACCTTTTTAATTAATATTTCAAAACTTTATGATGCTCATAAACTTGGTTATGGTGCGTTAACTAAAGTGAAGAGGAGCTGGAGGGGGAGAGACAGAGGAAGGAAAGAGTATGGATGGTTTGGTTCTTTTTCTAAAACACACAGAAACTGTTTTAGGAAGCTGAATTAGATCTAGATAGGGAAATGGGTTTTATGACATTGGCTAGGTTTCCTTTAGCATGTTTTTTATGCATAGTTTGAAATATCGAACTAAAAAGAGTTGAGTTTCCAGTTGAAAAATTGTGAGGAATTACAATGTTAAATAATAAAAATAGGCAATGAAATAATGTCACATAAATTTATACAGGTCATTTTGACCCAGACAAGGTCACAGGACAAGGGCACAGGACAAGGGCACAGGTCAAAGAATTAAGTGTTTAGGCCCAATTACAGCCAGTTGGAATCTCAAACAAAAAAGGTGGAGATTCGGACCAATCACAGTCAGCAGGAGGTCTCAAAACGAATGTGATTGTGGGTATACCCCAATTACAGTCAGGTAGAGGTCTCAAAACAAATGAGATGGTGATTAGGATCAATCACAATGAGGGGAAGGTCTCCGAACCAAACAACGTGAAGATTAGGACTAATCACAGTCAAGGGGAAGATAAGAACCAACGTGGTGAGTAGAACCCATAAGGTGGTTGTTTGGACCACACAAAATCAGGGGGACTTTTCAGAACAGGCAAGGTGGTAATTAGAACCAAGTCCATGGCAGGTCTCAAAACAAACAAGGTAGAGATTAGAACCAATCACAGTCAGGGGGATGTCTCAAAACAATTGAGGTGGTCATTAGAACTAAATCACAGTCAGGAAGAGGTCTGAGAACAAATGATTTGGTGATTAGGACCAATTGCAGTCAGAGTGTATTACAGAGCGGACAGTGAGTGGACACAGCAGTACTAAGATTAATTCACTCCCCAAATAATACCTGCTCTGTGATTGTCCAAGTCTTTGAAAAACAGGGTAACAAAGCATGCAAAGAAAGAAATAGACTACAGTCTGTAATTTTAGACATGCAAAGTGCTCCTATAAGGTAAGTGGAGCTGATAAAGTTGACAATCAGTGTAGATACAAGGTAGAAATGGCAGGTGAGTGTTATATTCTATTGAAGCTCTGTACGTTTTATCTGTGACCCAAAACTGAAATAAAAAATATAAAGTCTGGAATTGTATAAATGTCAGACCTTATAAACTAGTTGGTTGTATAGAGTTAGTATCACTACTGGTATTCAGTACTCAGATATCGGTGCATTCCTAATGTTAACATATCACCCTATTCAGAGGAACACTCAGCGTGATGCTGCCTCAAGCCCAGACTACCTTTGGCACGTTTGAGGGAAGAGTCTGGTCTAACGCAGAGAGTGATTAGTGTGAGAAGTTTGTGGAGCTGATTGTTCTCTCTTACAGAAAGCCCCAGAATTGCCTGGTCAGGGTGGAAGTCTTTGTGTGTGACAAGCGAGCACTGCTGGCCAAAACAACGTACAATTCCTCGGAGCAACGTTTGGCAGGGGCGACTGTTTCACGTCACGTATTCCACAATCCCCCACTTCCACGTTGTTACTGCATCCACTGCTGTAGCACTTAGCCATCTAACAGTGCTCCTGCTGCAGCTGCACTTCACATGCTCAGTAATAAAACACAACAGATCATTACGATACGATCTGAGAAGCAGGAAAAAACCCTCTTATTTACTTTCTAAACGGTCCGTAGACCAATATGAAACACTTTTATTGGCTGTAAAGTTATACTGAGAAAACAGTTTTTTAACTAATCAGAGTATGTACCAAACAACTTATAACATTTTGTTTAGGGATGCACCGATATGTGAGCCAATGCCGATCTACATCTGATTTCGGCTTAAGTTAATCTCAGCAGCTGTTCCTTACATTGTATTACAATTTCATGATTAATTGGACCAACGGGAATGTTCCTCAAGCACTTTAAATAAAATCCCTTTACCTTAACTTTCATTAAAAGTGACGTAGGAACTTGTCCTCTTCTGCAAACATTCTATTTTGAAGGTTTTTCTTTGGACAGTGACGATATGTGATGATATGTGATGATAAGACTGTCAATGCAGTAAAATGAACTAAATGCAGAAATGCAGTAACATAGCGACACCCAAACATTCCACTTAACCGGAGTCAATAAAAACACCATCAATTATCAGTTTTGAATATTAAATTAAATCTAAATATCTATCTGATATATTTATGTAAGCAAATATCTGCCGATTTGATTATGATATCATAGTTCTGTTTTAACGTAGCTTACTTAAAAAACAGTAACAACTAAACATTTTATTAGTGGTGGGCGATAAAATGACAGTTTATCATTATAGTGATACAATGTCGGGGTTCAAATCTATCAGTAATTTTGATTACAGTAATTATGATTACATTATATATAATATTTTATATATATAATATTTTTATTGAATAAGTCCTACATGTTTGTATGTCATTTATTTTGGAAAACAGCCTCATGTAAAGCATCTTTATTGACAAACTTTTTATTCTTTTTCCCACACTAATATTCTTTCTTATGTAGCAGAAGGTCAAAAGTCATGTAACATAACACATCGGCTACAGAGAACACACTTAAAATCAATGTGAATTGAAAATCAGAGTATTTCTGAGTGAAACTTGATTTGATTCTTCAGGATTTGATTTGATGTTGAAAAGATGGGAAACACAGTATTCTTGTGTCAGTAATGCTGGAATTTGGAGTAAAATCATACCATAAGTTGTAAACTGTACTGATGACTGTTTATAAGCCGTGAAACTGCTTATACTGCCCCTAATTTAAGTAGATAATATTGTTTCACCATTTCCCCTAACAAATGAAGACTTGTTGTAGAATTTTTACCACTCAGTCTGACTGAAGGGGTGTATCATGGTGGAAAAGTGACGTTACTGTATATTTCATTATGCATTTCAGTAGTTTTAACATGATTCACTGATTGTTGAAAGCTTGACTATATTATGTATTATATTACTTATTAAGACGTCGACGAGTGGAGTAGATGGTGTTTCGGTCTGATGATTCATCAGGGTGATGGTAAGAAAGAACAAGCTAATATATCATTAGTTAGAATAAGCTGCTGGCACACGATGATGCAACCACACAGATGATGTTTAGAGGCGGGCTGCAGAAATGTTTTATTTATGTTTTATTTTTTTTACAATATGTTAAATTCAGTAAATAAACAGTAAACTATTTAAAGTGTGTAGTAATGGGTCCCTTTATTACACTCAACTACAACATGTCATTGGACTGGGGTACATGGCTTACTATACACTGGGGATGAAAATCTTTAAAAATCTGTTTTTTATTATTACAAATAATGTGATCAGCTTTAAAATGATGTGTGCAAAAGCCTCTGATTAGTAGATCATTTCCACCTAAGAGTCATCTGAAGACGACTTTCATTGGGCGAGATAAGCATCAAAAACAAATCTGTCCCTTTTGTACAAAGGCATCAACACGGCCACTTACAACCAGTGCAGAACCCTTATTTCTATATTTTGACTTCTGCTTGTTTCCAGCTTTAAATGAAAACAATTCCAGATCTTTATTAAGGTCACAGATGTTGGACCCCATGGTACATTTTCACTCTTTAAAACAATTCTTTAGTGACGGCAATCGTTCTTTTAGGAACCATACATTTTACACAGAACCACTCGCATGCTTAACAGGTTCCTTGCATGGTGAAATGGTTCTTCAGATTGATAAATAAGGTTCTACATACCAAAAAGGGATCTGCTATTGTGATGACCGCAAACTTGCAACAACACAAGAAACCTTGTTGGTGTTATTTTTAAAAAGGTTCCAAGTAGTACATTCTTTATCAGCCTGAAGAACCATTTCAGCATGCAAAGAACCCTGTAAGCATGCAAATGGCTCTCTAAGTGTTCATGGTTCTATTTAGAAACTATTTTTAAAACTGCCCAAATCAATCGGACTTTAACACGCAATTCTTATCTTGTAAATAAATGTATGCAGTGTGAATCCCTCTGATCTAAGAGTTTATGCTGACTGCTATAGACTTGCTATATAGGAATTTTGACGTTTCACGTTCTAGCTATGATGTTCAGAGAACCTGGAAATCACTTCATGAAAAAAGCACATAAAACACAAAGTGTTGCTATGTTCTCACATTTATGATCTAAATAAATAAATAAATACAGCTGTGTACATTTTTCGTACAACAGGTGAAATTACGTTTTTTTTTAATCCAAAAATAAAACTTAAAATACTTTATGTTTTAAATGTTTTCCAATGTCTTACAAACCACTACAATATGTAGAGAAAATGCATATGTAAGTGGGTCTCTCTAAAGGACGTGTTCACTTACTTACACCACAAGAACCCAGAATTATTTGTAAAGATGTCTGGTTCCATTGATTCCCAATAAAAGTAAAGTATGCTTTTTCTCCACCTGTAAAATGACTATTTTGGTGATACAAGCTTTTGTTTCAACAGCAGCAAACTAACTAACTAACCAACTAAATAAATAAATAAGAAAAAATGAGTGACCTCTTGCTATTTCTTAAATTAGAAAAAGTTAAATATTCATTTATTCCATTTTAAAAAGCTGCACTCTGGCTTTAGACGAAGCAACATAAATGATTACCAGTATTTCAAAAGAACATCAGAAAAACCATCATATGACTAGTATTACTACATAAACTGTTTATTATCATAGTGTTTTACATTAATACTATATGTCATACACTGGCTATATTTATTATTATATTGTCTTATATTTATATTCTAAAATTGTGTCTGCTTTTAATTAATTAATTAGTAATTCTCTATTATTCTCTAATTAGTTAGTCTCTATTTTTGTTGCTTTAAATTTTTTTTTTTTTTATTTAAATGGTTAGATTGTGTGAAAATTAATGATGAATGGACCCACAGAAATGCTTCCAAATCACTTAAAAAGTCTGCTTCTATTGACTTAAAAGTAGGGAAGATTTTTGTTCTCTACTGGAAAGTTACCACTTTGGAGATACTTGTTGTTCTTTGGACAGCGATGATATATTTTATATGAATATTAGTTTGTTGTACACTGACTATATTGTGTATGTGAACATATGATATAGTGTTTCTCTCTCCCCTTTTTATTTTATTATAATGAATGTATTTTCTATTAAATATAAAGCTTTGGGAGGGGGTGCTGGGTGAGGAGAGCCTCTGTGATTTTGCTGTGGGTGGTAAGTTTGGTGGGGGAAAAAGTGCACTATTTTTTCTCCAAAATGAGAACTTTACAAATAAATAAAAAACTTTTAGTGTAAGTCAATAGAACCAGACTTTTAAACCAAGTAATTTTGTGTCCTTTCTTTTAATCCATTCATCATGAAATTGCACACAGTATGTAAAGAACAACAGGTATTTTCAAATGGAGACATGAAGTTTATATGTATATAAAGCCCGAATGTGTTTGTGTGCTTGGTTAATTAATTAAATATTTTTTTAATTAATTATTTTGTATTAATTAATTTATCTATTTTTATATTATTATATTTTTGTGTATGTAAATGCCCACAGTGTTTCTGTCTCTCCCCTTTTCCCCATTTTTAAATGCATTCCTTATATATATACTTAGTCTGCAGCTTTTTAAAGCAGGATGTCACTTACTCATCTATATTAGATAGATAGATAGATAGATAGATAGATAGATAGATAGATAGATAGATAGATAATGTGTTTAGGTGCTCAGTTTTTTTTTATTATGTGTTTGAACATTCTAAAGGTGTGCTCAAAGTTTTTCTTTTCATTTTTTCGTTTTGATCCTTTATGGAAACTTAAAGGGACCAACAAAGGAAGAAAAGCCGGAATTATTTCAACAGATTAAAATATTAGGTTAATTTTCCTTTTAAGGATGTCTGTATGATTTTGTTCTTTCTGCCTTACAGGACACTTTCATTCAAAAATCTATTGACTATGAAGCGGAGCACAAACAACTACTAAATCTATTAAAACTCATGGTTAAGTAAGGCTTCTGTGGATGAAGGTCGAAGTCCTAAGAATAAAGCAGCAAGTCTCACTCACTCAGACAGAGAGAGGGAGAGGGAGAGGTAGAGAAGGAGAGACGGTCACATGGGCCTAAAACTGGGACTTTGTAGGCCAGTTGATGGCAGGGAGAAACTCACCTTGCCCGCAAAGACCCAGCCTCAGACACATAGCCTCCAAAATCCAGGGCAGAGAGAAAGTAGATCATCTGCAGTTGTTCGATTCCATTTCATCTCACCTGACCACTCTTCGTCCAGGAGGAACCTCAGTGAGATCAGAAATCTCCACACGAGCGTCCTGTCTGAGCTAGACAGCAGGACATATGACTAGGAGTTTCCGCGCATTACTTACACCAGCATTCGGGCTTAACAAGACACTGACGAGCAGCAGCACCGCGGACGACGAACACTGACCTGCAGTCAGAAGCTGGAGAGAGTCCGAGCACTTTTCTGCAGCTGAAAGCTGGTGGAAGTCCACAAATGTGGCCGTAGAGTGCGAAGTTGCAGTTGAACTCCATCCATCCCTCCATCCATCTACCCAACCATCCATCCAGCCCTTATTTGCGCGGAGTGTGGATTAGGAAACTGCCTCCGCAGGGACCCCCGCTTGCAACATCCCCCCATTTGCCCTCCGCCCCCGAGAAGAGCAGGCCAGCAGGACTGGAGCTGACTTGTCATCCACCCAGACTGAGCGAGAAGAAGCAGAATCAGAATCCGGATTCCTCCGCGCTCTGACTGCGCAAAGCTCTCTGCGCTCAGTCATCAGCGCGAATCCGGACACAGCGCCCCCGCGCGGGCGCCGCTGCGCACAGCAACATGTGGCCACAGGGATCGACTGGGACGTGTTGCACTGCAGCGACGCCTGTCGGCGGAAAAGCGCTGTTTTAAAACAGGATTGCGTCTAAATTCTTTTGTTTCATATTGTGTTATGTCTGATTTAAACTGTAAGATGCAGTTACAGTGTATATACACCGATCAGATATAACATTAAATCACCTCCTTATATCTACACACATTGTCCATTTTATCAGCTCTGTTTACAATACAGGTGCACAGGTACACTTACAGTCCCTCTGATTCACTGCATACATTGTTTAAAGCCCCTTTACCCTGTTCCTCAAGAGTCAGGACACCCAAAGGACCACCACAGAGCAGATATTATTTGGGTGGTGGGTCATTCTCAGCGCTGTAGTGCCACTGGTCGTGGTGTGTTAGTGAGTGAATCAGACTCAACAGTGCTGCTGGAGTTTTTTAACACTGTGTCCTCTCACTGTCCACACTATTAAACATGCCTACCTTGTTGGTTCACCTTGCAGATGTAAAGTCAGAGACAGTAGCTCATCTGTTTCTACACAGTTTGTGTTGGTTACCCTCTAGCCCTTCATCAGTGGATGCAGGACGCTGCACACAGGACATTGCTAGTTGATGGACTATTCCTAGTCCAGCGGTGATGCGTGAGGTATTTAAACACGACACAGCGACACTGCTGTGCCTGATCCACTCATATCAGTGCAACACACACAAACACACCACCACCATGCAGTGCTGAAAATGGTCCACCTTCCTAACAGTACCTGTTCTATAGTGGTCCTGTGGGGGTCAATCAATGAACAGGGTAAAAAGGGATAAACAATGTATGCAGTGAATCAGATGAAGTGTTCTTATATGGTAAGTGAAGCTGATAAAATTGACAATGTGTGCAGCTGCTATGTTATTAAAACATTTAAATAATAAAAGTCAAGAACTCTTCTTCAGTGGTCAGCACCCCAAAGCAGTCTCTGACTTTACATCTACAAAGTGGACAGTGAGTGGACACAGTATTAGCAAACTCCAACAGCCATGCTGTGTCTGATCCACTCGTAGCTCACAACACACATTTTTACACCCCCTTCACATCAGTGTCATTGCAGTGCTGAGAATGATCCACAGCCCAAATAATACCTGCTCTGTGGTGGTCCTGATCATTGAAGAACCTGGTAACAAAGTTTACAGAGAAACAGATGAACCACAGTGTGTATTTGTAGACATTTCAACATAAAATATTTATGTAATATGTAAATATTTAATCTGTAGGAGAAAAGAATAATGTACTTTTAGAGAGTGACCGCTGCTGTTTTTATTTTGGTAAAATAAGCTAGGATATGTGTTTAAATTAAAATACAATTTGCATTTAAATGATCACAAATCACCTAAAATCTATTCTAAAGATTTTGGGTGGTTCGGCATCACTGACACTGAACTACTCTTTGGA
The DNA here is from genome assembly GCA_021613375.1 of Megaleporinus macrocephalus. Lineage (NCBI taxonomy): Eukaryota > Metazoa > Chordata > Actinopteri > Characiformes > Anostomidae > Megaleporinus > Megaleporinus macrocephalus. The sequence continues at coordinate 35,588,130 of CM038704.1, read as the reverse complement.
ATATATTAATTAAAATCTAATCTAAATCTAAATCTTAATAAAATGTTATGAGGTTTCTGCAATGTTATAACTTTCATCTACTGTTAAAACAATGTTTTTTCACTATTAGTTTAATTTATTATGAAGTAATATAAAAAGGAATTTTCACCATCATCTTTCTGTTTTCTGCAGAATGACCATCAGACAGGTCAGTATTCTCATTCTGTTTTCTCAATTTACACACTGAAACTGTCTTCTGTACAGATAAAGCTCAGACATGATTGTTGATACCAAACATGATTGTTAATTGTTACTATATGGCTATTTGCAGTTAGCACTTGGAGCCTGTCAAGCTAACCGTATATGAATGCTGCTTATTTAAGAATACTTTGACAACAGTTACCCATTTTTACCATTTTTATCAACTCAAATAAATAAAATAAAATAAAATAAATTATTTCATTTATAAAAAATATTAAAACTGCCAATTAATATCAGCTTAATGTATGTGCTGAATATAATATTACCTTTTTTCGGTCATTTATAGTGAAATCAGCTTATATAGTATAATTCGACAGTCATAGCTGTTTACAAAGGTTAAGTTCTTACTTGATTAATAGTTTAACCAGTCAAAAAACGAAAACTACGTTTTAAGAGATATATTTGTTTGCAATTTTTGCAGTGAAATGTATTTATTAGTTTAATAACAGCCTACATTTGTTGAGTTTATTATTCTCTGCCATGTGACTATGTGGAGCCCCGCCCCCAGTGTGCTTGCGCATGCGCGCTGCTCGTCAGTGTAGCGACGAGAGAAGCGGCAGAGATTTGGAGGCGTCTTGTCAGATCTACTCCGATCGGTTAAACCTCTAAAACACAGTGGTCCGGATGGTCATCTCCGCAGTAGGGTGGTCGCCACCTCTGAGGATCCAGTGAGTGTGTTTAAAACTTTAAAGAACCCGTATGGAGACAAATCTGGAATTAGCTTCTGATTGGAATTTCTAGTTCCACCTTAAACGGTGCAGCCGCTGCTGTTTACGCCTTTAGGCGGCTGAATGTAATTGCGGCGCCGTTTAAGGTGGAATGGGAGATTCAGAGGAGAAGCTGGAGAATATAAGGCCAACTTTAGCTCTGACAGAGAAAAGCCCGGTCAAGCAGCACTTAATCTCTAGTTTTAGCTCATTGTAGCTGTGAATAGCTGATAGGTTTTAATACTAACTCCTGAAATATCTAAAGTTAGCCTGAGGCCTAGTGGAGCTACTGGTCAGAAGTTTACAGTCAGAAGTTATAATTATTCTAATATATGTATATATGCACTTGCTAGTTTCTTTAATATTGACAGTAACTACAGTGTTTAATTATAAGGAGATGTTACTACTGATGGAGCTGTAAAGTCTACCAAAATAGAAGAAGTGGAAGTGTGTGTTGATGTGTATGTGTGACGTCACTGGGTCAGGTGGTGGGCAGCTTGACCTCACTTGAACTGTTATAATAGCCCAGCAATTGTAGCCTTGCTGTTTTGTGTTCTAAAAAAGGAACACTCAAATAACACATTTGAATGAACAATATATTTTAATTGAATACTTTGTTCTGTACAAAGTTGAATGTGCTGACATCAAAATCACACAAAAATCATCAATGGAAATCAAATTTATTAACCAATGGAGGCCTGGACTTGGAGTCACACAAAAAATTTAAGTTGAAAAACACACTACAGGCTGATCCAACTTTGATGTAATGTCCTTAAAATAATTCAAAATGAGGCTCAGTATTGTGTGTGGCCTCCACGTGCCTGTATGACTGTATGAAATTGATTATCAATCAGTGTTGCTTCCTAAGTGGACAGTTTGATTTCACAGAAGTTTGCTTTAATAGTTTGTTCCCTTTATTTTTTTTGAGCATATATGCTATGCTGTCAACAATCTGAGCTAATGTGTGATGGCATCATCAAAATGGTACGCAAATTGTGGGGGGGCTGTTGAGTCTGACAGGAGGAAGAGGTGATAAATTCTCTGACCAGCCTTTCAGAGCATTTTATCATGACTGTTTCCTTTAGAAAATTAAATAAGTATTAAAATACTAGAAGAAATTGTCACACTACATGTTACCATATTTTTGTTGAACCGTGTGTGATAAATATTTCTTACAGACGACGCCTGGCAACCAAAAAGTTTGTTTACACCTATGGCATTCAAGCCCAAGAGATGATGACCTGGCCATACAGTCTCTTAAATAGGATGCAGTTGCCAGTCAAATTCAGACTATTTTGGACCTTCGAAACCTCAGACCTTCTCAGATCATGTCTGTACCACAGTATCTTCAAGAACAAAACATATACTCCAAATGGGTCTCCCTCTTCATTTTGATGGCAAGAAAAGAAGTAAAAACACTTGTAAAAAACTACTTTATGAATACAATGATTTATTGTCATTATTTCACACACTGCAGTAAATCCAGTTAAACAGGACTAATTGTGTTCAGACTTTAAGCAAACATGAACGTGGCAAGTATTTTAAAATATTGCAGTATCCATAATTTGCTCATAAAAGCACTGTCCCGCCCAATTTTAAAGCAAATTATAGTTTTTTGTTCAGGAACCCAAAAGAAACTTGTTACTAATGCTTGGCTGTGTAGCTAATATGCCTCTTGCCCTCTTCAGAATCTCTTCCATTTACTGTCTCTTACTGTCAATGACTAGCTGTCCAGGTGCAGCCTGTCAATGCACATTGGACGTGGTTTATTCTATGGACACACCCACACTTAGATACCTTCCTGAAGAGCTCATTAATTCTAGGGGTTGTGATATTTTGAGGCTCAACAAGTACAAATTGAATTGAACAAGTTCTATTGGAGAATGTGTACTATCTGTGTAATGTAGCATTTAGCCATTTTAATAAATAAAATAAAAGAATGTACTAAAAGTCTGATTTAATCTTTACCCTGGAATCAAAAATCATATAGAACATGATAATATATGTACTTAAGTGTACACACTGATACTGGAATTCTGGGTCAATGCTAATATTTGTCAAGTACACATCTGTCAATAGCCGTGCATAAACATTTATAGATACAAATACATGAATCAGACCTAAAACCATATCGAATTACATTATGTAGATATTCATTATTTATTATTACTATTATATTTCCATTGAGTTGGAAATGTAGTAACATTAATGGAATGTAGACAGTGTTGCCCAAATGTTTTGTTCTTGTGGAGATCAATAATTGCACTTTTTAATAAAGAAAATGGTTATATTTAGAACCAGGTGTTTTATATTGAACCATTTGCGTGGTTAAATTGTTCTTTGCATGTTTCTTCAGACTGATAAAGGATGTGCTGTATATAATTATATACAGAACCAGTGTCAGTGTTGTTACAAACATGACATCATCTCAATGGCAGAACCCTTTTTGACCCAGTGTAGTACCCTCTTTAAGAAGGTTCTTTGGGAACCATATACGACACATTCTCCTCAGTCTGAAGAACAATCTTACCATGTGAAGAACCATTTAAGCATGCAAAAGATACTTTATGTGTTCATTGTTCTATCAAGAACCATCATCTTCTCCAAGGAACCCTTGAAGAACCATGTTCTCATCAAATATGGATTCGAAATACTGGCTAAATCATAGAAATTTGCTGATGCTGTTATTTGTTTTTAAAAATAATTTGTAATATCTGTAACCTCTTTCTCTTCCTTTCCTCAGGGAGGAGTGTGCACACAAGGGCTGTGGTCGTGTCCCCACCGGTCGGGGGTGGCTCCTGTCCGGATGGTGTCCCCCAGTATGAAGGCTCTGGTGGATGCAGTTTGGGCTGTGTGGAGTATCGGAGTGTCCATCTATGACTACATCCACACCAGTGCCATGGAGGAGCGCATACACACCCTGGAGAACGTCATCACCGTTCACCAGTGTGTTATCGGCCTGCTGACCGCCGGACTAGTGGCACTTTTTACCTACATACTCCTGAGGAAGCACTGACGGAGGAGGGGCAGGAGGAAGAAGACAGCCATTTGACTGGGCAAACATCACTGTTACCTGTTCAGGTGACGTCCAGCTAAAGGGATTTGAACATATCACCCAATCAGCTTATCACAGTTAACATGTCTATGTGTAAATAACCTTATTAATCACAGCCATAAATATAAAAAGGTTGTTTTATTGTAGAGCTGAATGAAGTACAAGCATGTAGCAGTGTAAAGGAGCAGTTAGTTATCCTGGAGAACGATTGTTGACATTTGAATTGAACAGCAACACAAATACATCCCTTACATAAGTGGTTATAAAAACGCTCCACCCCCTAAAATTCATGGACAAGCATGTAAGGGTAAACAACACAGGGTTAGCAAACTTATTTTAGATCTTCATGGCCATATAACTCTTCGCAAACTAACTAATACCATGATAGTGTGTGAACAACCACACAGCAAGTAATGTAGCTAACGGTAGCAGGTTGTGGGTTAGAAGACTATGACTGAAATTGCTGCTGCATTACTAACCAGCTGCTATCACAAACATCAGCAAACAGGACAAACCAATACTGATCTGTTGGTTCTGTGAAACAGCAGAAATAAGTAACCATAGCAACCTCCTCATCCGCTTACACGCCTTCCAACTCTCTGTAAATCTGAAGTCATAGACTTGTTTAAATTTTCCTGTGCCACCTTAAATGGTGCATCTGTGACATTCCGGCTCCAGGTCTTTTTTGCCAACAAGATCAACACATGAATTTCATGAGCTTTTCTTGAACAAACATAATGCCAGTTTACAAACTTTGTGTTAAATTAAATTTTGCATCTTTGCAAAATTTGCAAAAACAACATTGAATAATATAATTACAATTGCAGCTCATGCTATTTGAAAATTGCACTTTTTGATATAAATGTGATTCTTCAGCCTTAGTTCATCTCCTAAAAGTAAGAACATTGACTTCAGAGCTTGAATCTAATCAGACTCGCAAAACGAATGCTAAGTAACCTAACTAGCAGTTTAACATTCCAAATTTGCGATTGTAGAATAATTGGATTTTGTTAAAAAGGCTTTTATTGGGTTGCCATTATCCACCTGCCATCCATAAACCCAGTTTGAATGGACTTTTGTTTGGCTCCTTATGAGTAATTCAGTGCAGTCTTAATTTTAATCACAACTTGTTTAATTAATGTGTTTTTTTTTTCAAATACATTGAAAACAAAAACGACTGAAGGGGATTTTTACACACTAGAGGCATAAACAGTAAAAATATATAAGGTTTTTTATGTTATGGGGATTTTCAATTTAATTTTGAACATACTTTATTGGATATTACTGTAGTGAATTATAACATTCCAGTGCGTTTGGATTGGCATTTGTTTTTACTTTTAGCTACAAGCTGCACCAGAAGAACAGACGCCGGTGAATGTTTTGTTGCAATTGTCTCTCAATTGTCTCTCAAAAGTACGTGGACAGTGGATGACGTTGCAGAGGGTTAACAGCGAATCAGCTGAAGCCTGAAATCTGGATCAGCGACATAAGCAGACTGAGTTTTTAAATGCGTTATAATATTAATGTAGTAAGTCGTCTGGTTAAGGACTTACAGGATCATTTAAGCTGCATAAGGTAATAATACGGTCAGACAAGTGCATTAAAAAGTGTCCTTAGTCTTTTTAAACATCTCAACACGTTTACTGGAGACTCTGTAGCTTCTAATTGTGCTTCTCTAATTTATTTGTTGCAGAAATCTCTAACTTAATCATAGTGAAAAATGTATTTATAAATGTTTTTGAGAATGTGTCCCCCAGCCTGCTTTATTATAAAGTAAACGAATTAAAAGGGGAATATTTGTACTGGTGCCACTCAGGATGCACTCATATGGGAGTTGTCCATATTTAAAATTGTTCTACCCATACAGATATACACTTGTGTTTACCTGGACTAGCATTATAGAGAAATACATTTTTTAGTCAGGATAATATATAAAATGCAGGTTATTTTAGTGTAGTTTCTGCTTTTCCAGAAATCAATACATAAATTATGAGTTTGAAATATCAGTCAATTCCAAACCCATGCTTATTTTTTTAAAGCAAATATCAGCTGATATTCGAAACATATCGCTGTGCCTCCTTTTTGGAAATATGTTCCATTAATATGATATTTTAATATGGTGTAAAATGTCAAGTACACTGAGAAGGGCCAAGCAACCAAATTTTGTTTTGGAAATACAGTATTTCCATAACTAGTGTTATAAACAGGGGTTTTGCTAAATGTCAGTGTCAGACAGGATGTAAAAACTGTTAACCCAGTCCAGCTCTTTAGACTTGTACACTTGAGATGAGGATCATACTGTTGAAAGGGTCTTTAGGGGGTCTGACTATAAGGGGACCAGTAACATTTAGTTCTTCATATAGAGCACACAAAAACAAGGAAGTGAATTAGTATCTGAAACTAGATTGTATGTTTACATATTCAAGCTGTGCAGTTTATTGAGAGAGGAAGGAGTTTAGTGCTGCATGTGATGGAAAAATATGATGACAGGGCATTAATTGTGTTGAAGAGATTTACAAACCCTCCCCCTCATTCCCAAACGCAAAGCTAAAAATAAAAAGCTCTAGTAAAAGGGTATTTGTGCTATTTTTTGGGTATTTTTTATGTTTGCATTTATTAATTACTTAAATTATTCTTGTAATTGCTCTCGTTCTGTATATGTCCCTGGTCTACAATCTGCCTCCTGGACAGCTACCTTCCTGCAAAGAACTAGTTCCAAATGCAGTTTGCCACACCTGCTCCAGCCATTTGCCATCTGCCTCCTCCCAGGTCCCTGATTGGCTGGATCTGATGTAGCAGATAGAAGAACTATCAAAGCATAGAACTAGTATTTCTAGCTTTTGTTCTCCCCCTACAGTCCTAAGTCACTTTTACACCACGGGCATGAATACACCTGTGTATTTGTAGATGAGCTGAAGGTACAGAATCTGAATCAGTGGTACTGAGGTACTTGACATCCAGAAAAACTACAAAAATTCTAAAAATACAAAAAAGGACAGTCAAATTTTGAAAGCACCAGTGAACCACACTCATTGTTAGGAAGCTATTTAGTGCCCCTCAAAAGTTCCCTCATTCGACTGGTCCCGAAACACAGTTCACTAACACTCACTAACATTTCCCATCTTAGGACCAAAACACACCAGTAGACATAATTAGAATAACCCAATTACAAACCAGTTCAGTTATATCAGCTGCTGGGAAAATGAATAAAGCTCACAGAGTAAACTGCAGTGTTATCTGCCTTAAAGTGACAGTACAGCGTAGCATATTACCTGAGCACGCTGACTGACTCAACACTAAAATCCACCTTGAAGAAGTACTGACTCTATCAATACCGCCTGGTCATAGAGATGAGCAGGCACAAGAAGTCTTGGCTTCCTGAAAAGCAAAGACTGTGCCAGAACTGCCAGGAGGGTAAGATGGAGACAGAGCTGAATCAAATTCACTCATATTAGAACAGAATTCTTCACCATCATTCCTGTATTTAATAATCTTTTCAACACAGAGAAGCTGCCGTATATAGTAGGAAACCATAAGCAGTTCTGTACACTGGTGGTGCAGTATGTTGACACCTGAGGGACACACCTATACCTGCAATCACATGCATTTTACTGTTTTTATTATTTTCTTATACTGATGTGTTATTGTTGTCACTATTTTTATTACTATATTATTCTGTGTAGTTTTTAAACCTTTGACCAAAGCTCACCGTTCTTCCTATTATAGCTGAGTACCATTAGAATGATTCCTAAGAGCATTATAATGTAAGGATTTTAAATAAGGGGGAAGGGCATCAGGTGGAACTAAGCTCTGCAGGAATGTCTCCAGGAGGATTGGAGATTTTTGTTTTTGCTGTTTTTTTTTAATAGGTAGCAAAGTCTGCAGCTCGCTCTAAGTCTACAGCTTTGCACTTAATGAATGCCACAATTTGAGTTTGCAAGTCTGTCAGGCCACAGATTAAGTTTTGTTTCAGTGTATTAAAAATGTGTAAAACATTGGTCAGTGGAGAGAGTGGACTATAATGGACAGAGCTGTTTATGTGATGGCACCTACTGTAATGAATGCTATGTACCTGACAATACAGGTCATATCATTCAGGAAAAAATGTTAATATGTACTGTAGAGTTCTTTTTTCCAGCTCAGTGAAACTTGTGTTTATGTAAAGGGTTCATAATTTAGTCTGATACAGGAACGTGGCCTTGTGATGTGAACCGCTCTGTGTGACAGACACAGGGTGGGATATGAAAGCACATGAATGTAACTGTACTGTATCACTAAATCAAGCACTTACCTCAAATCCTACTAAAGACTCACTTTTGATCCAACAGTTTGTTTACTGCTCATATTGGAGATGGTGTTTTCTGAAACAAACAAGTTCCACCTAATTCTCTTAACACTCAACAATAAAACATTTATTTCTGAACATGGGTTATGAGTTTTGTGAGAAACCAAAATTCAAATATAAAAACAAGAAAAAACTACAGTCAGAACTCTTCCACTGGATTTCTATGAAATAAACATATTTAGCTCAATTCAGGACAACTGGCAAATAGGAAGTTCTCCATTAAAGGGCCTATATGTTATATATGCTTTTTCTTACATTTTTTTATTTCCTGAGGTCCATTCATAACATTCATATGTTTGTATATACTAAATAGAGTCACAATTCATTTTAAATTTGATCCCTATCTACTCGCTTTTTCCTCTTTCAGCATTATGTATATATGCTATGTTAATTAGCTATGTTCTGACTGGCTGCACCTCAAAGGACAGTCCAAGCTGAAGCACTTCTTATAATGCAAATTTGCCTGAAATTCAACAAGGGCTTAGAAAGTATACGCAGAAAATGTGTTTTTGTGACAACATGAAAACCTTAAATTCCAATTTTTCACATTCAGGCGTAAACAGCACATGTTCAAAACATAGCAACATTTACATACATCAAATCACTACTAGTATTATTATTATTAATCATATGGGCCCTTAAACTGTGTAAAGACTGGATGTAACATACAGAACATAGACCACATAGAAAACTGTCCCTCAGTGCTTAATGTGGAACTTCAAACACAGGCTTGTCATTACGCCGAACAGTGTTAGAGTAGCAGCTGGGTGTTCAGGTCGATGCTGAATGTGAGATTCTTATGCTTGGATGCTGTTTTTTCCTCCAGACTCCTGGCTCTATGTGTGTCCTGTCTGCATGAGTGTGTACTGTGTGGTAAAACGCTCCACACTCTCTCCAACCAGGCTCTTCATGGCTCTCCAGTGAAGCTTCCCACAGTTCTCAGGGCTCCCATGCACACCCAGCTCCTCTCGGATGTAATCCATCCACAGATCTGCAACATCAATCACTCTGATTACAAATTCTACTTTGTGTAACAACCAGTAAAGATGAAACTCCACAAACTTCAATTTAAATTGTTTGCTACACGAGACATTTTCTTTACTATCAAGTCCACCAATGAACCTACACATGTCTCCTGAGTTTTATATATGTATATGATGATGATGATGATGATGATGATGATGGTGGTAAAATAGTAAATCTGAAATTAAGTTTTATTTGGGGCCTGTTTTGCTTCAGTGCCCTGCATGTGTCCCCCTCATTATAAAAGGATTTAAAGGCCAAAGTCTTCTCAAAACATCTCAGATATAAGGCACAGCTACTTCATGCAGTACGTTTCTGTGAGGGGAACTTTTAGAGGTGGACGTCTGATTCCCATCGCCACCACTGTAAAAAGTTATCTAGGCTTTAGAACGGAGTACATCAAACCTAAACCACTCTGAATGACATAGCGTGTGTTTAAAAATTAGCAATTTACCTATGCAGACATTTTAAAAACTTTCTAGGTTCAAACTCACCATCGTCAGTGGAGCCAAACTCACGCAGTGCTCGCTCGTAGCAGTCTCTCAAGTTACTTATCTTTGGATTTTCCTAATAGAAGAGCAGAGATAAATTTAACCACGAATCTTAATATTATAATAATATTATATTATACTAATAAACTCACTTGTTCTTTCTCAATCTGAATCATCTTGGTGAAGAAAGCCTTGGTGAAGGGTCTGTGCTCATGCAGGCTGGAAGGACAAAGTATAAACAAGTTACATATCCTCTACAGAGAGCACAGTTCCACATTGAATACACAATTATTTAATGGTCAGGACCCCCACAAAGCGGGTACTATTACAGAGGTTATTCTCAACAGTGCTCCTATATCATAAGTTCTATAATCAGATCTGTTGCCCTGAATTTCAATTGAATTATGCACAGACTAGTCGACTTTACTGCTTGGTGGTGCCGATTTAAGCTTCAAGCCGACTAGTTGCTGATCATCTGATTATAACATGACAACATTCCCTACAGAAGACAGAAGTGAAAAAGCCTGGAGATTCTGGAGTCCATATCTGGTTTCATAAAGGCTAGCAATGCGACCCAGGACTCACTGGAAAGGTCACATTACACTTAAGGGAAAGTCTGTTTACTTGGCAACTTTGCAACACTGCCAGGCAGCTATTCACTACATACAAGAGCAAGACTCCTCTCTTTGAAAGAGGAAGACTGAAATGCTCAAAACTGAAGGTCAAATTACTGTTTCAAACACTTTTTGAATTCACAGTTTTAGCTACTGCGCTTGTGGAGATCTCAACAATGAGGTGGATTTTCCTCACTCTTCTCTGCTTCCGTTGGAACCAACAAGCTGACTGGCTCTTTTCACAGTGGTGCTTATACTGTAAACAGACACGTTACTAGCTTTCCCATTCATAGTTTAACTTGTAATTGGTCTCCCCGTTTATATCATCTCAGGCTCTGCAGACCTGTGAAGTTTGGCTTCATCATGGATTTTTAAAGTTGAAAGTCATTTGTTGCTATGCATTTCCATCTCCTGTGCTTTTATTTATGACACCAGCAGTAATTATTATTTACTTGGTTACTAATTACTAATCAGTAACGTCAACTTGACTATTACCATATGTCCTCTTAAATAAAAAAATAATAAAAATCAGAGGTAGTCATAAAGCTCCTAGTGTCTAGAGATAGAGTCTGGGTGTTTTGGGGCAGTTTGTTTACCTTTTGAATATTTTCCTGGCTCGCTTATAGCCGGCAGTTTTGTAGGCCCACTCCAGGTAGGTTTCCTTCAGCGTGGTTGAAATGGCTGGAACTGGCAATAAAAGCGCTTTCTGGAGCAAAACAAAGATTCTTGACTCAGCACAGCCAGTAGCCACATCACTGTGCCATATACACTCCTTGACTACTTCACTAGAAACGGTTACCTTTCAGCTGTAGTATCTAGATCTACACTAGAGCCCTCTAGCCTTTTAATCACTGGTCAGTTTCTGACCACGAGAACACTGTTGTCCGGATTTTATTTGAGTAGTGCTTCATTCTCACCACGTCATTGTATATAGTACAGTAAAACTCTGATCGATTTGATTCCTGCTGGGACAGACGTTGCTTATTGTTCCTGAAAGTCATCTGCAAGGCTACTGGTCATCTCCATCTACAATACTGATACTGAATCAGCTGTTAAAGTGCACACTACGATCAGCTGCAGTCCTCTCACCTGAAAAAGAGCTTCTGTCTCCTCTGGAGTCTGAGACGTCATGCTCCACTCAGCCTGAAGCTGCCACAGAGGCAGACTGTCCTGCAAACGACAAAGAAAGTATATAGATTTTTTTCTGTGTAATTGAGTCTCAGTGATGTAAACAAAGTCCATCAGAGTGATTTGATGTGAAATGGTAGAGAAACTTGGAGTAAGTTATTAAGACCTATTGAGATCAGTGGTAATAGGAATCAGGAGTCACCATGACTACAACTCAAACATAGCTGTTTAATTTGTCATCTAGAATGACAAGTTGCTATTTATTAACTTTTATTTAAAGTTGATAATGAGGAAATAGTGATTATATATATATATATATATATATATATATATATATATATATATATATATATATATATAGATTCTTATATAAAAAATGAGAGGAATATTCTGTTTTTTCACAGTATGGGCCCTTTAAATACATTTCAAGATAAAACAATGGGAAGAATAGTGATTTAGTGTAGCAATATTTTTTTTACTACTAAAGCTCTGAGTGGTACTCACATAAACAAGGAAAAAGAACAAAATGTTACACAAATAGTGCAAGTACTTAAGCTATACACTGATATTTGTTGTATATACATAGATTGATGATGTTCTGTAGATCAGTTACATCATACAAGCAACTTTCTAGGCATGAGTGCGTAACAGACTTAACAAATAAAAGTGGAGCGCCATGAAGATGTTTACTGTTTCTAGACAGTCATAGCTGGTGTATCAGGCTGAGATTGTGTTATGTTTTCAGAGAGATGACTGAGTTTAGAGGTCTATACAGGCCAGTCTGCTGTGATGCTGCTGTTTCGAGTGGATGTCCCATTTAAAAGCAGCTGTGCTGAAGCCATTACCTTGGGATTCACATTCTTCAGAGCTTCCTGGAATAGAAGCTCCGCCTCTGCTCGCTCCAGACGAACCAGCGTCTGCAAGCTCAAACTCCATGTCTCCACTGATTGGCTAAAGCGCTTAGTGGCTGCTATGGCGACCTGAGCAGCAGATTCCATTTCTCCGGACGACAGCAGGGCCTGCAGCTGTGAGGAGAGACAGTGGTGGCCTAAATTACTCCACAGCTTCCACAGCATCCACATTATGGCAGCATCTGCCGTCCTGGAGTTTCATTACCTTCCCTGATTTACCACACTGTTCAGCTGGACCGGGATGTTTCTGTAATTTAAGTGATTATGGATATGATCTGTGATTTTAATCCAGTATGAATCTGCAGTGTGTGTAGTTTTTACAGTCTGACAGTAAAGACTGTTGAATTATTTAATCCAGTATGAATCTGCAGCTCGAGTAGTTTTTACAGTCTGACAGTGATAACTGTTAAGTGATTTTAATCCAGTATGAATCTGCAGCATGGGTAGTTTTTACAGTCAGACGGTGATAACTGTTGAGTGATTTTAATCCAGTATAAATCTGCAGTGTGTGATTTTTTTTTTTACAGGCGTACAGTACTAACTACTGTGAAGTGGCTTTAATTCATTGTGAATCTACAATGCAAGTAGTTCAAAAAGTTTGAGAGTAATAATTCTAGAACCTAGCAAAATATATAAAAAAAGACATTTGAGCAATAAGCTCACGCTGATTTCTTCTCCTTACTGAACTAATTCACTATAATATTTACATCAGGGTTGTTGCTAAAGCATGTGGTCAGTGTATAGATAAAGCAGTCTCACCCAGGTTTTGTAGAAAGACTCCTGCAGCAGGGAGGCATCATGAGCTCTCTGTAGAACCCCTAGTAGCCGCTCTCTTCTCTGAGGAATTCACACATAAGCTCACATCAATCACATATTTCAACACACTGGTGCTGCTTTGATGCCATAGCTTGCCTTGGTGTGTTAAGATCAGCAACATAATTCACGGACGATGGATTAACTGACGTAAAGCACTGTCACACAAAGTATGGCAAGCACACACACAGCCGAAATAAAGTGATGTAGTTTGTGTTTTCCAAGTTAAATATTTCTTATATATTTAATCTGTGAATGATTTAAAACTGTTTGATAACATTAGCAATAATCAATCAGGGAACCCCCTGACATTTTGCAGCCCTAGTAAGAACACTACTGCTCATTGAAAAACACAGAGGGTGCATTCACACCGAACTTCTTTGGCCTGGACTTTCAGACTTTTCAGTTTAGTCTGAACTATAATAGCAGGTGTGAAAGGTGCCTCGGACCACAATCTGGTCGGCCCAAAAAAAGCCAATCTGGGTCCAGATCAAACTGAACCAAGGTTTGGTTTGTGGGAAGGGTTTACGGGTTTGGAATTTTGGACCATCAAGGAAGCCATAATTCGTTAAACAAAAAATGAGTCATGGTATTACAGGACAAGAAATATTTCACTGTAATTTGGTGACAAAAAAATAGAAAAAATGTCTTTTCTGAGAGGATAAATGAAGATGAGAGAGCAATGCAGTATGTACAGCTACATTTATTCTTGATGTATTCTTCTATGCTAATCATATACAGCCCACACCGGTGACGATGACAATACGTGGATGTGTCATGCGAAGCTTTATTGCGCTTGCTGCAGTGTGAAACCAAAATAACCTTGTTCTGGACTTTCAGGTGTGAAAAAGCTTCAACAGCCCTTTCTGCACATAACCATTTTCACAAAACCGGAGAACACTTACCCTTTCCTTCAGCTCAGTGATGTTTGTTTTCCTCTTAAATCTGTCCAGACAAAATGTCACGTAACACGTCCACATGGGCTCTGCAGAGACATATTATCCATAAACCAGAGCTGTATAACATATTTTACAGAGTCATGGTGGTGCATCTGTAGCCTCTGTGCTGTGACTGAGTTGTGGTGCTGTGGTCCTGCTGTTATGGTCCTATGCTGTGGGTATAGCCTGTGTGTGTATTAATGATCACATCATAATGATCACCATAATAACAGAGTGTGGAGTTTGTTTGCTGTGAATAATCTGTGTACCGGGTTATGCTAACTGTGCTGTATAGGTTGTAGTAACAGCCTGTGTGTTGTAAAAGCCTGTGTAATAATAATTTTATACTCTGGTACCTGTGTTAAGGCTTTTGAGGCCCTCCTCATAAACAGCACAGCAGCGTTCCTCTTTGCGGCTGGTGTCGGACGCCCGGCCCTGAGCGCTCTGGAGCTCTGGAGCTCCAGTGGCCTCAAGCTCTCGCCGGGCCATGAAGTCCCACGTCACAGAGTCGTCTGTGTGCTCCTTCTGCAGACTGGTCACAGTGAAAGATGCTGTTAAACCTTACTTCCTATATTCATTACAGAGAAACCTCATCAGAAAAGTATTTACTCTCCAATTAAAAGAGAGGGATTAAAATCAATATTATGCTTAATCGCTGCATATTCCATATATGATCAAAAGGTGTACATGTATCTTGAGGTTTTCTGAGGCTAATGTAGAGGCATAGAACAAATCAGAGGCACAGGCACGCCAACAGGGTAACTATCTGTTATATAGTTTGTATTCATAGTTATTTAACAATCATATAATTGATGTCCAAAGAAAAACAAGTGTCTCCAAAATGTTAAGGTTACAGGAGAGACTAAAAGTGTTCTTTACTTTCAATGCAAGTCAATTGAACCTGATTTTTTTCTAAACTAATGGAGATATATGTTTTACTTTGGACAGCTATGGTAGGGCTGGGCGATATATAAAATGTTTAAGAAATATCGATATATTTTTATATAAGACGAGAGAATGTTATGTATAGTCTGTGTGGCGCTGCAATTACACTTGTAGCTCCACCAGTTCGCCTCTCTCTCTCTCTCCCTCTCCCAGTTTGTCTCAACTTCACACTGCCCTGTCTCTCTTCCTCACCATCTCCCCCACTGCTTCACACGTAAATGCAGGCAGCGACAGAATGGAGACGGATACAAACACAAAAGTAGCTATCGAAGAGGATGCCTGTTGTAAGTAGGGCTGGGTATCACAACTCGATAGCAAAAAGGTACTGACCGAAACGTCTCGGTACTACCGAGTACCAAAAAGTCTAAAAGAATTCGGTGCCTATTTTCGGTACTTTGCGTATAACGCAAAATAAAAATATTTTAAAAACGCGGAAACCCAGGGAAGCACACACAGAGCTAGTTAAACATGTTGAAGCACTCGAAAGTTTGGCTCTACTTCGAAAGAGTCTGTCTCAGAGCAGCTGCAGCAAACGCTTCAAGACAGTGGCTCAAGGAACAGCTGCACTACGGTGCTGCAGGAGACACGAATATCTGGACAAATACACTAAACAGCTGTTTCCAGTAATAAAATATCATCAGGCAAGTTAACAGTTTACTGTGCTGCTTTGTTTTGCGAGAGAAACTTACACTCTTACTGCCACCTGTTATCTAGCGACATTGCTAAAACACAGTCAGTGTACTAATATACCTGTAACGCTGTTAGGTATCGCTTGTGTTCTGTAAGTATGACATATTGAGGTATTGAGGTCATCATACAGCTAAAAATAGAGATATTATTTTGGTCCATATCGCCCAGCCCTAGCTACGGTATATGGCCTTAGTTTGAAGACAGAAGGGCTCTTACTCTTGCAGGATGGTGTCCTGCAGCTCCTTTGTGAAGCTGAAAATGCCAGCTATCTGAAGGAATGACAGCATGAACTCCGCCCCTGCAGAATAGAGAGAGATAGGTTAAATTAATTATGAATCTAGATTAGATTAGACAGTAAAAGGTGCGGACTAACTACATACCTTTGATCTTCTGCACAGCATTTCTGTAGACCACCTCAGCCAGTTTACCGCTCAGGATCTCTGGAGAGAATTCATACTCACCCTGCAGAGGTTTAACATCAAATGCTTTATTCATTATGCAGGAACTACAAATATAATGTTTTAAAGGGCCCATATCACAGAAATCTGAAACGCATCAGTCACTGTTTCAATTGATACTTTTTGTGAAGTTAGCTGCCCATTCAAGAGTGCTTCAGCCTGGGCTGCTTTTTAAATGAGGCACAACCCAGGACTCAGAATCAGAACAGGGCTGAATCATATATATGAGTCTAAACAGCACAGTAACAAAAACAGCCTGTTTAAGTGATGAACAACTGGGGTGGGAATTACCAAAGACCCCACGATACAATATATCACAATACTTAAGTCACAATATGACACTACTTTGGCAAATATCGTGATACGCTGAGGATTGCCATAGAATACTATTGCAATAGATTACAACTTTCTTAACGGCAGATTATGTTGCCAATGGAAAACTTTATTGCAGCAAAAAGCAGACAAACTGACTAGAACGGTCATAAAATCCTAATTTATAGAATACAATTTTTTTGGAATAAAACCTGGTGATTGTGTATCAATACATAATGACACACAAAATGTCAATACTATACTGTATCATGTTTTTCCTCCTAATATAGACAGCCTGTAAACTGTCTATATGAATTATAGCTGGTCTTGATGCATCAAACTTCACGAAAGCTCTGAAAAACAGTAAAATACAAATGCTACTGCAGGATATGGGCCCTTTAATGTGTACTAATATAGTTACTGCATTCAACAGTATGTGGAATATTACACAGTAATGAGGCTCATAGTTGCCGCCCAGTTATGTAACAAGCAACAATTCTGTAAAACTCAACTGATATGCATATGATGCTAATGAGGGGAATGAAAAGGTAAAAACGTACAACGTCGATTTTGGCCAGTTCCAGTTCCTGCTGTTGTTTCCTCAGTTTCTCGGCATGCATCAGCTCCATCCGGAAATACTAACAAAGATAAACAAATCCTATGAACATTATATTCATTTCTACAAAAATTATATAAATTATATTGTCTTTTTCCATACTCTCCTTATGAATGTGAAACTTTCAAGCAACTATACAACTAAAGTTGCATGCAACACATCTGATTACTCCACTAGTCCATGCATGTATGATCTTCCTCAGATTTCATGATTTCATTCAGATTTCTCAGTGTATGTATGATCTTCCTCAGATTTCATTCAGATTTCTCAGTGTATGTATGATCTTCCTGATTTCATTCAGATTTCTCAGTGTATGTATGATCTTCCTCAGATTTCATTCAGATTTCTCAGTGTATGTATGATCTTCCTCAGATTTCATTCAGATTTCTCAGTGTATGTATGATCTTCCTCAGATTTCATTCAGATTTCTCAGTGTATGTATGATCTTCCTCAGATTTCATTCAGATTTCTCAGTGTATGTATGATCTTCCTCAGATTTCATTTAGATTTCTCAGTGTATGTATGATCTTCCTCAGATTTCATTTAGATTTCTCAGTGTATGTATGATCTTCCTCAGATTTCATTCAGATTTCTCAGTGTATGTATGATCTTCCTCAGATTTCATTCAGATTTCTCAGTGTATGTATGATCTTCCTGATTTCATTCAGATTTCTCAGTGTCTGATCTTCCTCAGATTTCATTCAGATTTCTCAGTCTATGAATACTCCTACTATGATTTCTCTCAGATTTCTCAGTCTATGTATGATTTTACTCTGAGTTCTTGGCCACGTGTGAAAATAGACGGTGGTACAAGCAACAGTGTGTTCAGAACTGGGTTTTAATATTTATCATTTTCTGGCTGATGTCAACTTTTTGATCTGAAAATATGAACATACATGACATCTTATTCTGTGACTTTGGCTGGTTGTGAAAAATCTGATTACTGTCTGACTTGTGTATACCTGGAGTTTCTCCATTATTTGATTATGTAAAGTTGGTCACAACTGGTTTTACCAACCTATTTTCATTGTCCCTAAAGTTAAGTTTGGAATTATTCTGTCACTTGTGTTTGCACACAGTGAAATTTGGCCTCCGCATTTAACCCATCTGTGCAGTGCAACACCCACACTAGTGAACATACACACTAGGGGCAGTGAGCACACATGCCCGGAGCAGTGGGCAGCCGTATCCACGGCGCCCAGGGAGCAGTTGAGGGTTAGGTGCCTTGCTCGAGGGCACTTCAGTCGTGTCCTGCTGATCCCGGGGATCGAACCAGCAACCTTCCAGGCACAAGACTGGAATCCCTAACCTTCAGGCCACAACTGGCCCTGTAGAGAAACACATCAGCCGGTGGGATTTGAACCGCCGCTGACAAGCTTGAGGGCCTCAAGAGCAGCATGCTAACCACTGCTCCACCACAGGGGCGGAAACTAAACTAGTTTCTGTTTAATTTTCCTGCTCTCTGTTCTGCAGAAAGGAGTACTTTTGGAGAATACGGTTTGATGTTATTACATGATGTGTTTTGGTGTTTTGACTGGTTGTTTCATGAAGCCAAGGCACTTGCATCTGAGTTTCAAGTGAGTTGCAGCATGCTTTAAAATGATGTAACTCCAGCAATTTAGTTTCATCCAAGTTTCAACAACTAGTTGCATGAATGTTTCACTGTGTTAAGTCAAGTCAAGTTTATTTGTGAAGCGCTTTTTACAACGATGTTGTTGCAAAGCAGCTTTACAAGAGTTTAAAAGTCACACCACTTTATCCACAGTGAGCAAGCCAGAGGCGGAGGTTGCAAGATCAAGCTGTGTCACACACTTTGTGGAATCTTTATAGCAGCTCTGCATTGTTATTGCTCTGTTAATTCCATTTATGTTATCTACTTGTTTTTAAATGTAAAAAAAAAATAAATAAATAAGTAAATCATGACTTAATTGTAACACAACAAGAGCCTTACCTCTTGATAGATCTTTTTGTTCTCTGGATGGAAGCGAAGCGCTCGCAGGAAGAGATGACGAGCACTCTCTGAGGAATCAAGATCCTCCATCTCACATTTTGCAGCCATGATCCATAAACCTGCTCAGATCATTCCAGCAGTGAGTTTATATCCTTGCCGTAATGTTTATTTATTGACACTGTCATAAAAAAAAACCTCACACATATCAAATTAACTTTGTAGAAGACGGAAAACAGAACTCCCCTTACTATTTCTCCTGTTCTGCCTAAACATGTAAATAAGCTGTGTGTTGTTGTTTTATGATAGTTTTGAGAAGATTTGGGCTTTAAATCAATTCATGGTAGTGAGATACATGCAGGAATGAGAAGAAAACAGTTTTACTCTCAACAATATTCCATATAAACTCCTTATAGGTTCACTGGTGGTTTTGATAAAATCCACCAATTTGACAAATCTATATTTATGTTGTAGACATGGTGAACCCTGGTTTCCTTCACCGCCACCACCATAAAGAACATCTAAACCATTTCACACTCTGAATGACACTGTTTACATATTACACACTCTGTTATACAGAAATTTGACAAATCTAGATAATACTTGTGAAGACCTTTTGAAAGTGATATGGTAACAAGTAAATAAGTGAAACATTACTGGGTTTGTCAGGGTGGATGGCGAGCATGGATGAGAAGACCTTGCTGAGCTGACCCTTTGTCCCCTAAAAATAATGAGAAAAAAGAAATGACCATTTAAAAACTGCAAATTTAATGGGGCCAAAAAAAATGCAGTTATATAGTGTTATATCTTGCATTCATAAATTCAGTAGAACCTATTATGCCCATTTTCTGTGTTGATAATTGTATTTTTGGGTTCTAGTAGTTTGGGCTATATAACTATATACATTTACAAGAAGCTACAACACACTAAAGTAATAAGCTAATTAAAAGTGGAATGCTGATTACATACCCATTTCTTAGAAAAGGCAACATGGGAAAGCCACAGCTGGACATCCTCCTGAGGATAAAACAAAAAACACACATACACGTTTTAAAAACTTTTGTAATTAAAGACATCCAGTTTATTGATTATCATAAGAGGTGTGATTCATACCTGCCACTTCGTTGTCGCCTTTCTGAAAACATTTTGGATCCCATGGATGATGGGAAACTCAATTTCCTCCCTTTTAAAGTGGTAGCCAATTCGCTAAAAAATGAAGACAAAGTCAAAGCCAGGTTCACTGATGCAGTGCACACATTTCTGACCAACAATCTGGCAACACAATTAATACTTAAACATAAATACTCCTGTGTATACGTTAAGATATTGTTGATATGATTTATCGCAACACAACGTGTGTTTTGCCAATAAAACCAGTATTAAACATTAATACATTTAATTAAACATAAACACAGTAAAAAGATTACGATTAGTTTCAGTGGAGTTATGAATGTGTAGATTAGATACACAGGATTGGTTCCTGACTTCCCTCTGCGCTTCAGCAATCACATGGATTTCAATTTCAGCAACTGCTTTCATTTAATTAAATATTGATTAGATAAACAAGGTCTTTGGTGATAAGTGTAAATACTGGCCTTCTTAGGACGGCTTTGGAAATGCTTAAGATAACAATCAAAAGCCCACATATATGATGACGATTCAGTGCCTTGTTTAGATAATCAATACCTCATTGAAAGAATCAAGCATCCTGCTGATGAAATGGTTAATCTTTAGATATTAATTTTAAAGATGAAATTACTTACAACTCTTCTCTTCTTGATTAGCTCCAGCACATTAATCTCATACTAATGAAAGAATAGGTAACAAAGATGCCTTGGTCAGTAAGGAACAGATTTAAAAAAAAATTAAATAAATTAAAAAAAATCTACAGATTATTGGAGTTACATGTCTGATCTCTGTAGGTAAGTACAATATCTGTTTGTTACTAAACTGGTTATGGAAATTTAAAACTTATCATATTGACTACGATAACAAGAAATATCAAAATATTGTGTCATTCAATGCCAAATATTCATATCCCAGTAGTGAAGAATCAGCATAGAACTGTGCAATATGGAAGTATTTCTCATTATCATATAAACTACATGACAATACGTCACAATAAGCTTTTCTGATCACATTGAGGATATTGTCAGTATTTAATCATCAGTTCCTCATCCTTGCAGAGCAGAAGTGGGAATCACAGAAAGCCTTAAGATATGATAGTATTATAATACGCTGCTGACACTTAACCGATCTAAAACTTAAAGTCTGTAAATCCCTTCATTTAACCTGTAACCGTTTTACTTGATTCAAATTAACGTTTAATATTACTGGTGTGTTTTCAGTTACTGTTAAATGCATATTATTCATTTTACTTAATTTATATCAACATTTAATTTAGTTTACTTTTTCGTTTTACTTCTTTATTTGTATTCATTGTTTTTAAATATAAATATATTTCCTCTATTTAACCTGTTAAATGTGTTGGCTCTACTACACTGTAAGCAAGGGTTTCAATCGATGTTCTCTGAGTTTAAAGGTTTACTGACTGAAATGTGGTATTACTTTGTTATCAGAAATCAAATGTTGTGAATCACTATGCATCCTAAAAATATTGTGATATTACAACTTGCCTTATCAGACAGCTTGAAATCAGCAGCTCTTTTAGTGAATATTTTCACAGATCAGCCATAACTTTAAAACCTGGTATCTACACACAGTGTCCATTTTATCAATTCCATTTACCACAGAAGAGCACTTTGTTGTTCTACAATTACAGGCTCTAGTCCGTCTGTTTCTCTGTATAATTTGTTAGCCCCCAATCACCTTGTTCTTCAATGATCAAGACCCCCAAAGGACCACCACAGAGCAGATATTATTTGGGTGGCGGATCATTCTCAGCACTGCAGTGACTCTGGCGTGGTTGTGGTGTGCTAGTGTTGTACTGGTACGAGTGGATCAAACACAGTAATGCTGCTGGAGTTTTTAAACACTGTGTCCACGCACTGTCTGTGAGTGACAGTAGCTGCACAGCAACACACCAACACACCACCATCACATCAGTGTCACTGCAGTGCTGAAAATGATCCACATTCCTAATAGTGCCTGCTCTGTGGTAGTCCTGACCATTAAGGACCAAGGTAAAAGGGGTTTAAACTATGTATGCAGCAAATTGTTAAACAACAAAGTGTTCTCATGTGGTAAATGGAACTGATAAAATGAACAATGTGTGTAGACACAAGTAGGTGGTTTTAATGTTGTGTGTGATTGGTGTATTTCAAGGAACATATAATGTGAATTATTGCTTTTGCAGCTAAATAAGTGCAAAACCAACACAGATAAAGTAAGCAAACACTTTAAATTGACTTCCAGTCAGAATGAAATCGTATTCTTTAGAAAATAAAAGGTGCTAAATTAAACTAACCTGAATATATGCAATAAAATCGTCTTTACTCAGAACGCTTCTGTGGAGCTTATATTCCAGAGCTGTGGATCTTTTCAGCATAGATCTGAAATACAAAAAGAAGGACAATGTAATGTGAACACTTATAAAGGCTTTTGATTGAACTGTTTAATGACTCACTTGACTTCTTTCTTAGTGAAGAGTCCCACTCTCTCCAGCTGCTCCAGTCCAGGAATCCTGTCCTCTAAACGCTGCTGTACGAAATCAGCCATCTTTAAACGACGTATTCAGACTTTTATATATATATCCTGGGGTCAAATAAAGAAAGTAACATCAACTATTCGCCCTCAGATCTGAATTAGTATCCCCTCTTTACATCCTACACACGTGTGTAAACGAAGTTAGGCTGTCCGGTTCCACCTCACATAAGGGTCCGTGTAGAAACACTTGTTGTGGTAAATATATCCTATTACCATATCTGCTTAATACTGGTAATTTATGCCGAACATACGTTGTATAAATTATTATTACGTTATATGAAATGGCTCTGCGTGCTGCTTTTGTTATTTTATTTATTTTAACATTAGCTTTATACCATAGTTCGGAAGGAGAACAACACAAATGTCTAATAGCTAACACAGATGTCCGTGCAGACGCTTTAGGATACGCTCTCTTCACTTTTCGTCGTGTTATGTTTAATAATTGGTCTATTCTACATCAGTATTTAAACTAATGCCGCCAAATATTAAAAGCACGACTCCAGGCAAAACAACTTTTTTTCTTGGCGGCAAATCGAGACTTACGCCAACCTTTATGGCGTGTCAGTCAAAAGCCGCCCTGCCAATCAAATTCTAGAATTCCATCGCCAGCGCCATCTGATTGGTGGAGACTGGCCAAGTGGGCGGGCGCGAAGAAGCGCCACTGTCCGAGCTCGAAGGGGACGAAAATCCTCAATATGCGCCGATTTACATTAGTTTTTGGGGTTTTGTTCGGCCAAATAAATGTAATTGATATGTAAACGGCATATTAATATGGCACTGTAGCTAAGATTTGTCGTCGGCTATCTGTTAACTGTGGATTAAGGAGTTTTAGGTGCTATTTGATATGAATTCGTCGGTTTCAGACGTCGCTAAGCTAATAGGCTAACGCTAGTTTTCTCGATTTAACGAATTTAGATCAAATATTTAGCGAACGGTATTAATGTTTGATATTACTGTGTTTTACCGGTCCCAGTGACCTGTACCTGTCGTTATCCTATGTCTAGATGATGGTAAAGTCCGGCTTTCAACGTTAGCTGCTTTAGCTGGTTAGTTATCTGTATATTTTTTTTGCCCTTTTGTTCCAGTTTTGTTATTAGTGTTGTTTTGATGGCGCCCCAGAAATACTCCGCTCAGGTTATGAGTGCTGCTTCACACGGCAAAGCCAATGGCTCTATTTATCCTTCTTCTACATCTTCATCATCTTCTTCATCTTCATCTTCGGCTATCAACGCTGTAAAAAAGCCCAAGATGGAGCAGATTCAAGCGGACCATGAGTTGTTCTTGCAGGCCTTTGAGAGTAAGAGCACTACAGAACATGCGCTAGAATAAGTGTGGATCAGATATTGGTCTGACCTCCAGCAGATCCGTTTTCAGAAGAAGCTGTAAATAAGAAATGTGAGCATATAGGAGAAGCATTTGCTACAGACTTAAAAAGATGGCCCGTCAAGGACTCTTTAGTAACGGCAGTTCTATTTATAGAACCATTTGCATGATTAAATGTTTTTTGCTGGGTGAAATGGTGAAGAATGAATGAAATATGGTTGTATATATGCCAAAAAGTGTTCTGCTGTTGTTACAATGTCAAGCTTGTAGCAGTAGATGGAGCAATTTGTGTGCTAAATAGAACCATTTTCCAAAAAGTTCTGTGTAGAGACATATCTAACACATTTTCTAATAATTCGAAGAAACATTTAAGTATGCAGTACTTAAAATATAGATTATGGCATTTATCAAGCTCTGTTTCTGACCGGTAGGCTGGCTTCACATTGTTAAACTTTAATACAAAAAGTTGTTTGAAACCCACATAAAACTAAATCGCAACCTGAGTTTCAAAATGTATTTGAAACCAAGTTGCAACAGTTGCGGGTGCCTTAACTTTGTAAACGAAGTTTCATGAAACAGCCAGTCAAAACAGTATTAACACATCACGTGACTGTGTTAAGACACAAAGTTTCTAATGTCACTGAATCAAAGAACAAAAAACTTGAACAGAAGCTTATTTAATGGCTGGTATTATTATGTAAAGTTAGTAGTTTTTCTTTTTATCAGTTCCCTCAGCGAGAACAACAATCATGAGTTTCTCTAAGCCAATGGTTCTGAAACCAGGTTTTTTAAATAGCCAGCTATCAATAACAGTTGTTCAAACAGCTACTTGTACCAGCACTTCTTTTTCTAGCCTACATTTATCGTAATTTATGCAGAATGACTTTTCATTTTCTCCACTCATGATGCTGCATATGTCTATAATAACAGCAGCAACTGCGGAAATAGTTTATGTAAAAGCTATTAAAATGCCACAAATTTGTAAAAGAGGATTTAACCAGTACGTTGTACCAAAAATACAAGTAGCTACGCTGTTAGAAAAAAAAGAGTATAAAAAGATTTTATGCCTGCATAGTTCCTTGCCTGGTGAAATGGTTCTTCATTCGCTGTGTGAAGTGATGATGCCCAACCCAGTCTTAAAAGTTGAAAAGAACATTCACAATGTAAAGTGTTGGAAAGAGAGAGCGATGTTCAATGGGTGTTATATTATAGGGGTCCTGTACCCGCTGCTGGAAAAACTCGTAGAGGAAACACTGTACAAAGTACTGTTTTAAACATTACAGTACTTTTTTTCACTGTTCCAGCTGATTATATGTCTGGAACAATAAATAGTGTGGCAATAGTGTGTGCTGAAAATCTCTTAAAATATCACAACAATCAATTTTTGCTATAAATATTATTAACCAATCTGAGATTTGTTGATTTCTGAATGTTACACACTTATCTGTACGAGAGACTGTTTTAAGAGAATGTATTTTTTGATGTTTTCGAAGTCCAGTAGTTGAATATGTTTGATTTGTGCAGTACTGATGAAAGCAATGTGGTCTCAGTTTGATTTGTGTTTTTGTTTGGGTTGATTAATTTAAAGAGCCAATATCCTATTTCTTTTCTTTTTCCTCCCTGAGGTCCACTTTTGACATTGTGTCATAGAGATTTTTCACACAAACATTTTTCATCCTCTTTAAGACTGATATATGAAAATAAGCCTAAACACCCCTGTAACGTCAGTGTAAATAGGTAACGCCAAGCTGCTTTGGCCTAATAAGCGGCTATATGTAAAGAAATGTTTTTTTATTACCTCACCAAAACAATACATTTCATTTTTTTAACAGTTTGATTTCAATATATTGCCTAAGAAGTATCGAACTGTGTCAAACATCAAATGAATAAAATATTATTGCACTATTTGGGCTCTCTAAAAAAAAAAACATGTGAAAGACTTAAGGTGGAGTTCACTGCTGTTAGGTTTTGGTCTGTTATTCTTTTAATTCTAATTGATAAATTTTTTGTCACCAGAGCCTACGCAAATATACAGATTTCTACGAACAAGGAATCTGATTGCTGTAAGTAGACGCTTTATTAAGCTACTTAAAACCAAAAATTTTTATAGGTGTATTGAAGTGCTGCATTACATTCCTGCATTTTCTCTCTGTGTTTATGAAATTAAACTTGGTTTCTGTTTTTCATCTGTAGCCGATTCTGCTGCACAGATCTCTGACGTTCATGACGCACAGAAACTCTAGAACGAATGCCAACAGGTATTTAAATGTGTTAAAAATTGTTATTGCTTATTGCTGCATTTAATAGTTTGGACAAAAAAAATGACACATATAAAGATTTGGGCACTAGGATCAAGTAATCATGTGAGCAGAAAACATGATGGTGATATACAATATCTGTATTTTCAATTAACAAACAAACTCAAGTATCAAAATCCAAACAGGCATTGCTTTGAAAAAAAGGAACAGTTTATTGAAACCTTTATGCTGATATGAGCAATGTAGTAGTGCAATGCCATAGTGACCATGGTGGTCTCATAAGATGTAGGTGATATCTTTAGGTGCTATTTAGCTACTGCAGGGAGAGCATCTCTTGTAGGGAGGAATTTATGCCAGACTGAAAAGCAATCTGCAGCGAAAAAACATGATATGACAAAGGATATTACTTTCTCATAGAGCAGAATATATGATATGATCTGTGTTAGATTGTTTTCATGTCGCTTAACATTTTAAACAGAAACCATGCTGTTTTAGTTGTCGGATGTTATGTTACTTTTAAAAGGTGCCATGTATTTTGATAGTTCTCCAATGTTAAGTGAATTTGGTTGGGGTGGAAAAAATGGCCAGATTTGATTTTACATGCCCATTTAAATCCTATGATTTGGTTCTAGAATTAAGCTTATTTTCCCATTTTTGGTGAGTTCATGAATAACTGATTAGCTGATTGGCTAATTTACACTGCAGTGATTACACAGAAGCAACTTGTCAAAATACACCCAGAAGAAAATTAAATGAACAAGCATTACAGCGTTAAATGTACAACGGAACTGTAGATTATGACTCTGGCGAATAGAGAGCCAACTTCAGCCTTGTTTATAGATGAACATTAACCATGTACCAAATTTAGCGTTTTGTTTAAAATGCAAAATAAAAAATGGCTTTTGTTGATCATTTTGGGAGGTATTCTGCATGTAACAGTATTGCCATGTGTGCTTTGCATTTCATGTTTTTTTCACTGTAGTGATTGTTTTTCTAATTGGCTCAAACTTCTCCCCATACTCTCCATGTTATAACACCTTATTTTATTTAAAATAGCATTTCATACAGTTATCTTAGCAAACCATCATGATTGCAGCAACATCTATGGTGCTAGGAGGACCAGGTCAGCAGTGGGACCACTACAGTCACCACACTGTCTGTGTTTGACGAGGCAGGTTTATTAAAAGAGTTAAACACACACAATGTCCAAATCAGGTAGCCACTCTGGTCACAGGCTTGGCATTTTTTTGTAACCACACTGCAGAATGTAAACTAGTCAGTGTCTACCCCCAACTGTATTTAGTATTTTGATTACTACTTTATAAGTGTTTACCAGTGTGTTTTCTCTCTTCTCAGAAAAATGTTTAAAGTGGATGACATGCTTGCCAAAGTGGAGCGGATGAGGGGAGAGCAGGAATCTCACAGGTACTGCTGCTAGTAGAAATGGTAATAATGTGAATATTCTAATTTGAGGCTGCTGGTTTGTTGTTTTGCTGATGTGGAACCAAACCACAGCAACACTAAAATCTATTTTAAACCTGGGTGTCTGTTCAGTTTTATAAATTATATAGTAGAAAGCATATAATGATTGACCAGATCTATGATTCACTTCCAACCCCAGTTTTGCAGCCAATTATTTGCTGTTGTTAGGTGAATTGGGTGTGGAGAAACATTAAAGCCCCTGCTAACATATTTAAAAAAATAAATAATAATAATAATAATAGTTTGTGTAATGTAACACTTGAGTGTTTTCCTAAACACCTAGCAAAGTTTAGCAATAATTAATTATCTAGGAATTATTTTTTCTATAAACATGAGTTGTGACTGATGCATGTTAATTTTTTTTCTTTATATTAAGACGTAAAAACGATGTTTGGGGCATTTTTTAAGTAGAATTAATGTGTGAAAGTACTAAAACATCAGCTGGGTTGAAGAAGCTGCGTTTACTAGGTTTTTTTCTATAAATAACATTATATTATCAAGTCATGCAACTTTAAGATTATTCAAAAATCAATATATAAATGTAAAGTAAGGTTTTTATGACCGTGTTGGTTGGTCTGTCTGTTTTTGCTGAAAATAGCAGAGATGGCATGGGTTGTGGGGGATGGGCGTCCCACAGTTACAGAACACAGACACAGGACCTCTATTTAATGTTTTGGCATCTTTTTTAAAAATGTATTTTAACCTTTATTTGTATGTTATAGTATAAAGTCCATATCCATCACATACTCTTGAATGAAAAATGAATGTAATCACTACAAGTAAAGCTATGTTTTCACATAAAATACAGTTTGATTAATAAAATCAAATGCTTTAGTTGCTGTCTGTCAAGAGTCAAACAATAAACAGATAGTTTGGACAGTATGCCGCTGATGTGCACTGAGAAAAGAAAACAGACACAAATTGAATAATATGTGTACTAAAATAACATTACCTGCTGCCAGCTGGTAACTCAGACACACAGACATCTGGCGCAATGGACAAGACTGTTTTTTTATACTGCTAAAAAGGTGTTAATAAATAGTTTTAACATTAAATGTTACATTTTTAAGATATTCTTTTTTCTGTTTTTATTACTACACAAATCAAGAATTATTCTTGTTGTGACTCTTTATACTCTTTCTGACATCGCCTGACTTGGTGATATTTTTTGTCCTATTTAACTAAATTTATTGCAACACATTGTTTACAGATATATTGTGTTCAGTGTTTTTAATAGTATTGTTTAAATTTAGCTCTACTTTTCTCCGTTCCAGCTGATCAGACTAAATGTTGACTCATTGTGTATCATGGAATTTTTTTTTTGCCATATTCCCCGCCTTCACAAGACTGCTATACAGCCTAACACATCCAGATATAGGGTGGTGAAAATGAAAGCAAAATGTCTTGTTAGTAATATGTTATTCTGTCTTTATCTCCTTATTATTTAGCTTATCGTCTCACCTTCAGCTGACCTTTACTGGATTCTTTCATAAGAATGGTAAGTGCCTTATTATTAAAGAGAGAGTAGAAAGTGAAAGGTCAAACCTGTTGTCTTGTTGACATGTATGTATCACTGTGAAAAGGGGCGATGTGGTTATTATTACAAGAAGAAGGTGTTGTGTTAATTAAACTTTTTGTCCTCTTTCTTTTAGATAAGCCATGTCAAAACTCAGAAAATGAACAAAACTCAGTTTCTCTTGAGGTGCTACTTGTCAAAGTCTGCCATAAAAAGCGTAAGGTAATTGTCTATCGTACATTGTTGCAAGTTTGGATAAGAACACTGGTAAAAATCTGGAAACTGAAGTCAGAACGTGAGTCTGTTTACATCACTGTTGGTATATATCAATATCTACATTCATTCATTCAACCTAATGTAAAACTTTAGAAAACATGTCAGTGTAAATACTGACATTAGATGTGTCACAATAACTTAAACTAAAAACAGTAGCTTTCATAACGCCTTTGTTGGCAAAACTTAGTTAGACCAGTTGTATAACTAGGACACTTGTTGACACTGCATTTTTTGTTTTGGCAGGATGTCAGTTGCCCCATAAAGCAAGTGCCTACGGGGAAAAAGCAGGTGCCTTTGAACCCAGATCTCAGCCAAACCAAGCCTGGTGCCTTTCCCTCCCTGCTCGTGTCAAGTAGTGAGTTTGAGCCCAGTAACAGCCACATCGTGAAGTCCTACTCACTCCTGTTCCGAGTGTCACGCCCGGGGAAGAGAGACTCCAAAGGCTTTATTAATGGAGAGACTGATGAAAACATAGGTTAGTGTCTGCTTATTAATTACAGTGGTGCTGCTGGGAGAAAATGCTGTTGGTGTGTGCTCTTTTAGTAGACCTTTTTGTGCCTAACTGCTTAGAAAGATTAAAAAAAGCGGTTTAAAGCTTTTAAATTGAAATTCTCTGATCTGCACTTACAGCATTACTACACAGTTATTTGTTCGAAGTTATAATTTCTATACAGACTTAATACGTGCTTAATATGTGCCATGTTTAAGTGTTAATTTTTTTGCAATGGAAATTGCATTATATATATATTATATTTTAAGGCTGTTTAAAAGCTTTGAATTTAGTAGTAATTATTGTGCAGTGGGCACTCCGTTAGCTGTTAATTTTCCAAGTAACTGATTGGATGTGTGCCCATCATACTATTTCCATATCCCAGTGTGCCGCCAAGTAGTTTCGTCTGCGCTTGAGGCTCTGGTACTGGCCTCATGCCGCTTTCTGCAGCTCCTGTTGGCATCTGGCTCAGTGCTGCTTAGAAGTGAGCAGTTTACGTTAAAATTCTTCCTCTGGTGTGAGATTTATTATAACCATTTTATTGGTATAACATAAATATACACAGATAACAAAAAAGCTAATGTTAGCCTTTTTAGTGGAAAAGTCTGATATATTGCAGTCATGTTTCTAATAAAACTGACAAGAATCTGGCGATACTATATGTATCATTAAAACAGGGGTGGCGATTTGATATAATGCGATGCTATAAACTAGGCAGTACATAGCAATTTTTATGCATATGCATAAGGGCTGTGTATTGGCAAGAACCTGGCGATGCGTTATGTATTGTAATATAGCGGTCAAGATACAATATGTTGCGATACTGATAGCAAAGTGATATATGGCAATTTTTAAAATCCTACTATTAAAACACACCACTATATGAACAGGTTTGCCAGTGCTTACAAAAGCAATGTGCCCTTGTGCTGCTTGTTAATGTTGGAGTGGAGCTGAAAATGGATTACAACACTGCCATCTAGTGATCAGAGGTTTAAACATAACGCACAACGATTCACTGTCTGCCAGGAATCTGTGTATCGATACTGTGTTTTTGAGAATTGATACAGTATCACTGAACAATATCCGGATATTCAATATTTCGAAATTTTCTTACACCCCAAATATGCATAAGTTTAATGCTGATGTAAATTTTATAGTTAAACAGTGTAAACGTGAAAACACTATGGTCTGTGGTTTAAACCCAAAACATAATAAACCACTTTCTGCCCCAAATCTTGTTGATTAAAAACACCCTTAGTTTAAATAAAACACAGGGTGAAGCCCTGTTCGAGTGGGATTATACTATTACCTGGGAAACTGGTGTAATTTTAGTTATTTTTTTTACAAGTCCGCTCAGTAACAGTTCCTGAGTGAATTACCTTCTATAATTGACCAAATTTATAACTTCTCAGTAATAACATTTCTACTGTACTCTACATATTAGTAATTTAGTAATGAGAACAGGTAATAGAAAGCAGGCGCTATAGGACCAACTGTAACATTTACTGACACTGTGTGTTCTTTGATATATACCAAACCAGTCCAAAATTTGGATTAAACTGTGATACTATTTTTTTTATTTTTTTTTTTTTACACGATAACCCATTAGCAGTGACTCTACTCTTTTGCTGGTGCGCTTTATCTTTGCAAAACTCAGAAGAACTCAAAATTGTGATACACATCACATATCATGAAAATGTTGTGTGTTTGTATTAAATGTTATGATGTTATATTTTTGCAATTTTACCCATCATTACTCCTTTGAGTTCCTAAAGACTGTGGAATTAAACAGCCTCTACATTGTTGCTGTTTTTCTGAACAGATGTGAAGGAAGAGCTCCCAAGCAGGAAGAAGAGAAGCGCGTCTCACCGTGATGAGGGAGACGCCACAGAAACATTTGTCGCCCAGATGACCGTCTTTGATAAGAACAGGTACCAGAACTAATCATTGTGTAGTGTTTAAAAGAGCCACACTGTCTTTAATAGATAGAAAACAAAATATTAGTAATGTTTCAAGTGAGTAACTTTGAGTAATGTTTGTTGTTTCATTCTCAGCTCTTAGATTTGAAAGCCCTTAATCAGGTTACTTAGATTGAAAATAGTATATTTACTTGTCTTCTTTTCCCTGAACATTTGCTTAATGTGACTCATTAAATCTGAGTGTGGGAAGTCTAATGATCAGGCTGACTAACAGATCCGTAATGCAGTAGGTGAGTGTTCTTTGTTTTTGTTCTAGGCGGCTGCAGCTGCTGGATGGAGAATATGAGGTGTCCATGCAGCAGATAGAAGACTGTCCGGTCAGCAAGAAAAGAGCCACATGGGAAACCATTCTGGATGGAAAGGTATGTTCTGTATCGTGAAGAATCATGTATCTGAGGAGCAGATTTATTCACACTAAATGGTCACTTTGTTCTCTAGGAAGGTGGTTGAAAATCAGGTGCAGATCACAGTAGGCTGTACTTTTTGGAAATGCAGTTAGTAGGCTGTTATATTGTAGAACAAGCTTAATATTGAATTGTGAACATTTAATGTACTTCACCCAAACTAAATAGGAAATTTAAAATGCCTGAATTATTATACTAAACCTCAGTGTTTGTATTTCATATGTTGGGCAGTTTATCACTGCTGTTGGTGCGCTTTGAATTTGTTGCTATAACAATTAATATAGAGGTGGTAACTAGCTATGTTTCAAAAGATTTTTTTATTATTGTTTTTTTTTTATTATTATAAAAGACTAGTCTGTTAAAATTCCAATGTGATAACCTACGTTGGATGTTTCTTTTTCCCCTCAGGAAATTTAGTCATGAATTTGGTCAGAGTTCCCTCACAAGCATAAACAGCATGGTGGGAAGTTATAGCTGGGCTGCATCCAGAACCATTTGCTGCAGCCCCTGTCACCCACTTTCATACTGCTCCTCTCCTTCCCTGGAAGAACGTGGAGTAATTAAAGGGAGGAAAGGAGCAGGAGGATTAGAGAGAACAAACAGGAAGTGGGAAAATGGGACAACTGTCTTCTTTAAATGCCATTAATTTTGATGTTGAGCATTGATGAAATGTCACGATCATGACATTTGCTTTATGTTCACCCCATACTCCTGTATCCGACTACAATTATTAAATATAATTATTATCATTAGGTACAAGTTCACTAAAAAAAACTGCTGTACAGCAACAATCTAAAAAATATATATATATATATATATTTTTTAGATTTATATGATTTCTTTGTTTATTACTATTCATGGGTTTAACTATGTTGGATTGATCCCTGATCCTTATTTTGCAGAGACTGCCCCCATTTGAAACCTTCTCTCAGGGACCCACCCTACAGTTCACGCTACGCTGGACAGGTGACCCCAGTGATCCTTCTACAGCACCCGTGGCCAAGCCACTGTCCACACGCAACTCTGATACTAGCGCCCCAGAGAGCCGCACCCCCACCCTCAGATCCACCCCTGTGGGTAAGGTGCTGCATGCCTGACTGAACCCCAGTTTGTGAAAGCAGTTTTCCTCGTACAGAAATGCTAACACGCCTAATAAAGGGACTAGATGGGATAAATAGAAAGGATTTTTACACAGTCCTGAGTCCTACCAGCTTTCATTCAACACCAGTAATACTAATGTGTTCAGATGTTTCAAGAACGTACGGGTACTGTATTTTGTTTAGTTTTCTGTGCAACATATTTATTAAAAATTGTTGCGCCCATAAGATATAAACTTAAGTTTTGTCATTGCTTGCTCCTTTTATTATCTAGAACAGTTTGTCATACATATGCATTTTTATTATTTTGGATTGCCGTTTTTTATTAATTTGGATAATGTTGGAATAAGAAGATCGTTCTTTTGAGTTAAGAGAGTTTGTGGACTGAGCTGGAGTGGCCACTCGTGAATGTGGGGGCTGATTCCTAATGTGTGTTGGTTTCAAACAGCCATATCCCCACAATCATTACAGTTCACATATGACCTATAAAACATGCAATTTTTCCTAGTTTTAACTTCTTAGTGCTGTTAGAATTTACACTCTATTTTATGAGGGCTTTCTGCTGGTTGTTTTGTTTTGCATCCAGTAGTCTGTTTGAATGCCAGCATGCTAAATCAACACCCTTGCCTTTAATTAGATGGTGCTATATTTGTACTGCAAACACATAGCTGAGTGCGGTATTGCCTCTTTCTACGATGCTACTGCTCTTCTTTTTACTCCTGAGAGTACACGCACAGACACACCTGTAAACTTAACAAGTGCAGAGTTCTATGTTAATAGTAAAGTGCTAAGTGCAGCAGTAAAGAACAGTACAGATTGAATTAAATAGATATAAATATGAAGAACAGTAGAGTCACTGGTTGAGACGATGGTACAGAGTGTTCTGAGACTCTATCAGATAAATAAAAAGTGCAGAACAAGAAGAAGAGTGAGAGAACATCTGGATATGGAAGCAAAGGCGAAAGACATGCGCTAAAACAGCAGGCCGCTGTGCATGTTTGTTATTAAGCAGGATAGTTAGCCTTTTGTTGTAGTGCTTCTAACTTACAATTACATTTGCATTTTGTTTTTTTGTTTTTAAAAAAGGAACATTTTGGTCCTATTGTTCATCCCAATATTAGGTAACTTGTTATAAAGTGCAGTGGTGTGCAGCCCTCCTCCTGGAGAGCATAGTCCAGGGTTGGAGATTCTAAACCTCTAAAACCTCTAATCCTGTGTTTCTGCACTGTTTATGTACATCAGCTGTGAAAGACGCGGTGAGCACCAGCAGCAGCGGCAGTGGCAGTGGTGTGCAGACCAGAAGAGAACAGTCCATCTGTGAGCCCAGACAGAAACTTAGGATCTTCTACCAGGTGCCCTTAAACCTCTTTCTTATCCTCAAAACTGCGGGCTTTCTGTTATCCTCCTGTTCTGACACGCCTGTTTCTGTCCAGTAATAGCTTAATGCTAAGATAAAGAGCTCAACTAGCAGGCATGATTTCAAAATCATTTCCAGACAATGCTTAAATATGTATTGGCAGATTTACATCTGAGATATTTCTGAGACAATGGCAATAAACGTATGGAGTAAAGTCTGGCAGTTTACCAAATACCACCCACATGCAGAGAACGCCCAAGTATATTTTAGATTTTAGTTTCTTTTGTAAAACATTTGTTGTGCTAAATGCTCTGTCTCTCTTTAGTTCCTGTACAACAATAACACACGGCAGCAGACAGAGGCTCGGGATGATCTACATTGCCCGTGGTGCACACTGAACTGCCGAAAGCTCTACAGCCTCCTCAAGCACCTCAAACTTTCCCATAGCCGCTTCATCTTCAGCTACGTGGTGAGTCAGTTTCAGTCTGTGACAGCAGCCAGTATTATTTTGGTTTAGTTACTGGACTATCGATCAAGTCACTACCACAAATATGTATTTAGTTGTACCAGAAAATACAGTAATGTAAATATACATTTCATTATGTTGCAGCCTCACCCCAAAGGAGCCAGGATAGATGTGTCTATAAATGAGTGCTACGATGGGTCCTATGTGGGAAATCCCCAAGATATCCACAGCCAGCCCGGTTTCGCCTTCAGCCGCAATGGCCCTGTCAAGAGGACAGCCGTCACTCATATCCTGGTCTGCAGGTAGGAAGGTGGACCATAGAGGAGGACAGAAATGTACAAATTGTGGTGTAGGTCAGGGCTTAGTTGACTTCAACATTTATGATTGGTCTCTCACAGCCCGGGTTCTTTTCCATCAGTTTAACGTGCATTTAGCCTATGTTGGCATGGTTTTGGCAATGAAATCTACTATGGGATTTTAGGAAAGCTGTGTCACACAAGCGTAGTTAGAAGAACTACAGATGCAACGATTTTATAGTTATAGGATCACTTTAGTGTTTTAGGAGGTTGTATTCTGAATCACATTAACTCACTTAAATAACTAGAAAATCTGAAGATAGAGTTCTTTTAATACTACTCTTTATTTACTTAGCTGCTACTCGCTGATTAACGAAATGACTGTTCATCAGGCCCAAGCGCACTAAACCAAGCCTTTCGGAATTCCTGGAGTCCGAAGATGGAGAGCCGGAACAGCAGAGGACGTACGTGAGTGGCCACAACCGTCTCTACTTCCACAGCGACAGCTGCATGCCCCTGCGGCCACAGGAGATGGACATGGACAGCGAGGATGAGAGAGACCCAGAGTGGCTTAGAGAGAAGACCACCACGGTGAGATCATCGTTCAATGCATTTGTCCCAGTACAGCCCCATAGTAGACAGAAACATTGGAGCAGTTTCATTGGCAACATATTATAGTAGTAAAGTATAAAGTAGTTTATTTATAGAGAACAGTTAAAAACATGTGTATGGGCTATAAACAAATACATAAACACACCATATACATCAATACACAGCAATTACACCCACCCACCCAATACAAAAAACAGTAAAAACAAGTTTAAAATTATTAATGTCCAGTAGTAAGCTGTTCCTGTCTTGGTGCTGCAGCTGCAAACGCTTGATCACCCTTCAGCTTCAGCTGAGACTGAGGAGCAGCCAAGAGCAACTGATCGAAAGACTTCAAGGAGCTGGAATGGGAAAGAGATTTTATTAGCTTAGAGATATATGAAGTTGCAACTCCATTAAGGGTCTTTAAAGCAAATAAAATTACTCTTAACTAGACTCTTTAATGAACAGGGAGCCAAAGGAAGCTGGACTGGACTAATATGCTTTCCTATCCTGAATAATCTTGCAGCTGCATTTTGCGCTGCAAACCAGCCAATGAAGTCTTATTGACACCACTGTAAAGTCCACTGCAGTAAACCAAGCCAGATAAAATGAGGGCAAAACCTTTTCTAAACCCTGAGAATTAAGGACTGATTTCATTTTGGTTGGTATATACTTTTAATGACAGACTTTTTATTAAAGTCAAAACTAAAAACACAACAAGATGCCTCACTTTACACTTCATGAAAGTCAAGTCACAAGACCTGTGTGGGCCAAAAACATAAACTCAGATTTCAGTTGAATCTCACCCAGACACTAGTTGTGGAACACAGTAAAAAGACCAGTGGAAGATAAAGCTGTGTATCATCTGCCTAACAGTGAAAAATGTTGTACTCAATAACAACAGATATAATGAGAAAGGTACCAGCCATTGAGCCTTGACAAAAGGTTGGAAATATGTTGGAGAATCAATCCTTTTTGTTGTGTATTAAATAAATGTATTTGTAATTTGCAGCAAATTGAGGAATTCACCGACGTGAATGAGGGAGAAAAGGAGGTCATGAAACTGTGGAATCTCCATGTGATGAAACATGGGTATGTGTTTTATTTTTGTTCAAACTAGTTTTTTAGATTTTGTTTAATAAAGGTCTGTAGATATAAAACAATTCATTAGGGCTTCCTTCTGAAAGTTGTCAGGTCAAATCATCAGTTGGAGACCTCTAAGTCAGCTGACATTCTTTGTCAAGCAGTGGAGGGGAAAAAAGTCAGTCTGTGTGTGTTATAATAACAGAATAAAACAGACATAAGCTTGCAGATATAAACAGGTTCAAGTCTGGTGGCATTTTAATCTTTTGATCTGTGAAGAACAATGCAGCAGGGGCAGTTGTTCTATAATTATCTGGATGGAGTCACTGTAGTGTAAAGACATATAAAGCTAATTTTAAGGTTTTGTTTTTTTTTTTACTGTAGTGTGTGTATATATACATGTAAAGTAGCCTAATAAGCCCATCCTGAGCTGACAATGCTGTAAGTTTAGGATTTTCAGGCCTCCTAAAGTGATTCCAATCTCAAATCATTATTTATAGGTTTTTATGTTTAAACAGGAGAAGTAGGCTGATCCTATTGAAAGTTTTTTTTAGGAGGCAGTTATGTTAAATAGTCTCATTCGTTGAAATTCGTGCACATTTTTTATGTTTATAGTGGAATAAAAAAACAGTTGTAACAGCTTCCTTTAAAAAGAAATAAATGTGTACTGTTTATTTCACAAATCCACATAGTAGCCCAACATTGTAAGTCTGTAATTGAAGTAGGCCGCACTGCAAATACTGTGTCTATTTTATAAATTTTTAAATGCTTAGAAGGATGTTCCCATGACTTTGTTGCATTTGACTGTTAATTTGATGATAGTTTTTCTGCTTGCTAGATAATAGGAAGAAAAAAAGTGATTGTTAAATCTTGGTATTGAACATCCAAATCCTATTCGACTGACAAAATTCTGTAGTTCAGACCTAATTTTTAATAGGATGTACTACATTATTTACCCACAGATATCTGTATGTCGATGTCATTGCAAAACCCAACCTAACTTGTTTGGGTCAGATCTGCTCCTGCAATTAAACACATTAACTTCATTCTCTCATTTTTCTTATTCATTTTGAATAGTTTACATAAATTACCTGCATTTCCAGTTGAGGAGTTCTGCTTTGGAGATATATTGATATTCTGAGAATTTATAGCTGTTGCACCTGTCAAGCTAAGAACCCAGCCGGACGCTTGTACTGATCAAGTACATTTAGTCTGTTTTCACACACAGTTTTAAAAGATGTAATGATCTCCACTTTTTATTCCACCCACTTGATCCAGTACCTGTATAAAAGTCATTTTTACCTGTTGTACAACCTTTCGCTGATCACGTTGTGCACCTCTGTGGAATCAACTCAGCACATCTTTAACCTTGAATCTGATTATATTGCACTTCTTCTCCCTGTTCCAGGTTCATAGCCGATAACCAGATGAACCAAGCCATCATGCTGTTTGTGGAGAACTGCGGACCACACATCGCACGCAGAAACCTGTGCCGCAACTTCTTGCTGCACCTGGTGAGCATGCACGACTTTAACTTGGTCACCACAGCGACTATCGACCGGGCAATGAGTCGTCTGCGGGAAATCCAGGCGGAGCTCCCGGAGGTGGAAGAAGGGCAGGAGAGCGTGGAAGCTGCCTGTAATGGCCATGCCGTCTCCTCAGGGTTCACTCTCCATGGTAAACGCACCAAGAGCGCCGTGTCAGACTGACCACCTGCCAGATCCAAGAGCTCAGACCACACACACTCCTTCCAGACCCCTCTAGCTCCTTCAAGAGCTCTGGAATCAACTCTGTGGTGCTTCAGGCATTCACCAAACACTGAACTTCTGGAAGTCACCAAAAACTCTGTGCTGTGCTTCTGGAGTTCACCACAACTCTGCTGTGCTTCTTCAGTTTACCAGAACCTGGTTATGCTTCTAGAGTTTACCAGAGATCTGCTGTGCTTCTGAAGTTCACTAGAACTCTGCTGTGCTTGTAGAGTTTACCAAAATTCTGCCGTGCTTCTAGAGTTCACCAAAACCTTGCTATAGTTTTGAGTTCCCCAGAACTCTGCTGTGCTTCTTGAGTTCACCAGAACTCTGCTGTGCTTCTGGGGTTCACCAGAACTCTGCTGGCTGTGTCTGAAACATAAGAAATGCGGCCTACTCATACAGTTTTTTGCATTAGGAAGGCATCCAGTCACGTCCAAACCTAATGTCTGTAAAATAACACTGCCTTCATTCGGCCGTTTTACAAAAGTGGCGTATTTGTATCCATCACTGCCTTACACATCCCATAAAACTCTGTGTTATGCTGATGTGGTTAGGTAAAAACAGAAAACACAAACACGTATACAGTGGATAATGCTGCCTTCTAGGGCACCGACTTGGAAGACAGCGCAGGCAGGAAGACCTCAAGACAGCTGCCTTCAGTTTGAGACACAGCCTGCTGTGTTTCTAGAGGTCACTAGAAATATATAAAATATGCCGAAACCCCCTTCCTTAAATTCAAGATACCATGTCTGACAAGTTTTCCTGTAACATAAAAATATAAAACAAATAAAGATCGTAATTAATTTAGTGAAAAATATAATTATTTCTTTCCATGTCAAGCTCAGTTTTTAAGTGTTTGTAAAACTTTTGATTCATTTGCACTGAGCTAGATCTGAGTATATACAGTGTCAGATTGAAAGGGTGTATGATAACAAATGTCTCTCTTTTATCGTTTTTTGTTTTGTTTTGTTTTTGTTTTTTTTATGAAAACAACTGTCAGTGATCATAACTTAAATAAAATACAGTCTCTTTTTTATTTATCCTAGACTTCACAGCAACCGGTTTGGTGTTCAGAAATTATTTTGGTTTTCTTGAATCCCCAAATCTGACTTGGTGTTCTAGAATATAAAAACATTACTCTGGTGTTGTAGAATGGACAAAGACTGACTTGCTGTTCTAGAATGTTGCTGTTCTAGAAACAGTCAGGTGTTCTAGAATGCACAGACACTGGCATGGTGTTCCAGAATGCACAGAAATCTGGTATCTCAGTGTGCTAGTATGCACAGAAATTGGCTTGGTGTTCTAAAACTGACCTGGTGTTCTGGAATGCACAGAAGCTCTGGTTCTCTAGAATGCACAGGGATTATTTTGGTGTTCTAGACTGCACAAATACTGATAAAATGCTCTGGAATGCACAGAAATTTTCCTGTTGTTGTAAAATGCACAGAAATTGATATGGTGTTCCAGAATAGACTGGAACAGCTGTCTGGAAAGGCTGCGTTTTGGACTCCGGTTTCACGGATTGTTGCAGTTTGGGCCGAATGCTGCCTTTTTTCTTTTCTTTTTTTCACAACGATCATGGTTTCTCTTTACATTAGATATCACTCAAGTGAGGGTCCTATTTTTTTTCAGTCGCCCACCTCTGCCCTTGTAATCACGGCTAGGACACATTCATCTCCAGGTAGTTTCCTGAGTGCATTATGTCATTACGTGAGTATCTGTAGATCAGGAAAACTGTTAGTCTTGATTATTTGTTTGCATTCATTCATTTGTTTCACAACCAGTTCAGTGGTCATTGAGCACTTGTTTCAACAGGTGATGGTTCTAGATGGTTAACCTTTTTTTTTCGTGCATCAGACTTTATCAAGCGAAGGTGCTGTATGTGTTTTTATTGGCCCATAGTGTGTTGTTTTAGGTTTTTTTTTATAATGAACTCATGTTGATTGCCTTTTTTTTTTTTTTTGAGAACTGCAATCACCAACAACTGACCCGTCAGTGCTTCCATATTGCTGAATGTGGAGCAGTATGACTTTCTTTTTCAGCACCTTTCCTGGGTTATTAAGTAATCAGCAATATTATACACGTGTTCATAAAAGGAAAACTCTTTCTTCGGTCAAGCTTTTTTTTTGGGTCCCTCTATGTTGCCTTTAATATATGGATATATATATTTGGTAAAGGCTTGATGTATTGATGTATGCGTTTTTGAAACAACATCGGACTGCTTTTCAGAATGAACAATGTGGATAAATAGGTGAACAAACCGAGGGACCACTGCAAACCCCTTCCTTGAATTCTTCAAAAAACAACTGAACCCAAATGTGGGAATCCCGTCTGAACAGTATATAAAGGACTATGGTAAATGTGTCATAGCATATGAAATGCCAAAGCGTATGACGAAATCCCCTTCTTACATTTCAATATACTGTGTATATTTCAATTTGTTCACTTTGCATTGCATAGGTTTCCCTGTAACATGAAATTATATGACAAATTAAAATCTTGACTAATTTAGTGGAAAAAATGCTTTCGGTGCAGCACGTCAAGTTCTGTTTCATAAAGGTTTGATTCATTTACTACATTTATTTTCCTTTTGACCGTTAAAAAACGGTATGAACAGAGTGTGTAAAAGTGTATGTATATGTAAACGTGTATGACTGATCCTCCTCTTGCTCTCTTTTTTTTTTTTTTACCGTTTTCTTTTCATAAAAATGGTCTGTGAGTGCAGCCTGAGACATTATATATCAGGAGACTGGTCATTGGTGTCTTTTTACGGAAAAAGTACTGCCCTTCAAGAAAAATAGCCAATGAGCACGAGAGGTGAAGCGCTGACTATATAGCAGTCCTAGTGTTGAAAGACCACCTAGTAGTGCAGTGGCCAGGACACGTGGAACAGTCACAGTTTTGGTGTTATTTAATGGTTTGGTTTGAACACTACAAACCATTACTAACTTGCCCTTAAGTTTTGAATACTTTTGCCACTCGGAGACAGAAGAGTCTGGTCTTGTATGGCTGAAAATAACTGCTCAGTGCTGTTTTTAATGTTAAGATGGCCAGCATTTGAACAGACTTCCTATAGGAGTGTAGCCTTTGGTTGGGGCTGATAGACACCCAGGCTCAAATAACTACTGGATGACCTTTATTTATGTGAGACAAATGAACTAAGACAGTTTTAGCACTAAATATGAATCAAATTTCTGACCTATTTTTATGTCCTTGTGAATACCTAGTAGTCATAGCTCATACCTGCACTGTAGCTATCAAGAGCTGTCAACTGATTAGACCTTTTGAGGATTTGATTTCTTGATAGGAAAGATAATCTGTTTTGAAAATACAATGCAAAGTTTGCATACAGTACTGCAAAACTATACAGACTATACATATAATTATATCACATATGTAATCTAAATATTATCTAGTATTTATTCAAGAAATAATACAAAGTTTCATTACTTTATACCAGGGCTGCCCCCCTGATAATTACCCCCTTAACCAATGAGAGAACAAAAACCAGTAAATCTTTTTCTCCACTACACACCACCCCTCCCCTCCAGGGAGCCTATATCGGGTTTACCATATCAGTCAACATTTCTTGGTTACACATGAAGTAATTAATCTGGAATAATAATAGTTTAGTTTATTTATCGATATACTTTCCAGCGTTACGCGTTTGTTGGGCGTGTTTATTTTGTCGACGCTGGTTGTGTCGTTTTCAACCCGCGTTCTGATTGGTCGCTGCAGCGTGAGCTCATTTTGGCGCCGAATGTATGAGGAACAGAAAGACAGGATGTAGAAATGCTGTACATACGCATATTGAACACAGATTATTTCCAATTAGTTTTACTTTTCGAATAATCGTCTTATTCACCATGGTCCGCATAATTCAACACGTGAACAGTGATTCGTGAGTCGTGAGTTGGATACTGCAAAACAAACACTCAGGTAAGAAATCTGAGAAACCGACTTTTATCCATCTGTGGAGTAATGTATGTTAGCGTGTGTGCTATTTCCATAAAACTTCATCAGCATTATTAGAAACACCCACCTTGTGCTTTCATTAACTGGCCACAATTTATTACAAACACCTACCTATACTTTCACTTACTGTCCACTTTATTAGAAAAACCTACCTTAAACTTCCACTAAGTGGAAAACACCCACTTTTCTTCTTTGTTTGTTTTTTTTATTTGATCTACAGGTCGTCTGATGAGGATGATGGTGGATCTGTTTGGAATGACTCAGCCT
Source organism: Megaleporinus macrocephalus (assembly GCA_021613375.1). Lineage (NCBI taxonomy): Eukaryota > Metazoa > Chordata > Actinopteri > Characiformes > Anostomidae > Megaleporinus > Megaleporinus macrocephalus. Next base: position 35,544,619 of record CM038704.1, on the reverse strand, counting down.
TCACATTCTATTTGCAGATGTCTTTGTGTGAGGAGAACTCACTCTCGGCCAGGTCTGTTTGCATCACACGGTGCATCACTGGTGCTGATGAATGTGAGAATGTCCCAGAAAAGAGCAGTGAGGTCCAAACAAAGCTCAACAGACTGAGGCGACAGAAGAAGACTGCAGGGAAAGAAAGTCTAACTGTGATCAATGAAATCTGTTCAGAAGCCAATAAACAAAAATGCTTGCTGGCAGCGCACACGTCCACCAAGAACATAAAGAAAAGCGAGATGGGTCCTCTGGAGGAGGACACTGGACAATGTTCTCCACCAAAGCATGACCTGTTACCTTCAAAGAGGTCTCTAAAGCAAAGCAGGCTTAACCTGAAGGCGTTGAAAGTCAGCTGTAATGAGGCTAGCAGTGATGGCGCCCAGTATTTCAGCACCGCTGACTCAGAGACAGATATTGTTGACCTTTGTGAAGATGAAGAGACCCATAAACACGTTTCCATGGTAACTACAGAACATGTGAAGGAGCACAGACGCTATAATGACCCACCACAAGATTCAATGACCAAAATCATCCAGACCAGGAGGAACGATGATGTCCAGAGGCTTTTAGCCGCTCCTTGCATCCAGAAAGCATCTTGTTCTGATGACCGCTTGTTGAAATCGGTGATCAGCCACAAAGAAACGATGAGTCTGTCTGTAAGTCTCTGCTGTTATATGCTGCCACATTAAAGGGGAATGCCATCCATTTCTGTATAATTAAGTGGTTGAGTAGTAAACAGTGATTCAGAGTTGTTTGGTATGAAATGGTTCAGATATTCTTTACAGTGGTGGTGATAGTAACCAGGGGTCACCATGTCTTCAACTCAAATATAAACCCTTTATTTATCTAAAACCACCAGTTCACCTACACGGCTTCTGTCTTCTTTTATATGGAATGTTGATGATGGTAAAATAGTGGAAACGAAGTTTCAGACATCAGGCAGTGTATTCAAAACCTTTTCATGTGTTAACTTTCTGTGATTTTATATGTAGATGCCTGGTTTCGGTCACCGCCACTGAGAACAGTTCTGACTCAGTAGGTTCTTTAGAATAGAATGCTTACACCCAACCACTTTGAAAGACTGTGTTTACATTTTAAGCATTTAATTATACAGAAATGTAGACAAATTGGTGGAGTTCCCATTTAATGATCACAATTTACATTAGCAGTGGGAATCACTAAAGGCTCCATGATATAATCTCAATACTAAACTCATGATACAATATAATTGCACATTTGTGCATTGTGATAACATATTGTGGTATAATGTGATGTATTACCTTTACCAACTGCATTACCAACTGCAAATGATGTAACCATCATAAAACTATGTGCTGTTATAGTCACATAGGAATCCACTGGCTTTGACATACATACATCGCAAGTTAATGCAGTCCTTTTTTGGTACTTTATTTTGTATTTTCAGTTAATATAAAAAAAATGAGAATACTGATCTGTGAACCAATACAACATTGTTACATAATAAATATACTTTTTCCCCCTGGCCCTAATTTTCATGTGCAAAAGTTTAGGTACTCTGGTTGAATTCCTAGTATAACTAAGTTAAAACATCCTCTAAAGATAAACATGTCTTTCTAATTAAACAGTATAGGGGGAAAAACGAGACATACACTGTGAAACCTCATCAAATGAACTGTGTACTAAAATTAGCATAAAATCTCCTTTTAAGGATAATGAAAAATGACCTCATCACAAAAATGACTGCATACCAACTACCTGCAAACATCATTTCTGAGTGATTATTTCATGTTGAAGGTGTTGCTGCCAGTTAGATCATTTAAGGACATGTAGCCAATGAAAGGAACTAAAACATAATGATGGCTGAAGCTCTTGGTGAGCGCCAAAGCTGCTGCACTCTCTAAACAAGAAACCACATTCAGTAGCAAACAAAAGAAGTGATAAAAATAGAAACAGAACAAGAGTTAAGTGCTGCTTTCCACCACTGAAGACACTCTTGGAGAGTAAAGGGATGAAGTTTGATTCTAAACTCATTTCCTCTACTTTGTGTTATGGGTGAAGAGGGAGAAGAAGGGGAAGGATCTGTACAGTTCCTGGTGATACATTGGTCCTGTACTAACAGTGTCTAACAGTTTGACATCTCGTGTTTTTCTTTTTTCTTATTGTTCACATTTTTGTCTTCCAGAGTTCAGGGTGGAGGAAAGATTTTCATAAAGAAACCTGTGAGGAGCTGCTGAAGCACGTTCAGACTCAGAACCAGCGTTTTCCAGTTCACAAGTTCTTCTTCCGGCTGCTGGAACGGCGGCACCAATTCGAAAAGGCTTTACCAATCTGCGGTGAGACAGCTATCCACCTCTAAAAGCTCTCACAGAAAGATATTACATAAAATGCTTATGAATACACTGCCTGATATCTGAGACATTGTTTGTATGATAGTTTTGAGGAGATTTGAAAAAATGGCTATATTTGTGTTGTGACCACTGGTACCTATCATCACTGGTACCTATCATCCTCATGAAACATCATTGAATCTGAAACACTCAATTATACAGAAATGTCCCCTTTAATTTACTCTGTTTTATTTACATCAGTAAAACTTTTTTTATTTTTTCTCCTCATTTAGTCTCTTTTTTGGCTTTAATATTAGTGGTTTAGTGGTTCAGCTCCTGTTCTGCTTTACTGTGCCTCTACAGCTTTAGCATTTTATTTTAGACCAGAAGAATCTAAAACAGAGAAGAATAGAGCCATGCAGACACAAGCTCTTTAATGCTTAATCGCACCTTATGTGTTGCACTTTGTTCCATTCTGGGGCCTTTTACACCAAGTTCCCTGATTTGATTAGCGGAAACTTTGGCTTCACTTAAAATTGGCTCACTTGTTGTCGGAAAGATTGATGGACATTGCAACAGTAATAAAGGGAGGCTGGATTTCTCTGATGAAACTGGAAATCTGGTTAAAATGCTCTGTGAGAACCTCCTGAGTCTTGAGTGTTATGTTTTCTGCTCTTTTTCAGAGACAGAAACGGGTGCGGCCTTTGCTGCTCCAGACTCTGAGAAAAGGAAACAAGACGCGGAGTGTCTTCATGACACCCGGCCCCCAAAACGCCAGCGGTGGAGCAGAGACTCAGCGTGTGTTAACATCTCTCGGAGTGCAAACACACAGAATCTTGTCTGCCGGAGCAGACTGAGCATGAGCCGAAGAAGAAAGCAGAGGGACACTCCTTCGCCTGTTCAGAGCGCGTGTTCAGTAGTTGAAACCACAGCAGCACCGTGTGAGGTTCTGTGGACGGAGAAATATCAGCCTCAGCACTCGGAGGAAGTCATTGGGAATTCAGGTTCAGTGAGGAAACTGTGCAGGTGAGTGTTTGGTGATGTCCTGCACAAATAAGTACAGTAGCCTAAATCAGTACTCAGTTAGGATTACTGATACTGTTAAAGAGGAATCCTATTTATTAAAAAAAAAACAAAAAAACAACTAAATAAGTAAATGGTTCTGATGTAAAAAGACCCATCAGAGTGATTTGGTTTAAAATTCTCTGTTCTAGAGACACTAGACAGTCAGAACTGTTTACAGTAATGGTGAATGGATTCAGATGACCATTTCTAAAAGCTTTCTAAGCAAAAAAGCTACTATATGAAATGTTTATGTATTCCCTGTCTGATGTCTCAGATGTTGTTTCATGATAATTTTGAGAAGATTCTGGCCTCAAAATCCATTCATGGTGGACAGATACATGCAGGGAGTTGTGAGGCAAAAATCATCTTATTTTCAGAATTTGTTTTTACTATTTTACCATCAACATTCCATATAAAACTCAGGAGACACGTGTAGGTTCGCTGCTTAGGAGCCTTGCTCAAGGGCTCTTTAGTCGTGGCTTGCCGGTGCCGGGGATCAAACTGGTGACCTTCCAGTCACAAGACTGGATCCCCAACCTTCAGGCCACGACTGCTAATGCTTAAGTCAGTGCTGTGATCAATTATAGAGCAGTACATTACATCAGATATTACATCAGAAATATAACAAAAAGTCAATTTGTAAGTAAATATGAACGATTAAAATGTACAACGTAGACTCATTTACTCACCAATACACTTAGTTAGTTAATGAGTGCCCACTTCTAACCAAGCATCTCGTCAACTCATTTACAACTTTAGTTGCTTAAAACTTGAATCTAGCATGAATCTAAATGCACAGTACATTTGAAACTCAGCCAACAGTCGCTGTTGTTTTGAAAGGTTCATTAAATAAAGTGGTGATTCATTAAGGTCCATCAACATGTTTCAGTTAACTCTTTTACTGTCATCCTTTAAATTCTCCCTGTTACTGGTGTTAACAGCTGGCTGAAGGAGTGGAGGATGAGAGCAGATGTGGAAGAGAGAAGGAAAAGACAAGAGGAGCGACGCAGGATGCGGGAGGAGAGTAACGGTACCACAGGCGCACATGCAGTACTGTGCAAATATCAGATAAAACACAATCTCCATCAGTCTGAAGAACTATTTTAAACAGTGTGACAGTGTGCAGCACAGTCCTATTCATGAAGCCATGACATCTTACTGTTGTTTTTACACACATTACCAAACTGTAAACTATAATAAACTAGTATAAACTATAATTTTGGCACGGGGAATCACAGATTAGAGCTGTGATCATATGAATTTTTTCTTCTTTTTTTTTTTAACAAAGAGAACAGTTTACTGCGAACACCTCTTTGTCATTAATTAAAGCTACATGAGGCCATTAGTAAACTGACATCAAGTGTGATTTAATAATGGGAAATCAACTTTCACCAGCAAAGTAAAGATGGAGATAGTAAGAAGCTCAACCCTGTGGTAGACATCACCTGACCACAGTATTGTGGTTATGAGTTATCGTCACAGCCCTAGTGCAGATACCGTTGAGTTTTTTGCATCTGTCTCACTATTCTTGCTAAAAGTGGACACAAGTGTCGACAGTACATCTGGAATAAGCTGGAAAATTTGTGTAAATAAGATTTTTCACCAGCCTTACTTCATCTACTCCTGTCCCTCCTGTGTGCAGAGTCGTGGGACTGTGGTGATTTTGAGGGCGAGATGGTGATGGTGGACTGCGAGGCAGAGCTGTGTAACACCGTGCTGATTCAGGGACCTGTAGGGGCCGGCAAGACCGCAGCTGTGTATGCCTGCGCACAGCAGCTGGGATATAAAGTATGCAGACAGTGATTATATGAGCCTATTTTTGCATCATTGTAATTTGAAACAGTTTATGTGGCTTCATAAACACCATCAAAGGGCTTGTATTCCACTTTTTTTCATAATTAATTATTACATGACAATTTAATGACCTCCTTAAAAAGGGAATTCAGACCATTTATGAGTAATTCCGAGTGGTTTAGTGTGAAATGGTTAGATGTCCTTTACAGCAGTGATTGGAACCAGGGGTCAACATATCAAATATAGACACTTTATTTACTATTAAAACCAGCAGTGAGTAGAAAATATTGATGATGGTAAAGCAGGTCTAAAATAGTTCTAAATGTTTTTGGATACTTTCCATGCTGTACGTCTGGTTCCTATCACCACCACTGTGAGCAATTCTGACTCTGTAAGTTTCTGTAGGATAAAGCATTTTACACAAAACATGAATGACTCTGTTAACATCTTCCCCTTTAAGACTGATTTATGTAAATTAACTCCATTGTGCCTTATTCACAAACATGGTCCAGGCAGAAATGTAGGGAAAATAAGCTTAAACCATCTCTTTGGGATATTTTGATCCTTTGGAAGACTCTAAAAATGACTACTACAAAGTATCTACAGGAACAACACTCCACATCAGTCTGTTGGGAATGTGTAGAGCTAAACTCATATGATGAACAGGTGGAGCCACACTGACAAAAAACATGCTTCTTAGAACAATGCAAGGATTCATTTATAATGAGTCCATTAATACAGATACCAAGCAATCATTACTATAACTCCCTTCACTCTGTGGGTTGTCCTCTTACCTTCTTTGCAGGTGTTCGAGGTCAATAGCTCATCTCTGCGTAGCGGTCAATTTGTCCTCTCTCAGCTCAGAGAAGCCACTCAGTCTCACCAGGTGGGGGCACTGCGGTCTGACTCCACAAAGCCCCAGAACAGCCACAGCACTCACCATCCTGCCACATCTACTGGGGCATCTAGTGAGTTCACTGAGCACTGAACCAAGATCTGACATTACTAAATAAATAATAATAATTGTAATAATAATAATAATAATAATCACAGTAATTTAGTCTAGCACAGGAGAAACATGATATAGGGAACTCTTAGCATATCTTACATTCATTGGATGTTTAATGTTAATGGTCCAGTGATGCACTAAACTTTTATTTTGGTGCAGTATTTCACACATAATAGTAAAAAACACTTCTAGCTTTTTGGCACACTTGAAAATATGGTTTTGTTATTTTTAGTTCTTTTTTTCTTCTGCATGTTACTGTGTTTTAGGAGAAGATGCTTCCAGAAAACTTACAGCCAGCAGAAAAAAATCCTCCAGAAAGAAAAATGCTGCTTCACCTATCGTGACACTTAAGCACTTCTTTAAGAGAACTGACCGGCCTGTGGAAAAAAGCACGGATTCTCCTCAAGACCCCCCATATAAATTGTGTATGTATACCTGCAGTACAGAATAGGTCACAGTTTATTCACTACATACAAACTTTATTTGTACATACTGTGTTCTACTAAATCCATATACACCTATACAGGTTTAAAAAGATTTATTGTATTATGACCTAATAGCGATATTCACTCACCGAGCACTTTATTAGAAACGTTCTATCTACACTCAGAGTCAATTTTATCAGCTTCACTTACCATATAGAACTTTGTAGTTCTGCAATTATAGACTGTAGTTTATCTGTTTCACTGTATACTTTGTTACCCTGATCAGGACCCCCACAGGACCATCAGAGAACAGGTATTATTTGGGTGTTCAATCGTTCACTGCACTGCAATGAAACTGACAAGGACGTGGTGAGGTGTTTAAAAACTCCAGCAGCACTGCTATGTCTGATCCACTCACACCAACATAACAGCCACTTACACTGTTACCATGTCAGTGTGGTAATACCTGCTCTGTGGTGGTCCTGTGGGGATCTGGTGAATTGAAGAACAGTGTAACAAAGTATACCTTATGCCTAATAGTCAGTTTGGTTGATGTTCAAAGCATACATTAATGTGTTGTCGTTTTTTTAATATAAGATTTAAAGAGATTTGTTATTAGCAGTGTTTTTTAAATGTATCATCTGATTTTATTATCCAGATGATATACTGGTCAGATTATGAGTTTATGACTAAGCTAGTTATAACCACATTGTTGCTCACTTTTTCATTAGATTTTTCTTCCTTACGCAGGTTCTGATAAAGCCAAACGTGATGTGCTGATTGGCGTTGAGGCTAATACTAAAACTGCCTGTGAAGAAGAGTTATTAAATGCTGAAGAACGTAAAACACCTCCCATTTCTCTCATTCTGTTTGAGGAGGTAAAGGGAAGATGAGATATGATAATCAACACAAACAATAAGCAGTTCTTATCAGTGTTACTACATTACACATTGCTTGGTTTAGGCATTCATAATTTATAGACATCAATATACCAAAGAAATTATTGTCACTGTCCACTCTCTATGTTTGACAATTTTCATGTTTCTATATCATTTAAACACGACAGCTGCCATTTCCATTGTCATGATGAATGGATCAATAGAAATACTGCAAAATAGCATAAAAAATTCTGGTTCCATTGACTTGTATTGAAAGTAAAGGAAGTTTTTGGTCTCTCCTGTAAAGCTGCTGGTTTGGAAACACTTGTTTTCTTTGTACTGTAATGATATAGTAATGCTTTTAAAAAGCTTTCTGCATGTCACATCACTAAAATTAACTTCAAACACTACCAATTTGTGATTCTTATAGGTATAATTTGTTTATTACTGTTTTCAGGTCAACATCATCTTCAGTGAAGATGTGGGGTTTCTTTCAGCCATTAAGACCCTAATGACCACCACTAAAAGACCTATAATACTGACCACAAATGGTGAGTTCTGTTTACTTCACAAAATTAATTTAAAGCCATATTTGTGTTTAGGAAGTAACTTTATGGCTCTGAATCTTCACAGATCCGCTGTTTAGCCAAAACTTTGATGGCTGTTTTGAGGAGATCCATTTCAAAAGTCCTTCAATGGTAGGTCCTCAACAATTTGCACATGTACCTCATGTAGATTAGTTATTCTGTTGGAAGAAAATCTCATAACTCCAAAATTACAATTTTACAGGAGGAAAAAAACATGTATTATTTATTTTACATTATTATTCCTTAAAAAAAAATCCAGACTATGCATAATTTTTTTTTAATCTTCTGTCATGTTTAAGATTGATGCATGTAAAGGACCTCAGTTCTGATTGGTTGCCCTGCCTCATTTTATAAAAAGGCTGAAATACTCCTCGTAACTTCAGGGCGAAGGGGGCAAAACCGCTGTAGACTGAAAAGATGGGATGTATGTTGAATTCAAAACATTACAGAATAATTAATCTGTACTGTTGTTATATGGACTGGGGAGTCAGTGATTCGTTTTGAGACTTAACCCATATTTAGAAAAGGAAATGTTTTTATTTTGGGCAGTGGCCTTGTTGCCTAGAAACCTGTGATGAGTGAAATGATACAGCTATGGTGGAAATGCACTTTTCAATCAGACAGCATGGACAGAACTAACAATAAATAAACTATTAACCCCTAATGTCCTGATACTGTTCCTCTCTAAAAGGAGACTATCAGAAGCTACTTGCAGTGTTTGTGTGTGGTGGAGAGTGTGTGGCCGGACTCAGATGACCTCAGCATCTTGTTGGTTGAGTGTGAAGGGGACGTGAGGAGGAGCGTGTTGGAGCTGGAGCTATGGATGCGCAGCAGAGGAGGAAAAACTCACAGTCACTTTCAGAACACAGCTCTGACCGTGAGTCTGATCTTAATATCACTGCAATTAGTCTTAAAGGAACTGGTGACAAAAACAGCCTTAGTTTAGTTTAGTGGGGGTAAATAGAGGTTAGAAAACCAACCAATCATGTAAAGATGAATTATGTAAATGTGTAAATTTCTAAAAAAAAAAAAAAAAATAAATGAATACATTTCTAAAAAAAAAAAAACAACTTACACACCTTGAACGCCACAATGCTGACTTCCCTTAAGCCTAATAGTCGGTTTATTTGACATTTAAAGCATATGTTAAACATATGTTGCAGATTAAAAGAGACTTTATTAAGACTTTAATTCTGTTAAAACTTATCAGTTGGTTTAATTATCAAAATATTATGGGACTTGCACAACATGACTAAAGAAGAAGTATCATGGCAGCACGGTGGCACAGTGGGTAGTACTGTTGCCTCACAGTGAGAAAGGCCTGGGTTTTATTTCCCTTGCTAAAACATGTATTACACTGGTTGACTAACCTAACAGCATCCAAAACACATTACATGCTATCTATGCTGGTGACCAGTCATGCTGTTCTATGCTGGTGTTTCAAACTGGGACATTTGGGCAAAAAAATAGGTGCATTAGGTTTTTCTGCTGAAGTAACTATTCATTAAACCAATTCACTTGTGTCTGTTTCCTCTTACTCTATTAGTGTAGTTCCTGGGCTGAGCTGGAAAGCACGGGGCATGTGGGTGGTTTGGTGGAGATTTGGAAGGTGGGACGGAACATTTTCTACTCAAACCTTGACCTTCTTTTTGCTCCACCCTCCAAAACGTCTCAGAATGCAGATAAAGAGGCCTTTGAGCCAGACAAAAAAATTGAAATGAAATTGGTAACTTCACCCAAATTAAATGAGATGGAGCCTCAAAAGCTTTCTAGACTGAAACTGAAGAAACACAGAACTTCTGGAGATGAACTGAAAATGACACACTGGTCCTGCTCAAAACAAGCCCATCAATCTGAAATACCTGTTAAATGTAAAGGCCAATCAGAAAATTTCTTAGCTGAAAAAAGCTCGTCTAAGCTTGTGTCTTGCTGCCTGGAGTCATTGGCGTGCTTTTTCGACACCATGTCTTTCCTGGACTCCTGGATTCACAAGCAGCCATGGCAGGTAGGAGTGGCCAATATAATTATGTGATATTATCAGTGGCCTACATTTGCAGGCAGCGAGTTAATCATTTAACCTAACTGTTTTTTTGTATTTTGTATTACAATAACTACTTTTAGAACAAGTTTTACATTCAATCTAATAGGAAACTGCAAAACACAACACAGTTTATATCACAATACCTACATTTAGAGTGAGTTACATATTCAACCTAATGAGAAACTGTAGACTCAGTTTATATCACAATACCTACATTTAGAGCGAATTATACATTCAACCTAATAAGAAATCTCAATAACTGTATTGAGAACCTACAAATGATAAACAGTGTAAATCCAAAGCTGCAAAGCAACCAGTGTTTGACTTTTATTAAAAATTATTGTCTGTATTTAAATACCATGATAAATCCTCTTTATCCACATCTTCATCTCTGGATTGCAGGTTGCTGGACAGTGCCATGCAGGTCCACAGGGCTGGATGGGTGCCAAACTGACTGACAGTTTAGTGGATGAACTGAGAGAGGAGGAGGTGAATCCATACTTGGAGCGCTCTTATGAGTTCATGGCTGTTTTGGAGTCTCTGGGGTTCCATCAGTGCAGAGCAGAGCTGTCTGAGACCTGCAGAAAAGCTGAGCAACTGAAGGAGGTGATGGGACAAGAGAGGTTTACTCAACTGATGGAACATCTCAGGGTTTCGAAATCATCGGATGCTTGTGTTTCTCAGAGGAGTAAACCTAGGTGAGCATGCGTGCAGTAAATTGTGGAAGCCTGTTTTGGTTTAGAGTTGTTGATGGATTAAAGTAATAATTTTAGTTTAGTTTTAGATTACTCTTTTCCAGACTTTCTTTATCTTTTAGCGTTACGTCTATTTTATTTTATTTTTAGACCTCTGTTTTGACTGGCTGGATTGATTAGAGCTAAGAAACTGTAGACTGAATGTAATGTAAATGTGTTGTTTTTTGTGACATCATAAAAACAGTGGGCCTTATTCACCAAGCGTTCTTAAATAGAAAATGTCTTCCTAGAACCCACTACGAAGTTTTCTCAAAGATTCTGACATTCACCAGTGTCGTCTTATTTGGCATTTGCTTTTAGGTACAACCTAAAATTCTGAGCACGAAGATGTGAACTGTTCTGCAGTCATAAATCTGTTGTAGACTTTTTCTTAGGACCTTTCTCAAGAAGAAAAAAACTTGGGAATGTAATTGCTAAATGTCTTAATACAGACAACAATATAATTATATAATAATAATAATATTTCCTAAAAAAAAGCAAAAACAAGTTTTTTCATGATACATGCCCTGTAGGTAATCTCTAGTAGATTTGTGACACTGTTGTCTACAAACACAGACTAAAAAAGGGAGAAAAATCAGCTTTCAGGGCAGCTGTTGCTTTTTTAAGCCATTACTCTCATTCTTGGTAGACCAGTCAGAATTTTTTTTTGGACTATCCCTTTAAATTATGTCCTACATCCTTCAATCCTTTATGGAGCTAATTAGGCTAAAGCATGCACAAACAAAAAGTCTTTACTACTTCGGGAAACTGGAGGTCTTATTAATTTGAAAGCAGTGCATCGTTCCAGAGACATTCTGCAGCATTTTTTTTAACGAAATAAGAAACTAAAAGAACATTATATTAGTGCTGTTGTAAATATTTCTGACATCCCATGCCCGTCCGCTAAAGTGAGTCTGAGACACAGATGGCCGTCATACAGTTTATGCCTCAGCAGATCCTGTGTTTTATGGTAGGAACCTCCCAAAGAAACCTGCCCCAAACCCAGGAGATAACGGCTTGATGGGTCACATGGAGGCAGGCCTATAAGATTGTGCAGTTGCCAGTCAAACTCAGACCATTCTTAGACCTTCTCTGAGCATGTCTGTACCACGGTATCTTCAAGAATAAAGCATAAACTCTGAACTGGTCTTCCTTTTATTTTGACAACAAGAAAATAAGTTATCACACTGCACATGGCCTTATTTATCTTCTTATTGTTCCAGTGCTGTCCAGAAGAGCAGAGAGGTCATTGACAAGGTGCTGTCAAGTAAGGCGTTCTGTTGTCATGGTAACAAAAAGGCGGTCACCATGTACTACCTCCCCACCCTTCGTTCTATATGCAGAATGGAAAGAGCAAAGCAGCAAAACAGACCCAGGTGATGGTTAGAAGTCATTCAAATTCATTCAGATAACTTTTCCTGGTTATTTTCAAACATCGAAAAGCCCAAAATACTAAGTTCTTAAATTTAGTTCAGAAAGCCTGTAGTAGGCTGCGTTTTTCTTTTGTTCTAACAAACCTGAATGAATGTTTGAGGACTAGTCAACATTGACTTTATTAACATAACTGTTGTAACAAAGTTGTGCAGCCCCTCGTGCACCCTTACCATATTTTGGCCTATTTTTATGCTCCTTACTCAGTAATGATACTTCTTTATTTTAAGAACACAGATTCATAGTGCAGCTTTAAAGAGCTTCCAGTAATTTAAAGGTTTTATAAGTGTGTACCAGTTCTACTTAGCGTTGTTACATTACATTGCAAAGTCATTTGCATATCTTAGTTTAAAAACTGGTTCTACTGACAGTGATTTGAATGTATTCACATGTAATGTTGTTGATGTTCTTCTCATTTACAGATGTTTACATTACTTGACTGAGATTCGTCTGCCTGTCCCCAAAAGCACTTTTAAACTGCTTGCCTCGGATCTGCACTGACACAGTGCCTTCTGCATAATAGTAATAAAAATAATAATAAAGGGATTTTTACTGAGCAGACACCAATCTGTGAAGTGTAATCATTTTAATAATAATAATAATAATAATAATAATAAATATCAGTTGTCTTTTTGTTAGGTTCATGTGTGAAATTCGGAGCTGTAATTTTTATTGTATGTTATAATTCATTCACAGCATCGTGAGCTAATAAATGAACAGCAACCTGATGAAGTACACAATCTGTTACAGACCTCACATTTAATTTCACACAGAAAATACACTGTACTTCCAGCAAACATGGTTTCATCCTCCATCCCCTAATTAATGCAGCTTGAACAGAGAGAAACTACTAGACCTGAGGTGGAGGATTGTTAGTCTCATAGCCAGAAAGCAGAGGTATGTGGGGAAAGTCCATCTTTATTGTAGAAAAATGCTGGAGCATCAGTCTTACATGACTTCCCAGTCATGAAAGTGCAGCAGTCTTCTTGCTGCCATTCTAAGATGGTCGCTACTTTCACTTGTTCTGCACACAGTGGAGATGATGGAAGTGTCAGCCTGACATCAGGCATCAAAACATCAGAGAAGAATGCAAACCTGTATGATTAAAATAAATACCAGACAATTTACACAGAGCATTATAGAGAAGTTTCAAATAAAACAATAGAAGCCATGTCGCCCCCTATACTTTCTGTAATGTATTACAAGCTGTCAGAATGACTGGGTGGATCATGTGAATATATTACAGAGCATCAAATTTGGACATCTCCCACCTTACCCTAAATGTTAATTAGCCAAGACATGTGTTTTGTCTTAAGTTTGATCATCTACATCACATCACCAAAAGTATGAGAATGCCCCTCTCTAATTATCAAGTTTAGGCGTTTCTGCCACACCAATGACTAACACGTATAAAACCAAACACATACACTTTATGGACAAAAATAACAGGACAATGTTTAATTAAATTCAGGTGTTTCATTAAATCCCACTGCCACAGGTGTACAATATCAAGCACCTAGTCATGCAGTCTCTCATTACAAACATTAGTGAAGGGTTGACCTAAAAAGCTTACTGAATTCAAGTGAGGTACTGTAATAACATGTCATTTGCTGAAATTTGTTTCATCAACTATAACACTAACGTCCATGGTTTTGGATCTGGTGTCTACATACCTTTGTCTGTGTATCATTTAGTTAAGTTTGTCAGCTATAAATGTTTTCTATAATTTCTGCCAGTGACCCCTTTAACTTTGTTGGTTAATTGTTTCAGCACTCCAGAGCACAGTTTGGGTTTTCAGCTCCACTCACATGTCCGTCTGTGCTTCACTCTGTGAGCAGCTCATAGAAAGCCACGGCCTGCAGCAGCGCATCACACAGCTCCTCCCCTCTGTTTCTACTGCTCATGTGGAACGCCCCCTGATACCTCAACAGCAGCTCTCTGGGGAATGTCAACCGCGGAGATTTCTTAGTCACCGACTCAGACATCATCTGCCTGACCGTCTGAGCGCCGCTCGTCCGACTGTCTCCCACCATGAGGCCGAAATGTCGGCCCACAGTGGTGCGCATCATGTTTAAAACCTTAGGGGCGGAGTCTGGCTCTTTCCTGGGGCTGAGCAGAGCGAAGAGCATGGCCTCCACTGTCCGCAGGTGAGCCATGACTGGGAACAGCGTCGTGTTCTGGAGAGACACGCCCGGCTTCTCCACCACAAACAGATCAGCGGCGGGCAGGTTCGAAACTACAGCAGAAATCTGGGGCACAAAGAGTAAAAAGTTGGTCCAGTGTTCAGCATCAGAGAGCTGCACTCTCTGAAAATCTACTTCTCTAAATAAGACTTTTACTGCTAGTATAACAGTAAGAAAACATACTATTTCTTGAGTTCCATTTTAGTCGTTAAATGGCTTATTTAACGGAAATGACATTTTATGCACTATTCTGTTTAATAAAAAGTGTGATCTAGTAAACACGTATGTTTCAAATTATACTCTTTACTTTTTTATACTCTTTAGTTTTACAGTCCATATGTAGAAACTAAGCTGCAAAAACAGCCTTTTTATTTTACAGCTTTTGTGATGTCACAAAAACCAAAGCATATTCATAGACCCACCTATTTATTCTACACTAGTTTAGCTGCACTCATTCACTAAAGTTATAAAGAATGTTTCCGCCTGGGCTGCTTTATGAACCAGACACACCCTAAAGCAGCCAATCAGAACAAAACTTATTTACATATATCAGTCTTAAAGGCCCAGTAATAAGTTTTCTAAAATATTCATTCAGAAATTGACAATTTTGTATGAAAATATATAATATGAGCTTTCTAACATTTAGTTCCTAAAGCTGTTTTTGGGGTTTAATTTGATTCTGTTGTGTTGGTTCAGCTTCTGGTCTGCCTACGAGATGGAAATATCCATCTGCTGTGTATCAGTATTGGCTGATTTTTTTAGCCCAAACATGTAATCAGCTTTTATTTCTCTAACTTCTGTGATTCTAAAAGCTGATCAGTGAAGTAAAACATATGAGCCATATTTGGTCAATTAAGGATGCTGCAGACCTGTTGGTCAGAGGACCCAGGATACAGATCTACTGACTTTTGTATACGGAATTAAAAATTACTACTAACCACTAATACCACTAACCTGATACCACACTGAGAGACCATCACTCGCCCAGTACAGGAACAGACCACTAACCTTAAATAAACACTCCACACTGATAAAGCTCTCCCATGATCATCTGTTTTTAGCAGTAACACTGTTCCAATGCTAACATCTGTGTGGCTTCATGTCAGCATCAGCCACATACTAACAACATAAGTTGATCCACATCAGGCCCAAAAACACTGATTGGTCCATCTCTAATGTTTTAATTTAACAAATTGAAAGTGCAGTATTAGCTATTCTATTACAAATAAACACACATCAAAAAAAGAGAATAGAAAGCAGTCTTACATCTTCCAAATAACTGGATGCCATGTATGTCCCGTTCATGAAATTATGGCACTCCTGCTGCTGCCAGTCTAAGACTGTCATCGCCCGGTCCATATGTGTCCATGCTATTTTATTTGTGCCGCACACAATGGAGACGATAGTAGTGGCAGTCTGTAAATATAACATAAGAGAATCATAATGACAATCAAAACAGGTCTGATGATGCTTATCATAAACACACAAAACTGGTTACTATATGTCCAGCTGCCAAGCTTTTCCTATTTAAATATACAGTAAAAAATATTTGTATGTTAAAGGCACTCCAATGATAAAAACAAGAATTACATGCTCCCCCAGTGTTGCAGTTGTCTCTAGACCACAATTTTCCTGGTTAAGGTGGAAATATACTGTTTACCCTTACTGTTTCCTGTTATTTACCATTTCAGATATAGTGTTTTGTGATGTATTATTGTTTTTAAGGGACATAATATTTGTATAAGGATTTTCTACTATTCCAGGACTTAATCAGAAAAACGTCTTATGTTTTTCACCTCTAAATGTGCCTTGTCCGCTAGCGGTCTGATGAACTTTGCGAGTCGGAGTTTCTGCTTCCTCTTCTCTCTCTGCTCAGCCGGGTTCAGGATGGAGTTGAACACGATGACAGCACTCTTGTGTTTCAGCAGTGGCACGTTTACAACACTCTCCAGATCTTTAAAAGGTCCATTTCTGGTCCGGTACTCCAGTATATTAACCAGTTTTCGCCCTCTAAGGAGCTTCACCCTTGTCAGTTCGGTCTCTGACCCCGTATTTAAGAGCTGTAAGATAGCCGCCCGCTGTTCAGGGGTGTAAAAGGAGTCCAGCGGTTTGGTTTCCACACAGAAATCTGGAGCTTCAGCGCTGAATGGCTCCAGGCCTGCAGCGGGGATCTGAACAGCCCTGCGGCAGCATGTGCAGTACAGAGGGCGGAGCTTCACAGGAGGGCGGAGCCCTAAGTGACCTACAGAACATAGAGTTAGATTTCATGGCAACCTATTAATGATGAAAGGATACATTCAGAGCTTTGTGTGGCATAATAATTCCCAAAAAAATTAATTATTTTACCATTATTAATATTCCATATAAAACTCGGAGGACTCGTGTAGGTTCACTGGCGGTTTAGATAGAAAATAAAGTGTCTATATTTGTGTTATAGACACGATGACCCCTGGTTCCTAATACCACAACAGAAAATAATTTCTTAACCGTATCACAGCAAACTGAATTACTCTGTTTATATCTCAAAATAATTACACAGAAACTGTGAAAAAAGTTAGTATTCATCTTCAAGTGATAAGTGATTAGAGGCAAATAAACTATGCAAATAAACTAAAGTATGCTTAAGAATGATGCTGTATGAATGAAGTACATTAAGTATGGTTTACAAAAAATGTAATTACACACAAATCAGTTAAGTTTGTTACATGTTCTTTAACAGCTCTGTGCTGTGTCTCTGCTAGCCGGCTAATGCTAAAGCTGCAGCGTGTTTTCACGCGTTTTTTCGTCTTTACGCGCTTCTTCACACATCACTAACAAATGTGACTTTACCTCTGAGTAGAAGAGAAGACACGAACCGCGTAGCGACCCACATCATCGATTACACCACTGAAATAAACTTTAAACAGCTGAAATGTAAACCTTCCATAACTTGTCCTCCACTGCGTATTAACAACTGTCCGGGCAGAATCCGCATGCTGCATGTTCTTTGTTCCGGATGAGAACAGTTCCATCTGTCTCTGCTGCTGTTTCACTTTCGATTCCAGATCAAATATTTCCCCCACCATGTCGGCAGCGCACGAGGAGATATGTAGAGTCGTAGTCAACAACCTTAAGTGCTCGATTTGTTTTGAACTGTTTGAGGAGCCGGTAACTCTCGCCTGCGGTCACAACTACTGCCACAGATGCATCCAGAGTCATCTGAGCAGTGGAAAGAGAAACTGCCCTCAATGCAGGTTTCAGCTCCCGGCACAGCACGAACTGAGGAAAAATGTCACTCTCTCCAGCATCCTGGATCTGCAGGAGGCTGGAGGTCGAAACGTGTGGAACCAGGTGATGACCAGGACGGAGCAGTGCTCCAGCTTCCAAAGAGAGAAGACAACAAGAGTGAGTTACAATCTCCTCCCACTTCTTAGTTTTTTTTCTGTCTGTTTAAGTACAGGACAGCACAGAGCTTTTTAAGGATTCTTAAGTAAAGATAATAGTTCTATATGACATAAAAAGGGTTCAGCTATAGTTATAGTGTGAAGCTTATTACAGTAGAAGAATCCATTGTGGTGCTATATAGAACGTATCGTGGCTGTCCAATGAAAAACAAGTATCTCCAGAATGGCAACTTTAGAAGTGAGGTCTTTATTATCGTAAAAGAACCATTTTTTTCTATTTTAAAAGCTATTTTGAAACATTTCTATTGGTCCATTCATCATAACATTTTCACAGATGTTGTTTAGATGATGTACAACAATCAACAGTTGACAAAAATGGATATACATGTTTTTCCTTGGACAGTGACAATATACAACACCATTTAACAACAACCATTTAATTATAGTTCTGTATAGAACCATTGCTTTTACTGAAGAATTCTTTTTATAAGCGTAGTCCTTCACACCAGGTAGAACAAAAAATCGGCTGTTTTGGCAGCTGTGACAATTTTGACGTAATGACAAATGTCAAACTACTGGCTTATAATGATGTACTTTTTCAAAATAATGGCAATATATATGAAAATAATGACTTGCTACTCTCAAAATAAAGACTTACCCTGTCAACACAATTGACTACTATGAGAAAATAATGAATTCATCTTAAAACAATGACTTATCAGAACAAAATAATGACTTACCACATCAGAATAATAAATAAGTCAGGAGAGAGAATCATATAAATTTAAATTACTACAGAACTGTGTAGCAGTGCTGAACCCGCATCATTATACCAATCCTTTAAAATATTTTATATATTATGTTTTATTTCTTTTCAGGAAGCTTTAGTAATAAGATTGGAGTTCTTAAAGCTGGAGATCAAAAAACTAGAAGCAGTCCTATCTGAACTAAACCCCCCGGTAGGTACAGAACAGAACTGGTACAGAACTGTGTTTATACAAAGTCTCACATGCGTACTGAAATTTGACTGTGTATAACACAGGACGACTCCACTGTTATGAAAGAGGACGTTCAGACTGCTGCAGTGTTCAGTTCGTCGCTGGACAGTGGATTTGGTGCCGCTGACAGCAGTTTGTCCAGTCTGCCTTCAGAACCAGAGGACAGCCTTTCACCGACAGAACAGGTTTTGTTACATTGACTGAGCCTCATGATTTATGATCTAATACTTTGTGTCTTTTAAAACTGCTCTTGTGATGTTTATGCAGTTCTATGATCATTTTCTATGCAAACCCAGCTGCTTCTCTTTATTCCTTTTTTAAAAATAGGCTGTTTTTCTTACTGCTCTGGTTAGCAGCTATGTATTGTGTATAGATTAAAATGGCTAAACTCTCCTTACATCAGCGAGAAAGAATGGAGCCAGCTGTAGGCTGGATGAAATTGGTTTTCAAAAGGGACTGATTCTGCAGCTTAGTTTCTATATACAGAACCATGAACTAGAGAGTGAACAGTTTAAAACAGTAAGCAGCGTTTGTGTATTACACAATTTGTTGTCTTCTTTCTAGGTATCAGCACTGGCACTTGTTTATGGCAGTGATTGAGCTTGAGTAGTTTGGTCTTAAACCTGTTTGTCTTAGATAGAGATACATACTCTGACCAAACACTAAGCACTCTGGATAAAAGCATCTGCTAAATGTCGTAAATGTAAATGTAGACATCACATTCTTTAGGAAGGATATCTCAGTTTTGCATTATATAAGCCCTTTAACAGAAATGGTTAATACAGAACTGTTGATTTATATCTTGACTTTAAATACCACTCAGATTTAACAACTGGAGCTCTCTGTTTTATAGATATGATTGTTATACTTCACCTTGCAATCTGTTTTTCCTCCAGCTTGACAGCACAGATACAGAGGAGGTCACTGAAGTCCTGCTGGAAGATACAGGCACTCTGGCTGGAGCCTGTAGTTCTGCTGAAGTGGGGCTGAAGTTTAGTGAACATGCAGGTAAACTTGTGTTCACTCCAAGATTGAGTACTGCACAATGATATGCTGACAAGTGAAAGCATTCTAAAAGTTTTATGATTACTTTATAAAAATAAGACCGTCCACAAATACAGTCATATACAGATGTTTGAACACGTTTCTTTAAATGGTTTAGAAAGTTATTCAGAGTGGTGTTGTAAATATTTCCTACATACCATTTGTTCATACGCATAGTCATAATCATATAGTTTTATGGATCAGCAGATCCTGTTGGTTTATGACAGGAACCCCCTTGCCCCAAGCCCAGGAGATAACAACCTGGCCACACAGGTCGAGGCTAGTTGGACCTGTAGTCAGCTGAACTTAAACAGGGTTTGTTTGCTGGTTTGTTGGTTAGAATATGTTCAGACCTTCTTAGAGTATGTCTGTACCATGGTATACTCAAGAATAACGCTTTGAGCTGGTGTACCTCTTCATTTTGATGGCATCACTACTGACATGTATAACCAAAACGATTAAGAACAAGAGCAGGCAGTTCTGTAGTCACGAGACCAGGGAGCTCCTTTAACTATTTGTAATGAAATGCCCTTTAGTGTGAAGTGTGTTTGATGAAGATGCATAATACATTCTGCAGTGTGTTTATTTTCTGACACTACCGCCAGCTACCACTAGGTGTTCCACATGTAAAGCATTTATTTCGCAAACAGTGAACTTTTAAGCAGTAATTATTCATTTCTTTCTTTGTATATCAGTCTTACACAGTCGAGTCACATTATGACCACTTCATATATTTAATGGTGGCAGTGCGCAGTTGGCAGCATTATGGTCTGAGGAATGTTTTTGTGGTTTCTCTGGACCCACTCATTCATGTGAAAGACACCCTCAACAGATGTGGGTATGAATGGGCCCTGGGCCAGATGAGAGCTTCCAGAAATACAATGTGACACGTCACACGGCAAGAAATGTCCGACACTGGTTGGAAGAGCAGATAACCAAGACTTCCAAGTACTACCCTGGACCCCTAATTCCTCAGACCTGAAGTTGATTAAACATCTGTGGATGGTGGTGTTGGCTCTATGGGTCCTTCCCCACGTCCCCTTCAGCAACTGTGGGATGCATTGCAGTCAGCATGACTCCAGATATCTGTGACAACCTACCAGGACCTTGTTGAGTCTCCCCGTCCATCTAGCTGTCCGAGCTGCACACAGCGGTTTGCTGGATATTAGCTGAGAGTCACATAATAATGTGACTTGATTGAGTATTTAAAGATATATGACCTGTATGGCATTAAAAAGTGATGCAAAAGTATAATAATAGAACAGGCTAAAGTACTGACATAATTCAGTCTTTAAAATAACTGCTGCAACAATTTTTAGCTATGCTGACACACTTTAGTCCATGTTTCGAGATAATAATAATGAGTCATACAGTGTCAAGAAACCACAACAAATCTGATAGAGATTACTGAACATCTTCACACGATTTGAGGAAAATGATCATTTAGGAATGCAGTTAGCACCATGCCATTTTTTCTATTAGAATTGTAGCATTGTGAAACCACAACAGCTAACTTCAGGCACCCAGTATGTCTGAGCTCATCAACTACATTTGGTGTCAACTATGTTTTAATTACAGTTCTTCTTCCCACAGAGTTTGTACTGCTGTCCTTCTCGCCCACTCTGGGTCACAGGCGTTTGGTCTTTGTCCCAGAGAGACGGAAGATGCAAGTAAGGACCTCTCACTCGTCAGTGATCCAGAACTGCCGCTTCGATACCTGCCAGTGGATGGCCGATCAGGAGTTTTCTTCAGGGAGGTATTACTGGGATGTGGACGTGTCTCAGTGCTCTGGCTGGGCCGCCGGAGTTGCATATCCAGACCTGGGCCGGAACCAGCAGCTGGGCAGGAGCTCCTCATCCTGGTGCATTGAACGGAGCAGTGCACAACTGAGCGCCTGGCACGACAACAACAAGACTTCACTCAAACAGGGCTGTCCTGAGAACATCAGGGTCCTGGTGGACATGGACGGCGGCCATTTGTCTTTCTGGAGCCTGTCAGACGAACAGGATGAGCTGTACAGTGTCCAGGCAGACTTCTGTGGCCCGGTGAGACCTGTGTTCTGGCTTTACGGGACGCAGCAAAGAAACGCTTTGATCTTTCCTGCAACAAACAAATGATTAGTCTACACATGATTTTTTGAAGTTTACAGACTTTGTCCATTATAGTCTTTGTCCTTGTTTTAGTATTTTTTCAATAAAGCTGGTTAAAGGGCCTAAATTATGGAGGTTTTATAATACTGTATCCATAAAACCAATAGAAAATTGCTCCTGGTTTAAATGATTAACATATGCAAACCAAGCTGCCATTTACAAGTCACCATCTACCACCTAATACCATCTGCCTGTCCAGTCTATGGCGGTTGTGAAGGAGCCTGGACTGTTAAGTACAAAGCAGTCAATAAGAACAGGTCAATAAGAATAGAATTATGTCTGTTTTGGTACATAAACCCACACAAAGTCATGAAAAGCATAAATAAATCAAGCCTTCTTCTGTTGCACAGGTTTTTAGTTTAAAGTGCATGTAGAAGATATAAACAGTCATTCAAAGTGGTTTAGTGTAAAATGTTCTGTTTTAGAGAAACCAATGGCATTGATGGTAACCAGATGTTCACCTTTAAGCTCCCAGAAAGTTATTAAATGAAATAGTTATGAATACACTGACTGATGTTTGAAATCAAAATTCTATATAAAAGAACGTATAGGTTCACTGGTGGTTTTGATAGTGAATAAAATGTTGATATTTGTGTTGTAGACATAGTGACCCCACCACTGTGAAGAACATCTGAACCATTTCACACCGGAACACTATTTTTCAGCCAGTGTAATTTTGGTGGATTTCCCCTATATACACTGTTATTCACCTTGATTGCTGTGCCACTGTATTGTAAATAATCTTAATTATTATTATTACTATTAGTATGATACTTACTCGTGATGATGGATTAGACAGTAAAATACTATTCATATTTATTTACTTGCATGTTTTATGATGTTTTATTGCAAATTGTAAGTAAAAAGGACTTATTGTATTCATATATGCATCATAAACGAAATGCAACTATTATATTGTATTATAGTGCTAAACACCATCCCATAATAAACACCAGCTATATTGTTAACGCCCCCACGTGTCTGTCTGATCTACTTCTCTTTCTGGAATTGTCCCTGAGAGGGATCCGTAGGCACGTTGTAGGTCAGTGGGAGGAGGAGAGTGGCTGTTTGAGCAGAGAAGTCCAACAGCAGGACCAGGCTGGTGGAGCAGCATAGCGTCTAGATATATTATTATATATACATTATATTATATGTGTGTGTATATATGTTAGTGCTGGAGCTGCTGCTTCTGCATCATTACATTCATCAACCACTTCCAGCGCTGTTAGCTTAGATGCTACTCGGTCTCACACCCGTAAAAGCTGAGATTAGGTGTAGAGAAGATGCGCAAGGACGTCAGGATTCTGTTGGTGGGGGAACGTAAGTCAGATACGTCATTTTTAAGTCATATACTTCTCACATCATAGTCCTCTAGTAATAAAACCGAGGCTTCGTGAGGCTGAAGTTAGCTTCATGTTGGAATTTTCCGCTCCACGTTAAATGGTACAGCAGGTACATTCTGGAGCCTAAAGCTGGTTTCTGCCTGGCTGTTATCCACTTCTGGACTCTAGTGTCATGTAAACGTATTAAAAGGGAATTCCTGCAAAGGGAATGTTTCTGCATTACTCAGTGGGTGAGATGCAAGTCATTAAGAGTGATTTGGTGGTCCAGATTTCTGTAGAGTGGTGGTGATAGGAATCAGGGGTCTCCATGTCTACAACGCAAATGTAATTTTTTTTACTATCTAAAAGCACCAGTGAAGCTGCCTGTGTCTTCTGAAATCAGCATATAATACGTTTCCTTTGTGGACTATTTTTTGCCTTACAGCACTCTGCATGTATCCCCCAGCATAATTGGAATTTAAGGTTAAACTCTTCTCAAAACTATAATAAAACAACGTGTTCGTAATCATTGCATGTAATTACTTTCTGTGAGGGAGGATTTAGGGGTGAACTATTCCTCCACAGCTTCTATCTAGGAACCGGATGCTAGAAAGGGGAATTTCATATGGATGCTACAGGTTACACTCTAATTTTGGTTATTTCTGTGTGTAAATAACTAAGTATAGTCTGAAGCGTGCACGTGAAAGAGAGGCAAATTCTGCTCGGGAGTCAGAATTTGGCCCAAGACCAGCAAAGACGATATCACAAGATAAAGAACTATGACTATTTTATTATATTTTTTGCATCAATTGTTAATGTCACAAGTCATACATCTTTCTATTATATCCTGTTGTATTACAAGATCATATTACAAGAGCTCTAAACTTTCAAGACTCATTCACTGTGAGACTGACCAAACTGTGTGAGGTCACTGTATAATTTGCACATAAGCCTGAAACAGGACTGAGAAACTTTTGGCATCAAGAAAGCTACAAAACTCTGTGAGACAAAGACACAAATGAGGTTACAGTTTAAATTTTTTACACATAATATTAACAGGGACGAACACTCTGCTGTCTGTGTTGTCCGGTTTGCCATGATACATCCTTCTATCTCTTTTAGCCCTCATCAATGTATTCCGAGATTTACTTCTGTCCGCTCTCTGGCTTGGTCACTCTCTTCTTTGCTCTTCCTCCGTCAACGTCTTTTGCTGTCTCTTTTCAGCCTCTGCTACGATGTCAATGCTGGTAACACTGAGCTTCTTCTTAAAGCTAGTTGAGGACTCGGTTGTTGGTGTGTGACATGGTGCTGTAAAGCATTACGCAGTTCTCCTGAGAGGCCTCGTAGACAAGTTAGCAGGCATGGGAATGAAAGAGACTCCAATCTCCCTGTTTAAAGTCAGAATGCCATCAGAATGCTTCTGAAGCTGTTAATCTAAAGATAAAATCATTACATAATGTTGTTTTCCGGTTGGACATCTGGTTCCCGTGACCATCACTATAAATATTTCAGACCATGAGACCATGAATTTAATCTTTTTTCAGGCATACATTTTGAAAAACTGGTTGAATTGCCCTTTAACATGTGGAGTCAGCATCTGGTTCCTAGCTGGATGCTGAGATTTGGAGAAATAGTTCAGGATAGCATGTAACATGTCTTCAGTCAAGCTGCAAGGTGTATAGTTGAAGCAGGCTGGTCATCAAAACTAAAAGCTAATTTTTCAGTGCTAAACGAAAACATGGCAGATAAGAAATTTGCATTGTGGGTCATCTGTGCTGTGGTCTGTAACTGTGACGCTGTGGTCTGTAACTGTCAGCTGAGGCAGGGAAATGCTGCTGTGGTAAAAGTGGGTTGTAGGCCTCTCTGGGGAAAGTGTTTCTTTTTAGATAACAGTTCAGACAGATTGCAGTGGTGACTGTGTTTATATTTAGGTTTGGCTAATTGTTTGCCACATAACGGTGCTGTTCCAGTCAGTGCTGCTGTTGGACATTTTTCACTGCAGATACAGATTATGAGATAATCTCACCGCCGTGCATAAACAAAGCTGTGGACTCTATAGGTTTATAATCAGGCAAAACTTAATGCTGCACCGGCTCCAGGGCTGTTATACTACATTGTCTTGTATTTTGAGATCCACTTGTGATGTTTGTGTGCTTTTATGTACCAACAAATGACCCATGTTTGATGTCGATTTACAGTTTAGTGAACTGTTTTTGTTACTATGCCAGACTGAAACATTCCTAGTGATGTGAAGTGTGGGCAGAGCTAACCTGCTGTAAGATGAATAGGTGGATATGTAATACAGTGCTTCTCATGACATCACATAAACAGTGAATAGCCCTAGCCCTAGGGAATTTTCGTTTTCCATCGTAAAGGCCCTTTAACCTAGAGTCATCTGTGGCATATAGGAACCTGAACCTGAATTTCTGATGCTCAGAAAAAAATACATCATAGCCCATTTTGTGACTGCTTACTGTGACAGCTCCACAGAGTTGGAGTCTCTTCTTTTTCTGCCCACTGACCTGAGAGCTGCCTTTGATTGGCTAGGATTAAGTTTGATTAGATCCAGGCTAATTTGCTCTTTCTGAGTACCCTGAATTTTAAAGACCTGAATTTATACAACCTGGTGAATTTTTACAACCTGAATGATCCTGAGTTTTGCTACCTGAATTGTTTCTGTTTTTGTGTGCTTGAATTTGGATTAACCTAAAAATAAAACACTTGATCATACATAAAGAAGTAGGCCCAATAGGCCTGTAAGTTAAAGGACAACTCCTGGCAAAATGAAGAGTTTGACTGTTGTTACACCTAAAAAAAAAAAGGTGGATTCTAAACACTCAAACTTAATATCAAACCTAGTATGATTTTGAGTTTTTTTTGTTAAATATAATTTTTCTAACGGTTAAAATTTATATTCATCGATTTGTATGGCTGGGGGCGTCTCTGGGTTGTGCTCTACTGTAGACTCCCATTGCTTGTTAGCTACTTTAGCCTTGTAGCAATAAAAGAAGCATAGACCGAACATGTTTTGACTGATTGAGGACCTGTGGGACTAAATCTTTAGCTGGACGGTCAATTTTAATGAGTGTTAGAGGGATGTACTTGTCCTAAATTCATCAGAGAGCTAAATGTAAATGAGAATTCATATAATGATCACATCCTTTTGTGTGTCTTTGTGTTTGTGTGAACAGCCAAGGTGGGGAAGACGTCTCTGATCATGTCTCTGGTCAGCGAGGAATTCCCAGACGTGGTAGGAAAACTGCTAACGTCATAATTTCCCCTTTCTTCCTGAGAGTTCTAAGTTACTAAGAAAGTGCAACACGGCCCTATTTTTCTGGACTGCAATCTGAAGATCGTGACTTAATTGTCTTGTCAAGAACCTTCTATATGTTCAAAGCAGATATATGTATATATAAATGATCTTTGTTCTGATTGGCTTTCAGTCAAAAGCAGTACAGCCTAAAACAATACTTATTTTTGTTGTAAGGTAGCTAAATAAATCTAAAGTAAGAATGTTAGAAGTCAGATTAAATAATTCTAAACTTGCTGAAAACCACAGATACCACTCAGGTTCCTTAAGGCAGACTAGATATTTGCCGACAGCCAAGAGTTTGCCCTCAAAACTGTTACACTCTTTATAACTTCAGCATGAGTGGTCGGAGCTGAACTTGTGAATATTTAGTAGTATGTGTCCTGGGCACTAGAGTGCATTGTTTAAGTTATCTGGGCAATGAGCATATTGGAGCTGGTTTACATTAGATAATATTTATGGTTGTGTGTAAAAGTTTAACGCTTCCACCAGTCCAATGACAAGCTATGTCATTTGACAGTGCAGGTTGATGCAATGAAATGTTAATACTGTTAGAAGAAAATTTGAAATGTAAAAAGTGAAAGTTGGACATGCTTTGAGGTAGTTTGAGGAACAAAGTGTTTCAGTTCATTGAATGCAGGCTGTATTTTCAGTTTTTTTGGAATGCGTGTTTTGCAACGGTTTTGTGTCTGTAGGTTCCATACAAGGCTGAAGAGATCACCATCCCGGCGGACGTCACTCCAGAGAGAGTTCCTACACACATAGTCGATTACTCAGGTAGAGAACCATCAATAACACTTACTGCTTCATAATAAAGCCTTAAATGCCCCTTTGGATCAATACCCAACAGTAAAAGATGCTGTTTTTATATCCATACAGAGGCGGAACAGACAGATGAGCAGCTGTACCAGGAGATATCAAAGGTAACACCACTGTTTAAGCTAGAGCTAAAAGATGAATCATTGTTTATTCATATCTTATCACAAATCACAGTGTAGTTTCCATATACCGAGGACTGTTTTTTTAAACGACGACCTACATTACCAACAACGTTGTGTTAGCTTGTGAACTGCCAGTAGATCAGATCCAACCAAATTTTTGTTTTGTGACATCACAACCATGGCATATTGGTCGTCTGGCACTCTACATTTAGGGATAAAGCCTTAAGACAGAAAAAGTGAAAAAAAGTTGACTATTGACCTGCTATGTCCATTTGTTCTTCTGTTACAGGCTAATGTCATATGCATTGTGTACTCTGTCAATAACAAGAAGTCCATTGAAAAGGTGAGTTAGCGTAATGTTAGTCCTGTGTTTGCTAACAAGAGGGTTTTGTGTGGGTCAGTTCCAACTAAGTTCTGAGGCCCAGTTGACCAGTTTGACCATCTGTAATTTGGCAAGCTGCTCATCATGCTGGTTGATTCAGCTTTAACTGGTAAGCTGGTCATCCATCTCTGAGGAGCTGAACAAAGCTCATCCACCAGCTCTAACAAGATTGGTCAAACTGGACATACAGCTCTGATCAGCTTGATAAAAATGGTCAACCAGCTTTAGATCAGCGTTGAATCCAAGCTGCTTTAAAGCAGGGAATATATTAATTGGTTGTAAATCTTCTTTGTGGTCTTGAATCCTGTTTTAGTGGCTAGCATGCTAATGTGCTGTTTTGCAGTGTTAGTGTGGCTAACACCCTCTCTAATTTCTCAGTTTTATCGTTGGCAGGTGTAAAACTGGAATAGTTTAAAATGGGAGTGGATGAGTGCAGGCATGTTTCTTAGGCCAGTGCAGTAAAAATAATAATATTAATAATAGTAAATAATAAAACATACATACATTTGTGTACTCAGTCGTGGTAAGTGTTTATAGGCACTAAGAACATTTGAAATACTATGTTGTGGTAAACTCATGGTGGTTCGTCCTCCAGGTGACCAGCCACTGGATTCCACTCATTAATGAGAGAACGGATAAGGACAGCAGGTCAGTGATGGACAGACAGAAATTAGATGAAAGAAATGCGTCATACACACTCTTTTTTTCATCTCTTTTTTTCTTTCTTTTTTCTCTTCCCATGGCTCTGTATCGCTGTCTATTTTTTTTTTACATAATTTTCTATTATTATTATTCTTGTGCTCTCTGTCTCTTTCTTACCCCCTTTATTTATGTTTATTTGTTTGTGTTTTTGTTTACGTATGTAACCTATCTATTTGTGAGTCTGTCTGTCTGTCTGTCTACTGTTTTGTGAAAAAATATTTCCTGCCCCCCCACTACTTAATAATTTAATGAATGTTAGTTAGTAAGTAAGTAATCAGTTTCACTACCACACCCAGACATGATTATGACCTGCTGAATCCAAACATTATTTAAATAGAGGCTGTCTGGCAATGGTAAGAAGTTAGGAGGTCTAACAAAGTCACTAAAATGTACTGTCTGAAAGTGTTACAAAGACATTACTAAGGCTCCTGGACTAAAATGAACCAGAGTGGGAGCCATTATCCACAAATGGAGAAAACTCAGAACAGTGGTGAACCTTCCCATGAGTGACCGCCTTACCAAAAATTCACCAAGACTTATCCAAGAAGTCACAAAAGAAGGCATATGAACTAAATATGAATCTAAAGAAATGCAGCCTCACTTGCTTCAGTTAAGGTCAAGATACACAATGTCACAATAAGATAAACACTGAGCAAAAATTGCATCCATGGGAGAGTTGCAATGTACAAACCACTGCATTTACCAAAAAACATCTCAATGACCCCAAGACTTTTGGGATGTTCTGTGAAAGACATGGGTCCTGTTACATCTGGTGTAAAGCTGACACCACATTAGAATATACATAATATCATACAGTGGGGCAAAAAAGTATTTAGTCAGCCACTGATTGTGCAAGTTCTCCTACATGCAGCCTCAAACAGTCAGACTCCAAACCATGGCCAAGACCAAGGAGCTGTCGAAGGACACCAGGAAGGAAATTGTGGATCTGCACCAGGCTGGGAAGAGTGAATCTACAATAGGCAAGCAGGTTGGTGTGAATAAGTCAACTGTGGGAGCAATTGTAAGAAAATGGAAGACATACAAGACCATCAATAATCTCACTTGATCTGGGCCCCCCGCAAGATCTCATCCCGTGGGGTCAAAATGATCATGAGAACAGTGAGCAAAAAAACTCGGAACTACACAGAGGGACCTGATGAATGACCTGCAGAGAGCTGGGACCAAAGTAACAAAGGCTACCATCAGTAACACACTACGCCGAGAGGGACTCAAATCCTACAGTGCCAGGCGTGTCCCCCTTAAGCCAGTACATGTCCAGGCCCGTCTGAAATTTGCCAGAAAGCATATTTGATGATAAAATGCAAAAATAGAAGAAGGCAGGTGAGGGGCAAGTAGTTTTTCACAGCACTGTATGTCTGTCTGTCTGTCTCTATCTGCCTGTTTATTTATGTCTGTCTATATCAGTCTGCCTATGTGTCTGTCTGTCTGATCATTTAATAATTTGGACTCATTGTTAAGAAATGTGGTTGTATTGCAAATAGATTTTTTTAAATGTTGCATTATTCTGAAAAAAATGTAATCTTAACTATAGATGTTATTATTGTATATAAAATAGCAAACATTACAATATAAAAGACACTTTACACACAGGGAAATTAATGGAGGTGTTCCTCTGGGTTCCTCTGTAGGGTTCCCCTGATCTTGGTGGGGAATAAGTCGGACCTGGTGGAGCACAGCAGCATGGAGACCATCCTGCCGATAATGAATAAATACACTGAGATTGAGACGTGTGTGGAGGTATGAGGCTCCCTGGGTTTTCAGCTGACTGATGAGTTTCTTTCCAAAAAGTTGAAATTAACACATAGTTTGGGTCTAAGCTTAATCTAACTAAGTTACATTGGTAATAACCCCTATGTCGTTGTGGATCAGTTGTATACAAAAAGGACTGGTGTGACTGCTGGTTCTCATTCTAGTGAAGCTAGAGCATCACTGATCAGCTGTTTAAAGACTGACACTGACAAGATGAGCTCCTGCTGGTTTGAAATGAAGAACCTGAAGCCACGCCTGCTCTGAGACTGGCCACCCCTGCTCTAGTGAAAACTCTTTAAAGTAGATATCCTCAAATCAGTCCATTAAATCCAGTTTCTGGTCCAGGGGCTGCATTCCAGAAACGTCCTAACTCTGAAATCTATCATGACTACTTCAGTAAGGACTGAATTTAGCACAGAATCTTTTACATTAACTATAAATAATCAAAAATACTGTCAAACTTTAGCATTAACCCCAACAGTGTGCTAACTTTTTTGTTTAAGCGTCTGTTTCTATAATTATAATAAACTTAATGACCTTCAATGCACATTGTAAGCTTTTTCACTTGTGAGGTGCAGACAAAAACTACACCATCCCCTCTTATAACCTTCGTGTGTTAATATTGATATACTGCTCAGATACAATATTACAATGATGGTGGTGATTAATGAGAAGACAAAGCTGAACGTGTAGCTGTTTATTAGGAGAAATCAGCTGAAGCATTTGGGAAATGGAAACTGAAACTGTGATGCTCTGAAAAACAGCAGTAGGCACTTGGTATGTGGAGTGGAAGTGTCTAAAGGTGTCTAACACTGCTGATTAGTGATCAGGGGTTTTACACAGAATGAACCACTGTCTGACACAAATCTTTGCTTGTAAACTGTTGATTATTAATACAGTGTTTTTGAGAAGTGATACAATATCACAAAACATAATATGGTGATATTCTATTTTTTTTATATTTTCTTACAGCCCTACTGGCTCAAATTATTTTTCTTTACTTACATGTTTATGCCTTATTTTTGCACAACTTCAATCAAGTTTCCTACAGTGCAATAAGATGGCATGAGACAAGATTCTTTTTTTTTTTTTTTTTTTTCAAAATTTGTACTGCAGAAGCTAATTCTAATTCTGGATTCTTTAAACAGGTGTCATAGGTAGCTGTGGCACCAGTCAGGTACTTCAACATTCAGTTAACTGCTGGTGATTTACATGAAAGGCTAAATTTGAAGATCTCTGCTGTAAAATGTAGGACATGGCGATAGTTCAGCAAATGTGTAAGGGTTCTAAGGATTAACAAAATAACCCATAACAGAATGTAGTCCATCAGCCAAGACATGCCCAGAGTCTGATGTTTGCTTCTTTAGTTATAGCACTGGAGCAACAAGGCTAGTGTAACTAACAAATAATGGCAGCTTACAAGCCACGGATTAGCAAGCTGCAAGTCTAAATCATCGCACATATGTGTCACTGCTCAGGTTCAGTGGGCTGGCATTGTGTTTACGTCTATAAGACTGACTCACTGTTCTGCTTTGTGTCTGAATAACTCAGAGTGTGAATGAAACTCTGCGGTCGAGTTTCTGTAAGGCTCAGTGCTGTGACTGTAACTGTGGTCAGGGTGTGATTTCTGTCTGTGCTGCAGTGATGGCACAAAATTTAACACTGCAGTGTCTGAAGACATTTTCACTGTACACAGGATATATTATAGTATTTGTAGGAATCAGCAAAATCGTGCAGCCACAGGTGACTTGGAATGTAAAACCATATTATTATAGTAGAATAAGGAGAGTATAATACATAAAAGTGACATACCGTGAACCTTAGACACTGTTGTTCCTATACAAATACAAACCTAAACTGTTACATAACATACAACCCCAACAGAGTATCAGCAATCAAAATGCTGGACTATGTGGAGAAATCTTTGTTTCCAGGCTGTGAAGGGACTGTCGGCACTATTCATTCCCTTCTCAAGGAGCCGAACCGTCAGCAGAACATGGTTGATGTTGATCTCTAAAAAAAGCTGAAGCTGCTTTCTATTCTCCGTCTTCTTAATCAAATATTCTTTGCCACCTTAAGAGCTACGGCTTGTACAGGCAACAGATGAAACTGCAGCACTATTTAAGATGAAACAGAAAATTTGTAAAACAAAGCTGGTCAATTGGGCGAGCTTAATTCCACAGAGGTTAATTTTATTTTGTCAAACTCTTTAAAGTAGATATCCTCAAATCAGTCCTCAACATCGGCATGTTTCTTCTGTATGATCATCACAGTGTCTTGCTGCAAACCAGTGAATCAAAGCAGAGCTCATCAAATTATTCATGAGCTCATCAAAAAAAAAAAGAAACAACTCATTTTATTTTAGGACCAATTGATAGGGTGTACATGGGTGTGTAAACTGCATCCTGGCATTTTAGTCTATTAGGTAAAACATCAGAGAACAATTAAAATTTTGAACAAATGCATTCCGGGGCACCTTTAAAGGGGGACTTGGAAAATGTAGAAGCTATAGCTACATCTGTTGTAACATGCCAGCTTGCCTCCTACAGTGTTGCTGCAGTACTCTTTAAAATGGGAGTTTAATGACTTGAAGGTGGGAAGCTGTTTATTATGTCAGCTGGCGAAAGAAGCCAGAACTTTACTCTATGACTGTAGAAACGTCTTCTGTTTAAACCCAACACCATTTTACACCCCTAACCCTGCCACCTAGTAAACTAGCAGAAGTTGAGTCGATTCTTGAATATTGCCCACTCCTGCTGCTAAGCTAGTAAACACTGTTGCGTGCTGATGACCACTGTTGTATCTTGGTCACTTGGCCGGCTGACTAATGAGTAAAGCTGATCTTTCTAATTCAGCCGTTCTGCTGAAACCGTTCCATTGAGTTAAGTAACAGCGATACGAGCCGGAGATTAGCAACTTTAATCTTACGTTGAGGTCATTTTCGGGTCTCCTGTTCAGATATCTGGACAGTAAGGACTCAAACATAACACAGCTCATAGTAAGACTCTGCAGGATTCATTTCTGCTTCTAAAGTGATAGTAATAATGAAATGGCTACTCCACTCCAGTATAAGTATTTTTGCAAATCTAGTTTGTGTCTTACTTTGCTTTCCTTAGTTTAGAACTGGAGCTGCCAAACTATCAGTTCTTACCCACACTGGGAGTCCGTAGTCACCAATCTCACATTGCCAGGTTCTCTAAGGACAGTCCGGTTCCTTTCTCCACTTACTGTGGAAAAGAGTTGCCCTGTACTGCTATACTGGGAAACCACCAATCATAAGCTTGCTATTTTGGCATGACATAGAAGGAGGGAATATTAAAAACGAGTCACCACAGAAACAGTCCCTTGAGAAACACAGAAGTATAAGATGAGCATCTGTGGCTGAGACTACTGTTCACTAGGCTGAACATAGCCAGACCAACAAAACTATACACGGAGTCATGCATGTGCGGAAGTAAAGACAGCCAATCAGAATGCAACTGGCAGAATCCTGACTGTGTGGCCAGGTTAACTAAAAATGTCAACCTTTTATAAATTTGTCGTTATCGCAGTAACTTGGTTAATATGGAATTTAGCTATTTAGTTCTTTAATTGAACCACATTAATGTAGCAGTCAGAAACCTTGTTTTTAGTAATCTCCAATTTGCTGTTGTTCTCATTGTCTTCTTAATGGTCTTTAGTATAAAACAAACCTGTATCAGTTGTCAACCAGGCTGCAGCATTGGGTTTGTCTCTGGGCTTTAATAACCTCATATTAAATCTCGTTACAAACCATGGCGTTATTAGACTGTTTCTGCTGTTCCATCTGTATCATCAGCACCATTTTGAGGCCATTTCTCTAATCCCCGATTACTTTGTTTTAGACTAAAATCCACTGTCAAGACCTGAGCTTAAATTAAACCAGCTGATTTTAGAGAAAAAGAGTAATGATGAGTCTGCTGGAGTCTTAATTAAAGCTGAGTGGTGAGGTCTTTAAGTCTTACAATGTCCAGTCTTATTAATAACAAATGTAAGTGTACAAAAAGTAAGGAACTTTGTGTTTGGTGGATTATTTCTTTGTTGTAACATTGCTTCTTGCAATATATATATAATTGGTGCTACATTTGTAAGGAACATGCATTTGTGGGATAAGCAGTAGAGCTTAGTATGTGTATCGCACCCATAAAAAAATCCTCTCTGCCAATGCCAAACAGCTTATTCTGCCATTGACTCGTTTGGTGTTTGGTGGGCTGGGTGATTGACGTTTGAAGAAGCAAGACATTTTGACAATTTAAAAGTTTATTCATTTAATAAACAGGAGCCTCAGTAGCAAGTGGAAGAACCATACTAAGCCACAACAGCCTGGTCACCAGCCTGGTCCCACACTGCTGTGGGATGACATCCCATTCTTCAACCAGCATTTGTCACAAGTCAGTCAACCAACGTGGTTGTGTTGGTCACTCTTTTTGGGGTGTCGTTTTCTTGGAACGTCCACTTTGCGGCCGTCCCTTGTTATATGGGCCTTCAATTTGGACATGGTACTGGGGCTCACTCCAAATAATGCCGCACCTTGGTTTTGTGGAACACCAGCTTGAACAAGCAAAACAAGTGTCAATAGCAACAGTAAAATAAGCTGTTTGACAATGGCAGAGTTGATTTGGCAAATTTTTCATGGGCGGGACCCACATACTTGGCTCTAGAGCTCATCTCACAAATGCATGTTCCTTATAAATGTGGCAAAAAAGGGAAATTAGCAGGCTTTATTAATTAACAGATTTATTGCCAAGAAGCACTGTTACAACAAAGAAGTGATCCACCAAACACAAAATTCCTTACTTTTTGTGCTATATATATACACAAGTATACTTTTGCAAGGCACTGTATATACAAGGTTAGTTATATTAGAGTTGCTACTTGATATCAGCTGGATCAGGTATCGCTGTAGGAAGGAAAAAAGTGATATTAGTGCATCTACAGTTACAGTTGAAATAAAAATCATTGCCAAATTAAACCATAGAATTTCATTTAGAGGAAACACATGACACAGATGTGATTACTTTTGAAACTTCTTAATAATCCAGTGTGTAATTAAGTATGTTGGCACTGCATCATTTTCACTGCACTGAATTTTGTTTGTTGACTCATTTTCTTTTTTGTGTGTTTCAATGTTGTTTCTGTTCCCAGTGCTCAGCAAAGAATCTGAAGAATATATCCGAACTGTTTTATTACGCTCAAAAAGCCGTCCTGCACCCCACCGGGCCGCTGTACTGCCCTGAGCAGAAGGAGGTACTGACCGAACTGATCATTACACATATTACTAATACTAATTGTGCTGTGTTATCTAACGTGTCTGTGGAGTTAACGGCTAGCGGCGGTGTAAACGATGGCTTGTAGAAGTGCTGTTTTATTGTACATGAAAGTTTTTTTTTTTCTTCGATGCAGATGAAGGCTGCATGTGTCCGAGCGCTCACCCGCATCTTTAAGGTCTCGGATTTGGACAATGATGGAATTCTCAACGATAACGAGCTCAACTTCTTCCAGGTGAGAGAATGGGAGTTGTTTGGCAGCTGTGTTGTGTTCAGAGCGAGGCACCTTCTTCTGAATGCATTATTTCATAATTAATTCATAATTGTCTCCAGAGAACATGCTTCAACACGCCGCTGCCCTCTCAAGCTTTGGAAGACGTGAAGAACGTTGTGAGGAAAAACACGACGGAAGGAGTGTGTGAGAACGGCCTGACTCTGAAGGGTGAGAGACAGAAAACACATGTTTAGACACTAGCAATATTAGCAATATTTAGCACGTTTTAGTCGGGGGCTGCAGCCATCCACTATTTTAAATTTCTAATATTCTCTTACATTCAAGTAATGCATTATTCATTCAGTTATCTAATCAACCAATCACGCAGTGCAGTGCATATAATCAAGCAGATACAGTCCAGCAGCTTCAGTGAGTGTTCACATTCCCAGTGAGAAAATGTGATCTGTCATTTTGAGCAGTATAGATTGTTGGGCTGGTTTGCGTATTTCTATAACTGCTGATCTCCTGAGATCTGTACACAGCAGTCTCTATTCTGAGTTACACAGAATAGAGTAGAAGAGAAAAATCCAGTAAGCGGCCGGACATAAAAGCCTTGTTGATAAGAGAGGTCAGTGGGAAATTGATGGTCCAGTTCCAGCTGCTAAGCTAACCACTACAATTTTTGTCCAGAAAAACATCTTAAACGCACAACATGTCCAATCTTAAGGGCTACAGTGAAAGAAGACATCAGGTTCCACTTCTGTCAACCCAGAACAGAAATCTGAGGCTATCCAAAACTGGTCAGAATTTGGCGGCCACAGCACAAATTAGTGGACCCAACCAGTCCAGGCTGGTGGAGGTGGTGTAATGGTGTGGAGAATGTTTTCTTGGCACAATTCAGGCCATTAATACTTATCAGTCATTGCTCAAATGACCACAGGCTGTTGTTGCTGACCGTATGCGTATCTTCATGGCCAGAATTTACCGTCTACTAACAGTTACTTCCAGCCTTATGATGGGACAGGACGTTTTTCCAACTTCTTGTGAAAGGCATGCAAAGAAGCACCATTAAAGAGTTTCAACACTCTTTACAAAGCTGCTACAAAATAGTCTTTGAGCAGTGCCGTAACAGAACATGTTTCGGTTTACTAATTAAATGATTATTAAAAGAAAAGATTTCTCTGTGTAAATAATCTTTTAAAGGCTTAAAGAACTATCACATAATTCCAAGTTCCTTTACCAGTTCGGTTTTTGTTCATTGAACTTACAAATAGGTTCTTTTCGCATCCAAGTATACACTGTTTTATTGTGATGCTTAAAAGGAAACAACTGTAGGTTTGATGACGCTTGTTTTTGAGGGTTTTTTTTTATCATCTGTGCACGTCAGCCTGTCGAACAAGAAGAAGTGGAGAAGTTCTATCACACCACTTAAAGTGAGGACCTACCCAGTATTAGTGTTGTGTTCATGATTAAAGTGCTGATTTAATATTAAAACTGTTCACAGTTTAAACACAGTATTGTCATAATATTGCATACCATAATAAAATACAAGTCAATTATTGCAAATTAAAGCTTTACATCAGCTCGCCAAATCAGCCATAACACTGTATCAGCTTACTTTATGTATCAGTTAATGATAAAAGAAAATTAAACTGTCAAATAAACAAAAAAAACTGTAGCAACTTGTTGTTGTAGCCTGATTAACGTATTAAACAGAAACACTGTTTAATGTCTCTGGTATTGCTTTAGATATAACTACTGATACATGAATGTTAATGAATTTACTGTGTATAATTACTGCATTTAGATGCACAAATTGTTTGTATTGCATATACAGTGTCTCTGATAAGAAAAAAAAGCTTAATCTTTCCATCTATTGTACAGACGTAATAATAAATTTACTGGTTTGTTTTATTTCCTCCTAGGATTTCTCTTTCTGCACACGCTCTTCATCCAGCGGGGTCGGCATGAGACCACATGGGCCGTCCTCCGGCGCTTTGGTTACGATGATGACCTGGAGCTGCATCAGGACTACCTCTTCCCTCCGTAAGACCTTTGCACATTTCTGTCCTTTATCAGAATCTAATTCAGTTGAATGTGTTAGACTCTTGAACATTAAGGTACCAGCTGAAATAGAAGAACCACTTTAAAGCAGATGTGGTCCACAGGGACCCCCAGGTGCTCCACATTGTGTTGAGACTAAGAACAGATATGTTCTATCTCATGGTCTAGTTTAGGAAGCCCTGCTATAATGAGCAAGTTTTTTCAATACGATGGTTAAACAACCTCCACAGGATGTAGTCATTCTGTACCAATTAAAAAATAGCTTTAGAATAAGTAATTGTAATAATAATAGATTAGCAGTATAGGAGGGATATCCAGACTGCTCCTCTAATGAGTAAATTCAGCTACTTAAAGGTCACCCTCTGTTTACAGCTTCTATGACCTCCTTAGAAAAGCACACATGGTCACATGACCATAAGGTCACCAGGTCAGTCAACAGTGTGAACGATGGTGATATTTATTAAACTCCAGCAGAGTCTGCTCACATTCTGTTCAGTTCTGTTTTTAACTGTTTTACACAATGAAGATGTTGTACATTTACCTAATCTGTTAAACATGGTTTCATTACTTATCACATAAAAGTACATACTAAATACTAGAGATGGACTGATCAGCGTTTTTGAGGCCGATTCTGATCGGTGCGATCGGCCGATAGCCAATACCGATTGAGGGCGGGGCAATAAGCTCCGCAAGAGCGACATCTGAAAAGTATTTCCTACTAGGAACAGCATAGCGTGGACACAGGTGGAATATTAAGCAGCAGAATGCCACAGAACGTCTTCTACAGCCGAGAAAAGCTGCTTATCTAGCGCTATAAACTAAATCACTCTGACTGTAGCTGCTGCTGTACTGTTCGTACCGGTCAGATCTGGTCTGCACGGTTCTCTGGGTTGTTTGTTTTGTGCTAGCTGCGCGTGCTAGCTCTGCTGTTTGCTGATACTCACTGTATTCAGCTGCGTGGTGTTCTCTGAAGTGCCGTATCAGATTAGTAGTGTTAAATATCTTCGTCCTGGTTCCCGCGTGAGAGATGCTGATTTTAATAATTTTACAGGCGTTACTGCCCTGGATGGAGTCACATACGGTAACAAACTGCCAGACGGACGAAGTTTTCTTTCTGCACATGCAGTGAACGCTTAAACTGTTCTCTCGAGGCCGCTGCTTTAGTCAGTCTGACGAAAATGAAACTGTATGTATTTCCACCTAGTGGTTCAGATAGGAATTGTAGGGACCTGGACGGAGGGGGTTTCACGCAGGGCTCCTCTTCCTGGATGAAACGCTAGCTGGAAATACAGAAATTAGGCTAATTTATTTAACTCCATGGATCGGCTCTTGAGATCGGCTAAATTGGAGAAATATCGGCCGATCACATATTTTGATTGAAAATCGGCCGATACAGATAAATAGCTGATTGATCCTTCCATCTCTACTAAATACATATAATAAATCAACCAAAATAGACATCTAATATATATAATCAAACAGGTCAATGTCATTCAGTCAAGCTGATTTTCATTTTCATACACTATATTGCTAAATGTATTCGCTCGTTTGCCTTCACATGCATATGAACCTGAGTGACGTCCCACTATTAATCCATTGGGTTGAATATTGTCAGCCCACCCTTTGCAGCTACAACAGCTTCAACTAATCTGGAAAGGCTTTCTACATGGTTTAGGATTGTGTTTATGGGAATTTCTGACTGTTCATCCAGAAGCACATTTGTGAGGTCAGACACTGATGTTGCACGAGAAGCCCTGACTCGCAGTCTCCGCTCTAATTCATCCCAAAGGTGTTCTATCGGGTTGAGGTCAGGACAGTCAAGTTCTTCCACACCAAACTCATTCTCTTCCGGCCCCAAACTGTTCCCACATAGTTAGGAGCATGAAAATGTCCAAAATCTCTTGGTCTGCTGAAGCATTAGGAGTTCCTTTCACTGGAACTAAGGGGCCAAGCCCACCTCCTGAAAATCAACCCCACACCATAATCCCCCTCCATCAAACTTTACCCTTGGCACAATGCAGTCAGACAAGTACCATTCTCCTGGCAACCACGACTCCTCTATCAGACTGCCAGGCGGAGAAGCATTATTTGTCAGTCAAGAGAACACATCGTCACTGCTCTAGTGGCGGTGTGCTTTACTTCACTGCATCCGACGCTTGGTTTTATACACTTGTGACCATGGAAGTGATTGAAACATCTGAATTCAATGATTTCAACATAGTGTATATTCCAGAGTTGGAGTGTCTTAACCTGCTGACTGATTTTAAGTTTTGTTTTGTAACATGTGTAAGTATACAGTAGTCTAGATTTTTTTCATATCTGGTCCAGTTCTGGGCACAATAGTGTAAATTTGACTTTAACAGTCATCACTCTAGTGCACAGTTTGTTAAGGCAGTATAATCTATGCCTAATGCAGAATTTGGTTGAATTAAGCCAGCAGCAGTATGCTGATTTATCTTCATTAGAAAAGGTAAAATGTGAATAAATGCTAAACATATACATGCATGTGTATCAGTTTTTCTGAGTGAAACCCAACCAGTCCAGGCTGGTGGCGGTGGTGTAATGCTGTGGGGAATGTTTTCTTGGCACATTAATACTGATCGTTTCAAAAGTTTAAACAGAGAATTTAAAAACATTTGAAAACTGATGAACAATTCAACGACAAGTGAAGTGCAAATTAGATTTTTCCAAAAACAACCATTTTAAATAACTTGAAGTATATAGAATTTATGTGGAATTATATAGAATTTTATGATGGATGCTGCATCATTGCTAGGGTGTTGCTAAGTAGTTGCAGTTGCTTCCCAGGTGTTTGCCAAGTTATTATTAAATGGTTGCTATTGTATCCCAAGTGGTTGCTAGGGTTTTGCTACAGGGTTACTTGGGTATTCCAGAAGGTTACTGAGTGGTAGCTGATGGTTTTTATGGTATCCCAGGTGGTTGCTCAGGTGTTGCAAGAGTATCACAGATGGTTTCTCGTGGTTGCTATGGTCTCCCCGGTTGTTGCTAGGTGGTTGCTATGACATCTCAGGTGGTTAATACGGTATTAATGGATGTCTGTAATTGTGACTTTAAATGATTGCTTAAACTTTTGCCCCCAGTTTGGTTACATGGGGGGATATATTAGTTATTTAATGGCAATTGTATGAAAACTGTGCATGTGATTAAAAAAAAGCTTTATACAGGCACCATTACTCATCAGACCCAACATTCCAGGGTTGGAACAGTAGTTATTTCTCTGCAGGATGAGTTAGCAGACATAAATAAGAAAAAGAAGAAGGAGATGAGAAAAAATATTGCTGGTTCACTGACACAGGGTAACATTCCAGGGTTGGAACAGTAGTTATTTCTCTGCAGGATGAGTTAGCAGACATAAATAAGAAAAAGAAGAAGGAGATGAGAAAAAATATTGCTGGTTCACTGACACAGGGTAACAAGCCCTGCCCCCTCCTGCTCCTCTGTCTTCATCTTCTCCGTAGGGACCCTTCCATAATCCAGCTATTAATCCAGCTATTCTAATCTAATCTGATTATCTCCTGTGTTTGTGTTCCTGCAGGTTAAAAATACCTCCCGACTGCAGCACAGAGCTCAACCACAACGCCTCGCTCTTCCTGCAGGGTGTCTTCGATAAACATGACAAGGTAACTGTGGTCAGATCCTGAACGCTCTGGTTTCAGGGGTTATATAGAAATTTAGGCCTCTTGTAGTTCCTCACTGAAACCACACACAGTGTCCACTGAGCTGTCTGTTTATTAGAAACTGTGTACAGCACAGTGCAGAACTCAGTTCGCACAGCAGAAAGCACTAACACAACTTGTTGAGGCATCATTTACTATTAAATATAGACTTTTACTTGTTTTGCTGATACTGAAAGAATTGTATTATTAAGAATTAAAAGTTGCGTTCTGAGGTGTGTGTGATCATGTTTAATTGCTGTTTTTGTTTGTTTGATTGATTTTGTTATTATTTGTTCAGGACAGAGATTGTGCATTGTCCCCAGAGGAGCTGAAGGATCTCTTTGACGTATTTCCCTACATGCCCTGGGGCCCAGACGTAAACAACACAGTGTGTACAAGTGAGCACGGCTGGATCACCTACCAGGGCTTCCTCTCACAGTGGACGTGAGTTGACGTTTTGAAAGTGTGTGTCCAACCCAAGCATGTTACTAATGTAACTAATTACATGGAATTACTATCTGATATTCCTTCAGATATTCACCAGCCACTTTATAAGTCTAGTCAAGTAGGTGTTTCTAAAGTGGCCTGATGGTGGAAGTACAAGGTAGGTGTTTCTAATAAAGTGGCCAGTTAGTGAAAGTACAAGGTAGTTGTTTCTAATATAGTGGCCTGTTAGTGGACGTACAAGGTAGTTGTTTCTAATATAGTGGCCAGTTAGTGGAAGTACAATGTAGGTGTTTCTAATAAAGTGGCCAGTTAGTGGAAGTACAAGCTAGGTGTTTCTAAAGTGGCCTGATGGTGTAAGTACAAGGTAGGTGTTTCTAATAAAATGGCCAGTTAGTGGAAGTTCAAGCTAGGTGTTTCCAATAAAGTGGCCAGTTAGTGGAAGTACAAGGTAGTTGTTTCTAATAAAGTGGTCAGTTAGTGGAAGTACAAGGTAGGTGTTTCTCATAAAGTGGCCAGTAAGTGAGGTACAAGGTAGGTGTTTCCAATAAAGTGGTCAGTTAGTGGAAGTACAAGGTAGGTGTTTCTAATAAAGTGACCAGTAAGTGGAAGTACAAGGTAGGTGTTTCTAATAAAGTGACCAGTAAGTGGAAGTACAAGGTAGGTGTTTCTAATAAAGTGGTCAGTTAGTATTTGTTTTTTCTGTGTGTATGGTAGGTTAACTACGTACTTGGATGTCCAGCGTTGCCTAGAGTACCTGGGTTACCTTGGTTACTCCATCATTGCAGAGCAGGAGTCCCAGGCTTCCGCCATTACAGGTGAGCCTGTTGCCATGGCAGGCGTGTGGGAGTTGTGTATGTGTGAGGTGTGTGAGTAAAAGGTTTAGACTGATAGATGCTGATATGGATTTTATCCATGTGGTGGTGCTGTTGGATTAGTGGAAAAGAGCTACTGTGGAAGAGTGGATTGTGATGCTATATTAAAAACAGAAGATATAACTGTATTAATTGGGTTTGTAAGCGTTTGGAAGTGCATGAGTGGTCTCTCCAAGTGTGGGAGTGTGACTGTGTGCGTGTGTGAGAGAGTGTGTGTTGGGCACTGTGTGTGTGAGTAGGTGTTCAAGTTATTGTAAATGTTCATGTTTGTAATTGGGCGTGTTTGTTTCTCTTAGTGACGCGGGATAAGAATCTGGATCTGCAGAAGAAACAAACCCAGCGTAATGTGTTTCTCTGTAAGGTGTTTGGGGGTCCTGGCAGCGGAAAAAGTGGATTCCTGCAGGCTTTTCTTGGACGCAACCTCATGGTCAGAACACATCACAAACACACACATAAGAAAAATGCTGTTTGTCTGGCCAGTAAGAGTTTATTTGCTTATAAAAACACAAATCTTACAATAATTTAAGTAATACTTACTCAGTAAGTGTTAATATTACGTGTGGTGATCAGTTTGTTTTACCACTTTACCAGTTTGTATCAGCTCAGCATTCAGTTAATTTATATTTCTTAGTATTTATTTAAATGATGTATTGTGTTCTTACTGACTAAAGCACTTAAATCTGAGAAAAATATCTATAAATACACTTACTGCTGATTAAAGATATGTTTTCAAGTAATTAGAGCTGCTCATCTAACTGTAAGATCCATTTTTATATATTATATTATGTAATTCTATATCATGTTAACATGTATTAACTTTAGTTCATAGATGTTCTTTGCCTCCCACAGCATCAGAAAATGATCCGAGAAGAACACAGGTCATACTACTCTATCAGCACTGCCCACGTTTACGGTCAGGAGAAATACCTTCTGGTGAGACCCTTTTCTTTCCACGTCACTGGAGCAGCCAAGAGCACGATCTTACAGACCGTAATAGGATTTTATAATTATTTCTCCTAATTATTTTTTTCAACTTGTCTGTTGATTTGATTAATTACATTTAGTGGAACAAATTACTTAGTAACTAACTACTGACTACATATTCAGATTATTCATTTATTCTGTTAAAGATTGATTCAGTATCCACTATAACGCCATAACTATGAAAGTAATGAACTGAAGTGTGGACCCTCATACAGACCCTCATATAGGACTCAAAGTTTGTAAAGACATGTACTGTTATCGTGTTTATTTGCAGCTCCATGAAGTCTTCCCAGATTTTGACTTCCTGTCTGAGTCGGATCTGTCCTGTGATGTTGTGTGCCTGATTTATGATGTCAGTAACCCCTGCTCGTTTGAGTACTGCGCTCAGATATTTAAGGTATGTTCAGTATACGCCGGACTCAGTATCAGTTCTACGAGCTCTGTATTTGTGAATGCAAGCTGATTTTGTTGTGTCATACTGTTAATCCAAAATGTAAAGTTTCTGTTTTTTTGGTGAAAACATAAAATAAGACAAAACCAAAATAATTAACGCAATAGTGTCCAGAAAATCTAAAAATAATCTTTAAAATATATTAAAAAAACATACAAATTAAAAATATAATGTGTAATTTTAATAAAAAAATTATGAAAATGAAAAAAGGCCTCTTCAGGGAAAACACTTTATTTACTTTCTCTGTTTATTTAGTGCAACCAGTGCAAACACGTTTGACGAAGCCAACACACAGAAATTGTGTTGGCTTCGTCAAACGTGTTTGCACTGGTTACTTTTTATGTTTTATTTTTTCCTGGTATGTTGAACTGAGTAATTAAACAGTAGGTGTGCTTTA
Organism: Megaleporinus macrocephalus; assembly: GCA_021613375.1. Lineage (NCBI taxonomy): Eukaryota > Metazoa > Chordata > Actinopteri > Characiformes > Anostomidae > Megaleporinus > Megaleporinus macrocephalus. The sequence goes on along the minus strand of CM038704.1, from coordinate 35,499,737 downwards.
AAATATGAACTGACAAGTGTTCAAATAATTGAAAATTATTTGTTACAAAATCAAAAACTTAACAATTTAAGAGTTGACCAGGGGCATATAAATGTTTACACATGACAGCAGAGTGGCCAGGGTGGCGAGTTTGATGAAGATGTCCTTGCTGGGGGTCCCAGCAGTGTACACAGAATAAAACTCATTTATACTTTTAAGTTAATGCATTTTAATCTGTGTTAATGGATGTCTGTAGTCACATGGGGGGATATATTAGTTATTTAATGGCAATTGTATGAAACCTACATGCATGTGATAAAGCTTTATACAGGCACCATTACTCATCAGACCCAGCATTTCAGGGTTGGAACAGTAGTATTAAAAAAATAATAATATTAGTATTATTATATAATATTATTCTGTGTTACAGTAAAGCCTGATTAAAGAGGTAACTTAGCTAAACAGATCATAAGATACAAGTCCACATGTTACGGCAGCAGGTGTCTGTGTTCTCTCAGAGAGGAGAATGTAAACTGTCTGTGGTTTTTTGGCTCTGCAGGAGTACTTAGTGGACAGCCGGGTTCCGTGCATGCTGGTTGCAGTGAAGGCGGACCTGCCGGAGGTTCGACAGCAGTCCAGCCTGAGTCCACTGGATTTCTGCAGGATGTACAGACTGCCCCCTCCACAGAGCTACACATGCAACACTGCCGGGACCCCCAGCAAGGACATCTTCATCAAACTCGCCACCGTGGCCACATACCCGTGAGTGATATACGCACACATATGCACTCATTTGTCCATTCACACTATCTGTCTTTTCAAAACGTTCAATCCAGTTACAGTAACTGACCAAGTTAAAGCCTAAGCTGGATTATTTAGAGTTGTGTAAATGGCAGCTGAAACGAATGCTGTCGGATCAAAACCCTGTATGTGTTGATCTGGTTAGTTTGGTTTTCTCATTGGAATTTACTGAGCGTGCTAAAGAACTGTGTGTTGTGTCTCCCTATACATGATATCAAACCAGTCAACACCTGAATCTGAAGCAGTATTTATTGCAGTAAACATCTCTGTGAAATGCTTGAATATACACTCTTGTAGCAGTGGGCCTGCTAAACATCTTCTCTTAAATTAATTAATTTCAAATTAAGTGGCATGGCGTCGTGCAGGGTTGAAGGCACCACAACTGTGTCATTTTTGTCACATGGACCCTCTTATAACATACACTGCATCAAAAATAAATACAGCTGTCTGCATTGCTCTCCCCTCCTGTCGTATTCACTTAGAAGATTAGAAGATCACATTTTTTGCATGTCCTTTTAGGGTTGCTTGACTTTTTTATTGAACCAAAATACAGTTATATGTTTCGTCTTCTCTGCTCATATGCTGCTACGGCTTTTTGACTTCTTTCACATTCTTCTTCTGTTTCTAGATGATTATATTATGGCCTTAACTTCTTGTAATTGTCCCGAAAGTCTAAAGCATCCAGTACACATGCAGACACTGCAGACACATCGAGTCATGGTTCAGTTTAATCCAAACCGAGACCACCTCTTTTGATTAGACCAGATTTTTATCTTTGGGTCTGGACCATGTTCTAAGGCACCTCTGGCACCTGCTATTTTGGTTCAGACCAAACTGAAAACTTTGAAATTGTAGTAGGTGTCAAAGCAACCTAAGCACACAAGGTCTTGTTCCATTAATTTAATTTAAGAATGTTTTTTTCTTCTACTGTAAGAACTTTTTTCCCAGTTTTTATTCCAACAGTGGCTACATTTATACAAGTATTAGTGACATGGTTAACTTAGGAGTGTTAAAGATAAATATATACGAAAGTAAACATGTAGCTAAATCTTTGCAGGGTCATTTTCCTTGACCTGTTCTTTTCTTATCATAAAGTACCTGTGACACATACAACCACATTCACTTACCCCGTCTTTCACCTCCTGTCTGGATTCAGTTCCTCTGCGGGCAGCTGGTCAGGTTGGTCAGGTTTTAGTGGTTTTCTGTCTCCTGTGTGAAAGAATCACTTTCTTCAGAAATAAAAAAAACTAAGACTGTTTTCCAGATGCATCCTGGTCAAGCAGCACTGATCCAAGGTCAGCTTTATTTCTGTATAGCCTTTATAATAAAGGTCTAAAGAGCAAAACTGCCTCAGCCGCTGAACTGCCGAAAGCAGATGTAGAACTTGGAACCTTTAGAATTTCTTTTATTGTTGCTTATTCTTAAACTGTTGATAGTCTGGTGATAGTTTGGTGCTGTTAAGTCATCTCCTTAGACCTAAGACCCCCAACCTTTTCTAACTTTGAGCCCATGGAAACAACAACAAAAGTTTCGGTGGCCCATGTGATTTTGTAGACCACATTAGTTAATGTGCGAACGAAGGTAATAAGGTAATCAATGTAGCCTGTCAGCAATAAAATCATAACCGAGTATTTTATAACTCACATGACATGTTGGCAGTTTGCTTGCAAGTGCTGAATCACATGTTAAATAAATCAGTATGGTGAAAGGAGGTCTGACTCAGTTTAATAGGTTTAGAGGGATATTTGTTCGGCCTCAAAACAGTCTTTTGGCTTCAAAGCTTCGAAGCAAAAGACATCTGAGCATCTCTCAGCCAATGTTTTGGGGTGGATAGACTTGTCTCTAGTATTCAAATATACTGGTATTATTTTGGGAGTAAAGTCATATTAAGCCGTTATACTTTCACTTTCAGTGACACACAAGATGATGTGTAAACCTGAAGCAACACGTCAGCATTGATACACAGTCAAGTCACATTATCATGCGCTTTATCCAGAGTAACTGAGTGTGTAGCACGGACAGCAGCCAGACGGGCTAGGACTGTTTTAATAAGGTCCTGGTAGGTGGTCACAGGTATCTGGAGCTATGCTGACTGCAGTGCATCCCACAGCTGCTGGAGGGATTGATCCATAGAACAAACACAACAATCAAAGTGGTCCCACAGATGCTCGATTGGGGTCAAGTCTGGGGAATAAGGGGTCCTGGGTAGTACTTGGGAAGTACTTGGGCGTGCTCTTCCAACCAATGTTGGACATTTCTAGCTGGGTGTACATGATCTGCAAGGATGGATTTATACCCAAATCGTCTGAGAGTGCCTTCCACACGGATGAGTGGGTCCAGAAAATGCCACAAAAACTATAACTCTGCCACCTATGCACTGCCACTGTGAAGTAGAAAGAGGTCTTAATAATGTGACTCAATAATGTGAAATGTGACTCAATAATGTGAAATTATATGATGCAGCTCTCATATATGCGCCTGTAGAGAAAGGAAGAGGTTAAAAGTCTTAGATCATCTGTTGCTAGATATTTATAAAGAGCATAGTCAGTCCCTGGGAGTTGGACATATAGCAGCCTCTATCCTTTGACCATTTGTTATTCTTTCCCTAATAAATAAAAATAAAATGAGAATAGCTTAAAAATAAGAAAACATTGACCTCTGTGTCCAGCCCTGTTATTTAGTCGGATATGGTTTGACAGCCATAATGTGGAAAATAGCAGTTTCTGAAGGTTAATAATAAACACCAACATTTTTTACATTTTAATTCCTAAATGAAATTTATTCACAAAAAGTGTTGTGAATCAGTGTTTGCACTGATGTAGGTCAGACAGGATGTCTGGCCTGTAGTAATATTGAAACTACTAATATCCCCACCCACCATTCAGCAGAGCAGAAACGCTCTATGTCTAAGACGAATCAATCAGCTGTGTCAAAATCACCAGGAGGCCTGATTTCACATTTGCCTTTGTTTTGAAATGTATCAGGACTCATGCCATCATCAGAGTATAATGTTTCTCTTTCATCGTTGACTATGGAGTTCCTCAGTTCGCCAGTCGAACATCATGTTTTTCATGAATTACCAAGAGGAGTAAACAAAATATGTATTAGAGATAAGATTTAATGTTATGTAACCATAAGCTGTATTGTACTAGGAGTGGCAAAATTATTATTATTTTTAAACTAATAGTATTTGGTTATTATTGTACATACTATGGTCCTCTTCCCAATACAGTTAATCATATCATATCATATCATATCTGTTTTTGTATATGTATTTATATTTATGTATTTTTGTGTATGTGACATATTATTTGTTTTATTTATCCTGAAAGAACTTCGCAAATGTCCCGTAGTTTATACTGTGGTGAGTACAGCAGGTCTTTCTCATTGCGAAAGCGCTTGTCAAGACGTGTTGACCTTATGCCGGGTCTAAGTATCTACTGCGTTGGCTATGGCTCTCATCTATTCAGCATGTCACAGTTCTATGTTTCTTCTTGTTTGAATAGACTCCAAAAGCTACTGTTGTCATATGGAATTGTAACTCACTTTATGAACTACAGTCATTTCCTCTACTCTTTCTCATTGCAAGAAATGATCTAGAATGATAATTCAGACACCAAGGAACACACAACTGCGGTACGCTGCAAAGATGAAAACCTCAGCCAGCGCAGTAGAGACTCTGACCTGGACGTCTAAACAATTGCATTCTTTGTAAGCCTCAGTGGTGTGTCACTAAAGAAGAAGGTGATCATTAACGTTGCACAGGTTCTGTCACTGGTGTTGGAGTATGGGATCTGAAGGGGTGTTTGGGCCCAGAAATGGATATGACCTTACGAGTGGTGTCAGACTTAACCCAACAGATCAGAAATGTGCAGCTGCTGCTAGACTCCTAATGTTGTTTAGTCCTGGGATGTCAGCGCTCCTGTAATCTACTGCTGAACGAATCGCACACAGCTTGTCTATAACAAATATGAACCCCTGGCCATAATGGCTTTGATTTAAGACTTGTCCTTGCTTATAGTCTATAGAGGACAGCCCCACATTGTGGGCATGACATTTTGTGGCTGTCGTCTCAACAGGCTAATCGTATCTGTATATCTGTCATTTCAATCTGTCTATGTTTACTGCAGAGTTCCTGTGGAAACCTCTACAGCAAGAAACTGTGGTCTTAACAGTGTGTCTGTGTGTTTTGTTTCTTTCGGCAGTCACGCTCGTCTGCGCTGCATGTGTACTTGTAACAGGTGCACCTTCTGCCTCTGTCAGAATTTCCTCAACTCAGAGCTTCTTCACACGGTCAAAGCGAAGCTCTACACGGCCATCTCTAGCAGGTTCCTCCTATCTGTTATCGCTTCATCCACATCCGTACATCCATCTGTCCATCCCTCATCCTTGCTGCTTCTTCTTGAATGTCTTGAGCTTCTGGATTTGTCATTCTTTATGCATTAGTATTGTGTTTAGTTGCTCATTTCATCTCATTTGACTTCTTCACCCTTGATTTAAGTTTATTCAAGTAGCACAGTTAAAAACAGTATGTTCACTCTGTACAAACACTCCCTTTAATTGTGGTTATGTAACTGAGAGGTGGGTCTTGGAGCAGTATATGGCATGTAAGAGGGGGTCAACATTGAGGTAATAAATCTTTGTATTATGTCTTAAACTTAACAGGGAAGAGATGCTAAAACTGAGGTAACTTAATTCCATTCCTTTGCAGAGAAGATGAGTCGCCACTTTCTGAACAAAGTGAACAAATTGCAGACGTGTTGAAGATGACAGGCTAATTCCTAAAAATATGGAAAATCCCTACTTAAGTAGAAGTACTGTTACTATAGTGATACATTACTTGGGAAAAGGTATGTTTAAAGAAACCGACTCAAGTAAGAGTAAATAAGTAGTTTATTGTAAAATTACTATTGTTGTTGCTTTTTGTATATTCACCTGAAAGTGTTGACTTGGCTACATCACTAGAAATAATCTATACAGACAGAAATAAAGAAAACCTCTATGAGTGATTGGGCGCTGTGTGTATGATGCTCTGAGGTATCATATTAACCACTAGCTTGTAAAAATAGAAAATAAACCTGCTTCAGAACTCGGGGACTGAACGTCATGCTGATCGTGAATCCTTGCAAAAAATCAAGACAACTGCTGCTTGTTAATGCTTTAGTTTTTGCTTTGCATTTCCATGTGTATGTGTAAGGTTTCGTACAGTAGAGCTGATTATTTGCACAAAACTTTGTTTTTTGCGCTCTTTCTTAGTGTCATAGTGGAAGTGTGTTGAGTTTATCTAGTTCCTGACAGCGCTGACTTGACTTGTTTTGTCTTTCATGCTGGATGACTGTGATGAGGGAAAGCATGCAAGTCATGATGCTTAGCAGTAATATTAATTAGGTGTTGTGCAAAAAAAAAATAAAAAAAATAATGGAAGCTTACGACCCACCAGTTAACTAGGCAAGTTACAGGACTAGGAGGTGTTCAGACATTAAAAATGCCCATTTGTTATTTGCAGTAACAGAATTTTTGTCTGTACTTCTGTTGGAGGGGGTTTAAGATATTGACTTTGGCAACTTTTTGGAAGTCATAGGTGAGTAGCCGTCGGAGGTGTCCAGAGAAAAAGCTGTCCTGAGAGCAGCACTTTTAGTGTAAGAAGCACAACCAAAACCATTTCAGTGTTTCCCACAGCTCTGTTCAGCTTCTGTTTATTAGTGTTCAGCATAAACTTCTTCATTCTTCTTCATGATAACTCAGTTTCAGCCTGCAACATGTGATTCTTCTGCCACATGGACAATAATAACAATAATAACAGTTATACTAATTCTCCCATGATCAGAAGCATTTTGTTCCGTGTGAATTTTCTATGTGGTCATGCAGAATGATCTTCCCCTGCTCTCCTTCTTCTGGAATTTCATTTTTCAGTTCCTTATTTGTGGCTTGTCCTTCATCATCTGAGTATTACTTCATCCCATTCCGCTTCATAATGTCATAATGTCACATTTTGTCTGTCATTTGTCCAACTACTCAGTTAATAATATGATGCATGTGTTGTTGTTTGCATATGTGCAGTTTTAATTTCATGGTGTTGGTGTGTCAGAGATATAGTCCTTACATGTTTTGCATTTTGATACTGACACATACAGCCCTTAGTGAAAATGAATGAATTTGCATTAAGTGAAAGATTATCATTGGCTTTCATGATTTGCATCCATGTTTATTATTTTTATCTACCTATTGAATTTAAGCTTGTATAAGAATGTAACACGTAAATGTGCCCAGCTGAAACTAAAACTCTCTCTCTCTCTCTCTCTCTCTCTCTCTCTCTCTCTCTCTCTCTCTCTCTCTCTCTCTCTCCCTCTCTCCCTCTCTCTCTCTCTCTCCCAGGCACATGTCTCAAGTGGACTTGAAGAGTTCCTCTGTGTGGCTGAGGGTCAGCCTAGGGGCCGCTGTATTTGCTGTGCTGGGCTTCACTATGTACCGCCTGCTGTTTAAACCCCGGTGATCCACCAGCATTATTAAAGCGATAGTTTGACAAACCTATGTCCTCAAATGTAGTCGACCATCCAAGACATTTTTGGTGTCTGAAATTTGTTTCTTTCGTTTTAGCACCGGAGCTACTTTACAAACTGTAAAAACAATGGACAGCCATATGGACAAAACTCATGCTTTTAACTGTGACATCATTTTGACACACAGTAGAAGATTTCGTTTAAGGTCTTTTCAGAAGATTTCAGTCTAATCCCTCAAATTAATCTGTGATTAGACAAATGGCATCAAAATCCCTCTTAAACTGCTGCAGATACAGGCTAGTTATGCCACAGTTAATGATTCCAGGTTGACCAATGGCTGATGACTGCTATTATGGATTGTATTAAAATATAGGGCACTATTAAAACATAAAAAATATCATTCCATTCATTATTAAAAGAGTTATTAAGAAAAATATAAGAAAGCAATAAAATGGTATTAAGGAGTCAGCCCCCCAAAAAACTGAATAATATATATATATATATATCTATTTATTTTTTTTCTCAGTAAACCTGAATTCAGACGATGTTTATAGAGTCAATGTAAAAAAAACACACACAATTAAGTCTATTTGAGATTACGGAACATCTCAACAGAATAAGATTACTCTAAGACTTTCTACTTCTACTTTTTTTAGAGGATTTCAGTCTAATCCTACAAATTAGTCTGTGATTAGACAAACAGCCTCACCATCTGCCTCAAAATGATGCTGAAACAGTATAAAAGTGCAATAAGGTTTTCAAGGCCTGATGCAAATACCAACATTTTGATATAATGTAATGTTTTAAGTACTGACCATAATAAAAAAGATGTAATGCTATAATAAAAGAAATTGCATAGTTATTAAACCAGATCATTTGAGTAATTCAGATTGCTGTATAGCTGTGTTACATGTGTTAATAATTTAAAAAAGTGTCCAAAAACCCAACCAAAATAATAATAAACTATTTTTAGTACGCTGTATTGCTATACTAGTAGCAGCAGTTACCCTAAATTTATTCTACATAGAAGACATGCAGACCATACAATGCCATAAACCACATAACTAAATCTATTGGTGAACAACTCCACACGCTTTGATACATATATGTGATGATTTACAGCTTGTTAGCTGACCTCGTAGCTCCTCGTAGCTAAACTAAGGAATAAAACTGTGGACACCAAAAATGTTACGACTACAGTTGGGTTAAAGTTGGGGAGGTTTTTTTTGTTTGTTTTTTTTTGACTCAGCTATCGCTTTAACCTTCACTGCATCTGTTTATGTGCTTCAGACATTCCTCCCTGCTACACTCCCATCTCTCGTTCACCCACTCAGTCCTGCTCTCTCCTCTCTCGCTCACCTGAGAACAGAAAACAGCGATTTGCTTTGAATTAAAAAAAAAGTAAACTGGTACCCTGTTTACACCGAGATGTGAACATACCTACAGTTCTGTAGCAACATTACATGACATCCTGTTTTGTCTGAGAAGCTTGAGAGCACGTGCTGAGAGGAAGTGTTGCACAACTGATGAAAATGAACACACTGTAAATATGATCATGTGTATAAAAGGCTATTTATTTGTACGTGTGTAAATCTACAGAGAAACGGGAACAAGCTGGTTTCCTATATAAGCGAAGGGATGGGCCAGAGACGCTGCAGTTTAATGCTATTTTTTGGGGACTACTTTGTCTTCTACCGTTTATGTAGATATAAGCAGTAATGGCCAAACTAAAGGAGAGAAGAATAATACATCTCCTGTTCAAAGGAAATCATTTCATAGCTCAGCTGATCTGCAAAGCTTCACATGATATGGTGTTGCTTTTTAAATAATGTGTAGATCTGCAGTGACATCAGTTAACTTCTCCATTTCAAAGAGTAACTCACAAAAAATTTCCCAATTTCCCCTCTTACCTCAGATGCAGTCGATTAGCCAAGTCATGTTAGATGTCTGAAGTTCTTCTTTAGTTTTGGCTCTGGAGCTTAAAGTTTAATGGAGGCGAATTGGCCACTAGTTAGCATAAATTAGCACTCAAGCTGTATCGAGATCAGTAAGAAATTTCAGACTTATGTGGGTTGTTGTTTTTTTATAAAGTTAATATCGCGCAGTGCTGTTAATATTGTTGGCCTCACAGCTTCAGAAGTAAAACTTCAGAAGCAGACTTCAGCATGACACCAATCATGTTTTACATTTGGGCCGGAAAATGTGAAGATTTTGCCATACTAGGCCTTTAAATTGGGGCAAAGTGGTCTCATCGTAAGCTAATAAAGACTACAGGTCCCAGAAGTCTTGGCTGTCTGTGGTATATCTACGACCACCTGCATGTTTCAGTTGCTTCCCAACGTACTCCTAGTGAAAGCACTGTTAGCAGAAACCAGCAAAGGACTGTGGGAACGTATTGTGTGCACTGAAACACTCATCACAAGGCTTGATTTTTTCCATCTTTTCCAAAGTTTTAAATAAACGACTCCTGCAAATGGTTACCTGTATTTCATTTTTTTTCTCTGACTGTAAGTCTGTCCGGTTTAATTAAAGGATCAGTATGTAGCGTGACATAATCAGTTTGTAAGATCTTTAGTAAATTAACTAAAATGATCAACAAAACATGAAGAAACAACAGGTTTGATGGTGTCGAAGATGTCTGGGTATAGTGTGGCAGACATATCTTCTTAAGTGAGCATGCTAACCAGCCAGCCCCGGCCCATCCTGTCTTCATTATAGCACTCTGCACCTCAAGAGGTAATAGTCACTGTAGCGCTGTCTTCCATCAGTCCAACATGAGAGGATAAAGAAGCATGTCCGCCCTGGACAAGAAAATATGTTTGAAAGCAAACAAAACAAGTGGCAAGGCATTAGAACAAGAACAAAAGCCAAGATTGGTGCTGCATTCCAGTGCTGGAGATGCTTATGGAGCATAAAGGAATTTAGTTTGATGCCCAACATTTCTTCTGAGTGGAAGAAAGGGGGGGGAGGAGAAACTGTGTGGAATATGAATTTTATGAATTTTATGAATGATTTTTTTTTTTAATTGTGTCATCTCACATATTGCTTCTTTAAGGAATTTGGTGTTGCACTGATGTTAAATATTTATATATTTTTAATGTTCGCGGTAATAAGGTCAGTATTAGTACATTTTATTAAGTGCACAAGCCATACACAATTAAAAACAACTTTATTTGTTTCATTTTTCATAAATCAAAATATGCTACAGAAAGACAGTGAATGATATTTCTCCTAAATCACGTTACAAGTAACAGATACATCACAGCAATTGTGGAATACCTCTGAGAAGCTGCTTTTCAAGGTTGTTTACATGCCATTAAAAAGTTCTATATTAAACAGCAAAACATTTACATTAACATTTTTTAATGCAACAGATTGTTTTAAAGAATTTTTTTTCTTTCAAATATTTGAAAGAAATAATTATTAGTATTAACATTACATTATATTACATGACATCGTACTGTTTAACTTCTCAGATATATATACTGCTTTGCGGATTTACATCTGAAAGTACCCACTGGATATGGTGCCCACAGTGATCAGCATGTCTAGATTCTTCTTGTTACAGCAAAGCCTCATATAATCTGATCTAGAAGTGAATCTGATTATTCAGATTTCTTTGTTCACACAGCAATGGATAAACACAGTGTATGTATGTGCACTTAATAATCTGATTATAATTAGATTTCTGCAGTTATCAGATTATTCAAGTGGTTGTGTCTTCATCTTCTGTATCATGTATGTTACAGTACAGAACTGTACACGCCTCAGTACACAAACATTAATAATAACACTGTGCTATTCTCTTATTAGTTCTTGTTATTCCCTTAGCCTGATATGAGTGACTACCATTACTGAACGAGCTCTATCTTCAGCCTACTACAAAGGATGAGATCACTGATCAAAGTGGTAATCTCTTACAGAACCTGCAGATGTCCAACTCCTAAAGGACTGGAGGACCTGAAGGAGATGTGAATTGTAGTACAGTGGTACAGAAGTGCAATGCATCCTACAATACAGCCCTATAAGCTGTAGAGGTCAGACCCAGGTGCGGGGTCGTAGGGATTTTCTTTGCGGGGTCGGATGTACAAAGACATCTCCGTGTCCACCTGATCGTTCGTGTACACACTGGGTTGACAGCTGCCTGCTTTTCCGTTTGCTGTTCTCACCCCGTTCATCTCCTCGTAGATGGGAACTGCCTGTGGTTTCTGCTGACTGGGCGGCCTCTTCTGCCAACGAGAGAGAAGAAGACAGTGTTAGCGGTAAGGCGGGGTTCACACATCATCTCTCAGAAGGTGTAAATAAACCTGCAGTCTCTTAAAACCTCAGCAGATGTGAGCAGCACACGCCCTGCTCGTGGCTAAATCACACAAACAGATCTGACTTACTTCCTGTGGAGAAGTTTCCCTTAATAGCCTGTCCTGATACCTACTCAGCACACAACAGATATTCATACTCAGATTAAAGTTGAAAGTTTAAAAGGTGTTTCTCCTGAGAAAAGGAGCTTAGTATTCTGGAGTTTTAGTAGTAGAGAAAGGCTGAAAGCATTGTCATGGTAGTTGGTGTTTATTGTAAGACAAAATATTCTCTATAGGATGTATATATATATATATATATATATATATATATATATATATATATATATATATATATATATATATATATATATATCAAATCAATCAAAACCATTCGCTGTTTTTTAAGCACTAACTGAAAGCAGTAAAAAGCTAAATTCAGACTGTGTCCCCAAAATTAGGATGACATGAAACAACACCATTTGATCTGAGGAAGAGGAAAATGCAATGTTAATAAGCTGCTCTTTTGTCATCGTTTCCATCATTATTGATACGGAATGCAAGCTACATGCATCAATCGTCTTCCTTTAATGAACACGACTGTGTTAATGTACTTGATTTACATACGCTATAAATAAAATATATTGTGATCATGGCCACACGTGGTCTGCTTTAGCTGCAAATCTAAACTTTAACGTCAGCCCTGCTGTAATAGAGCTGACCATATCAAAAGTAAGCTCTGGGATGTAAATTGTCCACTTTTCTTAGAATGACCCAACACTACGTGATTCACATAAGACAAAATCCAGAAATTCACATTAATATGGATTACAATGCAACACATTGAACACATCAAAAAGACTGTTGCATAGTACAGATCATGAGAAGAGCGCAGGAGAAAATATCTAATTGGACAGGTAGAATCAGAGAAACATCATTGATAGCCTCACTACTTTACAACTGTAGAAAGTATTCATTCTGACCAACTGTGAACGAATGGAAATATCATTAAAATCAAACTTTTAGAAGTTGGCAGTTCCTCGTGTCAGTGACTGTTGGGTTTTCCATTCCTAAACTGCAACCCACTCAACAGCACTCACGCACTACAGACAGACTCCAGTGATACTCACGCAGTAGACTCCAGCGAGGAATAGCACGCAGAGGAACAGCAGGGCTGCTGCAGCTGACAGGGCGTACAGCAGCGGCTCATAACTGTAGCAAATACACTCTTCAGGAACTACAACACAAGAAAAGAGCTAGTTACTAACAGTGTTTACATCAATACTATGATGATTATTTCATTTGTACTATTATATTTAATCAGAAATTGGTGTAGACATTAATTTAACTCATTATTCAGTTGAAAGTTGGATATACAGTATATTAAATTCTCCTATAAAATCATTAAACTACACATACTCATGCATGTTTGGTAGAGCTTTGGGCCCACAGTGCATTTCTTCCCAATTTAGTTGTTTTCAGTTCCACCTGTCCTGTCAGTTTAGGGGATCACATCAGTGACGTTCTGCTCACAAGGCTGGTTCCCTAACCGCCAACCCATGATTCCCCTTAATGACATGATGCTACCAAGCTGAGAGGGTGAAGTCTAGTGTGAGCTTCCTCTATAGACTTCCTCCCTGACCAATTACAGTTATCTCTACTGTTGGCATGACGACAACCGGGATGATGTAACCGTTGTGGTCCAGCAAATAGATTAGAATCCTCTATGCTATAATGCTATTCCAGAATAGACAGTAGTCCAATGTCACCATTTGTCCGTTCAGCTTGGAACAAAGAATCTGATCTAATTTGCAGTTTAAGAAACACATTAAACCGGTTTGTTTTGTGCTTTTTTTAGTGGAGCTGTATCTCCAGCATCACCTCAAACTCTGAGATCTCAACTCCATGTTCTCATCTCGCTTTTCTAAAGTGTAGCACATCCTGCACAATGTCACAGTTTGTCTATTCTGTGAGGAGGATCTTGGCACTTGAAGAGATACGGCAATCTGAGCTGTAGACGAAAGAGCTCATGAAGTTTCAGCTCCAAAATTAAGGGAGGGGGCCTCTCTGTTTTCATTCATCTTTCCAAAGTGGAATCTAGAGGTAGGTGAATTGGCAATGTTCAGGAAATGTTCACAATACACAATATGTCCCAATATCTATTAGTAAAAAAACCTCCCTGAGAGCAAGAGGAAGAAACCTCAAGAGGAACCAAGACTCAAAAGGGAAACACATCCTGCTCTGATCGACACCGGATGGCAAGGCAAAAACACAATTACGATATAAGATGTTAATAATATGAATCTATGAAAATATAAATCTATAAATCTATGAAAATCAGTTAATAGTAAAAAACTTTGACATTACATCATAGAGAAGAACCAGGACTACAGCTAGAAGCATATAGTAAACCCTGAATATCTCAATGCATGTTGTCCTCAGTGAGAACATTTTTTACAGCCCAGTCCAATCATTTCATTATGTGTTGTATCACCTTTAGTGTTCCACTGTGGCTTTGATTTTGATATTTATTAGTACTGTTGTTCATCCTGGGTGGCACCTTGCGTCATTTTCCACTGTTATGTGAAATTTTGACAGCCATAATTATTATTATGAGGGATATTTTCCAGAAAGGTCCTTTAATCTACACTGAGTGTTCCAGTACTGTGTGGGCAGTTAGTACGCACATAATATCATTTACACACACTCAAGAAGCTATGGAGCTTGTGGGTGTTTTAAACAGAAATAACCACAATATGCGCAACAAAGTCTGATGAACTGCCCGATACCCAGAATTCACTGTATGCCTGTCCTTTTAGTTAGACAACCACAGCAGCCCCAATGCTCTTTATGCAGTGTAAACATCTCATGACCATCAAGGAAGATATATAAAGTCTCCCTATGAAAGCATAACTGAAGTATAATTTTGCATTTTAGTCTGTGTCAGGTGCATCAATGCATTTGACATAGAGGAGGTGGAGATAAAAATAAAATGTAGAGAGAGATAGTGATAGAGAGGCATAAAGAGGGGCATCTGAAGACAGTATATAGGGAGGTTAAGAGGCAGGCTGGTGTAATCTTGCAAGGATCTGATCTCACTGCACCACAGAGGAGGTTACTGTCCACCACAGTTTAAAAAAGCACCCCCAAACAACACTGAACATCACCCAAAGCCACTGCTGTCTGCAAGCTGTCTGACCTGTTTATTTCATTGTTTACTGAAACTGCTAAAGCACATGCAGTTATTGTGCAACATTTTCAATCCACAGAGATCAAACAATGTATAAGTAACTGAGCCCAACAGAATGTCACTGTTTAGATGTTATTTTTTAGATTATTGTAAAACACTACTGTAAATGTCTGTAGTCTAACAATTGTTGCATGACTTTCAGAGTTAGTTGCACCAACAAGGCTCAAACTAATAGTGCAGTAAGTGATTTTAATCCAGTACATTAAAGAACAAAGACTGAGCTCTTAGACCAGGCAAGAGCAAAGAGCAATGTTGAGATCAGTGAGGCGTTTCCATGGTGGAGAGACCTCTGAGAGCTGACAAACCTGAGGTTGACTTCCTAATTTGCCAGCTACTTGTTTGAAGTTTTTTTTTTTCAGTTTCTTGTTCACTGCACCTTACGGGAAAATTAGAACTAAAATCTGGCATGACTTCAGCTTCACTGAGACCTGAAAGGTGTGTAAAAGGATGTGGGGGTTGCTCTCTGCTGGGGAACATCAACTTGTGTCTCATTTGCGAATGTTTGTGAAAGCAGCTGGTTACTGGTTTGCTAACCCACAACCTGCTAACGTCAGTTACATTACTTTCACATGTCAATGTTCACTCTAATGTTGTATCACACACCAAGATCTAAAATGGCAAAACCATTGATACTATGTATGCATTCATTCGAATGCTTTTTAAAAAAAAAATCCATCTATGGTGTTCTGTGTACTGATCATTCTTATTAATACATACTTTAACATTATTATTAACATTATTATTGCTATTATAATTATTATTGTTGTTGTTATTATTTTTATTATGTGTCAGTCATATTGGCATATTGGCATTTTGCATTCACTGATTTAATTTATTTATCTAATTCATAGTAGGATCTTGCTTAAGGTCCCTGAACAACCCTACAGTACTCATCAGCATTAGTGCTGTGGCAGGTAGAGGAGGCTAAACCCATTCTGATGTGTGTGTTGACTGTAGACATAAAAGTAGAAGTACATACCAAAAACATCAGCTCCAAAAACTCCTGATAAGTTCCCAACAGAACTACACTGAAACTAACTACTACCCCTTTCTGTGTATGTGTGTGTTTTTGTGCAAGTGTTGCCACTCAAGAACTTTTGTTTTCTAAATATACTTCAGGATAGCTTTGGCCTTGTGCTCTGACTTATAATGCTGGGAATCGGTTTTATATAAGACCCTCCAAGTCTTTAGCAGACTGAAACATTTGTCTGTATTTAAAGTTTTAACAGAGTTCAAAGATGGTGCTGCCACCACCATGCTTCAGCACACTGAGATATTGCCTGTTAGCTTGGCTTTAATATAGGACAGTTTTACTCTTCCTGCAATGTGACAAGAAGGCCTGTTGTCTAATAATAGACCATAATAATTGTAATAATAGTTGAAACTGGCCTTACCAATGTGCTCCTAGAACTTGTTAAAGCACCTTATGTTTTCACACTCACACACACTCAATAAAACCTAACTTAGCGGATGAGCTTAATGTTAATTAATTAATTAATTAATTAGTTCATCATTTGACTCAGTAGTATACAATTAATTGGGGGGAAGTGCCTAATGCATACAGCATTTGAATTGTTTGATGTTTAATAGAACAGATGCTGCTGTACCTTAGTTTTCCACTGGGGGCAGGGCAGTGTGCACCCTACCTACTTTTGCAGCCCGGTTAAAATTTTAATGATATAAACTGTCATTTTGAATACATTTTTGTTTTTTTGTTTTGTCATTTTGTTATCATTAATTAAATATTACAAACTATTACCTAAAAAGCTTTTTGTAAATGTTTTATGTAATATATCAGGAATTCGGTGAGTTCTGGATACTTATTTTATTATAAATATCATAAGATTTATACCTATACAGCTCACTGGACAGCATCTCAGTCATTATTGAGTATACGTTAATGTGTATATAATAGGCATTTTACTGTGTTAATGTGCAAACTTTGCATGTTTAAATTTTGTATATAAGATATTGTCCTTGGACAATAAAGTTTGTTTTATTTTAATAATTGTTAAAAATCTATAAACTTGGTAACAGGGCAGCATATCAGAATCACTTTAACACAATTACCTGCAACGAAATTGGTTGTATGGCATTGAAAACTTAAGAGTTTTGAACAGGAGAAATAGTAGTAGTTGTACAGTGTCTTCACTAACAGTAGGACAGTCCGTCTGGGAGGAAGTCATGCCACACTACTGTCTGTAATAATAATGAAAGTTATTCATGTATATTTCACAAAAAGAGGAAGGAAGTATGCTCTGAGGGTTGACCATAAAGAAGCTTAATGTGGTACACATAGCATCTAAAGGACAAATAAAACAAACCAGTGCTTTAGATGGGCGATACAATACTGCACTGAGTTTACTTGATTAAAACGTGTACGTCATTGCCAATAAATAAATTAGTTATTACTGCAGTTATTACTAAAAGCAAGTAAACAGAAAGACAAATTGGTAATGAGTAACACTGAAACTGTTTTTATATCGACATAGCGACTTGAAGTAGCTTTAGTTTAACTATTAAGCTGCAATTTTAAACAATGTTGTAACAGTGTAGTAAGTTTTTGTACGGCCTGTAGAAGAGTTAGACCACTCACAAATAAACAAACAAACAAATATCTATGTGCAGACTACATAACAAGACAACAACTAACCAGCAGTCTATCACATTACACACAGCATTCAAGCCCCAATCTAGGAGAAGTCGTGATGCTCCTCAGCCTGTGATCACATTTTAAGTGGATTTTGACCTCAAGTCTTAGTTTCCATTTTACTTTGAGTTGAGCTGAGTAAAACTCCTTGAGGGAAATGTTTTAAAAAAATTAACTGTAAAGTGAGTTTTAGACTTTAAGTTTAGAATTTAACAAGCTTAAGCATTTAACTTAACTTCCTTAGTTCTTTTATTCACTGGACCACTGGGCCTTTATTTATAATCATCACAATATTAGTAAGAAAAATCACAATTAAATATTTTCACCAAATCGTTCATCCTTAGTGTCAATGTAAAACATCACTGCTGTCAGAACAGAACCTTGTATCCCCACTTTATTTATTACAAAATGTAAAATTGCCTGTTGTCTATTACACTATATATGCATTTCCTGATAAGTGGACCAAAAAAATCCTGGTTCCATTAAATTACATTAAACACAAAGCATGTTTTTCCTTCTCCTATCAAAAATATATTTTTTCTGAGTTTTTTTTTTACTACAGCAGTGGTAGTTGATTAGTGTGGAAATGATGTACACATTTAAACCAAGTAACTTGATTCCTAACACCAAATGGTATACTGAATCTGAAGGAAAACTGCAGAACTGCAACAGCAAAAGGCTACTTCCTTATAAAATGTGCCAATTTGAAAGAAAATTAAGCAAGAAATAGGTGTTTACAACACTTAAGGAAGAGTTTCCACATTACATTATTGCAACATTACTTTTGTTGATTTGTGGTGATATGTGGTGAAATCAGCACGTTTTAAACTTTAAAAGAGAAACTGGTTACCGTAGAAAGCAAATTACAAACGTATTTCTGGTTTCAAAGACAAACCAGCTTGAAGGGACGTCAGTATTTCTTTAGATGATGCATTGTTAGAAAAAACAGGAGATAAAGCTGAACTATTTCGTTGAACATAGAAAAGCACTTGGAAAAGTTTGCTGTCAGTGAAAGCATATTGTGGTTTACAACAAGAAATTAGTTACATTTTGTTCTTGAATCTTCCATTAATATTATGACCAATAAAATTTAGTCATTCATGCAATGCAACAGAACTTTCTATCTAAGTTCCAGTTTTTTTTTATTTATTCTTTCAAGAATTAAAAACCAGGTGAACTTTTACATGTTAAACCTGCAAGATCAGCCGAAATGCTTCAAATTGTTAGGAATGTTTTTTCTTTCCCCTGTTAAGATATTTTAGAGTTATGAGGATTTGTTGTGACAGCAACAACAAACAACCAACAAGTTCAAAACTTGAACACTGCTAGTTTAAATTGTCTAATTAAGTATTAAAATATGCAAGTGATTTCTAATCGCTGGTATCCTCCCCATTCTTTCCTCCTGAAATCACGCTCATGAATAGCTGATCAGTGATATCACAGCCACAGCTGGACCACACTTCTCTTGCTTTCTCCAGCCTCTTCTCTCTTCACTCTGCTTCACTCACATACCATATTATACACCTCTGTTTCTTCCCCATGCTGCTTTATGCACTAACACAAACATATACTTCTGTAATGTTAGTTATCATGCACTGTGAGCTTCTGTAACCAAACACAAATTCCTTGTATGTGTGAGCATACTTGGCAAATAAAGTCCGATTCTGATTCTGATATATGTGTGGCGCTGGTATACTGTGTATTGTGTGTAAATAACATGTACTTTGTCTGCCTACTGCTTATATACTGTGTATGTTGTTTATTATCTGTATATTACCCTGTCATTGTATAGTAGTGTATGTGCATACATGAACATCTTTGGAAGGCAATGTTAGTGTAGCATGTACGAGGTACTGATTGTGTATTCAGGTCACTGTGTTCAATTATGAACGTATAAAAAATTCTAAGAATACTGAGCAGTATGGAAGTAGGTGATTGAGGAAGAACCTTTTACATTCATATATTACCCTGTCATTGTATAGCCTATTGAGTGTATACTGCATATACTGTTTATATACTTACTGTCTGTAAGTATAAATATTGTATAAATATTGTCGCTGTCCAATGAAAAATAAGTTTCTACAAAATTGAAAGGAAAAGGAAAGACCAAAAACATACTTTACTTTAAATGTAAGTTAATGGAACCAGAATGTTTTTTAAGCTATTTTGGAGCCTTTCTATTGGTCCATTCATCATGAAATTTTCACACAGTGTAAACAACCATTGGTATGTTCAAATGATGTAGAAAACTCAAAATCGTTTTTCATTGGACAGCGACGATATATTGTTTGGTAACTGGATATAATACTACAGAGATCGAACATCCATTGTGTGTGTCAACATAATTGGTCAATAAATCTGTTCATGCCTCTGACTCTGATTGCCTTGTATGTTTACAGGGAAAGATATTTTTACATTCGTTTATGATAACACTTTTTTTCTGGTGCTTTCCACCAATAAGCACTTGCCATAGTAAATAGTGAGGGTAAGGTTTACTTACTGGAATCTTGAACATAGAGGAAATACTCTGTCTTGCCAAAATAATCCTCAAACTTATTCCCATAATCGTAGTGGAAGACACAGCGGTACAGGTCAGTATGCCGCCCCAGCAGGTGCATGATGCTCACATTGACTTTTTGGTTCTTCACATCTCTTTGCACAACAATCCGGTTCTTGTCCTTCTCATTGTAAATGGAAGGGCTGGTCCCAAAGTGCACATACAGCACCTTCTCAGGCTTCACCAAGTCACGCACCAGAGAAAAAGCAAACGCATTTTGGATCTCATCAGTGCAGGAAAACTCCACAGAAGAATTCCTCAGTCTGCTGAGATACACCACGCCACCAAAAGCTGGAGGAGAGATGGTGAGAATGAGTGAACACAATACGCTCTCACAAAGGTATCCAGTTAGTTTCTAAACAGAAATTATTCTTGATTTTCACGTTAAAGGATATGAAAGTAGCGATTCAGCAACACTGATTCTGGATTATTAGAACTTCCCTGCCGTGTGTACAGAAACTCATTTTGAGTAGAACGTAATTAAAATACCTTATAACATTAATAACGCTCAATCACTATAAGTCACTAGGCCAGTCAACAGAAATGAACTCACCAGTTGCTGAAAAGATGATGATGATGAGCCATATAACAATAAGCTGTGGACTCCTCATGACTAGCTTCTCAGTCCTTTTCGGTTAAAGGTGGCTGAATCTTTCCGATGTTCAGCGCAGGAGGAGGATGCAATAGTGAGGCTGCTAGATGTGGTAAGAGAGAGAAAAGAGGATATGCAGAGTGACTCCTGCTTTGGGGTGCACGAGGTGGGGCCCTACACCAACAGAAACAGGAAATCCTAGTGGGTTTCTCTCACTGGGTCATGCAAAACGTTGCGAAAACCGTTTGACATTTTGTTCACAACATTATTTCGGCGGTTTCACAAACTGTCTTAAGGACAGGTACAAAAAAACAAACAAACAAAAAAAACAGTTTATTACCCAGCCTCCCTAGTGCTGCGGACTTAATGGATTTGATTGAATACAAAAAAACCCAAAAACAATTTCAGACAGATGGTGCTAAAAGAGCGAAGCATGGACTGTTAACTGAAAGGTTTACCAGTGGTAATGCAAACTCCCAGAAAGGTCTGGGTTTGATTCTGTGTGGAGTTGGCATGTTCTCCCCGTGTCCACATGGGTTTTCCCCTAAGATGTGCAACCAGGCAAATTGGAGATGCCAAATTGCCCCTATGTGTGAGCCTGGGTATCTGCCCTGTGATGAACTGCTGGCCTGTCTCAGGGTGTTTCCTGCCTTCTGCCCAATCAGCGCTAGGATAGGCTCAAACACCCCCCATGACCCAGTAGGCTAAAGACTGATAAATTAAGTTTGGTCTTTTGGGGTCTGAAATAGTGCATCACTCAAAGAGTACAACATGCGCCAATATGAAATCCCAGTTCCTAATTTCAAAATCTTATACACTTAATGGCACAGCCTACATAGTTTACTCAGTTTTTGGTGAAGACTGACATTTCATACCCAGATCTGGGTTTGATGCTGAAAACTGCACCTAAGTCAGCAGACACAGGTGATGTGAGGTGGTAGCGGATGTGTTGTTGGTTATCTTCTGTGGGTTAAAAAAAAAAAAAATTATCTACAGTGTGTGCACTAAAGGTGCACTAAAGCAGGTCTAGATTGAATAACCAACTACAGCTAAACCATATTAAAGTATGCGTATTAAATTATGCTTAAACTAAGCTTTCAAAACTTTCTGCCACTGTAGCAGCCACTGCATCACTTAGATAATACACTAGCTGCTGAATATGTGCATTAGACCAACGATCATTTTCTCTTGGGGCTCAAGTAAACAATGAAATAGTTTTAAAAAGCGAATATATTAATAACCTTATAAACTCTTAGGTTTTTATCATATGTGAGCATATACTGTATGTGCATACATGAACATCTTCGGAAGGCAATGTTAGTGTAGCATGTACGAGGTCCTGATTGTGTATTCAGGTCACTGTGTTCAATTATGAATGTATAAAAAAAATTCTAAGAATACTGAGCAGTATGGAAGTAGGTGATTGAGGAAGAACCTTTTACATTCATTATACATTCAAATCAGTAAGCCAGTGCGACTAGTGTCCGAATACTCAGTAGTCATCAAGTAGTATGCGAACGTTAGCCGGACAACCTACTGAATCGGGAACCATTTTAAGGATGTGACCGTAGCACACTGAACTATCCCATGATTCAACTGGAGCCGCGGACGAGTTCTAAGCAGAGGAAAAACATCGGCTGTGTGTATGTAGCTACTTCTAGCGAACTGCTGCTGCACAAGTTAGCGCTACTTACATTTCTTCTGAGGCAAAAAATGATTATCTAATATGATGTCAGTAAATGGGGTTTTTAATGGCTAGCAGGACTTTCTTTTTTTTCCAACCTTTATTTAAACTCGGAGTACATTGAGGGTGGCCCTCATTTACAATGTAGCCGAGCATTGTGCATTGTAAAGGGATTGTCACAGTAAAATGTTGTAAAAATAAAAAGACCCAGCATTTTAATAAGATGTAAGACACCAGATATTATAAAATAAAATAAGATAAAATTAAGAATTTAAAAGTAGGAAACAATACAATCATAATAAAAATAATAAAGACTACAGATAAATAAATCAAACTAAATACATAAAAGAGTAAAATTTTAATAAACAATAACTAAGGAGAATAGAAAAAAATAAGGAAACAATAAAAGAAAGATAAAAAGGAAACAGCTAAAAAAAATAAGATTAAAAAGGAAATTAAAAGTTAAACAAAAATGAACTAAAAATATAAAATCTAAAAACTAAAATCAGCTAAAACAGTGGCCGGCTGTCTGAAGGTGGTTAGAGACTAGGTATTTACAATGACAGTAGTTGTCTGACGTCTAGCATCACAGGACATGGTAAGATGGTGGACAACATGCAAGATTCAAGGTTGCGTGGACACTAAACACTTGCATACTGAAACAGCCTACTACTCTACCGCTCGGGTACATACTGGTTCCAATCTAGTACCTACTGACTTAGTAGCCGACTTCAGACGCACCCTTGGACTTTTCATACTAGTTACAGAAACAATGGGTGCTTATGACAAACTAAAGGCTTGAGACAATGACAGATAGCAACAGTTGCTAAAGCAGTGATCGTGGGGCTAAGAAGGACAGTGTGGTGATTTTTACTGGCAATAACAGTTACAGTGTTCACAGAAAACAAACCTCATAATCTCATTACAATCTAGTGTAACATTTTTGAGTCTTTGGTGTATAGAAGGAGGCAATCTTAAAAAATGAACAGTCCATTTCGCACAGCTGATTGGTTGGTGTACTGTATTATATACTGTATTTAATGGTTAACACCCCCTGTTCAGTATAGTTTGTTTGATTTGTCAAATCTATTTGGGAGCATTTCGTTAATAACAAGCGTTTGAATGTTTTTGGCAGGTTTATCTGTTCAGTGCTCTTTGGATTTGAAGGTTTATGTTTGGTCAGTGTATTCTGGCCTCATGAGGCACATGCATGATGATAACTACTATTAGACACAATTTGGAGGATGCTAATCTATAGGTATAAGACTGTATTTCATGTTATCCCCATTAGTCTCACTGCTCATTGCTTCTTACTGGATAGTCTCGATCTGTAATACAAAAATGTGTCCACATCTCCCAGATAGGCCTGAACTTATTTAACCTTTAAAGGACCTGAACAATGTGGCTATGTGTGCGTGCGTTAAGCTACGTGAGTTTCTGCACTATTTGCGGTTGATTCCTCGCATGCAGACCACTCTTGTCCTCATTACTGGAAGACCCAAAAAGCCCCCAGAAATATTAACGCTCATGCAAAACCACAGACATTCAAGCCTCCTTACATTTACTGACTTGAGTAACTAAGCATTATTAATCTTTTTTAACAAAACACTGAACTCATTGTTATAAAACAGTTTAGTGAAACTACAGGTTAAGATGAATCAGATACTGTTTGTTCGAATAAACTTTCATATTAAGAATTCTGGAAGATTTATTCCCAAATTATTAACGTCAACATAAACACATATGAAAAATATTTAAAATCTTCACACAATTTCTATACTGGTGTGTCCCTAATTGACAATAATACCATCACCTATACATACTTCTAGACCACATACTGCCAGTCACTACTGCCCACTGACGAGTGTTTGTGTGTCATATGTCTGAGACTGTGTCACTTTGACTTAGTGAGTCAAACTCAGCTAAATCTTCATTTCTGCAATACTCACTGCCACCACGAAAAAACAAGCTATCCTGTCTTACACTCTCAGACTACACTTCTTTATAATGAACAAGCATTTCTGCAGTAACAGAAACAGTGAACTTGCTGCACAGACTCTTTGTCCCAATACTTACTTTTTGGCTGGACATGTAGTAACTCACAGTATCAGTCTATGTCACAGTAGTGAAGGAGTAACTAAGCTATGGCTTAATAAGGGGGAAATATTTCATTTTTTCCACTAGACTTTTTTTTTTTTTTTGGTATTTACATACATTTACAACTGCATTATACATACATGGAGATACAGTATAAGGTAGTTAGTTCCTCTACAACAACAGACATAAACTAACACCTAGAAAACACAAAACGTCTACATTTTTACAATGTTGTCAAACCGTGGTGCGGTTTACATTGTCTCAAAAAAGCTGTCACAAAGTCACTACTAATGAACACTGTTTTATGGTATTATGACTGCCTGAAGGCAACTTAGCAAAATTCAATGCATATATATATATATACCACCCTTAACTCATCTTCTGCCACAACCCTACTAAGAAGCAAGCCCCGATTTGCTTTTTAATGGTTACCATTACCGACCACTAGTTTTCTTGTAGGACACTTTTAGATCCCTTTAGAAAACAGCTAAGGCATGGAAGTCTGGGAGCACACATTATAACATCACAGAACAGTAGTGGACAGTAGGACATACACTAAACAGTATTAGTGATTACCCCAGATTACTGTCCTGTGTATAAAGCTTGATCCTCTCTTAATCTCCTCAAATAGATTTTTAATATACATATATTTTTATTGAAAAAAAGTCACTGACGCTGTGAGAGTTGATGCTAGATGAGAGTTCTTTACGAAAACTGATGCACAAAGGTTGATAAAGGGAAGAAATTAAGGACACATCATTGGGACTGTTAATGTAAAATCAAGTGATAAAAAGTTGATGTTTTAAAATCATTTTGCTTGATCACTGGTGGGCTACCCAGAAAACACTGCACGTAGACGTCCAGCTTATATTTTTATTTTAAAAAGGTACTATACCCAACCATATACAAGACTTTCTTCATCAATATAAAGAACAACTTCAACGTGAAAAGAACCATTTAAGCATGAAAATTGCTGTCAGAACGAAACCTCATGTCCATTTTTGTTGTTTCAGAATATAAAACGCCTGCTCTTTACACTGTATGCACATATACTGATGAACGGACCAAAAGAAATTACCCAAAATATCAGGTTACTCCGGGGCTTGACTGACATTGGGAGTACCTGAACAGTCCCCGGTGGGCCGCTTTGTGTGTGCGGACCCCGAACAGACCTTAAATAAAATGAATAAATTAGCATTGTAATATAGAAGTTTGCATTGGCCCACAGTATCTTTAGTGCATGGTTATCAGCCAATCACAGCAGTACTACCTTTTCAGGATAAACTGTAATCACAACTACCGCAAAAATATTAGTTTAGTAATAAGTGCAAAATTTAGAAATGCCACTAACTCCCTACTTACAGCACTACTATTTCATTAAAAAGCCACTGAATGTTAAATAAGGAATTACCTAAACTTTAAAAAAAAAAAAATGGGTGAATGTAAATGAGGAATTGGGTGGATTTATTGTGACGTTGGGTAAAACTGTGGTAAGACTAAGAGAAGTCATTCTGTGGCTTTACCTATTGTTTTTTTAACTTGACAACCAAACACAAGACTAAACTGTTATTCAGCTTCCTACCTAAACCAGAGCTGCAGTGAGTAATATAGAGAATGGTACAAGTTTCAAGAGAGGCAGTGCAATTGGCCTCAACCTTTTAACCTCAGACCACAAGTTAAACATAAGGAGCCTGATCCCCTACTGCATAAAGAGATGGTTCAGCTAAACATCTAGTTATCAGTCAATCTTCACACCCTAAAACCTCACCCTAAAAATTGCTTCTGTGCGGGTCCTGAACATTGAGAAAGAGTAGCAAAGTATAGAGTGAAACCAATGGACTACAGTCTGTAACTGTAGAACTACAAAGCACTCCTATATGGTAAGTGGAGCTGATACAATGAATAGATATTGTAGAAAAAGGAAGTAGCTTGTATGTCAAGTACAGTAAAGAAATAAAGAGCATAGTTAACTGAGGCATTATAAATGCAAAGCACTTACAACTTCTCTTCCCAAGTTATAGAATCAACCAGAGTTTAAGTAGGTTAGAGGGCAGATCAGTTATATTATTATACAGCTACACAAACTATGTTCCTAGTTAATAATAGTTAGTTATAATAATTATAGTTATAATAATAGTTAATAATAATAACAACAATTTATAGTGCTTACATACATGAAACAATTCAAAGCGCTTCAAGAAGTGGTTAAGCATGTAAACTGTCTAATAAAAAGGCAGAACTGAGACCCATAACTTAGATTAAAAAAAGAAAAAGTCCTCCTCACTGTTCCTGTAATCAAGCCAGGTGAGCAAAAGACCAACAGCTGGAAGACAAACTGGAACGTAGACCTTCTGTGATGTCTGGTTACCATCTGATTTAAGGTAACCAGTACAGGTTATTCAAACAGGGATGGTGTGCAATGCACTTTTCCTAGTATTTTATGAATGAAACCAGATGACTTTGGTGACTATGGCTCTACTACATCTTAAAGGCCACCATGAAAGCCAGTCAGTGCTAAGTAGCAATAAGATTTTCATGTTGCCCCCTATAGGCCACTGAGATGCAAGTTGCACCCTGCAGACTTATAATACCAATATGTCTAAGGCTCAGATCCTCTTGACCATTTGACTTGTCACAAAACTCTACAAACCAGCACCAGAGCAGCAAAGGTTTTGTTTACCAATTCAGTACTTTACAGCTAAGAGTTCTAAGGCTTGCATCTGATCTTTTGACCCCAGAGCCAAATATAAAGACTAAAACTTCACACTCTAATGATCCTGAGCATTCCGAATTAATTTATGCATAATAATTAAGAAGTAAACAGTAATTCAAAGCAGTTGGTATGAAATGCTCTGTTCCAGCGACAATGGTTATGAAAATGCTGCCTAATATCTAAAACAATGTTGTACGACAGCTTGGAAAAGAATTTGGTCTTATGGTGGACAGATACATGCAGGATACTGTGGGGCAAAATAGTTAATACATCTTTACATGAACTTAAAACGTTAATTAAAAAAAGGAATTCAAAAATGTAAACAGAATTCTACTTTAAAGCACGCTTATGTTTGTGAGACCAATAAACACTGCTGCAATCCAAACAGCCCACGACTTCAAAATCTGTTTATTCAATATCTGCATTACACAGAGACAGAAAATGTTTACAACATTGAGAACTTTCAAGGACTTACAAAAGTTAACTTTAAAAATATGATTGTGATAAACGTGTTCAGAAGTAAAGATCTCAGACTTGTCGTTTTTTGCCGTCAGAATGAAGAGGGAGACCAGTCCAAGGTTAAAGCTGTTTATTTGAAGAGCTTGCGGTACCAACGTTCTCACACCCTGTTCTGAACCTGATCTGCCTGGTCTAGGCTGTATGGCCTCTTTACAGGTCTGTCCCTCCATTCTCGGCGCCGGGCTGTCTCTGGGCAAGTTGTTATCTCCTAGGTGGAGGGGTTCTCGAGCCCAGGGTTGCCGGTCATAAAGGCAGCCCACTGCCGGGGATAACAAAGCCAGGACCTTCCCGTGCTTCCCTGGCCATCTGTCATTCCATACATTTCGAACAGACACGATAGTTTTTATTTTTTATTTTACCTAAATAAAATCCAACAGACTGTTAAATG
This sequence comes from Megaleporinus macrocephalus, assembly GCA_021613375.1. Taxonomy (NCBI): domain Eukaryota; kingdom Metazoa; phylum Chordata; class Actinopteri; order Characiformes; family Anostomidae; genus Megaleporinus; species Megaleporinus macrocephalus. The sequence continues at coordinate 35,471,712 of CM038704.1, read as the reverse complement.
TTGTCCTTTTTTTAAAACATGGTGCAACTACTTAAACTGAAGCACCAACAAATAAATTCTACTTACTGTAGTCTCTCTCTTGGTCTCGCAGCCTCACACTCTTTTGCACTCTCTCTCTCTCACTCACATACACACCTCTTACCTGAGTGCTGGAAGTTTCTCCAGACACAGTGCCTCTGTCACTGAGACGTGTTATCATCAGGCACATAGGACTGGTGATCATTCCACACTGATAAAAAATAGTCATGCATAAGTCACATTATTTGGGACTTATGATTAATTTAGGAAGCAAACTGTATGAGCTACGCAGACACACAATCCACACGTAGGGCTGCACAACACTGACAAAACGGGGGCACTTAATGCAACAAGTGTGTAATCAAATGTATTCAGTTGGTTTACACGACCACCAAAAAGGTTAAACTGCTAAATGTGTAATAGAGTTGCTAACTAGGAGAAAGCAGGGGGTTAGAATTAACTCAGCTAGCATGCAAACATAGCATGAACAGCTCTGTTGACTTCAAAACAGATTCAATTCTGGGCAAGTGAAGCTACACCAAAGTTTAGATGACTACCGTTGTTCTGGGGAGTTTGGATCATGTAATGCTAGCTTCGCAGACTAAACAGCTACAGAACTAAACAGTGCTGAACGTCACAGCACAGATACAGACTGACTAATTAATTAGATTACTTAGTCAAAATTTATTTGGTGCTTGTTTAAAGAAACATCCTGATGGTATCTCTGGAATGGGCTGAATCAGCAGTGGAAACATCACATTTCAGTGTTTTAGGAAACAGACTTCTGTCACTTTACAAATTAATGACTACAACAGCCAAACATTAACTGTTCTGTGGTGTCTAAAGATGAGCCTAGTTTACTTTGCAGACCAAAAGCGCCACAGCCTGCAGTACAGGCTTCCTTCTTGCTAACCAAGGTTCAGACTGATATCTGACAGCAAACAGGAACTGACTTTGGAGTAACAGCCAACATCGCAAAATGTTCTGAGAAAATACACTGGCATGTTAGCAGGTAACAGTGAGTTAGCAGTTGGTTATCCTATTTTCTCAGGGAAACTAAGAAAGGGTTTTCAGCTTTGTATGAGAGTATTTCAAAAGGCAATTTCAGAGTTACGGTTAACAATACATTGTGCAGCCCAACAGTAACATGCTGTTGATGCCACTCACCCTTACAGACATTTCAAACGTAGAATATTTTAAAGTCTGAATGTCCGATAAGGTTTTCCCATGCAGAAAATGATCAAATCTTTAAATGTTTGAGACGGTTATAAGACTTGCTTGGCCTTTGAGCACAGATAGAGAATGCTTTTAACAAGAACAGGCAAACAAAATTGGCAACTAAATGAGCAAATTATTTTATTACCTTAAATTTTACAAAAGTGCTATGTTTTTTTCACAACCAACTTGCCTCACGACCTGCTCCACCGCTCAGGGAACACACCCACACACCCACACACCCACACACACACACACACACACACACACACACACACACACACACTTAACACAGAAAGAAAATCAAGAGGAGAAATGAAATTTAGTCGTTTTATTACAGTCTATGTTTCAAAAAAGAAAAACTGTTCAAACATACACCCATTTTTACTTTTTACTGGAGTTTTAAACCCTGAATTAAGGAATGATACACGCACAATAAAAAAAAAAACAAAAAACAGAACATTCTGAAGCCCTCACCGATCAAACGATGGGGACACAAAGTCCAACAGCACGCTAACATGCTGCGAAGGCTTCACAGACAAATAAAAACCAAAGCAAAGTAAGGATCATTATTACGGGGGACTTGCCTTGAAGTTTATGTCGCCAGCGGCTTCAAAACATTATGAAGCACTGTTTAAAACACTGTACTTGTACAACCTGAATAAAACACAATAAGAAAAAAAAGCCACATGTATCAACCGCAACATTGATACCGTTCCATTCTTTTTAATTCTTAGTGTGTCAAAATGTCCCATGTGGTGTTGTCTTCGTCTGTGGATGGATATACAGCTTTTTTTTTTTTTGCGTATATTAACAGCACTCTACATGAGAAAAGATGGGTCACCTCCAAGCCAAACGGCCTGCAGCGACGCCTCAGTATCGGCTGCCCGGAGACATGACGGGCGGTCGCATACCCATGGGGGGGCCGCCCTGGAATGGGGGCACCTGGCCATATGCAGGCATCCCACCTGCCATATAACCTGGCATGCCCTGAGGAGGTGCCCCATACTGACCTAGAGGAAAAATAAGAAAACTGTTAATATTGTTAGTTTTTACCAAGTACTTAAAGGTGCATATCAAAAATGATTTGCCAAAAAAAAAAATTCTAGGTTCTGCCGGAAGACCATTTTATAGGCTTCTAATACAGTTTACTTCACTTCTTGAAATAAGCATCGGTACAAATAATAAAACCTTTTGTGATCCCATAATCATTCCAAAAAAAAAAAAAAAAAAAAAAAAAAAAAAAAAAAAAAAAAAAAAAAGGCCAAAAAAAGTTGCACAATAATATTTCCTGAGCTTTTGCATTAACAATGGAGTCAAGGTCTGGACTCTGTGCTAGCCAGTTCATGTATAAAAAGCATTCCTCATGTTCCATGAACCACTCTTTCACAGTCTGAACCCAAAAAAACTCAGCACTGTCAGCCTGGAATAAGCCAGTGCCATGATAACAGTGTTTCAGTACATTCGAGTGGTTAACTGACTATTATTACTTAACGTCCCTAAGACTCAACCTGGCAAACAGTTATAACACGTTTTCCAGAGGCCTTTACAGTGAAAACCATGCAGGACGAGTGCATTACTTCACACACTTCTCTTCATAGCCTGGCACGCTTATTGCACTGTAATATGAGTAAATCTGGACGCATCAGACAGCATAACTTTTTTTCCTTTCTCCAGAGTCTAGTCTTTATACTTCCTACCAAACTGCAGCCTTGTTCCTGATTAGTCTCCCGAACGACCACACAGTTGTTAACACTCAATCCTGTTTTGGTCCTACTTTTGCTATTAAACACATAAAAAACAAATAACCACCATTTTAACAAAGTACAACTCACCATGCATAGGGTGTCTAACAGGCGGCTGTTGGGGCGGCATGGGCCCACCTGCTTTATTGGAGTTGACCGCTGCAGCAGCAACAGTCTGCCCAGGTCTAGGGATTAACCGCTGATACCTAGGCAGCTGAGCTCGTCTCTCTTCCTACAGAAACAAAACACACAGTGGAATCAGTGGACTGCAGACAGGAGCGTGCCCTTCTACTCGAACAGGGGCATGAAAGTGCATCCATTCACATGCATTGAATATTATTATTACAAATGTTACTTATTAATCACATTAAATAAAGGGTCTGTCATTTTATTATGGCCATATATATATAGTTTTATTAATCTCATCTAGACAGAGGTTTACAAACATTAAACCAATTTGTATATTTAGAGTATTATAATTATAACTACTACACCCATTTACTAAAAGGGTTTTAATTTAATTCCTATGTGAGGTCAGAAATTTATAACCCTCTGATATTAAATATTACTTACATATTAAAGCTTTACATTTTTTAAACCTCCAAAAAACATTACTTATTAGTACTTAGTACTTATTACTTACTGTCAAAAAAGAGGATAATCACAAAAGCCACTCGAGCACTTACCAGCGAGATATCCTCATCAGGGTGCATCAACTTACTGGTAGCACTGCCGGTGGACAGCGTGGCGGGTTTGCTGGACACTGTGGCAGGGGGTTTTGCCACAGTGCTGCTGGCAGGGCCAGCAGGCGAAGAGGTAGCAGAGGGCTGAGTGTAGGCCGGGAACGTTGGTTTAGGGGGCTCAGCACTGGTGGAGGGGGGACCAGACACTGTCTGCTGAGCCTAGGGGACAGGGCCAGATGTTTAGGATAAAACCATAACTGGGTGCAGAGCAGACTAGAGCCCTGTTGATACTTGCATAAAAATACAGCACAAGACTTAAGTTAAATGTGAATGCAAACAATTTACTTGCATTAAACCTAGGACAGTTCCTAGGACATTACTTAATGTCTAAACAATCCTTTTTCTAGCCAAGTCTTTTATTTTGGAAAATGTGGAAAGGCAAGGGGAAGCATGCTGCGCTGGCAGGAAATCACCTCCTGTTCAACAGGATTTTAAGGCAAATATAAATGTCTGCAGTAACATTAAGGGGCCGCTACCATACAAGTAAAGCTGAGGAAAATCTGAACTGTGAGCAAAATATACTTAAAGACTTTCTATATCATACCAAAATGAACAATGAGAGAGAAAAACCTGGCTGAAGAAACACAGTGCAGCTTAGCCACAAGGAGTAATGAAATACCCTTTATGAAGTTTCTCCTTCTGAGCACTGAACATCATGAGCTACAGAACATGCTGATGCCTAAATTACATCCTTCTTACTATAAGGCAGTTAAGTACTCTTATATTACCTACAACATTGTTGCTCGATGCACATTGTCAGGCCAGAAATGTATCAGCAAAGAAACTATGTCCAAATCATTTTGATGTGTATAAAATAAAGCATGCATAAGAATAAAAATCACTTTGTTAGAACGTAGTGGGGTGTAAGAAAACATCCAAATGTAGAACATCACAATATTGTTTAATGATACTGTATCGAACAATTAGCAGTTTACATGTAAAGATTCCTGGCAGAGAGTAAATTATCGTATTCCATGTGTGTTGTAGTCCATTTTAACATAAATAAGCAGCACCAGGGGAACATTACTATTTGTAAGCATTGATAAACCTGTGCTTATACTGGTGTGTTTTTATAGTAGGATTTTAAAAATAGTACTTGGCTTGCAATATTGCAATATATTGAATTGTGACAACTATCACGATCTATTGTATCGCCAGGTTCTTGCCAATACAGAGCTCTAGTATGTAGAGCAATAAACCAACCATCCATCCAACATCTTTCGCTTTATCCCGCTAGTCTGGGTCACAGGGGGGCTAGTGCCAATTCCAGCGTCATCGGGCAAAGGCGGGGTACACCATGGATAGTTTGCAAATTCATCGCATAGCCAACATTCACTCACGCACACACTTAGACCTAATGGGCGATTTAAAGTGACCAGTCAACCTAACATGGATGTGTTTAGACTGTGGGAGGAAACCGGAGTACCCAGAGGAACCCCACTCAAGCACAGAGAGAACATGGAAACACTACACAGAACGGCGCAGACCGGGAATCAAACCTGGATCGTCTTACTGTGTGGTGACAGTGCTGACCATTTCACCATTGTGCTGCCTAGAGCAATAATTATTTCAGAAAAAATTAGATTTATGCTGTACAATCTGCTTCCTCTGCTAAAAAGCAATATTTATCTTGTTTGATGCCACAAAAGAGAAAAAAAACTCTACCTTTAGTCACTGATTGACCAGAGGCTAATCCTGATGGGTCCATTAGTTGAACTGAAATCCCAAACTTACCATAAATTGCCATGGCAGTTTATTCTGCTAAAGAATTATATCTTCACAAAATAGAAAATGCAGGATTATACACGAATAATCTCAAAGTTAGCCATTAATTTACTGTACCTGAACAGCGCTAGGAAAGAGGGGTTTGGCAGCAGTGGACTGGGGTACAGGTCCTGCCGGTCTGGCTGGCACTCCTTGAGTCACGATGGGGGCTGCCTGAGCCATCGGGGGCATCCCTGGCCTGGCTACGTGAGGAGGCATACCTGCAGAAGACAAAACATACATTTGACTGTAATACCACATCACCAGATCCCCCCAATGGCTCTCAGTTTATCTCATATGTCACAGCTCAGACAGGGCCATGGTCTTTTACCTGGGGGCATGCCTGGCATCATGGGGGGCATTCCAGGCCCTGGAGGCATCATTCCTGGAATTGGCATCATCCTGAAAAAACAGCCAGAGAAACAAAGGGCATTAAGCTTCCAAAACAAAGCACAGAGGTTTGCTTTAAAAACTTTTAGGACAGCAGCTAAAATATTAAAACAGTCGTACAACCACCTACCCTGGTGGCAGGCCTGGCATAACTGGGGGCATTCCCGGCATCATTGGTGGCACACCGGGCATCATATGGTGCATACCTGCTCACACAACCATGTACAGAAACACTATCATTAACATTTTAGCTCACAAAAGATCACAGCTGTGCAGGACAAACTAAATACAGAGAACCGTGACTGCATCCAACAACACTGGATTATTAATTAAGAGATACAGCACATTTCAATTATGCTTTGTCTGACAGTGAGTTAATGTTTCAAATGATATTCCACAACAATTTCCTATATAATGGGAACTTTCTAAAAGGCAGTTTTTAAAGGAGAAGGTCTGGTTCCATTCATCAACACTATGAGCAATTCTGACCCTAGACTTTCTACTTCATATCAAAACACTCCAAATGACTTACACAGAATCAGGAAAAAAAAGTCACAAAACCTCCATTGTCTGGGGGTGAATGAATTGGGCAAAATCAAATTTTTCCCCAACCAATATTGCAATTTAAATTGTGATTCTTTCTATAAATTAAAGTCTGTGCCTTTAATTACCAAAGAAAACCAGCATGACATTTTACTGATTTACAGCTTTATACTAGCAGTGCACCAGTCTGCACTTAGCTGTGGTTGTTAAGTCACAGCACAGGGCAATTTGGTTGCTCTTTGTAACTCATCTACAAGCGGATTTCCATATTAATGTCTTATAATGTGCTCTACATTTTTTTTATCTATTACTAAAACTGTCCTAATGGGAAATGAAAAGTAAAAATATTTTGAACTGCTGACTTTTAAAGCTTGACCCACCTGAGAAGTTTGCAGGGGGCATGCCAGGCGCTCCATGAGGCACACCAGGCTGTGCCATTGGGGGCATGTAGGCCGCCTGTGGCTGGGCAGCGGTCTGTGGAACTGCTGAAGGCCCGGCTTCATCTTCGTCGTCGTCCTCATCTGAATCCTCCTGGTTCTGTTTTCTCTTCTGGCTTTCTGTTGAAGTAAAATGTGAAAAATACAAAAATTAGAGCCTGCTCAGAGCATTACATTAAAATATCATACACTACATTTTATTTCCCCATACCTTGAGATTTTTGTTCTAGTACCCGTCTTCGTTCTTGCATGTCTTTCTCTGGAATGCCTTCCATGCCATAGATTTCCAGCTCTATGTCTGTTCTGCCTGGTATTGCATTTGGAACCCCATCTATTGTTTCTTTGTGCACCTGGAAGGACGTTAATTTGCTGTTAAAATCTCAGTGTCTCCCCTCATTTCAACAAATACATCACGCAAAAAGATGTGCCTCACTCACCTGCATACAATGTATAGCTAGTCCAGGTCCTGTGTACAGTTTTTTGTGACATATGTGACATTTGAAGTGTTTTGCTTTTTGATGTTGGATTAAGATCTTCTCGTCATCAAAGTCTCTGTTGCAGTACCTTGTGTAAAACTGATTAAGGGGTATAATCACAGTCATGGAGAAACTAAAACTTTAGTTAAACACTGACAAACGTAAATGTTTATATTTATGTGGTAAAGCTCTCATTTAAGTCTATGGATAGCATGCCAGTCTTAGAAAGGATTTTCAGTGTTGAACCAACATTGACATTGTAATTTAGTCCAACAAGTTATCTTATTCAGTGGGTACCTCTAAAGGAAAATTTCACAGATTCTTCAAATTTTCTGCATAATTTGGTCATAAATATATCATATCGAATGGCCACTGGTAATTCCCACTCCTACTAGTCATAAACAATTCCATTATTTCCTCTAAATTATCACCCACTAATAAAAATTATAAAAGATATCAGTTGCCATAAAGTCTACATAATTAAACAATGAAGATCTAAACAAAGCCATTTAGAGTGATTTGTTGTTAAAAGCTTTATTCTAGAGAAACGTGCTAAGCCTGAACTGTTAACAGTGGTGGTGAATGCAACCAGACCTGCACCTCTTAAAAATCCCTCACATTAAATTATTACATGAAATGGTTATAAACATACTGCCTGATATCTGAGACGTTTTATTACAGTTTTGAGAAGATTTTGGTCTTAACACCTATTCTCGGTGGAGAAATACACGACGCCTGCCGCGAGATAAACTAGTCCAGAAAGAAAACTTTGTATTTAGGATTTTCCGTTAGTTTACCATTACCAGCATTCAGTATAAAACTCAGGAGACACGTTTAGGTTAATTGGTGGTTTTGGATAGTAAGTGATAAGGTTATATTTGTGCCGTAGACAGGGTGACTCCTGGTTTCCATCAACCTCATCACTGTTTACATCTAACACACTGAATCATAAAGATATTTTGGAAAATTTGTGAAATTTCCCCGGTAACGAAAAGTGTTTCGTTCAGATCAGTTATTTCTCTACAAGAACAAAATATTAATGATGGTAACAGTAAAACTACAGTGCAGCGATAGAGATTACTCAAAACGTGACCGGTGATGTAACTCTGTTAGCTTTAGCTTTAGCGTTAGCGTTAGCGTTACCTCAACAAACTGGGCAGCATTAAGCGGGTCTATCTACAAACCTGGACGTTTCTAACACCTTCCAGTGTTTACAATTCATCCCAAAATCCCTCATTAGTGGTTTGTCGCCCACTTTAGTCATTCACCAGCGTTAAACAAATACACGTAGTTAACACGTCCAGGATATGTTGCTGCTTAGCCGCTGTGCACATATGCTCAACTTCCGCCTTTCTAAACATCTTCTACAATCAACAAACCGCACAAAGGATACCAGCACCAGGGCTTCAGCTGCTTCTTCTTCTTTCTTCCCATCCTGTCTGTGACGATCAAAAAACACTCTGGCCAAATAAATTTACTCGAAACTCACCGCCCGAAGCTCCACACGGACTAAAATGGCGCGGGACAGCCTCTGTCTCTTACCCACAATGCCCCGCCGTGTAGCCGACAAATGGGTGCGTCCCAATCCCAGCGTCGCTCTTTGGTGCTGACTGAAGAGCGGAACGGGCGCGTCTCATATCCTCCCCTTTGTTAGAGCCCTAACTAGGGACGGAGGGAGGCTGCTCTGATTAGTAAAAATTCGTGTTTCACACAGATACACATATATGTACGGAAGCCCTAAAGCGTCGAAGATTGCAAACCGACAAATTAAAAACAAACCTTAAAAAACGGAGTAGGCCCACAACACCACAACAGGCTTTTAACTCTTAACTGCTGTAGATGAGATTAAGCCCTGTCTTCAGCGTACCTTGACAGAGCACCGGATAGTCTTAAAAAAAGTGTTTCTCAGTGCATTTTGAGGAAATACTGTGTTGTATTGTTCAAACCCGTTAGTCATAAGAAGAGCTGAAAAAGGCCTGGATGTACGCTTGTTTTTGATCACTTGCCTGCTGCTGAACTTGTAAATTCGGACAATCGGGGACCATATATATATATATATATATGGTCACGAAACAGGTTTTCATATACGCTGCTCACACTTAAGCTTGAGTTGGCTCCACACATGATTCTCTGTACTTCTTGTGGTAGTTACCAATAAATATGGACAGGAAACATTAAAGCCAACTTAGCTGCTTGTACTTTAAGTTGAAGTTGAAGGCCTATAAAATACCTTTACATTTAATTCTGAAATGTATTCCAAACGTTAAAGCCCACACAACATAGAACTAGTCTGGAATCTAAAAAATTTTGTTGTCAGAACAAAATCTGACATCTCCATAAAAGCAACTTTGCAGGACTGTGTGTTGGTCCATTCACCATGACATTAGGACCCAGTCTAAAGGGCAGTCGAGAATTTAAATTGTTTTTATATTAATTTGTTTTATTCTCACGCTACAGCATGATATCTATATTGTGTTTGATGCATGTTTAAATATATTACAGAGACATTAATAGCCAATCATGCCTCTTCGAATCAACCGTTTTAAACACTCCTCAACTAAGACTCCTTTAGAAATGCACTAAGAAGGCTGCATGTATGCTGGTTCTAAAACAGCAGAGGGCGGTCTTACTCTAATGAATGCAAGGCAAGGTTGCATTTGAAAACCAACAGCCTATATTACACAGAAACAGTTCTGCATCCTTAGTCAGAGACACTATTGACCTTTTTTCCAGTAACCTGGAATATACATCATAATCTCAGGATGTTATGATCTGCATCATAATTAATGACATTCATTAAGTTCTTTTTTTTAAAATGCTCTTACAAAAGAGCTTAATGATTGTAAAGCCTTTTAAAAAATCTTACAACCCTCTTCTTGTAAAATACCTAAATACATAAATAAATAAGTAAATAAAGTTTTTTTGGGGGACAAAGTATATAGAGTGAAGAGGTCCACACAGCACTGCCATTTGTGCATACTTCTCATTTTTTACCTTTTTGCATTCATTCACTTCTTAAAATAGAACAATAGAAACCTAAACGCCTGTTTTTGCCAGGTCAGAGATCCCAAAGGGGAAAAAACACACAAATAAACAGTAAAATTACTGCTGATAAAGTTTTCAACAAAACACGAAGACAAGGCATTTTCTTTTCCATCATCATAAAACTGTTTAATGTACTTTATATTTACATATCAAATCTACAAAATATGCACATGTTAAAATATATTCAGTGAGCATCCTTTCAGTGAGCACTGTAACAGCCCTTAGTGCATAGCCTCGGATCATCACTGGGTACAGTAGCCAGGTTAGCACAGCGCTGCACGCTAACGCAGTAGATTGGCATTTCAAAAGTTAGCTTAAACACTTAAGGTTAAAATATTTCCACATCTCCTCTGAGCACAGACAGCAGTGTAACATGAGGTCGAAAAGCACTCGATACTTGAGCGTTTAATGGTTGAGGTTATTTGGGGTTTTGCTTTCTTTTTTTTTTCCTGTTGGCTTGCTAGCTATCAGAAAAAAATGGTAGTTATATGCTATAGTTTGACAAGGCTGTATGTGTCAGCCTTGCTTTGTACTTTTTGGTAACGTTTCTTTTACGGTCACTTAAGTTTTATGTATTAACCAGATAAGCGTGTGGTACAAACACCAAAGTACTAGGTAATTAGTTGGGTTAACTTGATAGTATGTTTCAAGCCTGTCTAAATTACACTGAAATACTTTGCTTATTAGTAACACTATACTAATAATGGACAGGGCCTCCCTTTTACTCTTTATAGCATGGATTCCACACGATATTCTGGTCCATGTTAACATGACTGCAGACTGATTGTGCTGATACTTCTGTTCCACCACATCTCAAAAGATTCAGATCCGGTGGCTGGAAATGCCACTTAAGAACACTGAACTCATCAGCATGTTTATAAAACCAGTCTGAGACAGCTTTTGCATTGTGATATGATGCATCGTCATGCTGGAAGCAGCTGTTAGAAGATGGTAAGTTAGGCCAGGGACGCACATGCTTAACAATAGTACTCAAACAATTTGTGGTCATTTGAGCGATGATTGATTGGTGTTAACGACCCAAAGTGTGCCAAGAAAACATTCCCCACACCATTACACCACCAGCCTAAACTGGTTGAGTCCATGGATTTAATGCCAAATTCTTGTCTTACATTATGTCCAATTCAGACAAGGCTACGTTTTCCTGTATTTATCTGTCCAGTTTTGGTGAGCCTGTCTCCACTACAGCTTTCAGTTCTCAAGAAGTAGAACCAACATGGTTGGACATTCTGAGACGATTTTCTGCACCAAAACTTCAGACTTGTTGTCAGCTGGAACCAGTATTGCCATTCTCCACTGACCTCTGGCATCAAAAAGGTCCACAAAACTGCTGCTTGCTGGATGTTTTCTGCTCTATTTCGAGTAACTCTGGAGTCTGCTCTCCCAGGAGCTTAGAAGTTAACAGAAACACTATACTAACTACTGTTATTTAGTTAGACTGTCTTTGTAGATGTCATCATTTTACCCAAAATAATTACACAGTACTTGGGAGTTTGCATGGCACCCAGTTATTACTTAAAAGCTGTTGGGCCCTTTATTGTAATTTAGTTAGCCTCATAGTTATCTGGTTAACACTTACAACTTGGCAGACTGTGAAAGACGATGTTACCCTGTTTTATTGTTTCTCTGTTGTGCTAAAATGGTTGTGCATAGACCTAACAGGAGCTGATCTTACATCAGGCATGGAGGCTCAACAACCAGTCTGAATTTACACTAGCACCATCTATATAGAACACAGACACACATGTACATACACATACATACACTTCATTAATAAGGGACTTCACACGCCACCGAGATATCTCTGACACAGTCACGGTCTGCCAGACAACTACAGCTATAAAAAGATATATGCCGTTTTACATTTATACTGTATGTATCTGCTGAGCAATGTGGTGAAAAAAGCCAGTAGGTTACATTCACTGTTGTTAAAGGGGCAATCCAGCCTAAAGCTAGCATTTGTTGGCATATTTGTCATGTTGCATGGCATTCAGTAGCGCAGCGCTGCATTCCTTAGCCTCATTGGTAAGACAGAATTCATGTTTTTGTGTCCTTTTTGTACTTTTGTCCATTAATGTTCTCTTCCTACAAAACCCAGCATGGACTGAGCAAATATGTAATACTGATATAAATATTGGTGCATTCTACTTGAACTAGAAAGCTGTAATATCTCCTTGACGTGTTGACCATCACATCCTGGTCCCAGCCAGTACAGCATTGGCTAAGGCTCTTGTTACTTGAACAGATCTGAGTCCAAAAAACAACTCAGATATTAAATGGCTGCAGTTGATAAAGTAAGTAACAATTCTTAAATGAAGGAAATACCTGGTACCAGTGGACTCCAAGGTTAGTGTTTATGTTAGCAACTTCGCTTTAGCTGGGCAACACAGAGAAACAGTTTACTGCCAAAAAAGATATGGGCTCATAGCAAGAAACACCTATTCAATCCATATCTGATATCAGGGGTGTCTACAAGAGGCTAGTTCGACTTTTGCCAGTGGATGCTAATGTTAGCTAAGTTAGGTAGGTTAATGACTCTCACTGGCACCAATCTCACCTTATCAACTGCAGCCAGTTCCTCTATTCTTTCTCATCACAAGAAAAGTGGCAAAATGATAAAGAACACAAGGACGATTCATCGTCCAAAGGGTGTTTTCTGTGTCTTTAAACTGGAAAATCTGTGGAACCACTGTGGCACCACTATATGAGGTGAGTAGGAATGTTTACAACCAGATGTGGTGACATTTTTCTAATTTGGTCGGAATGCCCCTTTAAACGGACCAGACTGCTTTTTTAAATCAAAGATGCAACTTTAAGCTGGGTTTCTTTCTTTGTTGGTATTAATATTTGTTGAACTTGTTGCCATTTTTTCCTTTTTTTTTGTTTGGTAATGTTAAAATAGGAACAGAACACTGAAGGTACAGTAGCACACACTCTCTCTCTCTCTCGTCTCATTTTGCATGACTTATAAAAATATAACGTTCACTATAAAGTCAAGCTTAGGAAAACCTGACTGTTTCCTGTAGACTAACTAACACAAAGTCACACATATTTGTAGCTGAACCCTTTCAAGAGTAAATGAGCACTCTATGTGCTAAAGTGTGCTTCCTCTTTGAATACTGAATATTAGAGCAAGCTCAATAACCTACTGTTGGAAAGAGAAGTCCAAGATGCATGTAGCTGGGTGGCTCAAAGACGACTAAAGGCTAGATATCTCAGCTAGCAGCAGTGCTAACTTGGTTAAATAACTTCTCACTGTTTTCTAAGAGAGTGGCTTAATTTCTGTTCAAACGGGACTCATTTTTCATGATGTGGAGGCCTGGTAATGTAATTTTTCCTAAGGATGTCTAATGTTTAGGACTCTCACTGATTTACAGAGACTGGAACAGCTACTCACTTTACACATTCCCAACTTTCTATCTACCAAGCCGTCTAGAGCGAATACATTAGCATTTCCATTGACTCGAAAGTTTATAGTCAACAATCAACATTACTGCATAAAATCAACCATTTCTGTCCCTTGATAGCAGGAGAATAGCCGACCACTGTTGGCCCGCTAACAGCAAAGCTGGCCGTCCACTGCCGTTTTACTCAGCGTTTTCCGGGCAGTCTGCTGGTGGTTTAGCAGAATATTACACAAAGTCCCAATTTTTTTTCTTAATTTCTTCCAAAGTAGTTGAATAAATAATTTTTCAGTGTTAGCAACAGCGTTTTCTCTGTGCATTTAATAATTTGGTAATATAATCTTGCACGCAGGAAAGTAATCTAGGTGGTTGGAGGGTGGCGTTGACCTTATCAACCAAATATGCTTGCTCCCTGGGTCATTTTAATGTTCAGAATTGTGCATTTGAGGAATGACAGACCCTGAAAGCAGTAGGACAGCAGCCAGCTAAGCCCATCTAAACTAAGCCCATCCGACCTGTATTTTGCTACCATGCTAACTAGTGTAAGCTACAGTTTTTAGTCATGTTAGCAGATTAGCAAGGTTCTTGTATTACATCACCTTTTTGCTGTTTTTGTCGTTTGTTTCTCAACTTTAACATTCAGTTTTGCTGCATCTCTTTGTTTTTTCTTGGACAGCACACGACAATGATGCAGTTTAGGCACTGACACAGATGGTGCCACAAATTGGAGGACTGAGGTACTAGGCATTTGGTTCTCAAGCCACCATCAACCAAAACAACTGGTCAGGTAGCAACATACACACAAATACACCCAACATACACACACACACAACCCCCCAGTCCCTCAGGCTTGCTCTTTTTCACGGTGCTGGAGGTAGCTTGACGTCCAGCAGGCTGTAGGCGAAGATGTTCCAGAAGATCCCACAGAAGACGAAGAGCGCATAGACGCAGAAGAAGATCCAGAAGAGAGACTGCTCCTGCAGCCGCTGCTCATAGTTCTGCAGCACCACCACCCCCAGCGTCAGCCCCACTACCACCCCACCAAGGTGGGCCACAAAGCTGGGGTTGGGACACGGGGGGAAGGCTGGGGGGTAAAACCTCAGCCACACAGCTCGGCCAAACTCCACACTCACTGAGCAGCAGGAAAAACAAGGAGGATAATTACAGAGAGAGATTATTATAGACAAAAAACAAAAAAAGAAGTTTTCATGTATGATCCCTGTAGTAAACTTTGTTGTGAGCTTGTGAAAGTACCTTCTATGCAAATTTATCACATTATCTCATAAGTATTTTTTCTCATAAGTATTTTTGAGCATGTGAAAGAATCTCACAAATATGTGAAATTACCTGTATTATCATGGTTTTTAAAAGAGTAAGTTTTATAGTATATCACAGTGTATATATATATATATATATATATATATATATATATATATATATATATATATATATATATATATATATATATATATATACCGGCTTATTCTACTGTCAGGTATACATGGAATATAAAACATAAAGGCTTTAAATGAAGGCTTTGATTACTATAGGATTTAATTTGTCCCACAAAATTACACTATACTGTTGTTGAAAAGTGGACGACTGTACATAGCTCTATTTCCAGTTTGCTTCTGTGTTGTTGCTATAATGTTGGAATCGCAGTTTGGCTGAAATATTTTCTCCCTGGTAAGACATACCTCGTATCCAGTGTTTTAGTTATTGCTCTGAACCCGTCTCTCTCAATAGTCTGTAGTGGGACCTTGTCCTTGCATAGATGGATTGTTACTGCATATGTAATGTCGTTCCACCGCTAAACTGCAGACATAGCTTCTCTTCTTTTGCATCTCCAGTCTCACTTTCTTTATCCTCCATCTGTTTTCTACTCCTTAATCTACAGTAGCGACAGGGCTTCTCCCAGCTGTTAGCCTACAGACTCTTATGCTACCTGGCTAGCTAGCAAGTTGTACCCTGTATGCCGTTTGGTGGTGTCATTCCATGCAGCACTCTGCAGCAAACAATATTCTATCATTTGCTGCCTGTTGACGCGTTACAGCTGTTTTGTAGCTATGCTGCAGTATGCTGGTATATGAAAAATTCATACTGGAGGGAAAATTAAAACCAGTATACCGGATGAACTGGTATACCGCCCAGCACTATTTGTGAGTATGTTAAAGTACCTCATGAGTATGTGAAAGTATTCTGGGTATGTGAAAGTAACTCACATACACAGGTGAAATAAGCGGCTAAGTATGTTAAAGTAACTCATGAGTATGTGAAAGAGAGTTTGAGTATGTGAAAGTGTTTCTTGTGAGCATACTTATACATCTTGAATATGTGAAAGTATTTGAATATGAGAGGACTCACAAATGCATGAAAGTATTCTTGCATTAACAGGATTAGACAAAATTATCTAATTAGTACTTTGGGGTGTGCAAAAGAATACAGAGAGTAGCCAAAAGCATCTCATGACAATTAATCAGCATGTGAAGGTGAGCATGTGAGACTTCAAGAGCAATGGAAAGAACAGTGTGATCACGTAAAAGTGTTTTGTAAAAACAACAAAAGCATCTTGTGGTTTGCATCTACACTGTGCATTCTAAAATAAACAAAAAATAGATGAACAAACAGACTTACTGCAGACCAGAGCCATGGCCATCCGGAAGAGCTTAAACTGACATTTCATCCCCGACCAGTTCTGTATAAAGAGATACAGAGAGAAAAAGAATGAGTAAGAATGGAAAAGTGTCATGACAACACGTCTTGTAGTATTTTAATCTGTTACAATGACTCTGTGGATCATATGAACATTATAGAGCCTTTTTAAAATAAAACAGTAGAAACCAAATCGCCCCCTAGAGTTCCTGTAGTTTATTACAATCTGTCAGAATGACTGTGTGGATCATACGAACATTCTGTAGCGCTTTTGTTTCTAAGTAAATGGCACGTTTCACCATAATCAAATTTGTCAACAGCTAATCGACTCTGCAGCCTATTCTGTTCTGTTCCGCACTGATAGTGTAGGAGATTTGGAATGCTGGTGATACAGTATGAAACCTGAACCCTGATCCCACAGTGCTGCTGACATGCACACTCGGAGTCTCGGCGTGGGAATCGCTGAGCTGGGAGGGCAGAGAGAGCACAGCACTTTCTGAACGAGCATGTTAATATTTGATGATGTGAAAGAGCTATTATACGGTCAGTCCAGCACAGCGGGGGGCACTCAAGGTCAGAGCCCAGGGGCATCGTGGGAATGTGGGGAAGACCTCTGAGGAAGAGTGTGAGTAAAATAAAGATGGTTT
Source organism: Megaleporinus macrocephalus (assembly GCA_021613375.1). NCBI lineage: Eukaryota > Metazoa > Chordata > Actinopteri > Characiformes > Anostomidae > Megaleporinus > Megaleporinus macrocephalus. The sequence goes on along the minus strand of CM038704.1, from coordinate 35,454,615 downwards.
TGTATTACAAATAGTCTCAAGACTGCTACTGAGCAACAGCTACTTCACTGCCTGTCATGCATGATGCTGCCAAGTTTTTTTTTTAACAAACATATAACATGATATATATATAACATTCATATATGTTTAATGTTTAAGGGGTGTTATATACAAAATACAGTCAGAATACATTTTTACATGACCCTTTTTTTAATATTGTTTTATCCTTTTTGAACCCATATATGTAAATAAGCCATGGTCTAATCAGCTAGTCTGTATTGTACTGTGTATATAACCATGGGCTTAAACGTGGAAGAAACTAAATAAACGTCTGACTAAAATTTCCAGAGATCTGAAAAAAAACAGACAGCAGGAACAACACTCAGCAGGAACAGGTGGCGCTAACCTGCTGTAAACTGAATGGGTGGAGCTAATTTGAATAGATGGGGCTAAACTGCTGTAGGCTAAAGGGGTGGGGCTTAATATCTTTATGATGAATGGGTGGGGCTAAATGGCTATATGCTGAATGCATTGGGCTAAACTGCTGTAAACTGAATGGGCGGGGCTAATCTGCCATAGGCTGAATGGGTGGGGCTGAATAATTGTAGGATGAATGGGTGGTGCAAAAATAGTGTAGGCCGAACGAGTGGAGCTAAACTGCTATAGGCTGAATAGATGGGCCTTAACTGCAGTAGGCTGAATGCATGGGGCTAAACTGCTGTAGACTAAACAAGTGGCACTAAACAGCTTTAGGCTGAATGAGTGGGGCTAATCTGCCATAACATTGCCATGAAAGACCACTTTTGGACAATCTAAAGAACCGGGCTTTAAAAAGACATTTCTGAGTGCAAAAAAAATTAGTTACAATTTTTAAGATGTTTGTTCTACCCCAGTTTCCAGGGCTCTGCTTAGAACCTTTGCATTATATGGAGGTTCTTCAAAGATGCGTTTCACACTTTCATCTCATTTACAAAAACATTTTGCCAACAAACATCTATTAATGGGTCCTTTAGGTAATAAACTCTTTTTGGCACCTTTATTTTTAAGGGTTATTTAAACACGGAGATGTTGGTTTTCCTTGATGTGGCCACTTTAAAAATGAAGAAAGCTACAAAACAGTCAGATGCTGACAGGTATGAGCACACACAGACCATGTGACTAGGGATGAAAACATGATGGAATGTGTGGAATGTGTGAGACTCTCTTGGATCTGAACTCCACACTTTAAATCACAAAACCTCGACAGTGGCTCACAGTCACGCTCCAGGACAGCATCCTGAAAACTGAACAGTCACAAAGAGACTCTCTGTGTGTCCCAATTCCAGTACTAGGCATTACATTCTTACACTATATTTAAATAAATTGAACTTTAATTATCCCTGATGTGTAATTGTTGGCAGGTGGGCGTTACGGTGGGTTTTTAAAAGTCTGAGATCAGTGGTGAAAATGCTTACAGTTTACAATCTGTTCCAATTTAATACAAGCATTTTCACCAAGGACCACCAACCCAGTAAGTTCTGGGATTTGAACTTGCTGATCTCACTTACCACAAGGCTGCCAGTCACCTCACAGATATGCGTTTTTTGCAGGATGTCGACAAGGTGTGACACTGTAAGCCAACAGTCTTATATAGTATACATTGTAGAAATGGACCGATCAGCGTTTTTCGGGCCGATTCCGATCGCCGATCACCTTTCAGCGCGATCGACCGATAGCCGATACCGATCGAGGGCGGGGCTATTAGACACGGCAGGGCTACATATTATTAGCACAAGCACGTCATGAAACAAGGTGGAAACTGGTTTATTACCATTTTTAACGAGCTCATGTGACGAAGCATAATATTTTTAACTAAATTGGAAGTTGGTCTATGTGGGAGTAAACCGCTTAATACAGCTCCGGAAGAGCGACATCTGAAAAGTATTTCTACTAGGAAAGGCAGAGCGTGGATCCAGGTGGAATATTAAGCAGCAGAATGAACGTCTTCTACAGCCGAGAAGAGCTGCTTATCTAGAACTATAAACTCAATCACTCTGGCTGTGGTTCTTTAGCTCGCTGGCTGTTGCTGCTCTGTACTTTTCGTACCGGTCAGACCTGGTCTGCGCGTGCTAGCTCCGCTGTTTGCTGATACTCACTGTATTCAGCTGCGCGGTGTACGCGCCGTATCAGATTAGTAGTGTTAAATGTCTTTGTCTTGGTTCCCCCGCGAGAGACGCTGTTTTTACTAATTTTACAGATGTTACAAACTGCCCTGGATGAGTCTGAGTCACATACGGTAACAAACTGCCAGACGGACGATGTTTTCTTTCCGCACATGCGGTGAACGCTTAAACTGTTCTCGTGAGGCCGCTGCTTTAGTGAGTCTGACGAAAATGAAAGGGTATGTATTTCCACCTAGTGGTTCAGATAGGAATTCAGATAGCTGGCCGGAAGAGGTTTCACGCAGGGCTCCTCATCCTGGATGAAACGCTAGCTGGAAATACAGAAATTAGACTCATTTGTTTACCGCCATCGATCGGCTCTCGAGATCGGCCGATCGCCGATCACATATTTTGATTAAAAATCGGCCGATACCGATACATGGCCGATCGATCCTTCCATCTCTAATACATTGTATTTCTCTCTATAGAAGAAACCTGAATTTCTAAAGTTTGTTAAAACATAACATGCCCTTTAGGCACTCAATCTGCACCAACTGCTTGATTTAAACTGCATATATGCACAATGGTCAAACATATGTACACTGCATTGGTTTTACAATACTGCCTGATCGCAGCCTGTACTCTGAACGCCTTTCTTTTTAAGTCGTCATTTAAGCAGAATCGTTTGGGATGTTAAAGGCTGAATCCAGTATATAAGCAGCCTCTTTCCTAGTTCAATGTATAGATCTTGTTTTTCTACAAACGAGGAGCACTTAGTTTAGCATGCAGGGAGATGAGATGGGTATGGACAAAAACCTAAATCATGTTACTATGAGTTTGGATCAGCATGAGAGCATTTCTGTGGCTGAATCTCAAATAGCTTCTTGCTTCTGATATAGTGTAATGTACAGGTCATGAAACTACAAATTTTTCACCCGAATAGTACACTAAACTTGCAGCGTAGTTAATATTGAAGAAAATGTATGTTTTATTAGGACTCCTCATTGACATGAGGAGAGTGAAGTTGGCCAGGTGGAACTCTTTAGGGAAAGTCTGGCACCTTTCGGGACTTGACATGGCCATGAATCTCCTACAACTGCAGGATATTGGACTGAATCAATCACAAGCCTGCTATTTGATATGATGTATAGAAGGAGGTAATCTTAAAAATGAGGTATGGCATAAACAGTCCCTCGGTAAACACAGAAGATAATGTTGGGCAGAGTCTCTGTGGCTGAGACTGCGGCTACTGTTCCCTAGTCTAAACTTAGCTGCGGCAACAAAACCATAAACTGAAGTGTGGAAAAGCCAATCAAAATGCAACTGGTAGAATCCTAACTGTGTGGCCAGACTGACGCACTAAAAACATTAGATTCTAGGTCTATGTGTGGGTGGAACATCTATGGCGGAAACTACGACTCTAAAAGGGACACAGATCAGGTAGCATCATTCCTAATTACATTGTGCAAAAAATAAAAAATAGGTTGCATAAGGGAATGCAGTTACTGAAATACAAAGCTAGATTTTTTACTAGATCATTACTTCAAGTGTCTACAAATTAATTCCTGAATGTGTTAATGTGCATGCTACCATGACAACGTTAGCCAGGTGGGCGGAGACCAGGGCGTAAACTCCTCCGGATGAGCCGACCACAGGTGCAGTCATGTCAGCCACCGAAACGGCCAGCGAACCTGGAGAAAAACCAGCACACAGTGTTCAGTGTTAGCATAAAGGCTAACGCGAAAATACACTGCACATGAAAACTGCCTTCTTCTGGTTTTCAGACTAATGTTTGAAACTAGTTGATTTTAACACCTGGAACACCCAAAATGGTTGCTTGATGACATCAAAACACGGGGCTCCAGTGGGTCTGGCTTGTGGCTTTATTGCAGTAATACTGGCAAATGTGATATTTTTTTATATCTAATAAAACCTAGGCGTTAGTATGATCACTAATTAGCAATCACCTAAAAACACCCTAGCAACTACCTGGGATACCACAGCAACCATGTATTAACATCTTTGCAACCAACTGAATATCATAGTAACAGCAACACCCTAGCAACTACCTGGGATACTTTAGCAACACCCTAGTAATCACCTAACAACACTTTTGCAACCACCAAAATATCATAGTAATAGTAACACCCTAGCTACCAGCTGGGATACCTTAGCAACCACCTAGCAACACCCTAGCAACCAGGTGAGATCTGTTGAAGGTTGTGTTTTTCTAGTCTGTATTATTAACAGACTCAGTTTGGTGACCTGGTTATTTCACCAGATATAAAAACTCAAACAGCACCAACGTCATACTGACATACGCGCTGATGACTGTGATACGACATCCTTCAAACCATCTGCCTGCTGTGAGAGACGCTCTATGTGCTTGTGTGTACACACTGTATCACAAGAAACAGGAGAACAGGTAGACCTGTCAAAGGTTAGGCTGGGGAAAAAACGTGGCAAAAAACATGTGCCATATCTTTTTTAAGTATGAATCAAATACATTACATACATGATTAAATTTACGGTGAGTGAAGTTATTGTAAGGGACAATAACAGCCTATTTGAGTGTAAGGGATAAAGAGAAGTTGGGAAATGGTCATGCCAAAAAAGAATTATGACTGTTTATTGTATATAAAACCACATAAATGGTACAAGTAGACCTGATGATATGTAGGATATGGGCCCTGTAACAGTGTGTGTAGGGACGGGTTTGGAATGTTTTAGGATGGATGGAGATGAAAGCTCACACACTGCCTGTAATTACCGTCACAGTCAAACACATGATTAGAAGGTGTAATCTCACAGACAGACAGACAGACGTACACACAGCTGTTCAGCTCTGCACACAGGCACGCCTAAATCTCACATGACTCCATTCCTGATAATAATAATTATTATTATTACAATAAATAACCATCAATATTCTGAAATGCTGAATAATGTTTTTTTATATTACTGACTGACTTTGACTGGATGTATTTGTATCCAGGAATTTCTGAGACCACTGCTTTATTGTCTTCCAGGAGATATTTCTGAGGAGATTGAATATAAAATAATCCATAAAATTTGATTAAAAGCTACAGAGACACCTTACAACCACCAGCAAGACAATCAGATAATGGAACACCTAACAATCACCTGAAAGACCTGGTATACCCCTATCAACACTGGCCCCATCGGATAAACAGCACTTTTTGAGAGAGAACATCACTCAACCTCCACTCTTCTTCGAATCTAAAATCATCTACAGGTGTTTCTGTAAAGTAACCCACAAAACTGTAGAAAACGATTAAGTTGCATAGCATTAACAAAGAAATGCTAATAAAATTAATATAATAAATATGAGAAAAGAGATCTGATAATGTGGCTGGACTCACCTGCCAGGACACCACACAGGTAGATAAGGCCGATCCGGGCGGCTCCGTGAACCATCTCCAGTGGCACACCCACTAGCAGCTGCATGGCCATGTTCAGACCCAGGTGTTCAATCCTGTCACACATACACACAGCCAACAGGGGGCGCTCAGCATTCATCAACATTAACAAACAACAGCTATACTACTACTAAGCTAACTAGCAGTGATCATCAGATTGTATCTGTAACAAGACAAAACTATCTAATACAATCGGGATAAACTCAGTGAGTGGCATGTTAGGGGAAAAAGTAAAAGTGAAGGTAGATACATATATGGATACAATCAAATATAAGATTAATGTAATTTAATGATAAATTATTCTGCAAAATGTAAACCATTTACATGTCCACTCAATTTAATGGCAGTTAAGAAAACATATTAAATGCACAAAGGTGTGAAGCAGGCTTTGTGCAACATGATTTACACTTCTAACAGTAAATTGCTGTTAAAGTTAATGTAGCTCTACAAAATCCATCAAGGTCTCTATTTTCTACGTGTTCAGTCTTGCGTTGGCCTGATTTCGCTAACTACTCTTCCCTCTTTGTAAAGGTTCAGATCTCAGCACTGAAAACAGGTGATCACTACGCTAGCCATCATTAGCCTTGTCCAGCGATATGTAGTGCTGGTGATGCAATGAGGCATTAGACTGCCTCTCATCCATTAAACCATCAGAGCAGACAGACAGATCATCCATCCCCAATAAAGCTGTGATTAAAGTCGACTCTGCCAACTACTGGCAGACTTTACCCATAAACATTTCCACAGCTTATATTTCAGGCTTAGTTCTGATGGGGAAACAGAGCGGCTAATCCTTAATAATGAACACACGGCAGCTGAAATCTCACCAACACACATCCTCCATCACCAAACTGAGCGTGACAGAGATTTATAGGGGATTCAAAAACATTCCGAAAAATAACTTAGATGAGTTTGTATTTTCTAAGTGTTATTTAAGTGTCAATTACCGAGAACCATGTACTGCAGCATGTACTGTAGCATGTGGCACTGTTTGGATCTATAGGAGAAAGGAGCTGGCTAACGCCAACATCTGTCCACTTGCCAGTCATCTTGGCAATGCCACTGGGCAGGTACTTTCAGCCAAGACAAGACTATGATCTTTTTGTATCGAAAGAGACAAAATACTCCAAGCTGAAGGTCAAATTACCATTTTAACCACATTTATAAAATCATAATCATAATAATAACTAGAAAAGTGGATGGTTGCAAATAAACAACAAATAGACACGTGCGGGTCAGTTTGTCTGTGGATTAGTGCTTGGGGATCTGCCTTAAAAGAGTACATGCAGTTTGGAGGCTGTATGTTAAAGGAAACCATGAGGTTTGGATGTGACCTAAAATTAATAGAAAAAAAAACAAACAAACAGACGAGTGCGGGTCAAACCAACACTACAGTCATGGTCGGGGGTCTGCCCTGCGAAACAGTGTCTGTCATGTGTGTGTATGTGTGTGTGTGTCTGTGTGTTCATGTCATATAATATATGCGTAATATATGACATCCATGTATTAATAATCTTTCTATTGTATATTAGTAAATATATATTTTTGAATTTGCACATGGTCACGTTTGTATAAAACACATTTCCCATGTTTGAAAACAGCCAAATAAGTTGGCATATCTTTATACTCACATGTTAATATATGTCATATATTTATGACATATATAGTGACATATAATACACTTTCCACTGACTCAGCTATCACATAGCTATAAATAACCTCCAGCTGTGGTGAAGTCTGGTTGAGGATAATTATTCTGACCTTGTCCTCTTTAGGATTTGAGTTGGGTTGGTTTGTGATTTCTGCTCTGGGCTCCAGTACACTGTTAGCTATCAGACAGTGAGTGTTGCGGCGATGCCCGGCTGGAGACGTGCTAATTCTGGATTTTTATTGACCCTCCAGCACCCAGATCTGTCAGTGTGGGTGTTCTGACTCACGCCGCAGCTCCAGGGGGATGTTTTAGAGCCGAGCAGGTGATTTTAAACAGGAAACAGGCAGGTGAAGGGCACAGATATGGAGCGGGAGGAGGTGTAGTAATCTGAAGGAGAAAAGGAAGTGGAGCATAGCTGGAGGTCCTAATAAGTCACCTGTACATCGTAGGAAGGATCTGGTGTCTGGCTGTTTTCAAATCATATTATTTCATTTAAAATGTTAACAGAATATAAAAGTTAGTTAAATTACTAATGGGTGGAAGTGGGGCACAGTCAAATACGGGTTAAAATATAACATGTAGTCATAAAGAAAACATTTTCCATATATATAACTTCATAATTATCATTCAGTATGTCATAATAATAACTTACCATAACAATTATGGCTTAGCATCTCAGAATTATGTCTTAATATCTCATCATTATGACTTTCATAATTATTGCTTAGTATATAATAATAATGACACTTATTAGTGTCGTGGTGGGGTGTTAATGTGTGCTGTGCTGGTTCGAGTGGATTAGACACAGAAGTGCCCACACTGCCCACTCTAATAACACTGTACCCACTCACTGTCCACTCTATTAGACACTTGGTTGGTCCACCTTGTAGATGTAAAGTCAGAGACGTTAGTTACTGCACAGTTTGAGTTTGGTCATCTTCTAGTCTGTCTTCAGTGATCACAGAATGCTGCAAACAGGTTGGTGAACTATTCTCTGTAGTATTCTCAGCAGTAACTGAGGTGTTTAAAAACTCCAGCAGCACTGTTGTGACTGATAGCCCAACATACACTAACACCCCACCACCACTGCTCTGTGGTGGTCCTCTGGGGGTCCTGACAATTAAAGAACAGGGTAAAAGAGTATGAAGAGGAAAAGGCAGACTACAGTCTGTAAGTGTAGAACTGCAAAGAGCTCCTAAAGTGGAGCTGCATGATTAAATGGACTGCATGATTAAATGGACAGTGAGTAAACAAGGAGGTAGTTTTAATGTTATGACTGATCAGTATATGTTTTAGTATCTGTAAACTTGTTTTTTTCTCACTGAATGCAACTTTTGCCTGGCGTTGTTATGGAGACGGCAGTAATGAGGTCTCAGTCACAAGTATAGCGCTGATGAGGCCGAGCTTGTGACCTTTGTTTGGTGAGCAAGGGTGTGTGGACGGGCATCACTCGCCCCTTCTCTGCATGTTTTAGCGCTGGCATCCTGTTTGTGCATGAATGAAGCAAGCTCAGTGGGTTTTAGAGGAGATTACACACTGGGGAACATAAATACAGGAACACGCTAAAGTCCACCGGATCACAGCAGTATGGTCACATAACGGTCATCTCTCCTGCAGTCAACACAGCTGCTGCTCACAGAAACCTACAGAACCTGCCACACTTAAAGAAACAGCTCTCCTGAAAAAGCTTGCACGTTGAACAATGAATGAAGTCTAGTGGGGGGTTGGTATGTTAGCATAGAGCTAACTTTAGACCCTTGTAGCCTTACATATTAAACACAGCATTAATGGGCTCTCCTAGGCCAACTTCTATAGTGGATTAGCATGGTGGTATGAATCTTTGGCATAAGGCTAACTAAACATTGTTATCTTTTACTACCAAAGATCTTGCTAGTTAACAATGTTAGTTCTGTTGCTGTTGACCTCCACAAGCTGGCTTTTGCTGGTGACAAGCACAGCCATGTTATTTGGACAGGGCAACACTAGCATAAACAAGCATGCATGGCCAAAACATTCTTTTTTTCAGCAAGGCTTTTAGTTTTAAATTGTTTACCACAGAAAAGCAGGTTTGTAAAAGCCAAATTCCACTCCAATGTGGTGCTTCTGAAATCCTGTGAACAAGACTGAGGGGTTGCAAATACTTAGTGGCCACAGCAGATTGAGTCAGATAAAGCTAATCCCGCCTATATCCCTGCAGAGCTACCATTCTGTGCCAAAACCACAAAATAATCTGAACACACCATCACACAAGTACACCATCTGACCACAGCGAGACAAAAATCATGAGACTATGTGCTAAATCCAGTCAAAGATTAAGTTTCACCACTAAAAAAGATCTTTGTATTCTGCTACTTGGGTTGAAAAAAGCAACATCTTTCTAAAGTACATGGGAACTTCCAAACATCATCTGCGCAGCTAATTAATGAGCTAATCAGCTAATGCTGAACCAGCACCACTGTTGCCCCAGGACTAACTCTGAGCTTGCTAACAGAGCACTTAGGTAAGCATAAACATGACTAGTTTTCGGTGGCTGGGAACTGTTTCACAGCCTCAAAAAATATTGCTTTGCCACATGCAGTAATTCCCAGTTGAATATCCCATGTCCCAAAAAATGCTAGCTACTGGAGCCAAGCAGTATTATGCAAACAAGATCCCGCTAACTGCTTGCAAGCCTCCCTAGCTTCCACTCACCGCTAGCCATTTTATAATTTTTTGATAAAACTACTCCATAGTAAAGTATTGCATTGATAGAATAAAAACATGGCTCACAATGAATGGCTGTAATAAGACCAGGCAGCTATCTATGTGCATGGTGAAGGCTTAAGGCATGAGCTAGGCTAACGTTGCAAAAACAAGTTTGACATCTGGTGACATTTGACCAAATTCATGTTTTCTTCCGCTAATTATGTATTTGGCAAAGTTTATCAATTAATCATAGCATAACGTCCCTGTTGAAAGGATCTTCAAAATGGCAACGTTACAGGAGAGGTCTTCATGTTCAATGTAAGTCAATAGAACCACAGTTATTTTGAAGCATTTCTTTTGGTCCACGCATAATGAAACTTTCACAGAATATAAAGAGAAGCTGTTGTTTTTGAATTATATAGAAAAATGAAAAAAAATAAAAAAAATAAATGGAGATACATGGTTTTCATTGGACAGCGACGATAAGCTAGTATGAAGTAGCAGTAACTCCTAAAGGCTAGTGCAATCACTCACCCGGCATGCATGAAGATGTAGCTGAGGTAGCGCCAGGCCTGAGCTCTGCGCTGAGGGTGATATGGCAGAGGGCTCTTCAGGAAAGATGAAGAGGACACCTGCAGCACCCAGCGGTCCAACTGCAGCCCATAATACACAAACACCACCATCTGAGGAAGCAAACACAGCAGCGGAACTTAGCTGGAGATATTTCAGCCAAATTAGGACTCAAGTTCATGGCTTGCGTTTTAGGTACATGTTTAAGTAACATGGTTCTTCAAGGGTTCTGTTAAGAACTATGAATTCTATACAACATTTGCATTGTTCTTTGCATGGTGAGATGGATATTTTTCTATATTTAAAATAGTTCTATATAGCCAAAAACAACTTCTTTTTTGACCATGTGAAGCTTGTAACAGCAGAAGAATCTTTTCTGGTGCTACACAGAACCATGTTTGTTTCTAAGACTAGAGCAATTGACCAGTAGCTGTTGCCCATCACGACCAAAAACCATTGATATTCGTATCAGATTGTTGAAAATCTGGACTGCTGGATGAAACCCCATTATGTTCAAGCTGTTCAGTTATTCTTTCAACAGTAATTGACTCTCAGTTGATCAGATATTGTTTGGTACAAGGTGGCACTGATAAAGCCAGGTGAACAGAAGAGGTGGCAAGTAAAAAAGTACTTAGTACTTAAGTATTTTTTAGGTATGGGTACTTTACTTGAGTATTTCTGTCCATGTCCCATTTTCCTTTTGCAAAGAAGCCCTAAAGGACCATCTTTTCAGTTTAATGAGTAACATATATTGATCTATCTTAATGGTATGATAGTGTATTGTATTGCATCGTTTATCATGTGAACTAGTGGGTGTTATGTTAGCTTGAAGCTAGAGTATTTAATTGGCACTCCATGAACTGTAACATATATTTCAAAAATTGTACTTGTACTGAAAGTAGAAATATTCATATAAAACACATTTAGACACTTTTTTGCTATATTGAAATAGTCTCCTCAAGTCTCCACTGTATAGTATGTAAAAAATAATGAATTTTCTAAACCTCTGTTGTGTGAAAACTCTTGAAAACAAAATACTGTGATGGTGCTGTGACCTTTCTCATGGACTAGTTTTACCTCTGCGATGGTGATGGCCAGGATAAGCCACGGTGGGGGGCAGTAGGTGTAGCTGTCGAAGTACCACTTGCGGTCCACCTCTCTGGGCAGCGTCTCATAGGCCACGTGTCGGACCAGCCTCTGGGACAGTCCCAGTCCAACCTCCTCTCTTAGGCTGGAGCTCTTCAGCTGCCGGCTGCCCTGCAGGATTGCCCGGCGGAAACTGTTGGAGCGCTTGTTACTCATCTGAGGAAACAGAAACATGTGTGAAATAAATGCAGTCATTCTCTAATTTATGATTAGTGCAATACCTAATAACCTTGATATTGTAAACAAGTAGTGAGGATACGATACAGGATATGGATCTGTAAATGTCTCCAAACTGCTGCCTATCAGGGTCACTGTTGTGATGTTTTCAGGCTTTCACACCCATTCTCACCTATTCTCCTCATGATACTTTAAAAATGGTCTTCACAGGATATCTCTTTTAAACAGGCCGTTATTGTTAGTGTTCAGCTAAGATTGACAATGACAATATGTAAATGAGCTCTGCGGTCCAGGCTGAAACACATCTTATATCTTCAGTGTGAGCAGACGAGGCTAAACTGCTGCAGGCTGAATATGCAGTTATACACTATACAATCAGAAGTATGTGTACGCCTCTTCCAATTAATCAGTTCAGGTGTTTCAGCCACATGCATTGTTAACAAGTATAAAATATCAAACATACAGTCATGCAATCCTCATAGACTGGCAGTGAAATGGGTCATGCTGAAGAGCTCAGTGACTTAAAGATCATCTAAGTCACAGAAATTTCTGTCCTGCTAGAGCTGCCCTGGACAACCGTAGGTGTTACTTTTGTGCAATGGAAGTGTCTGGAAGCAAGATCAGCTCAGCCATGAAGTGTTGATACTGCACACTCACAGAGTGAAACTACCAAGAGCAGAAACACACAACACCTCTCCTTTTTTCAGTATCTGACCTTACAAATGCTCTTTTGACTGACACAAATTCCCATAGACACACTCTAGTTCTCATAGAAAGCTTCCCAGAACCATGAAAGCTGTTATAGCTGCAAAGGAGGACAAGTCCATAGTAATGTCCATGGTGTACTGAGATGGGTGTAATAAGTGTCAACATACTTTTGGCCATATAGTGTATATAAATACCAACAAAACAAGTCTGTAGCTTAGTTTCCATACATAGATTGTATAGAGCGTATATTGTCGCTGTCTAAGAAAAAATAATCTCCAAAGTACTAACTTTACAGGAGGAACCTTAACTTTCAATGTAAATTGATGTAAAAAGATTTTATTAAAATGATTTCATTGCATTTCTATTGGTCCATTCATCCTGTAATGAAGAGCAGCTGCTGTGCTCAAATGACATAGAACATGTTTTTCTTTGGACAGTGATAAGTAAGATACGTTGGGATGTGTTCATATGTTACATCAAACGCTTATTTTAAAAAAGAAAAATGCAAATTTGCTGTTTCCTGATGTGGGACCTTTAAATCGTTTGGAATTCCTGGGAACTTTTTATAGGATCTCTGTCTGAACCCTAACATTCTTGGCGGATTCTCCTGCATCTGCTCTCGTTCGCTCTCTTTGTTTTATAACAGCCGTAAGGGTGGAGCGGTGTGATCCTCCTTTTCGCCATGGCGATGCCACAGAGATGCCTCTGCCGTCACCTAGCAACGGCTTACGGATTCCACACACATCCCAAACGCTGTGAGCAGCTGTGTGACAAAGTGTGCATGTCAGAGAGAGACAGAGCGAGCGAGAGAGGCAGAGAAAGTGAATATGTGTGTGTGGGAGGTCATGTATTTATCTCTCTGCGGGGACTAAATCCCCCCAGGACAATGGCAGCTTACACATGTAGTGTTTCTGGGGACATCAGAAAAGAAAATCATATCAAAGCTGATCCTTTGGCTGCTGAGGTTCAGGTTAGGGTTGGGTTATGCAGAGCTGTAGACATAAAGGATAAGATAAAGCCAAAACTCTACATTCTGCCAGTGATCTGGTGGGTTTTGTAGCTCAACATGGCCAAGAAATAACATACTTTGACAAAATGTAGCCATGCAAGACAGCCAATCACAATAATTTAGTGGATGAGATGCAAACATGGAAGTCATTCATTCATTTAATGTAAAATTGATTCTTTCATTTTCAGAAAAAAAGGTCACCATGTCTACAACACTTTATTAACTATCAAAACCACCAGTAAACCTACACGTATTTTATGAACGTATGTATAAAATGCTGATGATGTAAAATAGTGTATATAGTGCCTCAGAACACCCTCCACTATTAATGTATTAATATTAATTATTAAAATACATTTCATAACAATACTTTATCACAAAACTACTGTAACTAAGAGCACTCAGACACCAGGCAGTCTATTCATAATCATTTCATCTAATAACTTTTTGTGAGGGAGCTTTTAGAGGTGGACGTCTGGTTCTTATCACCACCACTGTGAACAATTCTGACTTCCTCTAGAACAGAGCCAAACCACTTTACTTAACTTTTATTAAACATTAAATTATGCAAAAAGGAATTCCTTCTCTCCCTCTCTCTTTTCCCTCTTTCACTTCATATCCCCCCTCTCTCATTCACTCCTTTTTTCTTGCTTTAACTCCTTGTTCCTATCTCACTCCATTTTCCTCTCCTGCACTCCTTCTCCCTCTCTCATTCCTTCCTCACTTTCACTTTTTTTCCTTCTCTCACTCCTTTCTTGCTTTCTTGCACTGACACTTTCTTGCTTTCACTCCTTCTCCCTCACTTTCAGTACTTTTTCCTTACTTTCACTTTTTCTCCCTCCCTCCCTCTTCCACTACTTTTCCCTGTCTCATTCCTTCTTCCTCTCTTTTACTCTTTCTCACCTCTCTCTTACTTTCTCGCTCTCATTCTCTTTCTCACACTCTCTCCTTCTGTCACGCTCTCCCTCCTTCTCACTAGCTTTCACCCCATTTTTCTCTTCCTCCTGTTGTCTCTCTCACTCCTTCTCTCTATTTAATTATTCTCTCACTCCACCTGCTCTCATTCTCACTCCGTCTTCCTCTCCACTCTCTGCCTCTCCATCTCACTCCCTTTTATTTCTCTCCCTTTTCTCTCTTTCTTTCTCTTCCACACTTCTTCTCTTTTCTTTATTTCTACTGATGGTATTCTTTGTTTTCTTTTTTTACAACTTACACTCTACATTTGTCTCCTCCTCCGTGTTGTGACAACCTATAAACTGTGTTTACAGCAGATGCTCTGAGAAGGACAATACAGACTCCCTGCCTCACACACCCACACAGAGACCCCCCACTGCGTGCCCCTCATTCTTCCCTGCCCCACTTTCTGTTGCATGCCCGCGCGCAACAGTCACATGACCTTGGCTTTACCAATAGTAATCAGCGTTCTCATCTGGACCTGCAGAGGAACACACAAAAGATGTGGAGAGTGTTTGGGAGAGTGAGCAAGCGGGAGAGAGGGGGGACAGAGAGAGAGAGAGAGAGAGAGAGGGGCAGGGTGGGAGAAGGTGCAAGATGGCCCGGGAGGGGATCCTTTGAACATTTTAAAATTCGAACACGAGTGAACACATCAGCAAGCTCCTGAGTTCTGGTGAAAATCTGCTTTTAGTGCTAAAGACACTGAATATTTAACACATTGCGTGTTGTTTGTTCACAGAGAAAGAAGGAAAACTTCACTGCAAGAATTTCCCAAATTTCTCAACTCTTGAGCCCCTCAGGCTGCTAATCCATGACATTGCTTCAACATATTGGCGCCCATAGAAGAAGTAACAGAGTAACAGCATGTTTGAAGATTTAGAAGACCTTAAAACTTTAAACACAGACTTTCAAGTTTATGATATTATTGTATGTAAAAATGTTCCTATGTTTTGTTGATTTTGTTTGATGCTACTGCTTAAAAATTGACCAGGATGTATTTTATGGTTTCCTATTTTTTCAGTGTATTAAATTCAGTGAGCAAAAAAAACCAAAACAGCTGTACTTGTGCACCATGTTGAATCTAACGCAATTTCCTTTCTGTAAACTTTATGTTTTCCTGTAGTTTCTCAGCACTATATGTACAGTGAACTAGCACAGCCTATATCTACATTTAGTAGCTACTTGTTTTTCTTTGGACAGCGTTGGTATGTAGTCTGGACTCACCAGGTTGACGAAGTCCTGGTAGCAGATTTTTCCGTCTGCGTTCCCGTCCGCCAGCGCCAGCAGGACCTCCAGCTTGTGCGGGTCGAGCTCAGAGCCGTGGGCCTCCAGCAGGTCCCGGAAACGCTCCGTACTGATGAAGCCTGAACTCTCTGGATCATACTGCACCAAGAGGGAAAGACACACTGGTCAGTGGATGACTTTACTATACGGTGATGTGCCAAGGTTTGGGTGCCCTTTGTCCAGTGCCATGTTTTGTGTCTTTGTAATGAGTTTGCATGTCTGTTTTATTTAGTGTTAATATGTACAAGTCGACCAGTGTATAAGATGCACAATGCATAATTGTGAATTAAATTTTGTAGATAAAATGCCACATTTAGGAGTGCTCCTTTCAGATGCGTTAACTTATTTACAGAAAATAAGAACATTTATTTAGAGAATAAGAGGATATGACGTTAGTTCGATGTCAGTTTGGATTGTGTTGGTATATAGGATCAGGAACAATGACAGTACTAGAATATTTTGTGGCTGATACCAAATTTAAGAGGTAAAAAATGCTACCAAATTATAAAAGATGCTGATTCTTGGCAAAATGTTTACACATGCATATGAGACTGAGGCATTTTGATATCGGCTGGCGGTCAGAGGTGTGCCCAAAATTTATATGGTTTTCTTTATTCTTTTTTTATCCTATTAGACCATATTTTAGAACAACACATTAAAACTTTAATAACACATAATACCCATCCGTACCTTGACCCTTAGTACCTAAACTATACTTCCTCAAATCGCTCTTAAAAATTATAAAGCAAAAGTTTATGATGCTTAAACCAGATGTTTATGGATTTACTGACAACAATGTTCCACAGACTAATCAAGAAGAGGAGTAACCAACCATGCCCACTGCTGTCATATTGGCTGCACTGACACATGGCAGACTTGTGCTCAGTTGAAAACGTCTGCTGCAGCAAAGTTTGTTTTCCACTGCCCCTCCACCCCGCCATCACACCCCCGATCCCCCAAAACTAATGCAATTTTCTTTACACTTATATTTAAAAAAAAAAGAATTCCACTGTCTGAACTGGTTTAGCACTGTGTGTGTAGTTAAATTAATGACCGTGTGTAAACTCATTGTGATAAATTCAGTTTTTTTATAACAGCACAGATTTTCACTCAGTGCTGCATATGTTGATGGTTCAGATTAAGGGAAGCGCAGGATTAACTGGTAATAACAGTCTGAGTAATGCTGTGTAATAGTAGGCTAAGCACAGCGCTTAATGATTTAAAAACAGCAGCTCCAAAAACATCAGAACCTTGTGTGAAACGCAAGGAAAGCCAGAAAGGAAGTACTTGCAAATCCACTTCTGTGTCCTGTTCCAACACAAAGCAGAGACAGGATCAGTTTAAGACCAGGATCGCTGTGAAACACCTAAATATACATCTTAAACAGGAGATGTAATCAAGTCTTTAGTCCCAAAACAAGTTTTAGAAGACACGCTCCCTTCCATTGTTGTGTAATTTACTAATCACCGCTCTCTGTGTTCATTAGCATTTCACACTCCCAACCTTTTAAACTCAGGCTCATGTAACCAATCAACACCAAAGCAATTCTAAATTATAAAACAACACAAAAAGCAGGTAAATACAGAAAAGTAAATTAGTTAATAAGTGATAGAAAATATAATGAGGCAGCACTGAATCATCCACACTTCAGATTCACGGTCACACACACAAACACGGCTGTGAGCCTCCACAGTTTGAGGAGTGTGTGTGAGTGCTGTTATAATAATTAGTGTCAGGAAGGCACAGCTGTAACACTCCTAACCTTTAACCTTTCGTCTACGAGGGTCTTAGAGCTACAGCTCAGGTCAAACACAGACAAGTTCAGGAGTACCACGTGTTGTTGTGTGAGTAAATGAACACACGTCTGTATATTTCAATACACAATACAATACAAATATATATATATATAATTCTTAAAATGTTCATTTTAAGATTTAACGTATTATTGTTATTATATTCCTGAGATCATTTGATAAAGCCAATTTATCTCATTAAATTTGCAGATTACTTTGTTTATTTTAAGAAACACACTTGAAACAAGCCAACTTATCTGCCAGTATAGTGATAAAAAATGGAATAAAATGAGAATTTTAAGAAATATAGAAACCTTTGCACAAGTCGTATTTTATTATTTTTCCCCCTTTGTTTATAATTGATATTTATTTAAAATTTGTAATGTATTTTTTTGTTTTATTGTTAATTTAAGTATATGTGCTCTGAGGGTGTAAAAAACATGTAAGTTGACCAGGGGTATGACTGTATATACATACAATGAAAATACAGTTCTGTACAAGTCACAGAATTAATTAAACCTGTTTAGCTGTGGTGTACGTGTGTGTTTGCCAGTAAATATACAGTATAACATTAGAATAGACACAAATAAACAGCGTCCTCTACAAAAGAAACAGACACAATGAGATTCAGAACACAGTGGACTGTTCACTTGTTTATCTTCTCTCTAAAGTTTTGACCCACCTTCTCCTGAAGCAGCTCGGCTAGTTTCTGTCTGGCGTTGATAGAGTCTCCAAATGTTTTCATTGCTAACGTATACTCCCCACGCTACACGCACACAAACACACACACACAGCGTCTGACTGGCAACAGGCAAAGACTGACCCCCCACATCCCCCCCAACTGTGAGGATTTACAGTTCAACACACACAAACCCCTCCCGCAGTCTGTTAGCCTACATTTACCAGCCTCTCCATAGCTCTCTCTCTCTAACTCAAGCTCTCTCTCTCTCTCTCTCTCTTTCTGTCCTTAACTCTCTCTTTCTCTAGCTCTCTCTCTAACTCCATCTCTCTCTCTCTCTCTCTCTTTCTGTCCTTAACTCTCTCTCTCTCTCTCTCTCTCTAGCTCTCACTCTAACTCTAGCTCTCTCTCTCTTTCTCTAGCTCTCTCTCTAACTAGCTCTCTCTCTCTTTCTCTAGCTCTCTCCCTCAAATTTTAGCCCTCTCTCCAAATGTCTGCCTCACTTTTCCCTCCAAATCTTGAATTACAGCAGTTGAGCCTGAAAGACGTTTTTGCGTAAGTAATTATTTCTCAAGCACGCACATTTCCATAACAGCGTCTCAGCTGATTGATTAATTATTCACTGATTGAGTTTGATAGTCTCATTAATGTAACTTCACTGGAGGAACTGTTACTGTAACAGCACTTGTGTGTTTAAACTAAGCTTTCTAGTCTGAGTTTCTGTGACACAACACACACACACCCAAAAACACACACACACACACACAAATCAGAATCAGACGCTCTCACAATCTGAGCTCCTCTAAGAGCCTCATTAATCCCTAAATATGAAAGAAAGAGAGACAGAGAGAGAGAGAGAGAGAAAGAAAGAAAGAAAGAAAGAAAGAGACAGAGAGTGAAAGTAAAAAGGGGAAAGAGAGAGAAAGATGAAAAGAAAAAAAGGAAAAAAGAAAAGGAGACAGAGAGCAATGGTGTGACAGAAAAGAGGGGGAGAGAGTGAGAGAGACCAAGAGAGAGAGAGAGAGAGTGAGTGAGAGAAAAAGAAAGTTGTCAGTAAAGTGTGTCTACGCTACAGATAATCAAACAAACAACCACTATTGCAACAAGAGATCAGCCTTGTGTGAGTGTGTGTGTGTGTGTGTGTGTGTGTGTGTGTGTGTGTGTGTGTGTGTGTGTGATATGCTCTAGAAAGGGTCACGGTTGAAAGATCAAATCAGACATCACTGACCTCTGACCTACTGCTAATGTAGCTGATAGTCTGCCAACACCCCCCCCCCCCCCCCCTCTCTCTCTCTCTCTCTCTCTCTCTGTAACATATGGACAGTAGGCAGGCTCATTACCAGGCCGCACATCGGGGGGTCATTTAGATATACAATATCCCACAAACGGGTCATCATGCTTCACTAAACCCTTTACCGTAGTTTTGTAAAATGATTAAAATAACTATAAATCATAACAGCACAAAGACTACAAATTCAGTACTTTATCATCTTCACTGTTTATATGCTTAACATGTTCCAAAACTGCTGGGACTGGGACTCCCGCAGAATTAAACAGTTAAGTCATTTAGCGGGGTTTGGTGTGAACTTACCCTAAAGAAACTTACCCAGTCAGAATTGTTCGAAGTGGTGGTGATTGGACCAGATGTCCATCTCTAAAACTTCCTACAAGTTATTACAAAACATATTCTAAAAAAGTTGGGACAAAATGTAATCTAAAATGTAATGATCTAGGATTCTAGCTGTTTAACAGTCCTGGGTCTTTTTTTGTTTTATGTAAATACTTTCCATTTGTGAAAGATCAGGACTTTTGATTCATCTTACCAGAGAACAGTTTTCCATTTTGCCTCAGTCCATTTTAAATGAGCTTTGGCACAGAGAAGTTTCTGGTCTTAGAGCCTGATAATCACAAGCATCCAATATTGACCATCGGCCTCGTCCTTTTGTGCACAAGGATTCCTCCAGCTGTTTTTTTTTATTAGTATCACATACATTTCCAGCCTTTTGTTGGCCAGTCCCAAATATTTGTGATGCGTTGCTGCCATCAAAATTCTAAATTAGTTATCAATTTCCATGAAATGTTAAAATGTCTTCCTTTTTTTAAAAAATTTTTTTTACACTTTTTCACTTTTTCTCATCATCAACATTCCAAAAAAAACCACTTGTGGCAGAAGATACTTGTAGATACTTGTAGATTTTGATGGTAAATTAAATATATATTTGTGTTGTAAACATGGTGATCTCTGGTTATTATTAAGTTGCAGTGTTCATGCTGCACACATTCCAACAGCTGTAAATAAAATATAGGCTCTAAGGAAAAAGCATATATGCATATATGCACAGATATCAAAAACTGTGCTGTCATTCTATAGTCAGTTCATATTGCTTATAATAAGGAACTAAAAATCCTGCTTTCAATAAATCACCATTATGGCACCATTATGTAAACAAAAACATTCCAAACCTGATCTGTTTGGTACTGCATGCACCTTTTCTGTAATTGTTTGGGGGTGGGCCTTTTGGAGGGAACAGTGAAGGGAGGGACTGTATTTGTTTGGGGGTGCTGGATGTATTTGTTTGAGGGCAGGGATTTTGGGAGTAACTGTGAAGGGAGGGGCTGTATATGTTAGTGGCCGGGGCTTTGGATTGAGCAGTGAAGGGAGGGGCTGTATATGTTTGACTTTAGTGAACTTCTGTCATAAAAGACAAATATTCATTACAGAGAGCCATTAAAGTCTTATAGATAAAACTGCTGTATGTACAGAGTGATAGCTCACCTTTTTCACCTGTCCACTAGCACTGAGCATTTTAGAATGCTCAGTAAACAGCAGACCTCTGAATTACATGTGAGTACACATAGCATGACAAAGTCAAAGCTGCTTTCTGGCGAGCTTCAATTAGAGCTTTGAGTAGAGGCAGAATAAAATC
Organism: Megaleporinus macrocephalus; assembly: GCA_021613375.1. Classification (NCBI taxonomy): domain Eukaryota; kingdom Metazoa; phylum Chordata; class Actinopteri; order Characiformes; family Anostomidae; genus Megaleporinus; species Megaleporinus macrocephalus. Next base: position 35,433,472 of record CM038704.1, on the reverse strand, counting down.
TCTTCTGTTTCCAGAGTCTGGCTTTAGAGCCAACACTGATTCTGGATCAGGTTAGTCTCTAATTCAGTTTTAATGCAGTTAATTAGGTAGGGTGAGAATTAAACTCTGCAGTGGCTTCCTCTAACACATCCCATACAACTCACTAAGTGATTAATGAGTCATGAAAAAAGTATTCCTTTACAGACTACTCATTATGTACGCTAATCCAAAGGATTACTATATTAAACTGATTTATAATCGGAATCTGATTATATCATGTTTGAACATATAATTATATTATTTTAATAAGACTTTTAACAACAAGTGAATCGAACACACAGCAAGCAGGTACAGAATGTTTCTAAGTTATAAGAATAGGTTATAAGTGACTCACAGAAACAGTAATTGATATCAGATTTAGCTGAACTGCATGGAGCAATATAATACTGTAATTACAATAAATAATATATCATGATATTAAACATATTTAAAGAACCCAGCAATGCTACAGTATACTGTACTGTGACATAATTTATTATGATAATATATACGGATAATATATACTGTCATACTGCCTGACCCCACATGCCCCAGCTCCTCCCTTCATAAATGGTAATAATTTATGCCTGAAAGATTTCCGATCTCAGATCAGTAAACAAGTGTTGGGATCCACTCTTCATACCACACTGAAATGACAGACTCTGGCTGGTCGCTTCAGTAGCTGATCTGTGGTGAGCAGGTTTCAATTGGCGGCATGTGGTGGGCGACCACAAAGAGTGCTTCAATTTACAACAGCGCCATTAAAACCCTGCAGTTTAGGAGCTTCTGATTCCATCGGCTCCGTCTGCTCCCCCGTGCCCTGCACTGCAGCAGATGCACTATGAGAGGCTATTGTAGCAGCACCAGGCCCTCAGGCGGAGGGGCCTCAGGGTGTGGTCCCTAGAGGCTGAGGCCATGGTGAAGGTTAGCTCACATCCAGCCTGCTTGTAATTCTGCTTTCTTATGGAAATTGGGGGTTTTGTTGAGTGGCAGTCGGGCCAACCGGTTTGTCTGCTTATGTTTAATATCACACTTATCTTATCCTATCATTCCCACTGTGAATAATTCTGTCCCTAGAATGAAGCCTTTCATAACATAGCTTTGTTTACTTTTTAAACATGCAATTCTAAAGAAATTTAGGGAAAAAAGTGGCTGGAATAGCTCTTTAGGGTTTAAACCGAACTGCACTACTAAATGTAGCACTCCACGAGTTTACTTGTGCGTATCACATCAAGCAGAATCTGCTCTTTGTGTCCTCAGAAGGCAGCCCACACAAACAGCCCAAACACAGTCTGTGAGGAAATCTCCAGCTCAGCAAAAACACATCACAATACACAATGCATCACTTCTATCGACACTTCCCAACGCCCCATAATCCCCACACAAAAGGTCCAATCGAAGGCTGAGAAGATGTTTTACATAACCACCCGCCCAACCATCTGACCAGAGTGGGCCAGCACAGCCCTCTCTGCGAAAACTCTGACATAACTGACCGGGCCAGTCTGCTGATCACTGACCAGGCTGCTGATCACTGACCAGGCTGCTGATCACCGACCAGGCTGCTGATCACAGGCCTGCTTAGTGACTCATTTTGACATTCCAGTTTTAATAAGAGATATTCAGTATTTAATAAACAGATATTCAGTGAACTCCAGGGTAGAGACAAACAATAAAGACTGACACAGTGCTAGATATAACCAGCTGCTATTAAAATTATTTGCTAAACTAGTTTACAATAGATAATGAAAGACAGACATAAAAAACAACAATTTGACTATGAGTGAAAAATGAACAATAAAAAAATGGCATTTTGTCCCTGCTTATCCATGTGTGGACCACCCGGAAAATGCTGGGCAAAAAGCCAGTTGGCTTTCAGTTTTGCCATAAGCAGACCAACAGTCACTTACAACCATCCAACTATTGGGGAAATTCAGATATAAATATTTAACTATTCAGATATTCCTTCATTGGGTAGGTACTCAGTTTTCAATTTTAGAAATAGGATATTTGTTTTGTAAATGTAAGCTATCAATAGAAGCACACTGAGAACTACATTCCTTTCAGCAATTTTTATAATTTACACTTTTTTAACTGCACTTTGAAACTGCAGAAATACATACCATCTCAGCTCTGGTAACTGAACATCATGCTCACTCACAGCAGTAAATGCCAAGCTAAAGCGGTGCTAGACAGCATGTATTACCAAGTTGCAAACAGTGCCCTACTGTGCTAGACCTTTACTGGTGCAATAATGTATACCCCCAAGTTAGACCACCTCCATGAATACTGGTTAAATTTACTACTGATGAACTTGGGATTCTGAAAGATACACAAGTCTACAAGATGTGATGTATAATGTGACCCTTAATCTTTTACATGAGTTTAAAAAATCTAACCCTGAAGAGAACATGTAAAAATATAACTGACTGGCTTCTATCAGATCTACAAGCTTTAACATGGCAAAGAAAAAACATGCCTTTTCCGTGTGGTGGGTATATCTACAAACACTTACAAGTGTTCACAGAGTGATGTATTTGTTCAAGCTTATGCTGAGGCTTGGATGCAGCTGCTCGGCCATGAAAACCCATTCCATGAAGCTCTGTATGCACTAATCTAAAGGCCGCATGTAGTTTGACTCTGCAGAAAGTTGGAGACCTCTGCGCACTATGCACCTCAGTATCTGATGACCCCGCTCTGTCATTTTACGTGGCTGCCACTTCATGATGTTGTACCCAATAGCTTCCACTTTATTATAATACCACAGTTGACAGTTGACAGTGGCATAGTTAGTAGCAAGCAAATTTCACAACTGGACTTGTTGCACAGGTGGCATCCTATTATGGTACTACGCTGGAATTCACAGAGCTCCTGAGAGCGATCCATTGTTTCAGAAATGTTTGTAGAAGCAGTCTGCATGACTAGGTGCTTGGTTATATACACCTTTGACTATGGAAGTGACTTGAACACCTGAATTCAATGGCAATATAGTGTATATATATATATATATATATATATATATATATATATATATATATATATATATATATATATATATATATATATATATATATACACACACTCCTTACATAACGCAACATTGCTATAACAATGATCCCAGAACAGCTGTGTCATTTTTAGATGTTCACGGATCAGTGTGTGAAGGTCTAATGACTTTGCTGAATCATCTAGTGAAAGATATCAACATCATCTGCCATCATCAGCGCTGGATTTATTGCATTACAGAGGCGAAGCAATCAGTTACAAACAGCAAATCTCATCCCAGAGTTTATCCTGCTCCCTGCTCGTCCATCTCCGAGTAAACAGTCCAGTCTGAGGGAGAGATCAGCGTGAGGAAAAGCAATGATGCACTCTATCCCTCAATTTCACAGCTTCCCTCAGGAACCTGAGCAGATATCTGCTGGATTAGTCATGAAATCTCCCACAACTCACTGAACATTTGAAGGTCGTTTTTTTCACTTGCTCACTTTATGTCTAAAACCCTTTTTCCAACTTTCACTCATATACCCTGCCTGTCAAAAACAGCCGCTATTTTTAGAAAACAGATCCAGCTGTGAAATCTGATCTGAGTAGCTGTAAAATAGCCATGATACACACACGTCCTCACACATCAACTGAATTCTGTATTACTCTGTATTATTACACACACCAGGCAGCCATAACATTAAAACCACCTCCCTGTTTCTACAGTATCTGTCCATTATATCAGCTCCAGTTACCATGTAGGAACACTTTGTAAGAGAAAGGAAGAGCGAGAGGTTAGAAAGAAAGGCAGAGAGACACAGGGAGAGAGGCATTAAGGACAGAGAGGCAGAGAAAGAGGCAGAGAGAACGAGAGAGAGAGGACAAAGAAAGGCAGAAAGAGGAGGGAGAGAGTTTGGGAGATACAGAGAAAGCAAGAGCGATTTGGAGGAGAGCGAGAGAAAGAGATTTGGGGAGAGAGGGAGAGTGGGAGAAAGTTGGGGAGAGAGGGAGGGAGAGTTGGGAAAAAAGAGAGAAAGTTGTGGATAGAGGGAATAAGAAAGAGTTGGAAGAGAGAGTCAAAAAGACAAAGTGAGAGAAAGTTGGAAGAAAAAGAGAGAGAGAGAGAAAAGGGGTTGGGGAAGAGAGAAACTGAGAGTTAGGGGTGGATCAGTGAGCTTAGACCGTGATAGGTGAACCCTTTAAAACGCCACTCTTTTAGTTTAGAGTGAAAAATCTGTATGACTGACGCTCCTCCCCCCGACACAGCTATCACCCCATCATAAACCCACCATGCTGAGAAAACAGAGAGATAAAGAAAGAAAGAGAGAAAAGGGGCCTAATTCAGAGAAAAAAGATAAACAGGGCTAGACTGAAACATTTATTATTATTTTTTATTATACACCATCGTTTCTCACTGTCATGACCTCACATTCACTCCCTTTACTTTGAGACTGACCTGAAATGACCTTTGTCCTGAAGGTCAACCTCCTCTTTCAGCTCAGAGATTTATGGCGTTTAATGGGGTCATTCTGGGGAGGGAGGGCGTTGAGGTCAGGAATGGTCACTGTCTGAGACACTTTAAATGTGGAATCTTGTTAGAATTTTTTTTCATAATTTTCTTTATAATAGTAATGAAACAGGGCAGAATGAAATAATATAATATACACGGCTACAATAGACATTCTAAAAGCCATACAATATGTTTCACATTATAACTTTTCTAAAAAAAATTAAGAAAAAATTATTATGAAGTGATTGTGTAGTTTATATATATGATATGACTGATTCTTCAGTTTATATGTTTATCTACAACAATGTTTGTATAATATTATTGAAAATTGTTGATCAGCGTTTCTAAACTTTTTTTTAAGATTCATATCTGGGAGACGACACGAGGGAACACAAGCCTCACAAGATCACATGATGACAAAAAAGTGCAGCCTGTCTCCAAATGCAATGCGGCTCAGTGAAAAGTTCAATCCATTCAAAAGTCCAGTCAGTATAAAGGGCTCAGTCGGCGCTCCATGCAGAGTTTTTGGTCAGTAATCCAGAAACTGATCTGCGATTGTTCAGAGTGAATGGACAGCAGCGCCCGCTGCCCCATAATCCTATTACTGTAATCCCCACAGGTCAAGATCTCTCTCTCTCTCTTGCTCTCTCTCTCTCTTTCTCTGTTTTATTTCACTGCACTCTCTCCATTTCCCTCATTTTCTTATACACTCACAGATTCATTCATCTACCATTTATAGTGATCACACCATCTTTCATCCTTCAGAGGTTCACGTTCATGCAGCTATCAGATTCATCACTTCATTAATTAATCATTACTACATTACATCACAAAGCAGATCCATGCATTCATCACAGATCATTCATTTGCCATTAATACGGCCATAACACCATCACTCATCCATCAGAGGTTTACAATTCTTCACCACAGATTCATGCAGTCATCAGAGATACATTATTTCATCAACAAACCATTCATTTATCACAGATCCAGTAATCAAGAAATTCGTTTGTTCATCACAGATTCATGTTTTCATTATAGAATCACACAATCTTCATGAATTCACTGAAATAAACAGATTCATCCAGTCATATATTTATTCATTCATTACATATTCAACCATTACAACAGATATGTGCATTTATCACAACATTATGTGGTCATGACACATTCATTACGTCATCGATGAATCAGTAATTCTTCACAAAACCAGTAAGAGATGCATTAGTTCATCACAGGTTTATGAGGTCATCAGGGAATCATTAATCACAAAATAACTCATTCATCATGTAGTCATACAATTTTGTGCATTCACCACAGATTTATGTGTTCATCACAAATTCATGCATTCCCCAAAGATATATTCAATTACTACCGACTCATGCATCTATTAGGAATTTACTAATTCAACACAAATTCATGCTTTCACTACAGACTCATTCACCACACATTCATGCATTCATCCCAATTTTGTGCATGCATCATAAGCTGTATCTGTCTGTACGTAGTTTATAGTATCGTTTACAATTAAGACACATTCCAGTCTAAACCAGTAGTGGAAATGACAGAGAAGTCAGAGAATCTCAACAAGAGCAAAAACATGACACATGGAGGGCTCCTCCCACCATCTCCTGTAATTAAGCCATGAATCAGGACTACAGCCATATAACTGAGCATAAAGACTGACTTAACCTCTCTCACAGGCAACAGGGAGAGCATCGCTGTCCTTTAAGTGAGAGAAATGAAGTTTGTTCCTGTGAAACTAGAGAAACATTTCTGAGACAACAACCAAGACACAGTTTGACCTCCCTTATCAAATTACCCCATACGTCATTATAGCACACAGATTATCCTGCTGCGCTGCCTGCTCTATTCTGCATTATAGAGACCAGTTCAATTCACCAGCCAATATCTCCCTTTATAGTGCATAGAATAGTTTAATAATGTCGTTTATGGACTAATATCTCCTTCTTTACTGTATAGGATTTTTCATTAATGCTACTTATGGACTAATATCTCCTTCTCTACTGTATAGGATTGTTCATTAATGTTGCTTCTGGACTAATATCTCCTTTTGTAATGTATAGGATTGTTAATTAATGTTACCTATGGACCAATATCTCCCTTTGTAATACATATGACTGTTCATTAATACTGCTTATGGACTAATATCTCCTTTTGTAATATATAGGATTGTTCATTAATGTTACTTATGGACTAATATCTTCTTCTCTACTGAATAGCATTTTTCATTAAGGTTACTTATGGACTAATATCTACTTCTCTACTGAATAGGATTGTTCATTAATGTTACTTAAGGACTAATATCTCCTTCTCTACTGTATAGGATTGTTCATTAATACTGCTTATGGACTAATATCTCCTTTTGTAATGTATAGGATTGTTCATTAATGTTACTTCTGGACCAATATCTCCTTTTGTAATGTATAGGTTTGTTCATTAATACTGCTTATGGACTAATATCTCCTTTTGTAATGTATAGGATTGTTCAATAATACTGCTTATGGACTAACACCTCCTTTTGCAATGTATAGGTTTGTTCATTAATACTGCTTATGGACTAATATCTCCTTTTGTAATGTACATGATTGTTCATTAATACTGCTTATGGACTAATATCTCCTTGTGTAATGTATATGAGTGTTCATTAATATTGCTTTTGGACTAATATATCCTTTTGTAATGTACAGGATTGTTCATTAATATTGCTTTTGGACTAATATATCCTTGTGTAATGTATATGATTGTTCATTAATACTGCTTATGGACTAATATCTCCTTTTGTAATGTATAGGATTGTTCATTAATACTGCTTATGGACTAACACCTCCTTTTGCAATGTATAGGTTTGTTCATTAATACTGCTTATGGACTAATATCTCCTTGTGTAATGTATATGATTGTTCATTAATACTGCTTATGGACTAATATCTCCTTTTGTAATGTAGGATATAGGCATGCCCATTAAGCTTGTGGACTAATATCTCGTTCTTCTAGCAAAGATTAGTTTTAGTGTAAAGAAGTGTTAATTGGAGTCATTTATAATGAGCATTATCATCTTTTTTATAGACAGATACCTCCTTTTCTAGTGTATAGAAGTGTTCTTTAAGGTAATTTATAGGCTAATATCTCATTTTCAAACATCTAGGATTGTTTATTAAGATTGTCTATGGACAAATATCTCTTTTCTTAGCAAACAGAAGTGTTCAGTGAGGATGTGTACTAGTGTATAAGTGTTTGTTAAGGTCGTTTATAGACTAATATATCCATTTCTATCAGACATGCACTTTAAGGTCACATAATGTCACACAAAAACATCTTCACTGTCCAAAGAAAAAAGCATCTGCAGAGTGGTAACTTTACAAGAGAAAACAAAAGCATTCTTTACTCTCGATGTTAGTCAATGTAAACAGCCTCAAATTATATACAGTGCCTTGCAAAAGTATTCGGCCCCCTTGAACTTTTCAACCTTTTGCCACATTTCAGGCTTCAAACATAAAGATATGAAATTGTAATTTTTTGTGAAGAATCAACAACAAGTAGGACACAATCGTGAAGTGGAATGAAATTTATTGGATATTTCAAACTTTTTTTTAGAAATGAACTGAAAAGTGGGGCGTGCAAAATTATTCGGCCCCTTTACTTTCAGTGCAGCAAACTCACTCCAGAAGTTCAGTGAGGATCTTTGAATGAGCCAATGTTGACCAAAATGACTGATGATGATAAATAGAATCCACCTGTGTGTAATCAAGTCTCCGTATGAATGCACCTGCTTTGTGATAGTCTCAGAGTTCTGTTTAAAGTGCAGAGAGCATCATTAAAACCAAGGAACACACCAGGCAGGTCCCAGATACTGTTGTGGAGAAGTTTAAAGACAGATTTTGATACAAAAAGATTTCCCAAGTTTTAAACATCTCAAGGAGCACTGTGCAAGCGATCATATTGAAATGGAAGGAGTATCAGACCACTGCAAATCTACCAAGACCCGGCCGTCCCTCTAAACCTTTAGCTCAAACAAGGAGAAGACTGATCAGACATGCAGCTAAGAGGCCCATGATCACTCTGGATGAACTGCAAAGATCTACAGCTGAGGCGGGAGAATCTGGGACAACAATCAGTCGTACACTGCACAAACCTGGCCTTTATGGAAGAGTGGCATAAAGAAAGCCATTTCTCAAAGATATCCATAAAAAGTCTTGTTTAAGGTTTGCCACAAGCCACCTGGGAGACACACCAAACATGTGGAAGAAGGTGCTCTGGTCAGATGAAACCAAAATCGAACTTTTCGTCCACAATGCAAAACGTTATGTTTGGCGTAAAAGCAAGACAGATCATCACCCTGAACACACCATCCTCACTGTCAAACATGGTGATGGCAGCATCATGATTTGGGCCTGCTTTTCTTCAGCAGGGACAGGGAAGATGGTTAATATTAATGGGAAGATGGATGGAGCCAAATACAGGACCATTCTGGAAGAATGGGACAGAGATTTATCTTCCAACAAGACAATGATCCAAAACATAAAGCAAAATCTACAATGGAATGGTTCACAAATAAACGTACCCAGGTGTTAGAATGGCTAAGTCAAAGTCCAGACCTGAATCCAATCGAGAATCTGTGGAAAGAGCTGAAAACTGCTTTTCACAAACGCTCTCCATCCAACCTTACTGAGCTCCAGCTGTTTTGCAAGGGAGGATGGGCAAAACTTTCAGTCACTCGATGTGCAAAACTGATAGAGACATACCCCAAGCGACTTGCAGCTGTGATCGCAGCAAAAGGTGGCGCTACAAAGTATTAACGCAAGGGGGCTGAATAATTTTGCACGCCCAATTTTTCAGTTTTTTATTTCTAAAAAAAGTTTAAAATATCCAATAAATTTCGTTCCACTTCATGATTGTGTCCCACTTGTTGTTAATTCTTCACAAAAATTACAATTTCATATCTTTATGTTTGAAGCCTGACATGTGTCAAAAGGTTGAAAAATTCAAGGTGGCCGAACACTTTTAGAAAAGAAAATATTGCAAACAATGGAGACCCCCGTTTTTCTTTGAATAGTGAGGCTGTTTACAGACTAATATCTATCATTCTAGTATACATAAGCATCTGCTGAGGTCCAATGACTAAAAACTCTCATTGCGGTGTATAAGAGTGTGTACTGAAGTCATTTATGAACCAGTACCTCTTATTCTAGGTCAGTGGAGTGTTTATTGAGGTTTATCATATAATATCTCCTAGCGTAGAAAAGTGTTTGTTAAGGTTGTTCATGGGCTAATATCTCCTTTTCTAGCATTTACTAAACTTGTTTACAAACTCCTATTCTAGCAGCCAGGAGCACTGATTGTGGTTGTCTACTTTTATGTCTTATTCTGTTTTATTAAAGATTTAATGGACAGTGTTTTTGGACTAATAGCTATTATATAAGAGAATCTACTGAGGTCATTTAATGAATAATATCTCCTATTCTGGCAAATGGAAGCATATATTGAGACAATTCCGACGTATATACACCTTTATTGAGGTTGTTTATGGGCTTATATCTCATATTGTAGCATACTGCAGTGTTTATAGAGTGGTTAATGTCATCACCCTGTTTGAGATTGTGGTAAATCCAGTGAAAGACAGAGAGAACGAGAAGAAAGAGAGACAGTGGAATAGAGAAAGAGAGGAAGAGATAAAAAAAGAAAACACAGGTGTATTGTGTATGTATGTGGTGGTGGTGAGTTTGAGGGGGGGTGGGGTGTGTGTCAGCGCTCCACCTGCCTGCTGTTGCTGAATGAAGCTGTGGGAATGTAGCTGTGATCTCAATGGACACAGTGTCCTTCTACACACACTGTTCACACACACACACACACACGCTTCGATCAAGCAGCAAGCTCCCGCTACCCTGTGAGATGTAGACTGAGAGTGACACACAGCAATGGTCTCTGATCATGACTGGTGATGGCGCATGCATTGAGTAGGGATTTGCCTATATGGAATTTCAGGGCATATACTATGACCAATAATTAACACTGTGCTGGTGATACTAGTATAAATTAGGTTCTGTTTTTAAAAAAAAAATACTCCTGGGTGTTTACAAAAATGCCTACAATATAATACATGCATGAAGACCGGAGACCACTATGACAAGGTAACCCTCTCAGTAGCCTTTAAAGCCACATTACTGTTTTTCTAAAACTGAAAGAAGAATGATTATTCGAAGAGGAGACTAAAAACAGGCTAAGACATGGTGAGAATGCGCTGCTGCGAGTCACCCTGTAAAGCCTCAAACAGTCAGAGACAACTTCTTCATACCTCATAGTATGTCTTATATTAATATATATTAACATCACACACACAAACTTAAAAAGAAATTCCGGCTCGATGTTTAGGCCTCAAATAATCCCAAAAATCAACATTGTACTGATGAAAACATGAGGACAACAGCATACTGTCCCTTCCCTTTTACCCCTCATTGCTTGCTAGGCGCTCAACAAAAACTCACACACACAAACAGACAACATCACAATGGCCACTAGGGGGTTACAGAAAGAGAATAAAACTCTTAATGCAATTACCTATAATATACAGTAATGTCAAGTAGGAGACCACCCTCCTTCACTAAAAGTGGTCCTGTACAAACAGACCTCATGGTAATCTAGTGCCAAATCTTGAAAATAATCTCTATTTTTTGGGAACCATTTCAGCATTCAAATGGTTCTATATGGTTCTGTTGTAAAATGTGCTATATAAATAAATAAATAAAATACAATAAATAAATCATAACTCAGTACACTCTTCAAGAGGATGGCTCTTTAAGGGTTCTTTAGTAAAGAGAATGGTTCTACTTAGCACCATGATGTCACAAATGACTAAGGTGGAGAGTATTAAAGGATTTGGCACCGCAGCCTTCAGCATCCTAGTTCAGAATTCAGAATTATTCTTCTTTTTTATTTATTTATATATTAAGCAACAGTGCAATTATGCAAATACATTGTATGACAGAGTTACCAAAAGAGTCTGTTTTCATACAACCCCAGATCCAAAAAGTTGGAACTCTATGTAAAATGTAAATAAATGTGAATAAAAACAAAATGCAATCATTTGCAAATCTCATAGACCCATTTAATCACAATAGAACATAGAACACCTATCAGATATTTTACCATTTCATGGAAACGATTAACTCATTAGGAACTTGATAGCAGCAACACACCTCAAAATAGCTGGGACAGGGTCACATCTATCATTGTTTAGCTTTTTCCCTTTCTTTTAACAACAGTCTGTAAACCTGTGGGACGTGAGGAAACCACCTGCTGAAGTTTTTGGGAGAGGAATGTTGCCCCATTCTTGTCTGATGTAGACCTCTAGCTGCTCAACAGTTCTGAGTCTTATTTGCCAGTTTCATGAGGTGCCAAATGTATTCTACTGGTGAAAGGTCTGGACTGCAGGCAGACCAGTTTAGCAGCTGGACACTTGTGTGAAGTCCTGCTGTTGTGATTGTGTATGTGGTTTAGCATGTCTCACTGAAATATGCAAGGCCTTCCCTGAAAGAGACGTTGTTCTAAAACCTCCCTATACTGTTCAGCATGGATAGTGCCTTTCCAGATGTGTAAGCTACTCATGCCATAGGCACTGATACAGCCCCATACCATCAGAGATGCAGGCTTTTATACTGTACACTGATAACAAGCTGGACGGTCTCTCTCCTCGGGAGTCCGCAGGACACAGCGTCCGTGGTTACTTTTTGGAATTTTTGATTTATCTTAAAACTTAAAACTTTTCCATTTCCCCAGACCATATAAAGGGAGCTTTGGCCCCGAGAAGACGGCAGCGTTTCTGGATCATGTAGACATATGGCTACTTCTTTGCAGAATACAGCTTAAACGTGCATTTGTTGATTGTACCACGAACTGTGCCCACAGATATCTGGAAGTGTTCTTGAGCCCATGCAGTGATTTCCAGTATAGATACATACTGGCCCAAAGATAGCGAACATCCAATATTGACTGTCAGCCTTGTCCCTTGCACACAGGGATTTCTCCAGATTCTCTGAATCTTTTAATGATACCATGCACCTCAGATGTTTTTTTTCCCAGTCATGGGACTTAGTGGCAAATTGCTCCTCCAGCTGTTTTAGTAGTACCACTTACATTTCCAGCCTGTTGCTTTTTGTCCCTGTCACAACTTTGTGTACTGCTGCAATAAAGTTGTAAAAGAGTTAATCATTTTCATGAAATATTAATATGTGTGTTCTATGTTCTGTTGTGAATAAAATATGGGTATATGAGATTTGCAAATTATTGCATTCTGTTTTTATTTGCATTTATTTACATTTTACATAGCGTTCCAACTTTTTGGAGCTGGGGTTGTATGATAATAGACTCTTTTAGTAACGTAACTGTGTTGCACTGTCTAGTCTGTGTTTGGTTCCTTGTGTGCACCACAGTCCTGGAAGAACCTAGTATCATTTCACTGTGTACTGTGTACATGTCTGAAATAACTATAAACTCCACTGAACTTAAAAGTGTAATGCTCTTCTATCTGACATTAACTGGATGTTAGTTGTTGTTTGCTTTTAATCTTAATGCATATATAAATATCTGAACTATGTTGCTAAGGTAATTTTGGGGTTTTACAGTGAAATTCTACGTTCAAGTTACCCATACTCTGCATACACACTTAATGTTTACTTAACACAAAACCTATATGTCCTAAATGGCCAATGGGAAAAAAAACATATTTAAATATGTTTAAGATATTTTATTTTCACTTAGAAAAAAACAATTAAGAAAAAAGACAGCAGCACTACATAAACTGACAGACACACACGGCCTGTAAGCATGGGCAGTAGTGGTGTAGCAGGTGGTCCACCAGCTTTATTCTCCTTTATTGTGTGTGTGTGTGTGTGTGTGTGTGTGTGTGTGTGTGTGTGTGTGTGTGTGTGTGTGTGTGTGTGCTTGAGGGAAGCAGGGCATGAAAGCTGCTGCTCTGTAAACACACACACACAAACATTCACACACCCGCTTGTTAGGCACTTCAGACAAGTACCACTGACAGCTGCTACGCACACATACACACACATACACACACACACACACACATATGCTAAGAGGCAGAACCTCCTTCTATTGCTACCCCTCCCACACAACAACTCTTTATATCTGTATATATCTGTATATATATATATATATATGAGAGAGAGAGAGAGAGAGATACACACATACATCTCAACATCTTGCATACATCTGTATCTCATTTTCCTGTCTCTTATTCTTACTCTCACTTTCTCTTTCTCTACCTCTACCTCTTTTCCTCTTTCTCTTTATCTTCATTTTTCTCTGTAGTTTACTCTTTCCTCTCTACAACTTACTTTCTCTCTATTTAACTTTTTTCAATCTCTTGCATTTGTTGAAGGATACAGAACCAGCAGAACAACAGTTATGTCTCTGTATAGTTGTATTCATTGGAGATGAGCGCTAATATAAAAGCGTTTGAATGTGAATAATGTGTGTAGTGCAATGAAATGCTGTTGATGACACACACCGGCCACACCGCACACACTACATGCTGGACTGATTACACTGGACCGATTGCTGAAGACACATAGCTGGTGCTGCAGTTCTCATGAAAAGGCTCCTCCAAAGTTACATAGCACAACAGCCAGTGTTCCAGGCCTAGAGTGGGAGTGACAGAGATTCTAATCAACTTATTATAAGTCAAAGTTCCATCAGAACGATTCTGAAGCTGTCATTTTAAGGCAGGACTGTCACATAGTGTTGCTTTAAAAGACATCACTTAAATCAGAAAAAAGCAGTACATTTCAGCCACAGGGAACCAGTGTTATCAATACTGTATACCGATCAAATCGGATTGAACTCAACAAGATGAACCCCAGAAGCTGTTCCCAGTGAGACTGTAGGACTGTAAAGCCTTGAGCTGGACTGAACATTCAGACTCTGTATGGAAAAGAGAGAGCAGCTCTTTAGCTCCTCATCCAACACTATTTTTATCATCATCTTTTTTCCAACATCTGAGATTTTCACACTTCACAGCCAGGAGGTTCCTCTCATTATCACAATCTATTTAAAGAGCAGAGAGCTGAGGAAAGAGAGAAAGAGAAAAAGAGAGATAGAGAGGCGGAATGACAGGAAAAAAGAAAACTGACAAAATGCACAAAGTGTATGTCAGAGAGATGAAAAGCGAAACGAAGAACGGAGTTGGTGATTGGTTCTTTTGTATCTACTGCAATTGTATCGCACTTTAGAGAATATAAGTAACATCTTACCCGCTATTTAAGTGTGCTGTTATAACCATTTCCAGGTCCAGAAACTCTTTAAGGGTGTACTCACACTAGTGACCTGTACCTGAGCATGTTTGTACCCAAAAGTCCAGTTTGTTTGACCAGTGTGATCACTCCGTGCCTGTGCCCACTTGAAGAGGTGTGCTGAACCGCAGGTGCAATACTCATCTAGTGTGATTAATAACACGACACAACTAACGTAAATGCTATGTCTGTACTGTATGGCAGCAAATGGATCGCTCTGCTCTACAGTGCGAGAAAAGACACTGCTGCACCGTTTAAGGTGGAACAGGAGAATTCCAACAAGAAGCCGGTGAATAGGAAGTCAACTTCAGCCTTGTGTGCAATCAAATCATCAGAGCATTGGATAATTCATAAGTTCTATGACTGTGAAGAAATAAAGCACTGAATACTCCAAGTTTTGGCAGGAAAGTGTAGAGTTAAGCTCCATAGGCAAAGATGTTTATAGTTGGCTCCCCTGTCGCTGAAGTATTCTCTGTGAAAAGATATGATACAGCTCTCTTATACGCATTTGCTTTGCAAATTTACCTTCAAATTTGTTTGAATAAAGCCCCGTCCAAGTGGTAAAAGGCAATTGTCCGTCTGACATTGCCTATTACGTCAGTAGGTACAAGATTGGACCCACTATGTACTGCTCGAGTGGTAGAGCACTTGAGCCGTTTCAGTACGCAAGAACTGAATATGAAGCTGTACTCATACGGTGTCAAGCTGTACTTCCGAGAAGGCAAACCAGGAGGAAATTTTTTATCTCGGCAGTTCTGGCAGCAGTTCACTAACAGTAGCTACATACACACAGCCAACGTATCGCATTCCAACGTTTTTTCCACTCTGCTTTGAATTTACCAACGGCTTCAGCTGAATCATGGGATAGCACAATGTGCTGCATTCGCAAACTTAAAAATGTCTCCCAATTCAGTAGGTTATCCGGGTAATGTTCACATACTACTCAATGGCTACTGAGTATACGGACATACTAGTCATGCTTAGCTACTGATGTCACCTCCTGGGTAGTAGGCAAGTAGGCGGTTTGTAGGTGCCCAGCCACACGCTATGACTGTTTATCATGTGGGCCCATAGAATGGTATAGATGCTGCGTTTGCATAATTTTTGGCATGTGCACCTTCGTGCCAATTAAAATTGTACAAACCTAGATTGCGGCTATAATGACCTGATTGATGGTGTGAAATGAACGCACAATGTGAGCACAGGCCAACAGGGAGGGGGGAAGGGGGGCAATCATGCTTGGGCACTGTACAAGGCATCCAGGTAAAATGTGGGCACGCCTTACATTTTTATATATGGCTGCAGTTGATAAGGTAAGTCATCAGTTCCTAAACTCATAAAGACAAAAAAGTGACTCTAATGTTAGTAAGCTAACCTTGCTAACCTTAGCACCCGCCATCCATGGCTAGCTAACTTTTTTCCTCATTGGTTTAAAACTTTCCGTATTAACTGAAGCCATTTCCTTTTTTTTTTCTCATCATGAGGAACGCACTAATATGATAACTAGTTTTTTGGATTCAGACCTATTCAAACAACAAGCCAATGCACTAGAGGCTAAGACCCAGGCTGAAAGGTAGATGCGTCATGTCTTAACAAGCGGACTGAAACATGGCTCATCTCACATCGTACTAACTTGTTTGCTAAATTGTGCAATACCTTTCATCTGCCACTATAATGTGAGGTCCGTGGTGAGGCCCATAGTTATGCTCCTCAGAAGTATTGTGTTATAAACTGTGTCTATAGTTTCTCATCAGGTTAAAAGTATAACTCACTCTAAATGTAGGTAAAGTGATATAAACTGACTCGTGTTCTACAGTTTTTTATTGGGTTGAATGTATAACTCACTCTAAATGTAGGAATTCTGATATAAACTATGTTTTATAGTTCAGGTTAAATTTATAACTCTTCTTTATCTTTCTTGTCTTTCTGTACCCTTCTACCTCTTTTTTCTCTTTCAACCTCACTTTCTTTTTCTAATTCCCTCTCCCTCCTCTTACTCTCTCTCTTCTTCTCCATCTGTTTCTCTCTTTTTTTAAGTCATTCAAACCAAAGTATTCACTGGAGAGGCTCCAGATGTATAGAGGCTTGTCAGTCTGAGAGCAGGTGTTAAAACACAGACAGACAGACAGACAGTCTCTCTCCTCGCGCAGCGGCATTACAGTGCTATCATATCTCCGGACGTGCTGCAGAACCCAACACCGGCGGGCTGAGATACCTGTTAGATGATCTTAAGCTGGTATTTGTGGCTTTAGAACATTTTATTTTTGTGTTCTCTGATGGTTTATCTGCTCTGTTACAGAAAGTTTACAGTTACTTTCTTTGGATGTCCTAAAAATCAGCCTATGGTCCAGGCTAGTGTTTCTTCATCTAGTTTTTGGAGGGAATTAGGGAAATAGTTTTGCTAATAATTTTTACCCCTTCAGACCCCAATGAGCACCTTAACACTCAAAACTTTGGAATCACTTGTCATATTTGCATTTTTGTTATTTTATATATAATTATAACTTTTAATAGTTTAATAGTTTTAAATATCTAAACCTTTCAACAGAAGATATTTTTAGATGTTGAATTTAATATATTTTAAATATTCTGTGAAGAGAAGGGAATAAAGAAGGGAATAAAATGATAAATAACACTATTGAATATTGAATAGTGAATATTGATTTAAATTATTCTGTGCTGTCTGCCTTGACATGGGAACTACACATAAAGAACATCTGAACTTCATTCTTAGTCGTCTACAGCTCTGTTCATCATTCTGGATGTATCTCACATTTCTTCCTACTATTATTAGAACCATATTAGAAATATTTTACAAATTCCTCTGCATCTAAAATGGCTTTACTGTGAAAAAAAGTTGACTTCAAAGTTGTCACACAACTGAAAACAGTAGTAGTAGTTAATTTCAAGCCAGAACTGTCTGCACAGAGGCTGATTGGTGCCAGTATTAGCACTAATCTTAATTCCATAAGAGCCATGTGAGTTCAAGCACAAACAATGAAATACCAGCACAAAGGCCACCGCTTATGCCAAGAGACAACAATAAAGGAACTGTAACTAAACAAAAAGGCTCAATAATGTCATTCCTCCAAATCAGACTGAACTGCACTCACGCAGTGACACTCAGTGCAACTCAGCGATTCAGACACTCATCAAAAGAATGCTTTTATGCTGACCGTATAATCAGCTATGCTACTGAATTCACCCATTTACGGATCCACCCAGCTGCCTCATTCACCACTGAGCACCATATAACTCAGCAGAACACTGAAACAACCAAGCGTTTCCAATCAGCCAATGGGACGGCTCGTGTTTCCTGCTGTTTCATGCACTTTTTTCCCTACAAGGACAGTCGTTGAAAGTAATGTGCAATAACATTCATTCTGTGGCTGTAATTCTTCTCTCTGAGACAAAGATTTGCTACTATTTGCTACAACTGCTACTTTTTTCATACTGAACGTACTACACTTCAGTATCGAGTCTAGACTAGTATTTAGGGCTGCAACAAAGAGTCAGTTTGGTTAAATTACAGTTAATAAATGAAACATGTGTGCTCTGATGCTCATATGTTTATGTTATCAATGCAATCTGACACTACAAGGAGTGAAGGGGTGATATGGATTCTATTGTTTTATTTAAAAATCACTCTATGATGTTTATGTGATCCACACAGTCCTTCTAGACTTGCTGTAATTGTAATACACCACAGAAAGTGTAGGAGACGATATGGTTTTCTGGTTTTTTTTAAGTGCTTTATAATGCTTACATATGTGCATAGATGTCTACAGTGTGATTGTACTGTAAAAGAAGAAACTGCTCATTATTGACAGCAGCACAAGACTTCTAGCTCATAGATTATTAATAGGTTAAAGCATTATTAGAGAAATAATTGTCAGTTGCATGTCCACCAGTGTCTACTGCATTATTATGTGAACATAAATATACATTTAGTATTAATTACATATAATATAATGCTGCGCCCTGTAATACAGGTGAACTAAACTGCAGAGATTTTACATTGAAATATTTCTTTTAAAAAACCCACAAACAACTGCTTAAGAAGTTGTCATAATCAGGCAGGACATAAAGAGCCATCTGCCAGAGCACTAGCAGAACAGCAGCGGGAACTAATCGCCCAGCGCTGACGGCTTTTCATGTTTGTGTGATGAATATGTATGCGTGTTATTTATGGATTGTGGATATTTGTGCTCTAAACGGCTGCTGTTTCAGCTCCTCCTGCAATTTAACTGCTTCATTAGCTCTTTGGTCTGAGTGTGGCGATGTGTCTCTATAGCCTACAATACCCACAATGCAGCAGATTTATAGCCTTGCGGGGTCATGACCTGCGCACTAGGCAAAATCCCAGACTGTATAAGGAACAAAGTGATGCGCTTGAATTAGCTGAACAGATAAAGAGGCCTGGCTAATGCAGATGTGCACAAACACAATGTGTCAGAATGTGATCTATTGCATTCACCCTATATATATATATATATATATATATATATATATATATATTTAATGTTATCAATTCATCCATTCATTACGACAAGCAGACACAATCAAAAACAAAACAGAGGGATACAAGGTTTTTTCCAGCAGTGTGTATATGTGCACACATAAATATGACATATAACTATTTATAATAAATGCACGCAAACAGCATTGAAGGCCTCATAAGTGATTTCACCCCCACCCCACACTTTACTTTCCACTTAATCTCCTCCTCCCCCAGTGTGTCTGGGAGGAGGGCAGGGTCAAGGGTTAGGCAGGTGCAGAGGTTAAGAGAGAGAGGATGGGGGTTTTCTCTCTGTCTTTCGGTCACCCACTGATGAGGCCACCTACACATCCACTGTAACTCGAATTAGATGTCACTGTAATTGTGTTTGCACAGGTCACTATCAGGGTCGCCACTACCAGCACCACCAAAACACCAACAATGAGCCAAAACTACAATACTAAAGCATAGATCAGAGATCACTTAAACACTTGGGGATACAATAAAAAAGGACAGTAGAAGTCACGCCTATGTTTAATAAGGAAGTAAGAACATTTCCACATGACTGGAACTCACCTTTTGGTAAGTCAGCTGACCACCTGAGTGTACTTAATGACCGGCTCAAACTCGGCCACAACGATACATGGTACTGAAGTGTAAGTGTCCCCACACTTTTGACAGCCAATATATTCTGGAAGCAACAGTCTCAATACAATCCACCAGAACAATACAATCCACCACGACTGCAGAACAAAGACGGAAAGCAGCCTACATGCAAATGAGCTGTTCATCACCTTCCATCATCTTCAAATCTGCACCAATTTAAAATCTGATTAACTCCAGACATTTAAAGAGTAAGACACAGTTTGTTAGAATGCAAACACAAGAGTCTGAGTCTGCCAGTGGAAAGAACAGAGAGGGAGAGAGAATAAGAGCGAGAGAGAGAGGGAGAGAGAGAGAGAAAGCAAGAGAGAGAGAGAAAGAGAGAGAGAGAAAGCCTACCTTATCAAACAGAGACTTCCACTGCTGCATGAGGAAATGTAAATAAAAGAGAGAAACAGGGAGACAGAAAGTGAGAAGGAATAAAAGTGACTGAATGTGAATGAAACAGAAAGGTTCTAAAGATACTGTAACCTGTATTGTTCTTGCATACACTGCCTGGTCACTTTATCAGAAACCCCTGGAAACCACTGAGAAACGTGGCTAGTGAGTGGAAGTGTAATGTAGGTGTTTCCAATAAACCGGGCATTTAGTGGAAGCACAAGTTGGGTGTTTCAATAAAGTGGCTAGTTAGTGGAAGTGTAAACAGGTCTTTCTAATAAAGCGACCAGTTAGTAGAAGTACAAAGTAGGTATTTCTAATAAAGCAGGTAGTTAGTGGAAGCACAAGATATGTGATTCTAATAAAGTGGCCAGTGTGTGAAAGTACAAGGTGGGTGTTTCTAATAAAGTGGCCAGTGTGTGAAAGTGTAAGACAGGTATTTCTAATAAAGCAGGTAGTTAGTGGAAGCACAAGATATGTGATTCTAATAAAGTGGCCAGTGTGTGAAAGTGTTAGACAGGTATTTCTAATAAAGCAGGTAGTTAGTGGTAGAACAAGATATGTGTTTCTAATAAAGTGGCCAGTTAGTGGAAGTGTAGGGTAGATGTTTCTAATACAGCAGGTAGTTAGTGGAAGCATAATGCATGTGTTTCTAATAAAGTGGCCAGTGTGTGAAAGTACAAGGTGGGTGTTTCTAAAAAAGTGGCCAGTTCATGGAAGGACAATGTAAGAAAGGTGTAAGATATTGGCCTTAAATGAGCTAAAACTATGTTAAAGTGAACAGATGTACTAGTTGCACACACCAGTAAAGTGACTACTTACATCTTCAGGTGCTACTGGAAGAACATCTGTGCTCTCCAGCACCTCGATCTCTTCTCCCTCTGCGTTGGCAGCCACCGCCGGAGAAGAGTGTACATGTGCCCCGGTGGGCATCCTCCCGAGCCCACCCACTTTTCTGCCCTTCTCTCTACACCTGCTTATGGCATCCAGACCACTTCCTCCAGCGGCTGGCACTCAGCAGCCATTCCCTCAGTTTCAGCTGCTCTTTACCGCACAGCCCGTCACTCCAACAGGCTGCACGCGCATACGTGGTTCTGCTTGGAACGGCTTCACGCAGAAATACTGGCACCCGTGGTGGCGGTGACGGTGACGGCGGTGACGTCTCGCGCTGCTAACGCGAACATCTCGCCAAGCCGTCCAGATATCACCATCGCAAAGGCAAGAAAGCGGGTCGGGAGGTAAAGTTGTGTCCTAATGGTCACGAAGAGCGTCCAGATCCACCAACCGCAACAAGATCTCCACCAAACGCCTGCTGGTGACGACACTCCTGCAAAAAAAGCAAACGTAACATCCTTAACTCACCTCAGGAGAACATGCACAAGCGGTTTTTCCAAAAACCGGCACATTCGCCAAGAGTCCTGGCTGAGAAGAACTCTGGTGCAGTGAGACAGAGCACTGCGCCATGCTTTGGCTAAACGTGCCAAACTGCCACTGAGGCTGTTATTTTCTGGTGCGTCACTGTACCTCTCTGCTGCTGCTGTCCAGCACTGTACGCCTCCGCAGCTCCTCACTGCCCAAACACAGCGTTCAAACACACACACTCTCACTCACACACACAGAGCCAGCGCAGTCTTCAGCGCACCGGTACCCCGACCGCGCTGCTCTCTCAGATCACTGTTTCAGAAGACACGCCCTCTTCGCCAAACCGACACGCCCACTCGCACATGTCCGCGCCCACAAGTTATAAATATTAAAACGCATCTATCTATCTATCTATCTATCTATCTATCTATCTATCTATCTATCTATCTATCCGACTTTACTCTCTATCTGACTTTACTCTATCTATCTATCTATCTATCTATCTATCTATCTATCTATATATCTATCTGTTTCTCTAATAGTCAGTCAGTCTGTTTGTCTATCTATCTATCTATCTATCTATCTATCTATCTATCTATCTATCTATCTATCTATCTATCTATCTATCTTTACTCTCTGCTTTACTATAAATTCTTGTTGTAGTGGCGCAGCATGATCCACTCTGGAATAACATTCTTTACGGTTGTGATGCAATGCAGATGTGTTCTATAGACGTCTGCACCTATTGGTGTGCTCTCACTATTTAAGAGCTTTAAAAAAAGGCTGTATGTTTGTGTCCAGTCCGTAACACACCCCTTCCAGATATCTACTATGCAATAAAATTGTGTTAGAAAATAGATGGACCCTCTAAAAGGGGACCAGTGACCAGACAGGCTGTATTTATGAACAGTCCATGAGTCGCTGTGGCCGTATTGGCGCTGCAGGGTAACCTGACCAAGAGTGAAATACACACCCACACAAACCCTTCTAATGAACACACTGCTGTTTGTGACTTCAGGTTCTTCAGGATGATGAAACCTCTCCGCCTTGTTGGCAGAAAGCCTATGGATGCATTTCCATGGTAATTTATAGGCCTCAGGTATTTATAACACTGCTGTGATGAAACACCTGCACAGCACTTTTAGCTCCAAATCCCTGCAGCACCGTAGAGTGTCCGTTCTGATTATCACATCCTCCATACATACTGATTACCAAAAGTCTGGAGACACCATACATTCTTTTCCCAATAAAAGTGACAAAAACTCTACTTCATTAAATAGTTAAAGTTCATTCAGAGTTGTTTGGTGTGAAATGCTAGTGGAGGTTATAGGAACCAGATAGGAACTAACTCTAAAAGCACAGAAATTTACTACATGAAATAGTTATAAATATGCTGGACACGCGGTTACCAGAGGTGGCCAGAGCCGACCAGAGGCACCCTGGAATTAGGCACGGTCAGCCTTTTGGTAAATCCATTTATGAAATGTGAGACAGTCAGCCATCATTAAGTGTCAACTGTCAATTAAGGGTCAAGTGTCAAATATGCTTTTTGGTGAAAACATCCTGTCATCCTGGAAGTTTCCTACCAGTCATAAGAGTATGAGGATACTGCATTTTATAATCACTAATTTCTAATTAGTCGATTTGGTACATTTCTCACATCATGATTTACATTGGCATCACAACAAGTGCATTTCTCAAAACACTTAGTACAGACAGCAAAACTCAATGAAATACATGCTAAGGCACGTATCTTGCTCAGATACTTGCTTCTTTATTATATTGCTTCTTTGTTTTTGCCTTAAAAGCAAATGTTTATGTCAATCGACTTGTCAATGCCATTAGAATGTCTAGTCAGTGTCTTTTCATTGCCTATAAACAAACCAGTCAAAATACTTAGTCATGTTGTCAGTGCAACAGTGTACATTGTAAATATATTCTGATGGAAACTAACTTTTGATCATAAAAAACGCTGCGGCATATGTGTGGCATATCTGTGGCATATCTGCGGCATATCTGTGGGAAATCAATTAAAACGGTGTGTGTTACACACAAAATAAACACAAAGTTACACAAAGTTACACATAACTGTATGTGGGAGACTGACAGCAAGAATTTGAACTGGAATCAAATTTATATAGTAATATTCTTTTACTGTATTGTTCGCACTGCAATTTGTTGACAAACAAAATCAGATAGAAATTTGGGAAATCAGACAACTGTTTGGCAGCACTCAATAACACAAACTACACCATTAGAAACTTACTCTAAACATTCAAAACAACCTGAGACAAAAACTTAAGAAATTCTAGTGCTTTCTTTTCTATACATCCTGATGCACCTCTCTACAAAACATAAGATTAAATAACATTTCAGAATTTATGTCAGTGTGCAACATTACAGCAGAGTGCACATTTCTGAATTACATACCTGTTTTCTCTACAAAATGTTTGAACGATTAAAGACACAGTTGACCTTCCAATATTCAGCTGCATACAGCGACCAGCTTTAGCCACTGCAAGACCAGGATTTACAACATGGTCCACAATTGTTGCCCTTATTTCATCTGGGAGAAACCTATGTGCATGGACTGTCCTACCTCTTCCTCCATTTTGTCTCCTAAGCCTTCCACCACAAAGTCTTACCTCTCTTATTGGCTGTTCACCATGTACACGGTCTTGTCTTTTCATTGTGAGACTTTGTGACACTGTATTGTTTTGTGTCTATATATGTTTGTCAACTGAAAGTTCATGAGAGTGACCTCTGATCTATGGTTGAGAGCTGTTTGACCATAGGTTGATCTAAACCTTCACACATTCCCCTTCTTAAAAAAAACAATTCTCCTGAGAACAATTGTATTAATTTAGGATACTCCCAAAATGTACCAAAAGTCTTTTAAAAATGTACAAATTGTGCCTGAGAGATTATGACAATATGTTCAGCACTTTTGCATGTAATGACCTTGACAACGACCTAAAGTCTAAATGTTTTGGAAGGTAATACAATTCAGCAGACAGGCAGTAGAACATGTTTTGATAATCGTGATGTAAGCAATTGATAATGCAAAAAACAGCAGACAATTGTACCTGACAATTTGCATGAATGTACAAAAGCATTTGGAAAATTTGTTTTTCTTTGGACATCACAGTTTTGTCCTTCAGTTTACTTTCAGCAGTGGTTGTGTTGATGTGATGTTTTGTTAATGTAGAAGTGATAAACAGTTCCTCAGATCAAAATTGAAATTCTCAAGACTATTTGTCCAACCTCCACATCCTCTGATCACTTTCATTCATTTCATCTCATTCATTTTGGACAAACAGCAAATGATTGGTAAAATCAAGCAAATGATTCTGTGCACTGGTTTGCTCTTACCTACTTTATCAATTGCTTCTGTCATTTTGATCAAAATATATTACACTGGTGACAGTAAACGAGCTACGGTATCATTATATACAAGTAAAACCATCTGTTTGCATACAGTGATTGTACTTTTAAGTAATCAATGCATTGTGTAGTGATATACGGTACAGTAAGTGTAGCTTGTACACATTTGCTGTGGTTTCAGTAAAAAACATACAGTACATGCACATATGATGTAACTGTATCTTGTCTGGAATTAAAATGCATGTAATTGATAAAAAAAAGTTTGTATCTTTTAGCATGTGGCGTATTATGGAGCTGGAGTGAACCACCTTACAAAAATTCATATATCTGGATGAGACTGGCTTCAACCTGGTAAAAGGCAGAAGGTGTGTTGGAAATATCATCAGACACTGGAGCTACTGTTAATGTGGCAGACTGACAGGGAGAGGAAGGTGTGTACAGCAATGTCAGAGCATGGTGTGCTATGTTATATATCCATTGTAGGGCCATAGAGCTCGCAGCATCTCCTCATCTTCTTGGATAATCTCTACAGGGATCTAATTCCTGATGCTGAGAGGCCGGTTTACCAAAATATGTGGTAATTTGGCACAATGTGTGTTTTCATTACTCAGACGCCATTTGGCAGTGCTTTGCAAGCCATGACAGGATGCTGATGGAATTTCTCCCACCCTATTCCTCTGCATGGAGGTGGAAGGTTTATGATTGTCAGACACATACTCAGATGGCCCTGTTGACTGCCACATTTTCCACCGTGCATTGCAAAGGCATATATCTGTCGTGATGTGGACGAGAATCTGTGTTACTTTGTGCAGTGGAGTGTTGTGACAGTATTGTTCTTTTTGCTATGACATGATCTGTCAAATTACAATATAAATAGTAAAATCATGAATGTGAAATGTGTCCAATCTCTTGCAATCACGCTTTCACATACAGTAATGTTGAAATTGATATATGCCAAAGTGCAACCATGAGCATTTTCAAATATTGACCTCAAAACCTGAGCTATCAGAAAATACATAGTAGAGAATATTGATACATGACAACATGACTAAGCTATTTGACTCTCCTGTTTATAGTTAATGACACGTGTATTTGTCATGTTGGTGACACTGGCATGTTTTCTTTGGGGATTTTGAGCAGTTCACAGGCTTTTGCTGGAAATCCATGGTGTAGTGTTGTTTGTACGAATTGTTTTAAGAAGTGCACAAACTGCTGTGCAAATGTTATGCCCCAAAGTGACAGAGAAAAAATAGTTTTCTTAGAAGTATGAGATCAGATACTGATGTTGGAACATTGCTATGAGGATTTGATTGAGTATTAGTGGGGACAGGTATTGATGTTGGAACATTGCTATGAGGATTTCACTGATTATTACTGAGTACAGGAACTGAGGTTGAATACTGCTATGAGGATTTGATTGAGTATTAGTGTGGACAGGTACTGATGTTGGAACATTGCTATGAGAATTTGACTAAGTATTAGTGGGAACAGGTACTGATGTTGAACATTGCTATGAGGATTTGACTGAGTATTAGTGGGGACAGGAACTGATGTTGGAACATTGCTATGAGGATTTGATTGAGTATTAGTCAGGTCAGGAACTGATGTTGGAACATTGCTATGAGGATTTAATTGAGTATTAGTGGGGACAGGTATTGATGTTGGAACTTTGCTATAAGGATTTGACTGAGTGTTAGTGGGGACAGGTACTGATGTTGGAACATTGTGGTAAGGATTTGATTAAGTATTAGTGAGGTCAGGTACTGATACTGAACATTGCTGAGGATTGACAAGGTCAAGTACTGTTGTTGAACATTGCAGTAAAGATTTGATTAAGTATTAATGAGGTCATGCACTGACTGATGTTGAATATTGCTGTGAGGATTTGATTGATTATTAGGCAGGTATTGATGTTGAATGATCAGTTCTGAATTTCTGCACCTCATCTGAAAAATACTGGATGGAGCTTACACTATACTGGTGCTTTCTTGTCATTGTCTTGTTTAGAGTAATTATGTATGTAATATGCTATGGTTAATGGTTATGGTATATGATATGGTTGAATTCAAGTTGCTGAATTTCCTTAAATTTACTTTAATTTATTTTAATTTTATTAACTTCAATTTATAATATAGTATTATACTTTATGCAATTTTTATATTTTTTTATTATTTCTTTTTTTTGTTATCTTTATCTATTGGTGAATAGAGGAACAGCAAGAATTTCATTGTACAGTGTAACTGTCTGTTTCTGCTGTTCATATGACAACAAAACTCTTGAATCTTGAATGAAATGAAAAAGACATCATTTCACCCACTACTATTCATCCAAATCTCAATGTTGTTTAGCTGTCTGACAAAGCCATCAGTTGTTTGCTGGGTGGGAAAGCTGTTAAAGACTGTCCCATTCTACTGGTCAGTGGTTTCCTATGGAGAATCTATAAGGTGTGAATGTGCAATAGGTGACCTTAAGGTAGGTAAACTGAATAATTTAGAAGGGATGTTCATACTTTTGGACATACAGTGTCTTTTCAGGATCACACAGAGGACGTTTAATTCTACTGATTGCTTTTCTTAAATGTATGGATTGTAATTTATATTATCGTGTATATTTACGAGCTTTTGTTTGGTCTTCCCTTTTGCTATAGTCAACCTTAATACATGTGATTTGTTTTTCCAGGGCTTGAAATGAAACTGTAAGATGTGCAAAGTAGTTCACTTTTACTGAGACGACCACCCACACATCCAGATCACTCTGAATCCCAATCTGCTCTGTAGTGTACATCACCGCCCTCTACTGTACATTGATTGTATGTGAATATATGAGGGTCCAACAGCATGTTTCTGGTATATAATTCTATATTCATAATACATAAGTAATAATTATTATAGCACACACATTAATATATAATAATAATAACAACAACAAAAACAACAACAACAAAACAACAACAACAACAACAACAACAACAACAACAATAATAATAATAATAATAATAATAATAATAATAATAATAATAATAATAATAATATAAGAAGGGGTGTAGGTTATCACCCATAATCAATAATAAGATCTTTACAATCTGGTAATTATTATTTTTTAGAGTACAGTTTTTGGCTATAAGGTCTTGTGTCTTATAGCATTAATTATTTCTTATTTACACAATGATGGAAAAAAAAATCAAATGATATCATGAAATATGACTTTACAAGATGTATTTGTTAATATATTGTTTTTTTGCAATAAATAAAATTATTTTATGGTAAATAAATTCAGACAAAGTTAAATATTTCTAATATATAATATTTTGTCCAGGATTTTATTTATTATGTTTGGGAGCAATAGTTAATTGGCCTTTGTGTCTACGGGAGGCCTGTTATGTTCCTTGAAGGAGACGCTGTAACATGAGATATGGACATTTATGCCTATTTACAGTCTATCCTACCAGACACAGCAATGGCTGCTTACTCGGTAATTAGTCAGGCTAACAAGTTGATTTTTCTTCTTTGTGTAATGTACTGACATCAATTAAAACAACTCCATTATATTAAATAGGCTGTTTTATACTGTAACACATGGTTAAAATAAGAATAGAACTAGCAATTACTAAGTATACCAACAGCTTAAAAAGCATATCATTCCAAAGCATGTCATCCATTAGCATTCATGGCTCCAGGCTGAACACAGAGCACCATCACAGCAGATGTAAAATGCATCCACATTTAGTATTTAGCATCAGAGAATTCTTCTGACCCAAAAATATGATTTTGCAAATGGAATAAAAAGCATAAAATTGAAAAATAAGACTTTTCTAAATGTACTGATTCTATAATATTCCTCTGTAACTAGGAATTATACAAGAAATAGGATGTGACATCCATCTATTCATCCATTATCTGCCGCTTTATTCTGCTAGTGGGGGTCAAGTAGCCAATCCCAGCGTCATCGGACGAAGGTGGGGTACATCATGGACAGTTCGCCAGTCCATCACATGGCCAACACTCACACACATAGGCAATTTAGAGTGACCGATCAACCTGACTGCATGTTTTTGGACGTGTGGGAGGAAACCGGAGTACCCGGAGGAAACCCACTCAAGCACGGGAAGAACATGCACACTCCACACAGAACAGCCCAGACTAGGAATCCAACTCAGATTGTCTTGCTGTGAGGCAACAGTGCTAACCACCACACCACCTTGCCACCGTTTTGAAAACATTGTAAGTTTAAATCTTGAAGTAGCTGATTCTACAAATCGACCACAACTTCTTGCTTACTAATCAATGAAAATATAATGAAAAATAAACCATAGAACAAGTCTGAAAAGCGGGTTCTCCCAGTGCAGTAAATGTTATGTGTAAATCACAAAAATGTTTCAGAATGACAGCAAGGTTGCTTTGATTCAGGAAAGGATGTCACTGTGCCCAGTAGGTTGTTGGCTTGAATCTTTATTAGTTTCTAAAATACTTAACATTTTCACATAGTGTTCATTTTCACTTTAAAATGTTTCAGAAAAATGTGCTACCTTTACTTATACGCTACTGACATTTGATACATGATATTATCAAACATTTCTTTTAGACTTAAGGTGTGTTTATCTATCAAAACAGAAGATCCTAAACTGAATGTCTTCCATTTTGTGGCTTGTTAAAAACACATAAAAAACACAGATTTTTTAAATCTGGTATTTATTAAACATATTAAAGTACAGGTTTTTCCCACTAGGCCTGTGTCTTATAGCATTAGCTATTTCCAAACCATGATGGAAAACTAAGAAAACAAACAAAAAATCACATCATGCAAAGTATATAGTGTTTTATTGTAGTTGACATACATAATAGATATGAATAAATATGGTTTAGATGAGACACAAATGGATTTTACAATTGATGAAGTCAGACATAAGCAATTTGAAATGTTGGCATGAAGTTATAGCTGTCAAGAACTTATAACCAAAGAATCACTGAAACATTACAAAACAAAAACTGAAAGGTTTTTTTAGGTGTGGGGAAATAGAGGGCCAGGTAAAAAAGAGAACAAAATTCAGGTACAAAAATCTGCAGCATATGGAAAAAAAAAATGAACTCCAAGTGTGTTAAAAAAGAATTTTCGGAGAATTCAGTAAAAACTTGGTGAATTACATGTCTTCTGAGGATGTGAGGGATCAAATGCAGGGCAAATCTAAGACTGAAGCCAGAAGAGGATCTAACAGACCTTCTCGTAGGGCATTTGCATGTGATGTTAATATATAACTGTACCTGCATGCTTTATAGTCTTTGTTGAGAGGGGTGCTGCAGTGTTGGTTGTAATTATGTGAATTCTGTATTCCAGTTGGTTGCTATTGTTCTCTGGTCGAAAGTGTTGCACTACTGCTAGCAATAGACTACAGCCTTATTAATGAGATTGTGGGAAATCAGCAAATTTTTAAAAGGTATGTACCAAACTGGCTTTCAACACAAAAAACATCTCTTCAGCCTGGCCCATGGCTAAAACAACAGGTGTAGAGAGGTGCAGACTGTATTAATGGCAGTTTACCAGCTCTGTGCAGCATAAAGACCTGCTGAAAAATCCCAGAAACTGTGCTGGTCAATAGACTAGTCACTACTGCCACTCCAAATGCATGCTCAGTCAGAATACTTTGAATACCAAAGGCTACAGATATTGGAATATTTTGAAAAAGAAATGCCAACAAATTAACAGAGACTACTTGAAAGGCCTTCTTCTTGGCAGCATTCATCTCACCAACATCACTCTCCGTATCTCTCGGTCCTGGATGCCTCAGCTTTTTCAGGATCGACACACAACAGAAGCTGTCCACAGTCAATACGAGGAGGTAAATGACTGCAAAAACTGGGTAGTGCAAATTATGAAACATGCATGAGTGGGCAATGCCAACTGCTAACGAACACATCCAGACAGTGATAGAGCACATGACCCGATAACGGAGTGGTTTATACTTCAGGAAGGTTATGGGGTGGACCACGGCCAGGTAGCGCTCCAAACACACGCAGCACTGGAACAGACAGCGTGAGGACAAACAGATGGCAAAGAAAAAATGCAAACCTTCAAAGATGCACAAGTTCCAGTTTACACTACACTGAATCTGAAAAGGCCCAACGAACACAAAAATAATCTCAGAAATTGACTGGTTCCAGCTAAAAACATTGGGGCTGTCCATTACACCCCGGCGGGGGAAGAGCATGTAGATGATGTAGACATTCAGAGGAAGGCCCAGGAGGACGAACGCAGCATGGATGGATATGATAAAGATGGCAATTACTGAGAAATCCAGGCTGGTTGAGTTTGTGAGGGTGGTGTTCATGTTCAGGCTCTAGAAATAGGAAAGAACCAAATTCTAACTTTTGCCCAGTAAAAAAAAACAAAACAAAAACATTCCATGTGTTTTATATGAAACTTGTTAGAAACCAAGTGTGTATGTATAAGTTTTACAGTGAATCATTTAGTAAACAGCGACTGTTAAGAAGAACAGAATATTGCAGCACAGAACCTAATCCTGCGGAAAATACCAAAAAAAAGGATTTTGCCTACTTTTAATAATTTGCTTGATTTATACAACATATTTGAACGGTATTGATATATACACCCAGGATGTGGTGGGTTCTGGAGGGTCTGGGACCTCCTAATTAACCTCTTCGATCACTGGAAGCAGGGGAGGGGGTGTTAAAAATATGATGTTATATTGTCCATTTCAGAAAGATTTAAACTTAAATAGAAATTCAGTGAAATATCATTGCCTAGCTGCTTCACCCACCTAGTGGCATTTGTCTTTGAAAATAACTAGGGATGCAGCAATAATCTCGAACACTGTGCACACCTTATTGTCAGGGTCAGTCTGTCAGGGTTCCCTTTAAAAATTGCATGCAAGGTAGCACATATTTTTTTAATTTTGCACATTCATTCTGTTTGCACATAAACACACTATCTACCTATGCCACTGTCAATTGAAGGCTCTGACATTTATGATTCAACCAATAACGTTGGGAAAATCATGAGCAGTAATAAAGAATAAAGGCGGGGGTCTTTGATTAGACAGCACATCTGGTGCTCATTACAGTAACGAGTCAGAACACCTCCCCCCGCAGAACATTAGGAGCGTTCTGTTTAAACGGGGAAGCTAACAACATATTTTCTAAAGAATCCCTTAAAAGATAGTGACATTTCAGTTGTTCATATTTTGTTACTTATTCCTTTAATCTGTTTTTCTGTTGCCAACATTTGTACTGCTTTGTGTTTGGTCACATCTCTAACTTTGGAGCTTTAGCATACTATTTTAGATGTAAATAATAAAAGAAATAAAAAATTGAGCTATACAAATTTCAGTTTCGTTACTGTCAGATGCTGGATTTACTAGGAAGCTTTGCCACAGTTCTATTAGTTACTCAATAGTTGAGTTTGTGGTCAAATACAGAGTAAAACACATCTCAAGTTAGCCTTTTACAGAAGTTCAATATGAGGAAAGACAACACGCTCAGCCTAACAACAGCCAGATGACGTGACAGTAACATAACATCCAGACTGTAATTTCTGCATCATTTAGGGTGAAACAGAAAAATTCAAACAGGAGGCTGATGAATAAGAAGCTAACTTCTGTTTGTTGTCAGACACAAAGTGGTCAGACATGCAGGTGAAGTTTTACAGCAGTTGTACAAGTTACTCAGTAGTTAAACTGTATTTTTGACCTGATAATTTTGTACCTTTACTCAAGTTGCTTTTTATGAAGTTTTACTAATGACATTTACTAATGTCAGTATTTCAACAAGTACTGGAAATTAAGTTTTACTGTACTGTACTGCTGAGGAGTAAATTTGCTATCAGATGCTATTTGCTATATGCTGTAATCAGATGTTAATTGAGTACTGTAATAATCTACATTAGTTCAAAATCAGACTAAAAAGAGAAGGAGACTCTTACAGGTTCAGCAGTTCTCGAAGTATTCTCTCTCAGCTGCAGGTGTCCATTTGTGTGGTAACTGATATAAATCGAACCTCATACACCCATGTTATTGTTGTCCTGTCACAGCCATCACCATACAGCTTTGTCTCTAATGCAAATCTCATACAGATAAAAATCAACACCTTTCTCAAAATATTTAACACTAATACTAGCACTCAGGTAAACAAATCTTGGGAGTGCAGCTTTAAATTAATATTACATCACAATAATAACAGTAAAAATCTAAAATTAACAGTAAATAAATAAGATTAGGAAAATGCTTTATAAACTTTATTGGCTCAGAACTAGGGCTAAAGAAGTTGAGGCAAATATTTAATTAATTCTGACTGTGATTTAATTTGTAAAAAAAAAAAATAAACATGACAACAGACTTAAACAAATGCTAAATGTGCCTAACTGCTGAATTAGTCCTGATCAGGTTCATGGCGGAGGCAACAGACCACAGCTGTACTGTTTTATTCTTATATTTTATTATCAGGCTCCCTGCCAAATTCAGCCTTCTTTTCCTTGCAGTTGCAACTGCTTCAGCCCTGCCCAGAGCACATACAACAGGAGGAGAAAGGTTCAGACTGTATTAATGGCAGTTTCCCAGCTCTGTGCAGCACATAGACCGGTTGCAAAAGCCCAACAGCTGTGTTGATTGCCAGACCTATCAATGTTGCCACACCAAATGCATACTCAGACAAAATATTGTAAAAAAAATAGCTGTAAAGATTACAGCTATTGGGGTCATTTAAAATAGAAATGCCAGCAAGTTGATGAAGACTATTTGAAAGGCCTTCTTCTTGACACCATTCATTTTGCTAACATCACTCTCTGTGTCTCTCCGCCTTGGATGCCTCAGCTTTCTCAGGATCGACACACAACAGAAGTTGTTAAATATCAATACGAGGACGGAAATGACTGTGAACAATTTGGAAGGCAAATTACGAAACGTGCATGAGCAGATAATGCCCATTGCTAGTGAACATATCCAGACTGTGATGGAGCATGAGACCCGATATCGGAATGGTTTGTACCTCAGGAAGGTCGCGGTGTGGACCACGGATAGGTAACGCTCTAAAACACGCAGCACTGGAACAGAAGAGAAACAGATAGCGAGGAAGAAACCCAAAGCTTCAAAGAGGCTCAGGTTTATACTCATGCAACACAGGCATTGGAAAGGAGCCACGAGCACAAAGAAAATCTTAGAAATCGTCTGGTTCCAGCTAAAAACATCAGCGGCGTCCATTAGCGGCTGGGGAAGAGGAGGAAGATGATGTAGATGTTCAGAGGAAGGCCCAGAAGGAAATAGACATGGAGGGATATGCTCAAGATGGTGAAGATTAAGAATTCTAAGCTGGTTGAGTTTGTGAAGGTGAAGTTCATGTTTAGGTTCTAGAAAGAAGGTTCTTTGCCCAGTGAAGATGACTTAACAGAGTCAATAATAATTTTTGCCCCTTATGTTTTATGTGAATCTTGCAAGAGATATTAACAGGAGCTTGTCTCAGTTTTACAGTGACTCTTTCGGTCAAGAAACCAGCATGATTTTAAGATTAACATATTTTTATAAAATGTTACTTTACTTTATAAATGTTGAACAAAAATCAATGTTCAGTAATAGTATTATTATTTTTAAATAATATTAGTTAAAACCAATTCTACTCATTTATTAATTGTAGGACACGGCTGCTAAGCGACTCACCAGCCAAAGGATATTCTTTAAACAGCTAAATGGATTTTAATAACAGGGTAACACCCTGAACAGGTCACACACATTCACACACAGTGACACCTACAGTGTCACCTAGATTAACATCTTCAACTTGCCTGACTGCATGTCTTTGGTCTGGTGGGAGGAAACCCCACAAAATGTATTCCGACTGCGATTTGAATTTCAGTGCTCTATAAATTAATCTTCAGACCTGTTGTTCTTGTGCCATGTCACATATCCATTTATGTACATTTTTTAAACTTGAAGCGAGAATCCTGAATGTAATGTGCCTGATTGCCAGTTAATTGTAATTTTTTTTATGGCAAAGTGGTGGCCTGGGCCTGCCAGACTGATCACCTAATTAATTAAGATGTATTTTTTAATAGTTTTCAAGTTGTTATGATATTATGACTAATAAAATCATTAGACTTTCTTGTTTCTTGTTTTCCTAAGCCTAGCAATTGTCTCTATTTACCATTGTCTCAGACCCTCGGTTTACTATAAGCTTGAATTTCAAACTCTAGTTGCGGTCTTTTTCCACCCATCCAAAGAAATACGGTACTTGCAGAATTCTTTTACTTCAAAAAGGGCACTGTGAAAACGGCAAGTTAAATGTTAAGTTTCTTCGTTGCTTCAATCATTATATGTCAGATATAAATGGACCATAACCATATGTTCATGCATGCTTTGTACATCTCAGTTTTTTCATTTTAGTTCAGTCTTGTTGATTTAATTGGACAAATATGCCACTGGAAGCATGCTTTATAGTCTTTACAGTGTTTACAGTGTTTATGTGAATATGTCGATATTCCAGTTGATTAATATTGTCCTATGAACTGTAAAAGTAAGAAGGGTGAGAACTAAAAAGGTCTCAGGAACAAGATAAAGCCTGATGAGGCGTACCAATGTTTTCTGAGACCTACCCAATATTTTTTTTCTGCCTTCACCACTTGTTGATGGAATTAGCAATTTTGTCATTAAAAACTGATTAATCTTTCAGCCCTACCCAGATCTGAAACAACAGCTGGTGAAAGTTATAGACTGTTTCAAAAGACAGTTTACCTGGTCTATAAACAACATGGACTTGATGCAAAAGCCCAATAACTATGTTGATCAACAAACTAGGCACTGCTATCATGTCAGGTGCATAAGAGGGTGTTAAAAAAACTAAATTTACAGATAATGGAATATTTTGGGGAAACAAAATCACTTCAACATCACTCTCCACATCTTTCGGTCCTGGATGCCTCATCGTTATCAGGTTTGACACACAACAGAGGAGGTCCACAGCTGGGGGCATCATCCCAGCATCATCAGCTGAAGGGGGGGTACACAATGGACAGGTCACCAGTCTGGCCTACGCACACACTCACGCCTAGGGGAAATTTAGAGTGACTGACATTTTGGTTAGTCAGCTAACCAAAATGAATACAGTTACATGTGAGGAGACCAGAGAGGCAAAAAGAAGCTCGAATGGTACAACACTGTCTCATCCGAGGTTAATAACACAGTGGGTGGATTATATGAAAAGGTGGCCTGAGGTTACACATGGCAACATTTTTTTTATTATTACTTTCTACTCTCGGAATGTGCAGACGGTTCGGCAATGAAAAACTACACAAGTACTGAAGCGTATATGCATAGCGAGAAAGTCGGCCGTGTACTCCTACACAAAGACGGCGAGCTGCCCGAGCCACTCCGCAAATAGCGATTTACACTGGTCATAAAACAGTTACTTAACTGATAGCCTCACAAGCACCTGACCGATCTGCTTCCTCGGAGCTTCATAAGCGAGCCCTTTCTCTGAATAAGGAGGCTCTGATGCTGGTTCCCCTCCACAGAAAGGTAAGAGCAGACATATGGAGGTTTGGGTGGATGTTTTAAATTCACTGCCTTCAGCCATAGACTTTACAACACTCTGATCTTTATGTGCTGTGTTCATAACACAGTTGTTTAAGTTTTCCTCTTCTTCCAATTACTGTGATAGCCTCTAACTGAACATATTATGCTAGTCATTTTAAATGTTTGTCGTTTTGCTTGTAATTAGTATCAATGTTAACAAAGATGCCCCCCAGTGTTATCATAGAAAATAGCATGAATAGCCATCACTGCCCACATACTTGTCTGCATTAGCTCCGGTGACATGGTTGTTGAACAACACTTCCAGTAGAGGGCAGTGCAGAGTAAAGCAAACATGGCGAGGCTGGATGAGCTTGTTGTTCTGTATTTACCTCAAAATCAACAAGAACCGACTTTCTAAATTTTAAAATTTCTAACCAATTCGCACAACCAGTCTTTAAAACGCTTCCTCTTTGTAGTGTTCGTATGGAAGTTGTCGCGTCTTGCACTGCTGTCAGTCTGCAGTGGTATTGCTCCGTCCATATCCGTAAGCTTTCCGAAAACGTGCAAATTACGTACCAAATGAATGCGTATCTGTATCTGTATTTGACGTTGATAATAAATAAGCCTTAAAAAAGAATGCTATTCATTCAAGAGCCCCGTTTACTGACAGATTTAGATACTTTTTGTGACAGTGATCTGCGTTTTTGCCTGAATATGTACGCACACGTACATATACGTGTGAAGTAGCGCTAACTTCAGTTGCGTTCTTCTGTCAGTTCACTAGTCGTAGCTATGTACACACAGCCAATGTTTCGCTTTTCACTGTTTTTTTTCTCCGCTTTAAATTCATGAGTGACTCTAGGTGAGACATGGGATAGCGCAGTGTGCTGTGTTCGCCTACATAAAATTGGCTGCCGATTCAATAGGTCATCTGGGTACTACTCAATGCCTACTAGATATTCAGACATACTAGCCGTGCTCACCTACTGATTTCGTTTACTGAGTAGTAGGCGAGTCAGCTAATTGGATCTGTATGCTTCGCTTTAACAGGCTTTTAAGCTTATTTATCCAGTTTAACTACATTAGTTGTTTACAGAAAAAAACACATTTTGGAAATGAAGCTTTTGGTACTAACAAGAAGCAATCATTAAAAAAAGAGAAAACAGATTCAGCAGAACTGTTGACTGTCTGAGAATTTCCAGTCTTCTCTCTCAGCTGCTGGTTTATAAATAAATACAGATAAAAATTACTGTTCTGTAAATGTTTAGCACCTATACTAGCATAAAGGTGAACAAATCTTACATGGTGTAGATTTACATTAATATTGCACTAATATAATAAACGTAAAACATATAAAATAAACAAACACATAAAAACATAAGATAAAAAAGATTGCTTGTTGGCCTTGATCCAGGGCTGAAGACCCTGAATTTAATTTCATTTCTGATCATTTTTTTTCTTTGATTTTGTTATTTTTACACACTTATTATTCACTAATTATTGAGACAAAGGGACAAAACATGTCCTACATCAAAAAGCTAAACCTGACATACCCATCAAGTGTCTCGTATACTCATGACATTTATTTTACAGTTTTTAAAGTTATATATACTCAGAAAATACATTTAAATCAATTTATCATCAGGAAGAGGTCACAGAGCATTTAAACAGTGTTTAAAATGTATTCAGATACATAAATCTAACCATTAAATAAAGGGTTAAGTACAGTGGGGGACTCAGGGTGTTTGAAGGGCAGGGGAAAAAACAATAAAAAGGGCACTGAGTACACAACAGAGGCCCTACCAGCATGCAAAAACCTATGTGCCCATAACGGGCACAAAACACATAGATCAAAATGACAACACATGTGCTACACAATATGTACCTTAACTTTTTTTTGTGTAATTTGTCCCTTTAAAGAGAGGATTAAACACTGCTGTTGATTTCTAAACTGACCAAAAAGATGTTAGCAGAAAAGCAGCTAACCTGTTTAATTAGCAAGCTTCTTAGCTATGCATCTAGGCTAACAATGTCAAGCTATCTGTAAACCAGCTGAAGTGAGCATACTTTAACATATAGTTATGCTCAATTGGTAAACTTCAATGTTTACAACTTAAAATAAAGCTTGTTGTATTACCACCTCACACACTGCTGAATGTCAAAGTTACAGCTCAGCCCTCTCTCAGGCAGCTGAACATTCTAGAGGAGGTGTGACTACAACTGAAAACATAACTGCATGGAAATGATGTATGTTAAGTTTTCTAACAATGAGCTTGACTGTGTCATTATAACATAAAAAATAAGGACAGTGCCGGTTATATATATATATATATATATATATATATATATATATATATATATATATATATATATATATATATATATATATATACTGGTGATAGCTAGGAAAAAAATGAGAGCCCCCAATAAATTATGATTGATGATCTGAGTGCCCTTATAGAGTTGCCTTTCCAATAGAAAAGGGCACATTATTAAGTGTCCTCTATTGCACCCCTACTACACAGTGTCCCAAAGGGTGCCCCTTCTTGTAGAGAAAATGGGATGCAGTGCTGTACAGGGATGTCCTACAATTATACATGATGAAGTGACTGTGTAGGTGCCCCTCTAATTGAGACATGCCCCTCCAGTGGGTAAAATGTGATGCAGTACACTGTATCTACATGGGTAAGAATGAGCTGGGTTTCTGAATGGTTGCCCTGTTAGTGGATTAAATGAGAACTGATGATCTATATGTGCCCTCAGAATGGGATAAACGTGTGCCTTTATAAAAAAAAAAAAAGAATGACGAGCCTCGCTAGATGCCCTTCCAAGTAAGAAAACATGATGGAGTGCCCTTGCAGTGTGAATCTTTGGCAAGTTTTCCCCAAAGTGGGTGCCATAACAACAGTCTAGGGGTCCTGTGAAATACTTTTGATAAGATTTTGAATGTACATCTCAAACCCTGCTTACATTTAAAACACTGCACAGCTGCTAACAAAATATTTCTACAAGGGGCCAGTAAGTTACGCTAGTGTAAATATGGCATTTTGATTTAATATAATCTGCATTGTCCTTGTTGTTTATGTCATAAAATAACACAATCAAGCTTAAAATTCTTAATTTCATTGTTAGAAAATTTAAACTAAATCATTTTCATACAATTAAGTTTTCAGTTTTAGCCACTATCCCTCTAGAATGATCAGCTGGCAGTGTGAGGAGGTAATACAACAAGCTTTATTTAAAGTTGTAAACATGGAGGTTTACCAATTAAGCATTACTAAATAATAAAGTATGCTCATAAATAGCTCCACATTGTTAACCTAGATGCATAGCTAAGAATCTTGTTAATTAAACTGGTTGCTTAGCTGCTTTTCTGCTAACATCAATTCAGTCAGTATAACAGCAGTGTTTAATTCTCTCTTTAGAGAACTATTTTTGGGACAAATTACATTAAATGCCCATAGTAGATAAAAAAGGAGCTGAAAAATGCTACGAGAGGCAGTTTTTCTTAGAAAAACTGGGTGCAAAGCTGAAAAAATGAGGGAGGAGAGAAGGATAAAAGTATGCTTGTAGGTCTTCTCACTGCTAGTTTAGCCCTGCCTTGTCTTGCATAGCTGTAGTTTAGATTATTACAGAGAACCTGGTGCTTTACAGTGTATTACAGTCAAATCAGAAATAGATGCTTTTTGGTGTCTCTGACAGAGCTGACACAAAACATTGTATGAAGTGAATAAACGTTAAAAATGATTTCCTTACATTCTTTGATAGCTGAAACTTTTATCAAAATACATGTTTTAAATAATGTATTAAAAACATGTTTTATAACCTATTTCAAGAACCAGTGATTTATATGAATCCAGTATTCTGGTTGATTGCAGGGCAGAAGTGTTGGAGTTAGTTGGAGTGAAGACTGCACTGGTGTCAGGAATAGGATATTGCCTGATGTAATTGCACTGTGAGACTGCTCAGAAGCTGTATCTACCAGATTAGGTTTCTGAGGACTACCCAATAATGTATTTCTGCCTAAAGCACTGGTTGATTGTCCATGTTTGCAATGTTAACATAAAAATGAATTATCCAGTGCTAAAACAACAGCTGGACAAAGGTCTAGACTGTATTAATGGAAGTTTACCAGATCTGTAAAGCCCACAGACTGACTGCAAAATCCCAGCAACTGTGTTGACCAACAGACCAATCACTGCTGCCACAGCAAATGCTTGCTCAGACAGAATGTTCTGAATACCAAAAGCTACAGTTAAAGGAACATTTTGAAAAAGAAATGCCAGCAAACTAACACAGACGACTCGAAAGGCCTTTCTCTTGGCAGCATTCATTTCGCCAACATCTCTCTCCATGTTTCTCTGCCCTGGACGCCTCAGCATTCTCAGGATTGACACACAACAGAACAAATCCACAATTAAAATAATGATGTAAATGACTGTTAAAATTGTGTAAGGAAAATTATAAAGCATGCATGAGTATGTAACACCAACTGACAGTGAACACATCCAGACCGAGATGGAGCATGCAATCCGATAACGGAGTGGCTTGTACTTTAGGAAGGCTATGGGGTGGACCACAGCCATGTACCACTCCATACACATGCAGCACTGGAACAGACAACGAGAGGACAAACAGATGCCAAGGAAAAAACCTACAACTTCAAAAATGCACAAGTCATAGTTTATGTTACACAGAATTTGGAAAGTTCCCAGGACCATAAAGAAAATCTCAGAAATCGCCTGGTTCCAGCTAAAAACATTAAAGGCCTCCATTACACCATGGCTGGGGAAGAGGATGATGATGATGTAGACATTCAGAGGAAGGCCCAGCAAGAAATTGACACCATGGATGGATATTATCAAGACAACAGGGATTGACACATCCCAGCTCGTTGAGTTTGTGAGCGTGGAGTTCATGTTTATGTCCTAGAAAGAAGGAAGACAGAATGACATCATGTAAAATAAAGCAGTAGTTTGGTTGTCGGTTGAGGACTCTCAAATCACTTTCCAAGGCTTACAGTAAATTATCTTGTTTTTTTAAAGCTAGGTCTTGATTTTGTACAATAAGGCCAAAACTATTCACCTCTACACAAATGCATTCTAGGTCGAACACAGACATTTGAAGCTCCTGACATTGTAATATACAGTACTATACAAATGTTCTAGGCATTTGGGGACACTATATTTAAAAAGCTATTTTTCCAGACCTTTCTGTTGCTTAGCAAAACTAAATATTCAAATAGTATTAATAATAGTATTAGTATTAAGTAGTGGTGTTTGTCAGTGTCTTTATTCAACACTTTCCAAGCTTTTCATTGTTGCAACCCAGTATAATTCAGAGATTTCATTGAATATCTGTTTTGACTACTTAGTACTTCATGAAGCTAAATCAAGATTGCTGGTGAAGGAACTGAATAAATTCATACAATGTTTGGGGCGTCTAGGAAAAATCTGGAACTAAACTTCAAACTGGAGCCCAACATATTATTCAAAATAAGATATTCATTATATCTTGTTTTTTTTACTTATTGTTTTTACTGATGAAAAAATACATTTATTGATAAGATTTTAAAAAATAAGCTTATGTTTGCTTTTGTCATGTATGTGATTTTGTATTTATCAATTTTACAGGGGTCTATCAGTAAAGTCTAGAGCAGATGCTGCTGTTTAACAACTAACAACTAACAAGAAATTGCTTAGGCTGTGGCTCGTATAGACAGTCAGTAACATATCTACCAACTTTAGTGATTTTTTTTTCAGAAAATTGGTTCCAAGTATGCTAAACTAAGGTGTAAGGTCTTCAGCCCAGCTCCTGAAGCTCTACACAATTGAAGAGAATGCATAGTCAAATCTACTACAGAGATTGGATCCTAATTGCATTATTTTACATTGACCATTTTAATATTTTGACTACAAATGGTAGTAGGAATAATCTAAAACACATTAGTTTAAAATCAGACTAAGAAACAAATTAAGCAGACAAAAAAACACAACTACTCAGATGTTATATGACTGTGGAAATAACGCATTAGTTAAACCAGACAAATCAGACTAAAAAGAGAAGAAGATTCTTACAGATTCAGCTGGACTCTCCACTGTCCGACTGTCTTCTCTCTCAGCTGCAGGTTTGCATTTGTGTGATAAATGATATAGATGGAACCTCGTCCATTCATGTAACCATATAGCTCTGTCTCTCATGCAAATCTAAAACAGTGGAAATGTATGAGCTCTTTTACAGCCTTGAAACACAAACTAAAGATAACAGCTAATACTACAGATAATAAACAACACTGTTAACTAAATATTTAGTACTATTTCTGGCTTGCAAATGCTTTAACATCTATTTTAGGATGAAATATTTGTTCTTTTAATGATCTGGTCACGTTTGTATAATATATTTGCAACTGTAATTTAATTGTTTTAATACATGTGAGAGTGACAAGACTCATCCATTCTGATCACTGTACCCTATACGTCAGTGGGACGACTGAGGAAATCCTACATTTGTGTTCTATATGAATACAAAGAGGAATGTAGGCATCACCTGATTATAGTTTGTCTGCATTTTTACAACTGCAGGGTCAGGAGGGTTACTTTGAACTGTATTCCATTACCTGATACAAATATTACTGTAAACAAATACAATAAATTTATAAATTTATAACCTGTCAAACTCTAAAATTTTACTTCCAGATCAATAAAATCAGGCTTTATGTGAAGGCAGAGCTAAACAATGTCTTTAAACACATTCAGAGAAAAGAATTAGCAGATTTCAGCAGATTTTGTAATATAGATTAAATATTTACTGATGTTCTGCTGACTGGCCGAATAAAGACCGTGGCCAGTGTAGAGAACTTCTTAGAAATCCCTCCTGGCAAATGAATCCTCCTCCCCTCCTATTCCCCGAGTTAAAAACTCTCCACACAATTAACGTGGCATATTTATTATTTTAAAAAATTACATTTTGACAAAATGCAACCAGTTGGTATGTATATGGTTAGGATGTACATCGGCTGGTAATGTGCTGTAATCTAATAATGGGCTTTTTTGTATCCTGGTTATGTAACACTGTTACAAGTATTCTGTTACTGCCCCAGCTATGATCCTTGGAGATTCTTTGGCTATTTGAACTATCCTGTGGGCCAGTAAGGACATACTGGACATATTTCCAAAATGTAGATCTGCAGGAAAGAGCAAATACAAATCGTTTACTTTAAGGCAAGTTGGTGTGAAGCTTGTATTAGAAGCAGGTTAGAAGCAGTCCAATTATTTAAAACAATTTACACAATGTAAATGACAGCTTATCTCAAAGCATGCATAAAACTGACAATAGCCCGAAAAAATGTAGAGGCTTATTTTCTTTTTTTTTGGACATTGACGAAGCATCTTCTGCAGAATCTTAACATTTCCAGTTGCTTTAACCAAAATATCTTGGCTGACTATTTTTGTGTTTCTTATCACTCATGTGAACTTCAAAACCATTTCTATGGTCATTTAACTTTAGTTCTTGGTATTATTTGCAACTATTAGCTAATAGTTACCCTATATAGCTATATTTGTAGAGGGCACTGTATTTAACTCATTGGGGCAAAATCCATCCAGAGCACAATGAATTATGTGACCCTTCAAAACTGTTGTTGTCTACCCTCCACAAACAAGCTACTCTCAGCATCAACCGAAGATCTGAACCTGAAGATAGCTGACTCTTATAAAGCAAGAAAATGTAGTGCTTTGGCCACAATAACCAAAGGCATATTTAAGGGGGAAAAGGTCAGCATTTGACAAAAGTAACACCTTGCCAACTGTTAAACAAGCAGCTGCGCTGGCTGAGGCTTTCATCATGTAGGCATGCTTCAGTCCTGTGTTCCTTTTATTTGAAACAGATCTAGAGTCCAAATGCACTTGTAATGAGAAAAATCTGTGATTGATAAGCTGAATTACAATTCTTAAACAAATGAAAACAAGTATGGTGCCAGTAGGCAGTAACGTTAACTAGCTAACCTAGCTAAAGTTAGCAGCCATTGGCAAAGGCCAAACTGATGTGTCTTGCTATGAACCCACCAGAGGTGGAAAAAGTACTGGAAAATTGTAATTAAGTAAAAGTACATTTACTTTGCTTA
The DNA here is from genome assembly GCA_021613375.1 of Megaleporinus macrocephalus. Taxonomy (NCBI): domain Eukaryota; kingdom Metazoa; phylum Chordata; class Actinopteri; order Characiformes; family Anostomidae; genus Megaleporinus; species Megaleporinus macrocephalus. The sequence goes on along the minus strand of CM038704.1, from coordinate 35,388,718 downwards.
AATTCCACTCAAGTAAAAGTAATGAAATCGAATTGAGTAAAAAAGTACTTAATTTAAAATTTACTAAAAGCTACATAGTTACTTTTAATTATTAAGTCGTAAATTAAATAGTTTTTAAAGAACCATTAGTCGACATAATAATTAGGACCATTCATGCGGTATAATGTGCAAACTTTGTTCAGACCACCCCATAAAACACTTTCATGTACAAGTGGCATAAGTTTAATACCTTTTGTGAGTATGTTATGATATTTATTTACATTTCTTTTCACCCACTTAAGCAGGTGGCAAGCTACCAGTTGGAGACCCCTGGTGCAGACTAGCCGACTTGCTTCTCCATTCTGTGACATCTAAAGTTAACTCAGAATGGTGCATGCTGGTTAGCCACTAGGCTACAATATAAATTAAAGTGCCTCCCTCTCCATATTTAAAACCATCATAGCATCCTTCTATAATTTAACATCACATTTAATGAACATTCACAACGGCCTGCAAAGCTTGCATTCCTAGTCTAGCTGTTGTTTTGTCCAGCCAAAGCTCTAGTCTATGCTACAGTTAACAACCCAGGAGCTAGTCTATTATAAATTTCATGAGACAAATTACATCTAAAATCATACACTTGTATTATTTCTGACTGTCATTCTGATAAAACCAATTTGTAATTGTGAGGTGATTTAATTCATTTAGCGGTCTTAGTTTGAAATGTTATCAGTAGCCTATGGATGCTAGGCGGCCAAACGAAATGATATTGTGAAGGCACATTTTACCTGGAGAAAAGTTTTAACCAAACAATAAATATAACGTTCGGGATACACAGGCAAATGCACTTATACTTTACTTACCACAACATGCTTTCACAGGTTTGATGTAGACGTTTTGAAAGCTGACAGCTCTGTTCGGCGGGGCCGGCACATGAGGACGGCAATGCCTCGTTTGCGTATGAAAACAAAGAACTGGCTGAAATATGGCCAAGGATTTTCTTCGCTTTCCGATTCCAACTTTTTCTCAAGTTCATTTTGACACAAGTATTTTACTTCGTTACATTGGATAACTCCCACTACTGATTAAAAAATGAGTGGAAATTATGCGTGCGGATATCCGTGCCTGCGCCAATTTCCTTTCAGTTCGGACCATTTTTTCCCGGCATTTAATTTTTTACTCAGTAACCGGAGTCTTCCAATGTAACAAAGTAAATACTTGTGTCAAAATGTACTTGAGAAAAAGTTAAATGACCTATTTCAAAAACTACTTAAAAATGACAAATTACTCACAAAATCTACTCAATTACAGTAACGTGAGTAAATGTAATTTGTTACTTTCCAGCTCTGGAACCAACATCTTTGTGTTTTTGTTGATAACCCTCTTTCTATGCTGCCCAGCTAAGACAGTAGAAGATAGCTAGGCCTAGCTTTCTGTTCAACAAGCTTGACAACTGAAACACGAAGATGTGAGTTCATAACAAGAAACAATCCATAAAACCCCACATCCTGTATCAAGGGTGTACACATAAGGCCAGTGAGCTTTTGTCAGCAGGTGCTAATGTTGACTAGGTTCTAGGTAGACCTTAACAAGCAGATTGGAGTGAAAAATTGTTTACCCTAATGGTGCCCCATTAAAGAAGGAAGTGATCGCAAAATAGGTTTGCAGGGTCTTTTTATTGTTGTTTGCTTTTGGGATCTGAAAGTGCGCTTAGACCTGGAAATGGAAACATGTGACATAATGTGACGTAATAGCCATTTCCAGGTCCAAACGCTCTTTAACCACCACATTAGACTTCACGAGTGAATAAAGGAAAAAAAGAAATTCTACTTTATATCAAATATTAAATCCTGGTGGCTTTTTTAGTCCCACAGAAAAAAACATAAAATATTATAAGGAGACAATGATCCAAAGCATACAGTGGTGTGAAAAAGTGTTTGCCCCTTCCTGATTTCCTAATTTTTTGCATATTTGTCACACTTAAAAGTTTTGGAACATCAAACCAATTTAAATATTAGTCAAAGACAACACAGGTAAACACAAAATGCTATTTTTAAATTAAGGTGTTTATTTATTATTAAGGGAGAAAAAAATCCAAACCTACATGGCCCTGTGTGAAAAAGTGATTGCCCCCTAAACCTAATAGCTGCTCCGGCCACCCTTAGCAGCAACAACTGCAACCAAGCGTTTGCGATAACTTGCAATGAGTCTTTTACAACGTTGTGGAGGAATTTTGGCCCACTCATCTTTGCAGAATTGTTGTATTTCTGCAACATTGGAGGGTTTTCAAGCATGAACAGCCTTTTGAAGGTCATGCCACAACATCTCAATCGGATTCAGGTCAGGACTTTGACTAGGCCACTCCAAAGTCTTCATTTTGTTTTTCTTCAGCCATTCAGAGGTGGACTTGCTGGTGTGTTTTGGATCATTGTCCTGCTGCAGAACCCAAGTTCGTTTCAGCTTGAGGTCACGAACAGATGGTCGGACATTCTCCTTCAGGATCTTTTGGTAGACAGGAGAATTCATAGTTCTATTTATCATAGCAAGTCTTCCAGGCCCTGATGCAGCAAAACAGCCCCAGACCATCACACTACCACCACCATATTTTACTGTTGGTATAACGTTCTTTTTCTGGAATGCAGTGTTTTTTTACGCCAGATGTACTGGGACACACACTTTCCAAAGAGTTCAAATTTTGTCTCATCGGTCCACAGAATGTTTTCCCAAAAGTCTTGGGAATCATCAAGATGTGTTCTGGAAAAATTGAGACGAGCTTTTTTTTTGCTCAGCAGTGGTTTTCGTCTAGGAACCAATTTTTGTCCAGTCTATTTCTGATGGTGGACGCATTAACGCTGACCTTAACTGAGGCAAGTGAGGCCTGCAGTTCTTTGGATGTTGTTGTGGGGTCTTTTGTGACCTCTAGGATGAGTCGTTGCTGCGCTCTTGCGGTAATTTTGGGCAGCCGGCCACTCCTAGAAAGGTTCACCACTGTTCCATGTCTTCGCCATTTGTGGACAATGGCTCTCACGGTGGTTTGCTGGATTCCCAAAGCTTTGGAAATGGCTTTATAACCCTTTCCAGACTGATAGATCTCAATTACCTTCTTTCTCAATTGTTCCTGAATTTCTTTGGATCTCGGCATGATGTGTAGCTTTTAAGGATCTTTTGGTGGACTTCACTTTGTCAGGCAGGTCCTATTTAAGTGATGTCTTGATTGAGAAGAGGTGTGGCAATAATCAGGCCTGGGTGTGGCTAAAGACAGTTTACTCAGGTGTCAGAAACCACAGTGGCGGTATATTTTAACAAGGGGGCAATCACTTTTTCACACAGGACCATGTAGGTTTGGACTTTTTTTCTCCCTTAATAATAAACACCTTCATTTAAAAATAGCATTTTGTGTTTACCTGTGTTGTCTTTGACTAATATTTAAATTGGCTTGATGTTCCGAAACATTTGTGTGACAAATATGCAAAAAAATCAGGAAACCAGGAAGGGGGTAAACACTTTTTCACACCACTGTACATCAAAACCAATCAGGTAGGCACCAGTGTTGAAACATGTGAAGGGTTCATTATATCTAAATGTTAGTAACAGTCACTGACCCATAGTGTGGCCACTCTCTGAATTCAGTGTGAAGAAGATTCTGTAAGAAGATTCAATGCTTGGTTTCACATTGCAACACTAGTATACTCTGAGCACCATTTGAGCCAGACAAGGCCTGCTTTGCATAAAACACTTAACTTGTATGTGCATTGCAGTCAAAACGACAATAATTAATCATATCTGCTTTTTTATGATTGGTTTGTCAGTTTGAATGGGACCAGGGTCTGTAAAGAGTCAGACGTAAACACGGCAGATTGCTGCTCTGATATGCTGCTAGGAAAAAATCCATTATGCTCCATTATAATTCCCTCATTTTGTGTGGACCAACACAAAAATATGTTCCCACCAGTAGAAAGTGATACGTGCATAATTGATAAATCTGGGTTTTATACTATGATGGGTGAGTCAACCTCAAAAAAGAAATAGGTCATTTCATAGAGGCAAATTATTTTTTTAAGAGGTGCTAACCTAGCAATAAACTTTAGCCTAAACCTTAATATAAACTTATATTATATTATATTATATTATATTATATTATATTATATTATATTATATTATACTTTTCAGAAATTATTTATTCATACAAGTATAACAATATCAGAGACAAGTAATAAGCAAACAAACAAACACATAAAATCCTGTAATAGAGCATAAGAAAGGAGGAAGACACAATTGTAATACATTATAATGCAGAACTCTTGAAAGAGGCATGTATGCTGAATGTAGTGTACCCACATGTCAGTTAGTTGTGATGGGCATGGTTATGGCTTACTAAGGTGATCACTCAATCCATTGGGGAAAGATTATTAATGAAGTTGATTTTTTTTTTAAGATAGTGACCTGATTTGTTTTTTTTTTAGAACTGTCATCATGTTATGACAAATAAAAAATGTAGGCTCTCTTACAAGCCCCCCCCCCCCCAAATCACTGCTTAGCAACCACTGCTGTCTGCCTTTGCCTCAAGCCAGTGTAATTTCAGCGCATCAATGTTGGAATTAAAAGCGTCAGCTATAGCAGATGTGAACAAATTCTGGTTTGGTAGTTCATCTGCTCAAGCACATCTGATTCAACTCATTTGTTAATTGCCAGGTTCAATGGGTGTGCTTGAGTAGAGGAACTGTGCTATACATTTCTGGGCTACAGCTTGTTTTAAAGAGATTGCAGAACCTTAGAATGTTTGGAAACTATATCTAACAAATAGTTACCCACTGTTTCTGAGAGATACCAAATATTGTATTTTGCCTATGCCATAATTAATGAATATCAAAGGCTATGGATAGTGTAATAGTTTTCTAAAAGAAAGAGACTACTTGAAAGGCCTTGTGTTTGGCAGCATTTATTTTACCAACATCACTTTCCATACATCTCGGTCCTGTATGCCCCAGGATTGACCCACAACAGAATAAGACCACAATCAAAACAATGACATAAATGGTCATAAACAATTTGTAAGGCAAATTATGAAACATGCATAAGCAGGTAAAACCAATTGCCAATGAAAACATCCAGACGGTGATGGAGCATGAAACCCGATAACGGAGTGTCTTGTACCTAAGGAAGGTTATGAGGTGGACCACGGCCAAGTAACGCTCCAAACACACGCACCACTGGAACAAACACCAGGAAGACAAACAGATGGCAAGGAAACATTGACATGCTTTAAAAAATGGTTCACATATATGTGATACAGCCTGTGGAAAGGCCCAAAAAGCGCAATAAAGATGTCAGAAATCGCCTGGCTCCAGCTAAAAACATCAGCGGCCTTCATTACACCATGGCTGAGAAAGAGGAAGGCGATGATGTAGATGCTCAGAGGAAAGCCCACAAAGAAATCGAGAACATGGATGGGGATGGATATTACCAAGACAGGAATGACTGAAAAATCCAAGCTGGTTTAAATTTGTTAGGATGGAGTTCACATCCTAGAAGCAGGAAGATTTCGTTGCATCTGCAAATAATTTTGGGTCTAGACATCATTCTGTCTAAGGTACATGCATCATGGCTTATTGTACAAATGTTCATGACACAGGCACTGCTGCTTTATGTTCTGCTGTATCAAACTGAAGATCCAAAAATTGCACAAAAGTTTTCATGGTGTAGAGGTCCTGGACCTCGACGTACAAAAAATAAATGCTGTAATTGTTTTCCTTTTGTCTTGCTACATTGTGACGTTTACATAAAGTTAATGAAATCACTGAAAGCTTTTGTCATCTTCCAGCAGGTTAATGTTGCTTGGTACTGGTACTCTACTCGAAACAAACTACATTTCTTGAACGAGGCCCTGTTTGCTGTGATTTATTATTGACTAAAAACTAAATATTAGGTTGAATTTTATTTTTAAAAAAAAGAAAAAAAAAAGAAACATACGGCAACACAGTAACATTACCGCAGGTAAACAAGTAGAGATCTCTCAATATCAGAGCGAGTGGTCGCATTTTAACCATCCAAGCTTGACAACTGAAACACAAAGATATGAGTTCATAACAAGAAACAATCCATAAAACCCCACATACTGTATCAAGGGTGTCCCCACAAGGCCAGTGAGCTTTTGTCAGCGGGTACTAATGTTGACTAGGTTCTAGGTAGACCTTAACAAGCTGATTGGAGTGAAGAAGGAAGGGAGTAATTGCAAAATAGGTTTGCAGGGTCTTTTTTACTGTTGTTTGCTTTTGGGATCTTAAAGAGCACTTGGATCTGGAAATGGAAACATGTGACATAATGTGACATAATAGCCATTTCCAGGTCCAAACACTCTTTCACCCCCATGTCAGACTTCATGAGTGGATAAAGGAAAAAAAGAAATTCTACTTTATATCAAATATCAAATCCTGGTGGCTTTTTTAGTCCCACAGAAAAAAACATAAAATATTATACTGAGACAATGATCCAAAGCATACATCAAAACCAAGGTAGGCACCAGTGTTGAAACATGTGAAGGGGTCATTATATTGTATGTTAGTAACAGTCACTGACCCATAGTGTGGTCACACTCTGAATTCAGTGTGGAAAAGATTCTGTATTAAGGCTATTTTTTTGCTTTTAAGTCCCTTTTGTATCTTTTTCATTTCATATGCTTGGTTTCACATTGCAACACTAGTATACTCTGAGCACAATTTGAGCCAGACAAGGCCTACTTTGCATAAAACACTTAACTTGTATGTGCATTGCAGTCAAAGTTACAATAATTAATTTTATCTGCTTTTTTATGATTCGTTTGTCAGTTTGAATGGGACTAGCGTCTGTAAAGAGTCAGACGTAAACACAGCAGATTGCTGCTCTGATATGTTGCTATCTGATATCTTCCGCCTTTCAGAATTAAACTATGCCATTGTTTACTATTTAGGAACATTTAGCAACTTTGTTGAAGTTGTCCACCCAAATATTTTAAATGCCCACCCAAAGATGACATCCTAGTAACACCTTTGCATTGCATGCATTCTGTTACTCCCCAGCCCTGGTTATAATAGCATAGAAGAGGTCTAGAATTTGACTCTTTTAACTTTACGCCTAGCTGGGAGGTTTACATTCGATCTTAGTAAAAATTCAGCTCATGGCCAGTTGGTGTAACAATCTTAATAACAATAACTTACCAGTTTGACCAGTTGTGAGTTCAATTCTGTATTAATGTGCTACCTCAGTAAAACTCACCGTGCTATGGATGTACTGTTGCTGCTTACATGCTGCTATCCAATCATGGATAAGGTAATGATCATTGATAAAATACACAAATGGTTGAAAAACACGCACGTCCTGCAGAGACTCCTTTTTCCAGGTAAGGGAGTTTTACTTCATTGCCAAAAGTAAAGTTCAGTCTCTAACGGCTTAGTCTGGTTAACCTAAAGAACTTTCTGACTTTTAACTTTGGGAGCTTTTTTATCTTTAACTCTAAACCAGGTTTATTTATCCAACCAACTAAATCACCAATAGAAAAGGCTATATACCTTTAATTCTCTACTAAGAATAGACAATACAGAAATAAACAATAAACAAACAAGTAATCAGAAGTTACATTTAGTAGTAAGATGAATCCAAACTCATTAGTTTAAAATCAGACTGAAAAGAGAAAGAAGATTCTTACAGATTTAGCAAGACTCTCGACTCTTCGACTGTCTTCTCTCTCAGCTGCATGTTTGAATTTGTGTGGTAAATGATATAGATGGAATTCCGTCCACTCGTGTAACCATATAGCTCTGTCTTTAATGCAAATCTCAAAATGTATGTAATAAAGTTTTGAAGCACAAACAGATAAAAATCAATACGGTTAATTAAATATTTAGTGCTAATTTAATGTTGGCATATGCAACGGTATAAAGAAAAGAGAAAAAAGTAACCCTACACATTTTCTTTTTATTTATTGTTTTATTTCTTATTTCTCTGTTCTTATTGTTGTCCATAATTTCTGAGGGAAATTTCTATCTGTGTTAAAAAGCTTAAGGAGAAGCTCAAAACAGTTCAAAACAAAAGAAAGTTAAAAATAAGTTGTTCTTAGTTTGCCCTGTAGATGGCGCTTGACATTAGTAGTTATTGGGAATCTATGGTTCTGGCAAGGGTCAAAAAGCGAAGCAATTAAAAGCTTCCGATCGCCGATCACCTTTCAGCGGGATCGGCCAATAGCGATACCGATTGAGGGTGGGGCTATATGCCACAGCAGGGCTACAAGTAGTTATTAGTGCAAGCAAGTCATGAAACATGGTCGAAACTGGTTTATTACCATTTTTCATGAGCTCATGTGAAACAGCATATTTTTAACAAAATTAGCAGTAAATAAACAAAGTAAATTAAACAAATATCCCCAATACTGCAATCATTAAATGTAGAGCCTTAATTTAAAACAAAAAACTAATTTAATAAATGCAGTCAAAACTGCAGTCCTTAAACACAGATTTTCTGTGTTGTTTGTTTTGTGCTAGCTGCGCGTGCTAGCTCTGCTGTTTGCTGATACTCACTGTATTCAGCTGCGTGGGGTACTCTTAAGTGCTGTATCACATTGGTAGTGTAAATGTCTTTGTCTTGGTTCCTCCAATGAGACACATTGATTTTACAGATTTTACAAAACGCCCTGGATGAGTCTGAGTGACATACTATCTTTCCATTTCTAATATTTATATCAATATATCTATAATGTAATTATTTAAATGCATGTGACAGTGACAGCATGTCTTAGTGAGTGCAGTGGCTTTCGAAGGGCAGGATCGAAAAAATAAAAAGGTAAAAAGCTATGATGCATCTTGTATGATGCAGCCTTCAATAGAAGTTGAAAGACTTCAGATTACTGTTGACAGTTATGTGCTGAAAGTTGAGTCAATGACAAAATTATCACTGAGGACGTCATTAGTAAAACTATAGGAGATAGAAACACTGCAGCATTAATAATCCAACCATAAATATCCGTCACAAAGCCAAACTCCACAAATCAAGTTTAACATGCCTTTTCCAACAAGCCCCAGCTTGCTTTGCTACACCTAACCAGAAATAGGGACCCCAGAATAGTGTAAATTAGACTTGCCGAGATGCTTGTCTAAAGTGGGCCAGAGAAAGAGGGCCACAACCCTGAAAATAAGAGTAACTGACTTAAAACTTAACAGGGTGTTATGCTCCCTCTCCATCCACACATGACTGTAGTCTTTGGGAAACCAGAGATGATGACATTCAGTATCTGATGTTTGAAGCTTTTTAGACCAGCTAGTGTGTCAGAACACATGCCCTTTCCTGCAAGCCCTGGATTACATTGCTGTCCTTCAGTGAAGATATGGACCCCAAAATCACCTTAGCTACTTTGTGCAACATCTAGACTTTATCTTTGATTAAGATTAACATTATATTATTAGGTGATCCAGATTCTACATTACTACATTACTACAGCCGCCCAGTGAACTGTAACAGGAGTGGCTGGGGGAACAGTGACAGGAGTGGCTTGGGGTGCAGGGACAGGAGCGACCTGGGGAACAGGGACAGGCCAGGGTACAAGAACAAGAGCGACCCAGGGTACAGGAACAGTACGAACTGCTCTGATCACTGCTCTCACAGGACACAGGACACAGGGCACAGGGCACATGGCTCAGGGCACAATTTCATAGTTCACATAGCACAATGTTCAACAGGGTCGAGGAAAAAAGAAGGAGGGTATATAAGCACAAGGACAACAGGGAACCCTGAGACAAGGATCTAAAAAATGCTGTGAACACATGCAGTACTTTTTCAGTGTACAGAAGGTTTTTAATAAGTAGAGAAGTAAACAAACAAATGATTTAATGAAGCAGCAAAAAGAAGAATACATTTGTAACACAGTATCATGCACAGCTCATTTACCACGTCTATTTTTTTCTGTTCTTTCTGAACCTGAATAATGCATTGAACAAATACAGTGAATCACTGGAATGTAAAAAAATGTATAAAACGTCTGGTTTATAGTGCCACAGTCCGCTGAACAGACTTTGTTGGCCCAGCACTAATACAACAGGAGGAGAAAGGTTTAGACAGTATCAGTGGCAGTTTACCAGCTCTGTGGAGCACATAGACCGGCCGCAAAAGCTCTGTAACTATGTTGACTGCCAAACCGATTGTTGCCAACATGTTGAATTCATACTCTGACAGATTGTGCTGAAGACCAAAGGCCACAGATATCGGGATATTTTGAACAAGAAATGACAGCAAATTAACAGAGACTACTTGAAAGGCCTTCTTTTTAGCAGCATTCATCTCACCATTGCTCTCCACATCTCTCGGCCCTGGATGCCTCAGCTTTCTCAGGATTGACACACAGCAGAAGAAACCCACAGTCAATACGAGGAGGTAAATAACTGAGAAAATGTTGTAGGGCATATTAGGAAATGTGCATAAGCAGGTGATGCGAATTGCTAGTGAACACATCCAGGCTGTGATGGAGCACACAACCCGATAACGAGTGGTTTGTACCTCAGGAAGGTTACGGGGTGGACCACAGCCAGGTAACGCTCCAAACACACGCAACACTGGAACAGACAGCGTGAGGACAAACAGATGCCGAAGATGAAACCTGCAGCTTCAAAGAAGCACAATTTTAACTGTATGCTACACAGGGTGTGGCAAGGCCCCAAGAGCACAAACAACATGTCAGAAATCGCCTGGTACCAGCTAAAAACATCAGAGGCCTCCATTACACCACGGCTGGGGAAGAGAAGGATGATGATGCAGATATTAAGAGGAAGGCCCAGAAATAAATTGACAATATAGATGGATATGGTAATGATGGCCAAGACTGAGTTCTGCCAGACAGCCAATTCAGTTGAGTTTGTGAAAGTGGTGTTCATGTTGAGGTCCTAGAAAAAGAAGAGCAGAATGACATAAAAAGGGCAGTAATTCACTGAAGGCCTTGGGCTGATTTTCTGATTTCATCCTAGTTGTTAGGCATACTCTTACTTCACAACACCATGCATTAAGTCCTTTCACATTAAACACAGATTTAAATCTTGTGAAAGAGTAATGGCATAAAACTACTAACAACTAACTGAAACCTGCTTAGACTATGACCTGTATTTACAGTCAGTGACACGTACACCCTCCAGAACCTTTTCTCAAAATATTCCTGTGTCACTTCCTAATTTTGATAGCAAAATTTGTTTAACTAATGTGGATGGCCTTTAATCCAGCAGCTGAAGTTGAGTTCAGGTGTTTGGGCCACACTTTTTGCTGACAGATGTATAAAATAAACATATACTTATGCAATCTCCATAGACAAACACTGACAGTAGACAGTAGGGTCATACTGAAGAGCTCAGTAACTTTAAACATGGTGCTGTCATGGCGCTCTGGGTGTCCGTGGTTGATGGAGCAGTGAAAACATGTCCTCTGCAGAGACCAATCATGCTGACCTGGCAGTTTGATGGATTAATCTGGGTTTGATGGATGAATCCAGGATAGCGCTACTGGAATATATAGTGCCAACAGTAAAGTTTGGTGGAGGGGGTGTCATGGGACAGGGGGAGGGAGGAACCGAGTGAAAAGATGTAAGGCCACAAAATAAAGTTGGGCTTGAAAAAGGGTGTGTGTGCTCACCAAAAGGCTTGAAAATGTGCTAAGAGTGGTGTAAGAGCTTTTAAGAGAATGTAGAAAATAAAAGTAGGAAAGGGGGAAAAGGAGGACAGCTATGCAGCTGGCCAGGACCAAACCCACGATCTCTGTGTTGAGCTCTGCTGCTCTACAGTGTATCAGCCTTGGAATTTCGAGATCCTGGACGGTAGGTGAGGGTGTAATCAAATCTGGTGAAGAAAAAGGCCCAACGCGCTTGGCGAATGCTTTAATGTATTCTAGGTTCTTGTGGTCAGTGAAGATGATGAATGGATGCCGAGCCCTCTCCAGCCAGTGTGTCCACTTCTCGAGAGCTGTTTTGACGGCCAGCAACTGCCCGTTCCCCACATCATAATTCTGCTCCTTGGGGCTGAGTTTCTGGGAGAAGAAGGCGCATGGATGGAGCTTCTCTGGAGAGCTATGGTGTTGGAAGAGGATGGCTCCGACCCCAGTGTTGGAGGCATCTACTTCCACATCGACCGAATGAGTGGAATTTTTAGGATCGCAAAGGCTGCTTCTGCTGCTGGGCTCCAGGACAATGACTTGGGTTTCCCCTAAAGCTAGCTGATGAAGGGGGCCGCAACGGAGCTGAAGCCTCGGATAAAGTACGGTAGAAGTTTGTGAACCCTAAGAAACTCTATAGCATCCTTATGGTGTTGGGAAGAGGCCACTCTGTGACTGCCCAGATCTTCCCCATGTCAATCTTTTTGCGATATTAAACTGTTCAATGTAATGCTAATTATGTTTTGTTTTTTTATTTCTTTAAGGCCAGTGGTTTTCAGTCAGCACCCCCCCGGCCTCCAATGAATTGCCATTGCGTTATATGAGCTGGCCACTTGGGGGGTTGTGGGGTTGTGGGTGAAACTTTTCGCATAAGTGTAACAGCAGTTTTCCAGGATGCCGAGATTAAGTGGCTCAAATTGTGAAGAAGAGATTCAGGGAGCTCAAGGAACCACCTTCACACATGAACAAAGCTAGTTAATGATAAGCATGCATTTCCGAACCGCAGTAAAAATTATTTCGCCCTCTGCTGTCTGTGTGTATTCCCACCTGTCTAACTAAAATGTGTGGTGGAATAAAATAATATATGGAACAATTTTATTTTGTTATTGTTCCTCCAGGCCTGGAACACCTCTTGAGATAACTGTGCAATGCGTTATGGCACCACATCACATGCCAACTACAGATCTTCAGCTAGTCATATGAATAAGTTCAATGCATGAACATCATGGCAGAGACTGAGAAGAGACAGAAGAAGAAGTCAGAGGAAGCGAGGAAAAGTAAAAACGAGAGTGACTGAGCAAGAGACCATAGGACTCATTGATGAGAGTTAAAAGAGATTAAAGGACGTGAGACAGTCTCCGGCTAAGGGAAAAACAACAACAGCAGAGTATTAATTTCCGCTAATGTTACCTATGATAGACGTAGGCTGTAACCTCACCTATCTTACAGAGTTTTGCATCAGTAACACACAACTAAATGAATAAAAAATCATGATTTCTGGATTTTTTTTAGATTCTCTCACAGTGGACATGCACTTAAGATAAAAATTTCAGACCCTTCCATGATTTCTAAGTGGGAGAACTTGCAAAGTCGCAAAGTGTTCAAATACTTATTTTTCTCATTGTAAGTCCACATGCTTCTTTCTTCTCTCATGTTGTCTTTACTGGTGTTTTGCTGAATTTCAATTCCCAGACAGAATCAGTCTCCTCTTTGCGTGCATGTGCATAACGGGCATACGGACGCTACAGATTACACTCAGAAATAACAGTTAGAAATGACCAAAATAGTGAGAGTAATCTGTAGAATCCATATACCAGTTTAACATGCATGTACATGAAGGGAAGTCGGATTCTTTAACTTAAGCTCTGAACAGCAGAACATGAGGGGCTCGAAATGAGCTCTGTATTTACGACAGTGGAGTAGAACTGAATTACACTCCGCAACAGTAGGGGGAGCCCAACAGCTAAAAACACTCATTTTCAAATAATGCTGTATTAAGTTAGGTAAGGGTAACTTTTCACAACTTTCCACCTTTTAGCTTCAACAGCTTTTTCTTAGTCTTGAGCCTACAGAAAGCATAGTTATCCAGCTAAATATATTAGTCATACACAGAAGAGACTATATGCACCAGAAATGGATCTTTAAATCCCCCCTGAGAATACAGATCACTTCACATTGTACAGACTGCAATATCCATATATGCATATATATCCACATCATAGGAAATAAATATAGAAATAATCTAAACATGACAAGTAATAAAGAGTTTTTTGATTGCAGTAATCTATAACACATTTTGTTGAATACTGAACTGAAAAGAGAAAGGAGATTCTTACAGATTCAGGAGGGCTTTCAACTGTCTGAGAGTTTCCAGTCTTCTCTCTCAGGTGCAGGTGTGCATTTGTGTGGTAATTATATTGATATAGATGGAACCTCATCCATTCATGTTATTATTGTCCTGTCACATCAATAACCATACAGCTCTGGCTTTAATGCAAATCTAGTACACAATGTACTTGTTCTTGTACAGCCTGTGAACACAAACTAAAAGTTACAGATAAAATTAATACAGTTTTCTAAATGTTCTCAGGTTCTTTAAGAACTATTCTAACTATTCTAAGATCGAATTTGACGTCTATAACAAATTCTCAATTGTAATCGATTTAATATTGTCCTTCATTTCCAAGCCTTATTCTATATTCTGGAACACTATATCACTGGAACAATTAAAAACAGCCACTCATAGATGTGTGAGCTTATTTGAGACAGTAATTGTAGGTTAGGTAAATAATATTGAATTGTTTTTATGTATTAGGTGGCACATGGTGGGATGGCTGAGGCATCACCAGGGTTCAAAGTCACAACTTTTTAATGTTGAGGTAAATGCTTAAAGGGTTGCGCTGCATGTTACTCCACACATTATTGCAAAGAAATGCTAAATTGCTGTGAGGGAATGCTAAACTATGGCAGTTCACTGTTGACTGTTTTTTTGGTTTTTTTTGCTGATTCGAGGGGTTTGAGGGAATAAGAATTAGTCTTATGTAAAAAAAATAGTCAAAATGAAATTTAAAATCAGAAATTAATATTTCTAAATATTTACATATTCAAATTGATATTCAAAAATATGAATATTATGGGTTTAAAATGAATAATATAGGTTTGATAGAAATGTTACTTTAAACCCAAACTGCTTAAACTTCATCTGAAAACTCACTGGAAGATTAGGACATAAAATTGCCCCCAGCAAGATAGTGACCAACTGGGGGAATTTTCAAACCTGATTGGGCAAACATTCAAAAAAAAAAAACCCTAACTAAACCATTATTTGGAACACTGTTTTATAAATAATGCATAAACATAACGCTTGATTTTCTTTCATGAAAAATATAGTAAAACCAATGTATTGCCTATATCATGTAATATTTTTACAGGTTAAATCACAAATTCTTCGTTATTGATGGCGGAGTATTCCCATTATCCGTAACCAGTCACACTTTTAGAATCCTGCACAAAGAACAAGTATAGCAGCTGTAAAGCTCTAGTCTGGCAGCCAACAGAGATGTCTTATATGTTTTCACCTGTAGCTCTCTCTGTGTATTGTCTCTCTGTAGCTTTGTACCAATGCCAAGTCATTTGACCAGGTTATTACCTGCACAGTGACCAATGTGAGAATGAGGCACTGAATAATCATTAGATTGGCCATCAAGTGAAGGGTTTTATTTCAAAAACAGTAAAAGTAGCTCCTATTATTTCTCCTTCTATGGCAGATATTTTCATTTTGTCCTCCCAACACAGCCTGTTTGACTTACAGGCCTAGGATAATGCAGGGTGATCTATTTAATGTCTTCTATTATTTATATTTATTATTTATTTATTTGTTTATTTAACACATTTACCACTGAAAGAAAATAATTTTTGCAAACTGTTTCATTTACCAAGCAGAATTTAATCAGGAAAAAAAACGTTTAAACATTTAACATTTCAAATTAATAAGTGGGATGCACCAACACAGGTAGCACAGTTCAACACGGTTCAATTTGGGTTTAATTACAATTTATCTACTAATCCAGTTGCACCACACTTTAAACAGAGTTAAAAAATAATCTGAGTTGTGAGCTGAGGTGCTTTTCTTTGCAAAATGTGTCAATATGATATTTGGATATTGAGGCATTCTTATTCCAGGCCTAAAAATAGTCGTTTTTTTAAATGTTCACTTATTTCTTTGAAGTCTATATATTTAAATGCAGCTCTATACTAGTTTTAACACCGAGAAAAGGTTAAGATAAAGAACAGTGTTCTGTTTAGTTACACTGGCAAATCCATTTTAGAAAACAATCAAAATAAACTTTTAAAGGGTTTAAATTAAAAAAAAAATTGCTAAAGTATGTTTAGATTAGATCCAAACCAGGTCTAGACCTCCCCATTACACATGCAAAAAAAAGTTGTCCAGCATAACAACACTTTTCATTAACTTTTAGAAATTGGTGTTGATTTTTTTGTACCACACCTAAGACAACAGGTGAGGAAGGATGTTCCCTTCATTAGAGCCCAAACACCTGATAGTATACCAGCTTTATGGAGCACAAAGACTGGCTGTAAAAACCCAGTAGCAGTGTTGACAGCCAGAAAGATCACTACAGCCATGGTGAAGTCATACATAGACAACATATTATAAAGGCTGAATACAACAGCAGTGGGGATAGTTTGTATCAAAAACAACAGCAGGTTAACTGACACTACTTGAAATGCTTTCTTTTTGGCTTCACTAATCTTTTTTTCTTCGCTCTCTCTGCCCCGTGGTCCTGGATCCTTCAGCCTTCTCAGGATCGACACACAACAGAAGACCTCCACAGTAAAAACGAGGAGGTACAGTGCTGAGAAAACGTGATAGGGCATATAAGGAAATGTACAGAAGCCAACAACACCATTTGCTAGCGCACACATCCAGGTCACGAGGGAGCATGCGGCCCGATAACGGAGTGGCTTGTACCTCAGGAAGGTTATGGGGTGGACCACGGCCAGGTAGCGCTCCAGACACACGCAGCACTGGAACAGACAGCGAGAGGAGAAGGTGGCGCCGAGAAGAAAACCCAAAGCTTCCAAAAAGCACAATTTTAGGCTAAACAGACATTCGAAAAGCCCCAAGAGCACAAAAAACATCTCAACAACAGCCTGGTTCCAACTGAAAACATCAGAGCCGTCCATTACACCACGGCTGGGGAAGTAAAGGATGATGATGTAGACGTTCAGAGGAAAGCCCAGGAAGAAATTGGTAACATGGAGGGATATGACGAAAACAGGTGAGATCAAGAAAACCCATTCATTTGAGTAAATCGTTGAGTTAGTGAGGGTGCCGTTCATTTTTCTGTCCTGCAGAAAGAAAGAGGAAACAAGCAAGCAGTAAACAACTCAAGACCATGTGTATCACCTTGACCTACAGGTGACTACACACTAGAGGCAGATGCAGCATTAGTAACCTGGCTCCTTCACCCTATTTTAATGTAACATGAACACAGAATAAGGAGAAATGCAGAGAAAATATGCTTCAATGTGTTGAAAAAGTTTTTGTGGCTGTTTTACACACACACACGTGCATGCACATGTTTGGCAACTTGGGTTAAACATTAGAGGAACAAAAAAAAAATTCCTAATCTGATAGTAAATTATTCATTTGGGAAAAGGAGGCTAAATTAAGAACAGGGGTCATGGGTTAGTACATGTAAATGACTTATTATTTATGTTTGTAAGTAGAAAATGTGACCGCTTTGCACTGCTGTCATGTCATAATATTTTGAGTAGACACAAAGCATGTGTATATGTAAAAAAGTTCCATATTACACATTTTATTAATTTTCTAACTGAAAGCTATGTTAATACGTCTGACATTTTTCAGATTTTTTGGGGGATTTTTTGTTCACTGAGATTAACATACTGAAACATACTTTGCACAGGCCAAATTTTGGTTTGTATATACCTTTCGATATTTTAAATTCAGTAAATAATCAATAATTATGCATCAAAGTGTGTAGATATGTGACCCCAGGAGGGAATGTATCATTTTATTTACACTTAGCACATCAGCCACAACATGGAATGTGACCAGCGGTGTGCAAACATTTGTACCCGACTGTGTTTACAGTAGGGGTGTACGAAAATATCAAAATATCGTTATGAAATTCAAATCATCTCCAGTTACACTCATTAAGAATTTGTATTTTTGACAAAATTTCTTTTGAGGAGTAAATGGTTCTCCACTCTCCTTCCAGGATTTAGTAAGTCCATTGGACAGTTCTGAACCTAATTCGAGTCATTTCCGCTTTAGTTGTTTTCTTTGCTTGAAACAGGACAATAATTTGATGCTTCTGAAACACAAGACTGCAGGATACATCTTTTAGCTTGGTTGTTTAAGGAATGAGAAGCTGCTCATTGCAGTAATTATCCAATCAGAGACACATACGTGTTTAGTTATGTAAATAGAAGTAGCAACTTTTTATCGCGAGGCTGTGGACGGCACAGCAAATTACATGAGTCTTTTTAAAATCCTTATTTGTTATTTTTCTATACATGTTTTAAATGACATAGCATTAGTAGGAGCTTATACTGAACTGTTTGCTTAGCTTGTTATGTAGAATATAGTATTTTTTATTGCTTGACTGAGAACCTGCCAGCAAAATAGGCTCACTGTTAACTTTTTTCCTTTTTTTACTTATTCATGTTTTTAACATGATTTTTAACAGCAGTTAGACATCCACCAAAAACATTAGATTTATTTAATATAATCTTAAACATTTACTAAACAGTTCTGGTGACAAGTTTTTTACATATCTACAGATTACTCTTTTGTATGTACATGTAAAAACAGTAAATTACAAGAAGTAAATTACAATTAAACAGATAGCAAATTTGACTGTGGCAATATTCTGCAACTCTTAATTCAGTATAAATATACAGTACAAAGCCAGACAGAACAGAGAAAGATGCTTACCAATGCGACGACTCTCGTCCTCTCTAAAGTCCCTCACAGATGCAGGTGCTCATGTTTGTCTAAAACAGATCCCCTGTGACACCTCATCGGGCACGGGTGTCATCCCATCAAAACAATCATAAAGCTTTGTCTCTCATGCAAATTGTAAATGCTCCCATCATCTGGGAACAGCCCCTAAAGTAAAAGGACATAAAAAGCAACATAAAGTAAGAACATCATATCGTCAGTTTTCTAAACTCAGTCTAAGGACAATTCTAAGAGCACATAAGCCATTGGTGCTAATGGATTGATTTTGTTAGCTGGTAAACTAAACAGACTTTACATGTCATCAGGATGGAGTGAGGATGTTTTGGATGGTATGGTTTTTTATATAGTTGTATCAGCATATTTAAAATAAGCAATGTGTAAAATTAGTTTTAAATCATTCCAAAATTACCTTAAACTTTTAGTTTGTATAGTGTTTCAGAAATATCTGCTGAAGTTAACATAGTCCCATCCTGTGTTGTAATACCACTTTGTACCTGATGAGGCACTGTAGCAAGCAGTGGAATCAGTCCAACTGATGAAGGAGATCAGGAGATGAAGAAGTCGTGCCTCCACGATTCTGTCTTATAACCTCTTGTCAATCATGTTGATGGTGATACTCCAGGTTAGGTCGTTAATGATTAAGATAAATGCAACGATAGCTGAAGCTCTTTGTGAGCGACCGCCACTTCTCCCTGCTCTCGGCATGAAACCACATTCAGCAGTAAACAAAAGAATGATCAACATTGGTGCTGCTTTTCACTGCTGAAGACGCTGTTGCAGAGTTAGAGGATGACATTTGATGCTAAACTTTTAACGTTTCTTATAGACATTTTCTTGTGTCTTATGATAGGAATGGACCTTTTCAATTCAACACAGGTAATAGTTAGTCTTTGATTTTATGGAAAATCAAGCAAAATCCTGCTTAAGGCCCCAGAAAGCTAGAATTGGCCTAATTACATTTATGATAAAAACACAAAAAACAGTATTAAAACAATGAACATGAACAAAAAGGGCAGAGTCTTGTTTAATATCCTAAGGAGATCTGAAAGAAAGAGCACTTGTATAAAGTCTCCTGAAAGCTGAAAGCACTTTCTGCAGCCTTCCAACCAGAATCACCCTATAAATACAACATAAGTAGCTGGCGTTCATAGTTGTTTGTATTAAAATCAGTACATACTACTGATGTAAACAAATATACTTTTTCAGGTGTAACCTCTGGATATTGAACCAAACATACTGACCAAGGAAACAGATGCTATTTAATATTTGATCACAGTCATTTGGTGCTCTCTGTGCTCAAGTGAAATTTTTGTGCTCCAGTAATGAATTGGGGTGGTTTTGACAGTTTGGGGCGGTTTTGACAGTTTGGGGTCAGGCAGGGTGGGTAGTTTTGACAGTTTGTTGGCGGGCTCATGGCTGTTTCTGTCAGCAAATGCTATTGGCTAATGGCTCCTGGTGTTGTGACTGACCGCCAGTAGCGAACCGTGACCCTTAAGCCTTGGCCCTATCCCCCAACCCCGCCCTTTTTTTCCTTGCGCGTGAAGTGCAATGCCGTCAGCTGCTCTCTGCCCGCAAGTGAAATATTTGCGCTTTTTTGATCTTGCAATCTTTAAGCATGCATTCGCTGATTCCCGTTGCCCACTTGCCTGTTCCCCCAGCAACTTAAAACTGCGTTTAAGTCGCCTATCGCCAAACCGCAGTTAAACTATCCGCACTTATCAGTAAGAGTCATTGCACGTGCAGATCTGAGAAGAAAAACCTTTACTTCACAAGGAAAATTCACAGCTTTATAAAATAACAATTTCTATTAGCTAGTAAATAAAATCAACAGATGTCTGCTGTACGGATTTTAAATAAATGGCATCCAATGTCATCACCATTTTCAAGTGTATTTTAGTGATAATTGAAATTTAACACATTAAATGTTCATAATACTCATAATAATAACAGATATAGGAAAATATTGTGCCTTTTGAGATTTTCAGTTATTTAATGTGTTGTTTGATATCTGTCTAAGTAACATAGCAGTTTACAGTTATTTATAATGTCTAATATCTGTTTAAAAGGCATAGAAAGCCCTTTGGTTTTTCTGTTACTGATACAGTATAATGTTATATGTCAAACAGGGCATAGCATGCTATTTGGGATTCTTTCTTATTTATAATGTTCAATGTATTTAAGACGCATAATATGCCATAGGCCAATACATTTTTCTGTTTAAGGAAAATATTTTTGGAATTTTTTAGTTACCTTTTTTGAACTATATCAAAGCACAGAAAACAATAAATATATATAGCCTTTTCATTAAACTAGTTCTTGTTTTCTTCATAATCTTTTCGTATGTTGAATAACTAGAGTGAGTGTTATATAAAACTTTCTAAAATTGTGGAACAAGATTCTGCTGATTTTGCAGATCTGGTGAATATCTGGCCAACTTTGCTTTTGAGAGACTTTGCCTCTCTAGCATGCTCTTTTTATACCCAGCCATGCGACTGTTGCCCCGTCCCAACTTTTTTGAGATGCTGAGCTGCCATTAAGTTTTAAATGAGTTAATATTTTTCATGAAATTAAAAAAATGTCTCACTTTCAACATCTGATATGTGTTCTATGTTTATAGAACAAAAAAAACGTGAATAAAATATGGGTCTATGAGATGTGCAAATCATTGCTTTTATTTACATTTATTTACATTCGCCCCAAGGGTTTTGGAATTTGCTTTGTATATCTAGAAAATAAATACATTTCAGCTTTAGGAGATCTGGGAATATTAGTATTTTCACAGTCTTTAAGAATAGCGTAAATCTATTATGTATTGGGGTCGTGTAACAACCAGTAAAAAAGGAAATGTTGTGGGATAGAGGGAAGAAAGGACTGTACTGAATATCAGCAAATCCTGGAGGCTAAGGTCCCACAGCCAGTGAATATACAGTGAAAGACTAAATAGTCATTGGGTTGATAATTGCCCAGATTGATAAAAGATGGAGTACTCTTTCTTTAGCAGACAGAACACTTATTTATATTGATATAACACTAAGGTGGCGTGGTGGTGTAGTGGTTAGCACTGTCGCTTCACAACAAGACAATCCGGGTTCGGTTCCCCATCAGGGCCGTTCTGTGTGGAGTTTGCATGTTCTTTCCTGGCTTGAGTACTCCGGTTTCCTCCAACATGTCCAAAGACATGCATGTTAGGTTGATTTGTCACTCTAAATTGCTCGTGAGGGTTGGCCATGCGATGGACTGGTGAATTTTCATGGTGTAACCCGCCTATGCTGAGACAATAAATGTTCTAATAATCATTTAATTCAGTATTTAAGCAGAAGGAGGAAGATACATTTGTAATGCATTATTGTGGCCATTTACTACCTAACGAAAATCATCTTTTCTGAATTTGTTTGTTGTCAAATTTTATAATAATACAATTAATCATTAAAATAGTTAATAAGTATAATGTATGAAAAACTCGTTGTTTATAATGCCACAGTTGGCCGATCAGACTTTGTTGGCCCAGCACTACTACAACAGGAAGAGCAAGGCTTGCACTGTATTAATGGCAGTTTTCCAGCTCTGTGGAGCACATAGAATGGCCGCAAAAACCCTGTAACTGTATTGACTGCCACGCTAATGGTTACTGCTACACTGAATACATACTCAGACACAGTGTTTTGAATGCCAAAGGCCACAGATATCGGGATATTTTGAACAAGAAATGCCAGCAAGTTCACAAAGACTACTTGAAAGGCTTTCCTTTTGGCAGCATTCATTTCGCCAACATTGCTCTTCTTATCTCTCGGTCCTGGATGCCTTAGCTTTCTCAGGATTGACACACAACAGAAGCTGTCCACAGTCAATACGAGGAGGTAAATGAATGAGAAAACAGTGTAGGGCACTTTTGGATATGTGCATGAACATGCTACGCCAACTGCCAGTGAACACACCCATGTCACGATGGAACATGCAACCCGATAACGGAGTGGTTTGTATCTAAGGAAGGTTACGGGGTGGACCACGGCCAGGTAACGCTCCAAACACACGCAGCACTGGAACAGACAGCAAGAGGACAAACTGGTACCAAGGAAAAAACCCAAAACTGTAAAGAAGCACAACTTCAAATATACGCTACACAGGCCTTGAAATGGCCCCAAGAGCACAAAGAACATCTCAGGAATTGCCTGGTTCAAGCTAAAAACATCAGAGGCGTCCATTACGCCACGGCTGGGGAAGAGGAGGGCGATGATGTAGATGTTCAGAGGAAGGCCCAGGAAGAAATTGACAACATGGATGGATATTTTCAGGATGGGCAAGATATCCCATTCTGTTGAGTTTGTGAGTGTGGTGTCCATGTTCCAGTGCTAAAAGAGGAGGGCAGAACAACATCATAAAGTAAAGCAATAATACACTGTAGGTCTCATGTTACAGTGGTTAATGCCTGTTGTTAAATACGTATAGAGTCAATTACTATGCAGACTTCTTTTGGGAATAATGAATGCAGTAAGTGTGTCCAATGTCACAATACAAACTAAAAGAGAGATTTTACAATATCCTAAAACAGGTTGGCACAGATTAAGTGTTTTTATAAGCAATTTAGGTAATGATAGTTTCATTGATAACCTATATAAATCCAGAGATGCATTTTGGATACACCATCTAGCTAGACTAAGAAAACACTTTATTCTTTGGGAAATTCTTTGTTAGCTAAAATATACACAGTGCCCTACATATGGAAAATTTTGTTGGAAAGATTTTAGATTTCTCCCAATTATGTCAATTTCTGAAGATCAATGCATCACATGTATTAGTGGTAGCTGAAACTGAAAGGAGTGACAACCACCACAGATAGAGACAGACTATTGTGATGAGCTGTTTTGCTTCAGCGATGCATTGATTTTAACTATCTGATGACAGTCAGCTAAAAGAACTAAACACCAGATAGATAAAAGCAAATAAAACACATTAACTAGCTCTAATAAATGGAGGGAAATTGTGTCTCCAGACTCAGTCAGTAACACTATTTAATGTAAAGCATATACTGCTGAGACAAGTTGAAATTATATTGGCAATTGTACATACAGGTGCAAAAGCTATGTTGTGCCATCTGCTGTCTGTGTTCCCATTTATCCATTTATTTACAATACACATTACAATTTGTAGTGTACATCATCTGTACACTAAAGTGTGCGGTGTAGGTAAAGAACTATATAGGGAGTAGAAATTAACACTGACATTTCAAACAACACTACATAATGACTGACAATATATATGGTGCTCAATTTCTATAATAGTGCCACAATTGTTTATCCAGCACATCAACCAGAAAAGACTAAATGCCTTAGAAATGAACTGAGACTACAGTCCACTTCACATTTGACAGATCACATACACTTAAGGTCCCACAGCCTTAAGCCTTAACTCCAAAGCCATAAAGAAGAAAATGAATAAAATCATAATTATTTCATTGGCAACAATCTACAAATAATTAATTTAACATTACTTGTAAATCAGACTGAAAAAAAGAAAGTAGATTCTTACAGATTCAGCAGGACACTCGACTGTCTGAAAGTTTTCAGTTCTTTCTCTTAGCTGCAGGTGCATTTGTGTGGTAATTACCTTGATATAGAACCATCTCCTCTTGTGTTATTGTTGTCCTGTCACATTAGTGACCTCACAACTTTGTCTCTAATGCAAATCACACACAGTCAAAATGTACCTGTGCTTGTACAGCCTCTGAACACAAACCAAAAATACAGATAAAAATCAACACCAAACAGGACCATTTTCTTTTTGCCATTCTCTGCACTGCTACATTGTTGTCTGTGTGGAAGCACTGAGAGCTTCAGCTTCTGAATAATGTGATTAAGCTCTTTGTCCTACTTAGTCCAGTGTCACCATTTGTCCTATCTGTTGTGAGCAATGAATCTGACCTTATTTGTCTTCAGCCTGTAGACTTGCCGACCTGCCTGAGCACTCACCTCCTGTCGTCTGAACTCACCCCTGGCGTCTCTACCCCACGGGTCTCCACGTTTTGAGGTTGGTGTGGCCACCGGACATTGTGTTTAGGCTCCCCCGGCTCCCGCTGGTCTTCAAGTGTCTTCAAGTGACTTTTATAACTAACGAATATAAACTGTGTTTTTACACTCCCCCTGGGAACAGAGGAAGTGGTATAAACCTCCACAGGGATCCTCTCTTGGCAAGCTCAGAGACAACGCAAGGACTAACCTTTGTTTGTTTTGAACTTTTCAGACAGGGTCTAGCTCCTAGCTTTGTTTTTAGCTGTTTGCACTGGAGAGGTTCACCGTGGCGCTGTTTTCAGCTAATTAAAAAAAACTAGCTGCGTTATGGGCCATAATCTTGAGTTGTGTTTCCAGCTTCTAATGTTACAGTATTTTGTAATTTCCCTTATTTCTGTCCCACATTTAACCAAAAAACACAAAATATTCAAATCCCAAAATTAAAAATCATATGCCTACCCAATGAATAAATGTCCAAATAATTGGATATTCAGATACCGCCCTACACATTACAACAGAAATTCTCTTGTAAAGGTACAAAAATGAATATACTTTAACACTTACATTTACATTTATTTACTTTTCTGGTGGTGCAGCTTCCAGAGTAGCACCTGCTGCTGTGATCACTGAAGCTGTGCAAATCACCATTTTATTTTGTGACAGTTTAAAGTATTACCATATATTCAACATATTACTTCCTTAAAAACTTTTACAATGCTCTTTACAGACCATCTGTAATTTTGCTGCAGAAAAGCATTTGATTTGAATGGAAGCATTGTAGAAATCAGAAAGGTACATGAAAAAAATATATAAATATATAAATAAATGCCTTGGTTTAAAATGTTGAAAATACATTGATGTCATTAATCACGCCAACCAATCGTGGCAGCCCTAGAATTCACAGCATACAGTCCATTCACATCATAAAACAAAGTTCAATGCCTTTCCCACAAACATACACCCATACACCCTTTTTTATATTTTGGGATTCAGAAGTTATTTCAGTTATTTATTTATTTTTGGATACATGCTGTCTTGCAATAAAGGCAAACTACAAAATACTACAATGTTTCAGGTTCTGGGAGAAAGCTTTATTTTGAATTTTGGATAAGACTGCATCAAAGCAGCAAAAAGAAAAACAGCTTCTCCACTGCTAACAACTAAACCGTAATTATCACAATTAGTACAACTTAACCTAAAATATTTCTCTTAAAAAAGCTCGACTACTTAAAGCTGACGAATAATCATTATTATCATTATCATCCTCTGAACCAATTTTTTACTAATTTAAAATTCAAACATTCTTACATTATAAAAAAATAAATCCTAATAGAGACCTACAAATAAAACTGTCACAGTAGTGAAATAAATAAACATCTTGAGTCTGAGACAACACAGCTGCACATACTCCATGCAGACAGTGAGCTAGCCAGAGATCTCGGCACACTTCCAGGCGAATTCTGATTCAGTTCACTGCTGGTGGAACACATTTATTTATTCCTTCATTGCTTCTCTTCGCGGCCGTGGCGGTGTGGTGTGGTAGAGCCTATCCCAGCACTTACTGGCAGGAAGGCAGTAAACACACACAAACCTGTACAGGTAACCAGTTCATCACAGGGTAGACACACAGAAATAAATGTTCGTACAGCCACACAGGAGCAATTCAATATCACTACATGTCTTAGGACTGTGGAAAGAATACCATGCAGACAGGGGGAGAATACTAAAACTCCACCCAAATCAGTTCTGTTACATTTTAATAATAAATATAACAGTACATTTAGTTGGTGGACCTAATTGTCTTGATGTGTCATCGTTTATGAGATCGTAAAATGAACACTAGCTACTAAAAGTGTCTTTTATCCAGTTTAATCTATCTGACTAACTGAGAACTCCAGATTTGTAAAAGACTGAATTACACTCACTTTACTAACTATGCAACTGAAACAAGTTAAGAGTGCAATAATAATAATAATAATAAAAATTAATTTCTCTCATTGACTTTTTCCAAATCTATTAGTCAGCAAATCAAACCCAAATGTACAATAAATTAATAATTACCAAAATATTGCTGATATAAGACAGAACTGCTGTTCTTTACAAGGTTTGACGATTGAGGTAAGAGTTACACTTAACGCTAGCTTGGTTGTATGTATTAGTCTGTAGCTCAGTGGTAAGCAGGTAAGACTGGTTTACGCCACAGAGATTCCAATTAGCAAAACAAAGCAACACTGCTGTGTCTGACCCACTCACCAGTGCAACGCACCCTAACATATCGCCGCGTTAGTGTCACTGCAGAGCTGAGAATCATCCACCACCCAAATAATAACTGCTCTGTGGGGGTCCTGTGCTGGTCCTGACCAGTCTGTAGACCTGCAATGTACTCATATACTATAAGTGGAGCTTATAAAATGGGCAATGGTTTGTGCTGATATGTGGGCATATGAATAGTTTAATGACCCCAACACTGTACTCTTCTAACATACAATAGTTGAAAGGCTATATTGCTGTTACCATCATTTTGTCATTCAGTCTTGAAATGAAATTTGCTGAATGCATTCTGACAATATTAGAACTTGAGACTTGTCTGTAATAGCTCAGGACTTGAGCGGCAAGGCTTGAGACTTACTTATTATTTGCAACTTGTTCCCACCTCCGCCCAGAGCTAAGACAGTAGAATTATGGAGAATTATGTAGACCATATCAATGGCAGTTTACCAGCTCTGTGGAGCACGTAGACTGGCTGCCAAAACTCTGTCAATATGTTGACTGCCAAACTGACCGTTGCGGCCATGTTGAATAAATACTCAGGCACTGTGCCTTCAAGACCGTAGGCTACATGTAGTGGGATATTTTGAAAAATAAATGCAAACAAATTAACACAAACTACTTGAAAGGCCTTCTTTTTGGCAGCATTCATCTCTCTGACATCACTCTCCGTATCTCTCGGTCCTGGATGCCTCAACTTTCTCAGGATCGACACACAACAGAAGCTGTCCACAGAAAATACGAGGAGGTAAATGACTGAGAAAGTATTGTAGGGCATATGAGGAAATGTGCATAAACAGGTGATAGCAATTGCTAGCGAACACATCCAGGTCGTGATGGAGCACGCAACCCGATATCGGAGTGGCTTGTACCTCAGGAAGGTTACAGGGTGGACCACGGCCAGGTAACGCTCCAAACATACACAGCACTGGAACAGACAGCGAGAGGACAAACAGATGCCAAGGAAAAAACCTAAAGCTGTGAGCAAGCACAGTTTTACACTACACAGAATATGGAAACACCCCAAGAACATAAATAATGTAGCAGAAATCGCCTGGTTCCAGATAAAAACATCAGAGGCCTCCATCACACCACGGCGAGGGAAGAAGAGAACAATGATGTAGATGTTCAGAGGAATGCCCAGAAAGAAATTGACAGTATGGCTGCATATTATGAAGACGGCCAAGAAATCCAGGCTGGTTGAGTTTGTGAGGGTGGAGTTCATGTTCAAGTCCTAGAAAGAGGAGGACAGAATGCCATTATTAAACATCACGCACCTATTCTTTGTAGCCTCATATTACAGTGATATCCAAGGGGTTTAACCTTGAAATACATTATACAAAGTTATCTTGAAAGTGATGGGCTGAAATGTATTTTTTAACTAAAGTCATCCTTTTGTTAAGGACAGAGTGAGTGTTGCAACTTTTTGTGTTTGTGTGTATATAGTTTACATTAGCCATCCAAAAAAAATCCTAAATGATTCCTTTTCCAAAAAACGATAGAATTGTCCCCAGATCTTCCCAAATTGATAAGACCTTTTTTTTTGGCAAATGTAAATTTTTCCATGGCCATACATTGTGACAGTGTCAGGTTTGGCTGGCTGGAGCTGGAGCAGGCGAGACATCAGGAAGCAACACAGGTGGAAGGCAGACACACATGCACACTTAAATGAAATATGTCTTTAATAAAGAATGACAAACAAAACAAAAAACAAAGTAAATGATCTTACTGAAAAACAAACAAAACGGGAGATAAACTGGGACAGGATGCGGATTAACTAGGTTACAGAAATACAGACTTAACAGAGCTTCAGACAAGAGACAATGACCGATGAACATAGGTAGCAAACACAGGGTATATAACAAGACAGCAGAGGCGGACCACCTATAAACAGGAGGGGACACAGATTCAGAGCAGGTGTGGGGCGGAGACAAGAGAAGCACATGACCAAAACATAAACATGAGCACATGACTACAACCAGGAACGTAAACAGACAGGTGAGGACAGGCAGGGTGTGACAGACAGAGATTTTACCCATTGATCTTCTGTTGGCAGTTCCATACTTTTCCACTTACAAGTTATACTGTGTTTTGCATGGAGGAGGCATATATTGATGAGTCATGCTTCTGTACTCATATTCTGTCTCCACTGACATTATGAACTCCAACTTCTGACGCTTGTAATTAATGATATAATTTCTACTACACTCTTCCAGAAAAGTTCAATACAAGTGCATTCCCACATACAATAAAACAAAGTTCCTACCTCCACACCACATTTATTGTATGTATCTGGATTGTTATTATTAAACTGGTGCAGCAAAGAAGGGTTATAATATACGCTCATATTCCATTTGTACTGTATCAGCTCAAGTCTAGAATTTACAGAGAGACGTTTTGAATCAAGGCACACCTTCTTCCATTCTTCCTCAGCAATTTCTATCTTCAAATCTCTCTTTCAAGCTATTTTTCTTCTTTGAGGATTCATTACTATTTTTATAAAAAAAAATAAAAAAAATATGTATAAAGTTATTTTCATCATATAAATCCTAAATAAAGTCTCTAAATATGCCTGAACCTCATACCAGACTTTTATGTTATTCCTAACTAATTGATTATGGGAACCATTCAATACATTTTCTAACAGTCTTGAGTACATATACAAATGAAGTGGCAACTCTGAAATAGTTGACTTTTCTACAACCCATGAAATTGAGAAATTCTTTGTAAACCAATACATAGCTGCCCTTATCTGTGCAGTTCAATAATAACAGTTAAAGTTTGGGACTTGAAGTCCTCCTCTATCATAGATACAACAGAGTGAGTCGAAGTCTTGGTCACCTGTTATTCCAGATGAACTGTAAAATAATCTTCTTTAGTTTGTTAAACAAATATGTGGTGCTGGGTTTAGAGGTATAGTCTGAAAGAGATAAAGAAGGGCAAAATATTCATTTTAATAATAATAATAATATGGCCAATTTATATAGAAAGCTTACGCCACCTTTCCAGTGTACTTAATATAGATGTTAAGATAGGATTATAATTTTTGGACACTATTCCACCTATATTTGGTGTGATTTTTATTCCTAGGTAAGTGGCGATTGGGGCAAATTCCAAAAGGTGGGAAAACAAGGTGGACTGCTTTTCTTGGACTCTCTCAAATAGAGAATGTTTGCCTTATTGCTGTTAACTTTATATCCTGAAAAGCTTCCAAACACACCCAAAATATTTACTACAGAAGACAGAGATTGAGTTAGGTTTGTCAGAAACATGACATTGTCTGCATAAAGGTGGATGCGATTTTCATATTCACCCATTTTTATTTTTTTTTAATTTATGTTATGTCTGTCCTTATAGTCATTGCCAATGGTTCAATTATTAATGAAAATAAAAGAGGTGATAAGGGGCAGCCCTGTTGATTTTCTCAATATAAACTAATAGATCAAATATGTCAATATTTTGTATGCAATATGTTAAGTACTCTTCTTATATTGTGAAAAGCCTCTCTACCTCTAATAAATCCCTTTTGATCTACATGCACCAAATCTGGTAAAACTTTTTATATACACCTGTCAACTCTATAGGCCGATCCAAAAATTCTTATTTTCCCGTGTAAGAGTGGGGAAACTAAGCCTATTTAGAAATGTTTCTTGGAGATCTGCATTGTTTTGGAGCTTTGATGTATAAATATTTTCATAATATGTTTTAAATGTACTATTAATTTCTTTGGAATTTGTTGTATTAACTCCTGCAGAATTCCTTATTTGAAATATTGCTTTTTCATTTTGTACAGATTTGATTCGCCGAGCTAATAATTTACCAGCTTTCGTCCCCTGATCATAGCAAGACTGTTTCAGCCTATTTGTACTAACTAAAGTCTTATTTACCATTAGTTCCTCGCATTGAGCTTTTAATAGTGCAAGCCTGTGCTGGCGTTCTGAACTGTTATCTGTTCATCTTCTAGTGCTCAATTTGAATCACCCTGCCTCTTAAAATCTTACACTTGCCATAAATATTAACACAATTAAGACATTGTCCAAACCTATTACCCTGTACTATGACAAACCTACTACGCTTGTTCTCCTTAGTATTGTTAATCTGAAAAGAAATAGATTTGTGAATTAGAATAGCCACTCCTCTAGCTTGGGAGGAAAAATTTGCAGTAATAACTTGGCCATGCCATCTTCTACACAGTCTAATGACATCCTTTGACACAAGGTGCGTTTCTGAAGAAAAACCCTTTAGACACCAAGTATTAAGCCTAGTCATTCTTCGTTTAAGTTTAGATAAAGTGCCTAGGCCTCTAGCATTCCACAATGTTATTTTACACAAGTCATTAAACACCATTAAACAATTAAACCCTTTAGGCATCTTGCAGTAATAACACCATTTGCAAATATAAACTTGATACAGCTTGAGTATAAATTGAATAGCCTGAATAAGCACTGCAACGTAAGACAACGTAAGAGTGCCACTGCAATATAAGGCACTAACATAAAGTAAATGACAATTTAAAAAAAAAGTACCAACATAAAACATGCTAACACCATCCTGACTGCCTTCATCCTACTTCAACTCAGACTTCCCTAATGTTATCCAATCATCTGAAAAAGATGATTGGATTATCCAACCAAACCCGTCATATTAGACATCTTATTAAGGCTCTGTTGAAATTCCATGGCATACAAATAAATGAGGGTTTCACATACGGGCGATCTATGTTTCTTCAGTCTTCGCAATCTCATAATATTACTTATGAGATTGCGTTACACAGGACACAAAACCACTGTGCCATCTTCTGCTGACTTTCTTACGCCGTCCATAAAGGAATAAGGAACACTAAGGACCTTGGTAGTTGCCTTTTTCCGTAAGAAACGTTATCCTTTGGGCTGTGTTATAGGTAATGCAAAGCTTTGCTGGAAACAACAGCCCAATTTGAATTCCCTCAGTGCATAGCGCTTGTTTTACTGAGTCGTATGCCTTTCTCTGCTGCTGCACCTCCTTGGCCTTGAAGTTGAGCTTTGCATTGGCGTAGGAACCGGGGGGGATGGGGGGATGTGCCCCACTCAATATCAGAAATAGGTAGATTTGTCCCACCCAAAAATTAAACCACAGAAAAAGCGGAAACTGTTTAAAATCACTTTATTATAAAAGCGTGTTTTGGCCGCCGTCGCAATTCACACGTTGTGTTTGTTGTTAGCAACAGACTTTGTTTGTTAGGTGGTCTTTAACTTTGTTAAGGCTTGTGTTGAGATGCCTGTTCAGAATTATCCTGCTGTCGGCAGATTCACTAACTCTTGCCTCGCTAGATCTCGCCTCGCTGGAGCATGGTGTAGCTTGCGCCAGCTTTAAACGCGAGGTCAGTGATAAGAGCAGTATATACTGCAATAAAACGGCTTTAGTATAATGTGTTGCTATGGTAACAGACGAGGAGGGGTTGGGTTAGCTTAACGTCTATATTAACTTTTGTCAGAAAGCCCTCTGAAACGTAAAATTAGGGTGTGTCTGAAATCACGTACCTCCATACTGAACAGTATGCAAAAGCAGTGCGCGAGAGTGACTAGGGTGTCCAAATACGGAAAAGTCCCCGGAGGACCAACTGCACCGGCAAACATTTTTAAATATGCAGCCCCAGCACACTGTCCTATCACAGGATTCCATCGGAGCCGTGGAGGAATTCAAAGCGAAGGAAAAAGTGCGTGAAACGCGGTACACCGGCTGTGTGTACGTAGCTACGGCTGGTAAACTGCCGCTACAGGAGATAGCGCTGCTTCTGAGATAAACAATGATTAAATTCCTCCTGTTTCATCTTCTCCGAGCTACAGTTAGGCACCGTGTGAGTACATATTTAGACAAACTCGCAGAACAGGGTCACAAACAAGTCTCTAAATCTGTCAGTAAACGGGGCTATTAAATGAATAGCGGGACCTTTACCGTGATGGTCTGATGTCTTACATCACAGGACATTGGTAAGATGGCGAACGTAGTGCGTTCGAGGTTGCGTGTATACTGAAAGAGCGTACTGCTTTAACAGACAGGCAGTGCACACTAGCTCTAACTAAGTACGTACTGATCAAGTACGCGATTTTGGACGCACCTTTACATTACTCTCTGGCTATGTCCCAAACTGCAGACCAGGGGCTTAGCTAGCCCTAGTTTAGATTTAAATTGAGTCCCAGCACTCCGAAAGATTACAGGAAAAAAAAACGTTAATTTATCTCTGACAAGCTGGAAATGTTAAAACCATAGAGAGTATATGGTTAAACCAATTTTTTTAACAACGAAAAGACAGCTGCTTGGCAGCAGTAGCCTACCCTACACAAACATTATTGGGTGTACGACTTGTTCATTGTTGACTACCAACAAAATGTGTTGTTGAAAACCTTTTTATCGCATGGTTTTGGTGACACAATTTTATGGCATAAGCCTAGAGCCTGTGCCTTTTTCCACCTCAGGTCGTGACTAACCTACTAACCTAGAGAATGTACATGATAAAAATAGTGGATATTTGTGGTGATACTTGTTTTTCTGAACATATTTGGAATACAAACGGACCAAGACACACGTGGTATCTCTATGAATGGTTGATCTGTGTTATTGATTATAGAAAGAAATATAATTTCTGTAAATAAGTAAAAATTCTATTGATGTGTTGCACCCTCTTTTAGTAACTGTTGTAATGTGTTGTGTACATACTATGTACACTACATAGCCTGTATACAAAAAATTGTGCTGCATTAATTTAGGTGCTGAACTATATAGGGAATAAGATTTACTTATATTTTTGTAATAGCATCTTCCAGACACAGCAGCAGTAAGGCACAGCCTCTCTTACTTTATTTTAACACAACAATTTTATGTCTTTCAACTTTACCAGCTTTTTCAGCTTTCACTTTAAACCAAGCTTATTTATTCAGTTACATGAGTCTGTCAATAACACAATAGACTATATGCATTAGAAATGAATCTTTAAATCTCCACTGACAGACCACACAATTCACAGTATACATATCCAAATCTGACATCATAGGCTATACATGAATAAATAGTCTGAAAATTATAGTTCACAGTAATCAGTAATCAGTTGCTGTTTGACTGTGCCAGTAATCTACAACATATTAATTGAAAATCAGACTGAAAAGAGAAAGGAGATTCTTACAGATTCAGCAGGACTTTCGACTGTCCAAGACTTTCTAGTCCTCTCTCTCAGCTGCAGGTGTGTGTTTGTGTTGTAATTACCTTGATATAGATCATGTTATTGTTGTCCTGTCAAATCAGTGACTACACACCTTTGCCACTAATGCAAATCTTATACAACTAAAGTCTGAACTCATACAGACGCGTGAACATGTGAGCTGTTTCACACAAAGTTTTAAAAATAATGATTTTCATTTGGAGATTGAACGATTGAGAAAACACACATCAAAAACTACTTATCGTATCCAAAACATTAACTTTTAAATTAAAATGATTCTTAGTTTTGACGCAAAAAGATAATAAGTAGTAATTTGTTCCTCTTGGGTTATGAATGGCTCACAACCTCTTGATGTTGGGGTGAGTGCTTAGACAGTTGCATCACATGTTGCTATTTATTATCCTTTTGAAGCAACATGAGACAACATTTACACAGAGATGCTAAATTACTGCACGCGGATGTAAATGCTACAGAATGCATCACTGTTTTTTATTCTTATTCAGGAGGATGTTTAGTCCCATTTTAGAAATTCTTTAGTCAAAAAAACTCAGAAACTGATATGTACTATGAATCCAGTTCATAAACATGGTGTGCAGGTAAACATTGCATATAAAATGTATTATTTCACAGATTTTATAGATATGTTGGAAATCTACAGTTTAAAATATATTTTTCCAAATTAAAAACGTTTAGTTGCTCAGCAAAACACTTTCATTTTTAAATATTCAAATAGTATTAAAAGAGAAAGTATTGCTTTTACATATGTCACATATTTGTGTTTCTTTAACCCTTTCCAAGCTTGTGGCAACACAGTATTATATGCAATTCTCATTTAATACCTGCTTTGACTCCTCAGTACTTCATTAAGCTAAATCAAGATTGATACTGAAGGAACTGAATACATTCTGGGTCATCCAGGAGAAATCTAGAATTAAATTTTGTTCTTCAAACTGGAGCACAATGTATTATCTATGTCTTTCACAATAGTGCTACTTTTTATTGTATTTATACTAATTTACATCTGTTCTAGTGATATCTGGTGTTCTTACTGTTAATAATAAGATAAAGACAAAGACAAAGGCTTTTAAACAATCAACTTAGGTGCCTCAGACTTTTGTACAGTGGTGTCATTGACTCAGTACTGGTCTCTTTTAAATGTGGATTTGGTTGTTGTTTTGAATGTCTATACACATTTGTATAGTTTGTATGTGTTGCAGGTCGTTAATGACTGGCTGGTTCTCAAAGTCCTGATAGGTGATGTATGATCAGAGAGGTATATCTAGAGGTATATTTTTGGCGCTCAGCCATGTTTCCTTTCCCTTGTTTTAAAGGTAATAACCACTTGGTGGCATCTTTAGCCTCTCTCTCTCTAAACCTAGGGTTCTTGGTGGTGGTTGGTGTGCAAGGGGTGAAAGTTGTGGTGTTCCATGTTTGGGTTGTTTTTGTAGTGTGTTTGATCTTTGTAATGCTATTTGCACTTATCTGCTTGTGCTTGTGCTCCTGTCCTCTTGCTGGTCAGGTTTTCTAAGGTTTTTATTAAACTTGCCTTTCAATCCTAGAATATTAAAGATTAAAACTATCACATTCTGAATTGTTAAACTAAATTTATGATATTTGTTCTCAGAATGTCTTTAATCGTTTTTGTATATTAATCAAACCTGTGTAGCCTTTCTGTTGTCCCTACTGCATTTGGTGGGAGGTTTATTATAGATGTAATTCTGTGGATGTAGTCATAGTAGTGTAGTCAGGGTCATTTTTTTATTGTATTGTATTGTAACTTTGCCTCAGTGACCCTGTTTTTAATAGGTGCTTTGCTACATACCTATCACCTGATAAAAGTGAAGGCAGTGGCACAATATGGCAGAGTATGTTGAGGTATAATATAACTATAAATTCATTCATTCATCAGTAACGTGGATAAAAGCCTTGTCTTCTTTAAGGTATCAACACAAATAGAGCAGATGGAGGTCTGATTCTCCCCCTTGCATGCGCCATTATGTTCAGTTTGTGTATATGGGCTGGAGACTCGACAGCAAATATCAAAACTGTTTCAGTAATCATCAGCAATCAGATTCACAACTGAATAAATCCAAAAAAGCTGGAAAACGCAGCTTCTCTTTGTTATAGGGCTGTAAATGCTGCCATGGCAACAATCAAAAAAGCTTTAGCATGAGGTTGTGGTGCTTTTATATATTTACGTCATATAAACTGTTTTATTAATAATAATAAACATGTTTGGTTTGTAATGAATCTTGTTGGGCTTTCTGGACGAGTGAGTGATGATAGAGGACAGCTCAGTCAGTGAAAGGTTCATTGGAATTTTGTTTAGAGATTGAATTTATTTGTGCATCTAAGGTGGCTTTGAATGTGCTGCGGTGCTCATACAGTATAGTTTGAAATGCTATAAACTAGACACCAAAACTTTATTCAAGCTTTACACTATTTCAGAAACAACATAAAGTTATGACCTGGTAAAACACACAAATGTGTTATTAATTTGATGTCTCCAGAGTATTAACTTGATTTGGTTATGGGTTTTACACATATAAGGAATTATACATTGCTTCATCAGTTCATTCTCAGTGATGTACATATTTCTCAATTATCATAAAATCACTTACAGCTCTGTTTATCATCCAAAACTTAGAATAAGAAATTAGTTTCATATTAAAATTATACACACATCTTTAAAAAATAGGATGCACGTGAAAGAAAGCAATTACACTAAACTTTTAAATATGTATAATTTTTATAGATCAAGGCACGTCAGGAAATTGGTGTGTCACTCACTCACTCACTGCGAATCTTAGTCACATTAAGCAGGCGGAAGATTCTCCAAAGGGGGCGCTAAAAACACTTAAATTGCAGTTTTTGCATGTGTCGCCAAAAAAGGAACAAATCCACACCAGCAGGAGCTAACTTATTATCTATATTATTTCTTTATTACGTCTGTATATTTTGATGCAGCCCAATAAGTTTTCACACTGATTTTTCACACTAAGATGGAAATGGTAAAGATATAGAACAGCCCTAAGAGTAAAACTGTTTCTCTTTAGTTCCACTGGCAAATCCATCACTATGAACAAACAAAATGATTGCATGTCTAGGTTTTAATTTCAAATCTGCTGATCCATGTTTACAGTAAAGTTCATAATATAAAATAAAACAGAGAAAATCCTAGTTAGCCCAACATGATGTTGAGATTAGATCAGCATAACACAATTCATAAACCTTTAGAGACCAGTGAAGATTTTCTTGTAGCAGACTTTAAATAACAGGAGAGGATGGATGTTCCCTTCATTAGAGACCAAACACCTGATAGTATACCAGCTTTATGGAGCACAAAGACTGGCTGTAAAAACCCGGTAGCAGTGTTGACAGACAGAAAGATCACTACAGCCATGGTGAAGTCATACAGAGACAACATATTATAATGGCTGAATACAACAGCAGTGGGGATAGTTTGTATCAAAAACAACAGCAGGTTAACAGACACTAATCAAAATGCTTTCTTTTTGGCTTCACTCTCTCTGCCCCGTGGTCCTGGATGCTTCAGCTTTCTCAGGATTGACACACAACAGAAGACCTCCACAGTAAAAACGAGGAGGTACAGCACTGAGAAAACGTGATAGGGCATGTAAGGAAATGTACATAAGCAGACAACACCATTTGTTAGCGCACACATCCAGGTCATAATGGAGCATGCGACCCGATAACGGAGTTGTTTGTACCTCAGGAAGGTTATGGGGTGGATCACGGCCAGGTAGCGCTCCAGACACACACAGCTTTGGAACAGACAGCGAGAGGAGAAGCTGGTGCCGAAAAGAAAACCCAAGGCTTCCAAAAAGCACAATTTTAGGCTACACAGACATTGAAAAGGCCCCAAAAGCACAAAAAACATCTCAACAACAGCCTGGTTCCAACTGAAAACATCAGAGCCGTCCATTACACCATGTTTGGGGAAGTAAAGGATGATGATGTAGACATTCAGCGGAAAACCCAGGAAGAAATTGACAACGTGGAGGGATATAATGAAGATGGGTGAGACTGAAAACTGCCAACCATTTGAGTAAATTGTTGAGTTTGTGAGGGTGCTGTTCATTTTTCTGTCCTTCAGAGAAAAAGAGAAGACAGTTAGAGGAGATAAAACAAAGCAGTAAGTTACTTGAGGCAATGTGTGGTCCTAACGGTGATTAAACACTAGAGCAACATCAACAATCCAGCTTGTGCAGTATATTTTTTAGAACATAAGTACGGATAAATGCAAAGACGCTCTATGTCATTCATCAAAAATGGCACAGCTTTTACTTTTTGACCAGTGGTGTACATAGAAAATGAGGTTCTTATACTACACACACCGGCCACTCCATTAGGTCTACCTCCTTGTATCCACACTCAATGTACATTTTTCAGCTCTATTTACCGTATAGGAGCACTTTGTAGTTCTAAAAATACAGACTGTAGTCCATTAGTTTCTCTGTATACTTTGTTTGCATTCTTCAAGGATGCCCCACAGGACCACCACAGAGCAGGTATTATTTTTGTGGTGGTTCCACCTAAGTTTAGATTGCACAATGTACATTTCTGGCGGAATTTGGATAAAACTCTGTCTTTGGTGACGAATGTGAATTAGTGTTCACATTTTAGGTTCCTTGTAGATAGCAGGGAAGCAGGAATAAAGCATGTATGCACGTCTGCAAGGGCGTTCTCAATTCATGCAACTTTATTGCTTGCACAGGTCAA
The DNA here is from genome assembly GCA_021613375.1 of Megaleporinus macrocephalus. Lineage (NCBI taxonomy): Eukaryota > Metazoa > Chordata > Actinopteri > Characiformes > Anostomidae > Megaleporinus > Megaleporinus macrocephalus. The sequence goes on along the minus strand of CM038704.1, from coordinate 35,349,864 downwards.
CAAAAACTACCACCAGTTAGATTTGCCAAACCCAATCAAGTCCCTTGAGTTGTAATCACTCTGACAACCCAATGCTGTTCTCAAACCCATTCAGCCACTTGTCTTCTGTCTACACCCTTTTTATACCCTCTCAGCTTACACTCAAAAGGGATTGATGCACAGCCTGGAGTAGATCTAAACTAAAGCTAAAACAGAAATCATGTCTACACATAATGGGATATTTAATAGCATGTTGTTAATGATACAGGTAAGTACAGTATTTTATTTACATAATAAAATGCAATAATAAATGTTTTTTTCTTTTTACATGTATACTGGATCTCCCCTGCACCAGCGATTTCCCCCAGTGAATACTCTCCTGTGAATACTATAAAAGCTGGGTGGCCCTCGCGCTGCCTCTCCCAAAACATACAGGTAAGTACCTGTTTCAGGTTCATAATTGGTGTTTTTATGCTTTCTAAAGGAAGTGTCTTTGGGCAGATGTCTTTAGAAGGCTGGTGATAGGTTAGGTTGACCTCATCACAGGCTCCTCATGCCAAAGTCAACCATGATATGCATAAAAATGGCTGTAATGCTACAATAAGTCTGTGCTCATTTTCCAAGCTTTTTCTTGTGGCAACCCAGTATTATTTGCAGTTATCATCTAATACTTGGTTTGACTCTTAAGTTCTTCATTAAGATAAATCAATATATTGTGATACAGTGCGCAAGGTGATATCACATTTTTTTAGGAAATATGCTAATTTTCTTTGCTCAGCAAAACACTTGGGTTTTTAAGTTTTCAAAACATATTAATAATAAGCATATCTGTAGTGGTGTGTTTATTTAAGGGTACAATAATATATGGTGTGGTGTATGATGTAATTACATTTTAATGCTCAGCTGAGAACCTGCCAGCTGAGTAGACTCACTATTTACTCTTTCCTGCTCAGATTTTAGACTTGATATCTATGTTTTTAACATTTTTAACAGCTTATCTGCTTAAAACAGCTGCAGAAAATTTCACAATTATTTAATATGATCTTATAAGTACGTATAGAGACAATAAATAATTGCCATATTTGATTGTAGAAATAATCTGCAACTCAATTCAATATTCACTGAACAGAGAAAGATTCTTACCTATGCAGCTACTCTCGTCCTACTTTAAGTTCCTTCATTCATCCCTCACAGATACAGGTGCTCGTTTTGGTTTGGTTATCACTTTAAAACAAATCCTTGGGATACCTCATCGGGCACTGCTGTGGTCCTGTAACATCAATCACCATGAGCTTTGTCTCCCATGCAAATCCATAAATGCACCTGTCATCACGTGGAAACAACAATACATTTTTGTTTTGAAATCCAAAACATATAATCCCCAACTACATATTAAAGAATTTTATTCAGATTTTCATACAGAACAGCAAATGCTGCATCTCAATACAGCACAAATAAGCTCCATCATTTTATTACTTTTCTATCCCACAATGTAGGCAGGCTCATCTGGTGGTTGGTTGAAAGCACAGTATGTTAATTAAAAAAGTTGAAGAATACTATGAATACTATTATATCCTATGTAGTCTAGTCTTTTCTATAATGTGTCTGTTAAATGTAGTGAGATTACTGAGGACTCGGTACATTGCCCTGATTTATGATGTGTTGTCTACATCTAAGAAAGTAATACTCTCATGTTCTGTTCTAGCATACACAAATCAACAAATCAAAAACTTTAAAAGTTTAGGTGTTTGGTGAAAATGCTACAGTCAGTAGATAGAAATACAAGATCTCTGCATTTAACCCATCCATGCAGTGAAACACTCGCATATACATACACACTAGTGAATAGACACACAAGGGGGCAGTAAGTACACTTGTTCAGAGCAGTGGGCAGCCCTACCACAGCGCCTGGGAGCAGTCAGGGTTGGGTGCCTTGATCAAGGACACTTCAGTTGTGTCCTGTTGATTCATGGGATCGAACCGACAACCTTCCGTCCACAAGGTTGGATCTCCAACCTCCAGCCCATGAGTCCCTGTTAAGTAAAGTAATATTTTAAATATTAAATTTTTTGGATGATTTAGCCTACAATAATGATAACAATAACAACAATTGACTTACATTTTTGACTTTTTGGGCAGCGACGATTTATAGATAAGATGGTTGGATGCACAGCCAGACTCCAAATCAAGACAAACAAAGAATCCTATTTGTAAATAGTAGTTTTTATCAGCTGAGGTGTATTTTTAAGTAAAGCTAGTCCTCTCATTTCATGATCTGGAGATGCTGTGCACCTTGATTAATGTAATTCTCTCTATAAGGGACTCAGTAAGTCCTCACTGTCCACATCTTCAACTCCAAAATGCTACCGCTAGGCTCCTGACAAGTCAAGTTTATTTATATAGCACCTCTTTTTACAACAATGTTGTCACAAAGCAGCTTTACAAGAGTTTGAAAACATGAAAACATGAAGTCACAACACTTTATTGCCTGTGAGCAAGCCAGAGGTGACGGTGGTGAGGAAAAACTCTCTCAACTGGAGGAAGAAACCTTGGGAGGAACCATATTCACAAGGGGAGACCCATCCTCCTCTGGTCAAACAGTATTTTACAGTGTATTAAACTAAAGCTGCATCTGAAGGGAAAAGCTTTAGAAACTACACATGTGGCACATCAGGTGGATGATACAGCGATGCAGTCAAGGATGGAGCAAATGGCACCAATGGAGAGGAGAACTGGTTGGTGCCGGGTGACAGGGTGGCCCTGGTGGTCAGTCCTCTAGCAGTATTCTGTGGGACAGGTGGGTGGTTATTACCTCAGAAAGAGAAAAGAGAGAAACTTTTTTTTTGGATTAATATAGAGGCTGAGAAGCGTTCCAGAGTGTAGCCGGCGACTCTGGCGCATCTGATTTAAACAGAATGAACTAAAAGGAGAGAAGCTGCACAGGTGGTACATCTGGATAATACAGTAATGTTGTTAAGGGTGTAAAAGATGGCACAGATAAAGAGGAGAACTGATTGGTGCTCGGTTATGAGGAGGCCCTGATGGTTGGTCCTCCAACAGTATTTGGCAGGACAGGAGGGCGGTCATTGTCTCAGAAAGAGTAAAGAAACAAATTTAGTTCTGGTTTGGGTTAGTATAGAGGATGTGAAGCATTTCAGTGTGTAGCTGGCGACTCTGGCAGATCTAATTATAAACAGCATGACCTAAAATGAGAAAAACAGAAATAGACGTGAAAGTACCCTGAGACACTGTGTTCCCCCCACTCCACAACAACCAACTTGTGTAATTGCATGAACTGGTTGAACAACACCTCCAGCTTCTCAGTTTACCATACTCTGGATCTGCTGAATTTTAGGGACCAATAGCAAACCAGCATCCTGTGATCTGAGTAAACCCGGTGGCTCATAATAGGAAATAAGATTTTGCAGGTACTTCGGTGCGAGACCATGCAGGGCTTTATGCGTCAGTAAGAGACTTTTATAATCGATACAGAATTTAACAGAAAGCCAGTGTAGTGCTGATAAAACTGGACTGATGTGATCGAATGTTCTGGTTTTAGTAAGTACTGTAGCTGCAGCGTTCTGAATTAACTGAAGTTTATTCAGGTTCCTGCTGGAGCATCCTGACAACAATGCATTGCAGTAATCTAGCCTTGAGGTTATAAAGGCATGCACTAACTTTTCAGCATCAAACATAGATAATGCATTTCTTAACTTAGAAATGTTTTGCAGGTGAAGAAACGATGTCCTTGTAATATTACCTATGTGTTGATTAAATGTCAGATCTGAGTCAATTGTGACACCAAGATTTTTGGCTACTGAACAGGTACTACAGAGAAGTCAGTGAGGTTTAACATTAAATCTGTTTAGTCCGAGCAGCCTTAGGACCGAGAAAGATAACTTTTTATCTGGGTTCAAAAGAAGGAAGTTTTGCAGCATTAAGTGTCTTTTACACAATCTTCTATTTTATTTAATCTGGATTTGTCATCTGGTTTGGCTGATATGTACAGCTGTGTATTATCAGCATAGCATTGAAAACTGATTCAGTGTCTGATTATAACTGAGCCTAATGGCAACATGTATAATGTGAATAATAGAGGACCTTAAACAGAACCTTGTGGAACTCCATTTCAATCTTGTATAATTAGAAGATACATTATTTATCTTTACAAACTAGAACCAGTCAGTGAGGTAGGATGTAAACCAGGATAGCGCTGTTCCTGTGATTCAAACCATATTTTCTAATCTGTCTAAGGGAATGACTGGATCTGTAGTGTCAAAAGCTGCACTTAGATCTAGTAGCACCAGTAGAGATACGTGGCCCTGATCAGAGGCAAGAAGAAGATCATTTGTTATCTTAACTAAAGCTGTCTTTGTACTGTGGTGGGGCCTAAAACCAGATTAGATTTTTTCATATATGTTGTTCTTATGTAAATAGGAGTTTTTGAGCTACAGCTTTTATAAAATCTTAGAGATAAATGGCAAGTTGAAAAGCGGTCTATAGCTTGATAGTTCGCTGGAGTCAAGATTTGGCTTCTTCATCAAAAGTTTTATCACAGCTAATTTAAATGACTTGGGTACATGACCCAGACTAAGAGAAGAGTTAATGATAGTTAAGATAGGTTTAATAATAGCTGGTAATACTTGTTTTAATAGGTTTGTTGGAATCATATCACGTGTGCATGTAGCAGAATTTGAAGAAAAGATACATTTTTCTAGTTCTGACTGCTGAAGTGGGCATAATGTTTCTAGTCTTTCCTCTAAAATCACATTTTCAGTTGTATCAGCCAAACCAGATGATGGATAGGTTACTGGTATCAGCTGAACCTTTTGTGTAATATTCTCAATTCTATTTTTGAAAAAGTTCAAGAAATCATTGCTGCTATAATGGGCGGGTATTTGAGGTTCAGTTCCTGCCTGTTTTTTGGTAAGTGAAATACTTCCAGCCTGGTCACTCGCCAAGGTGCGTATTTCATTGTTGTACCACAGAGCGAACATATTTTTTATGCAGTCTGTTAGTCTGTCTAGCTCTGTTAGGTCTGATGAAGGAAAAGCTATGTTTGATAAATCCGGAAGGATTTCAACAAAGTGTTGAGCTGTATTTGGCGTTATTAAACGTTTTTATGCAGTAGCGTGATATACATAAAAATTCAGAATAAGGTGCTGATGGTCTATAAATACTGATTAGGGTGAGTACACTTCTGTTAGTGTTTGGATTGGTGATGTTTATGCAAAGAAATTCAAAGTAATTGAAACTGAGGCTGTATTTCTGATTGATGTCAAATGAATTTTTATAAATGACACATATACCCCCTCCTTGACTGGACAGTCTAGGGCTGTGTATATACTTATAACCTACAGGAGTGGCCTCATTTAATGCCAAATATTTCTCAGGTTTAACCCATGTTTCTGTGAGACAATACATAAATTTTTGGTACATTATTGTATCATTTACAATGAGAGCCTTAGAGTTGAGTGATCTTATATTAAACAAACCAAACTTTAGTTCAGAGATGCTGCAGCTAGACAATGGGTCTGATATTTTAATATTAATTAGGTTAAGCTGTTCGAGTTGCATTTAATTCGGAACCTGACTCACAAGGGGAGACCCATCCTCCTCTGGTCAAACAGTATTTACAGTTTAATAAACTAAATATCAAGAAAAGGAGTCTCTGTTTGAAATCTGGATAGCAAAGCTTTGGAAGCTGCACAGGTGCCCGTTTACCCTAGTTTACCTTCAATGCCTCTCAATGGGAATCGGCGATGTCTCATGATCCACTCTGTGAAACAGAGAGTGCCTGCTCACAGGAAAGGAGGCGTTGATTTCCAAAACGTACGACCTCTTGAGAACACACCATGGTCTACATGCAAACATGTCTCTACAGTGAAAATGGCCTTGGTCAGTTTCAAATAAATCCTTTATTTTAGTCGGGAAACTAGCTAGCTAACTCCAACCGTCTGCGTTTGATGATCATGTCCCAAATCTCTCCGTACACACTAGAAAGTGCACGAAACAGATTAGCTAGGGTTTTTTTTACAATTTATCAATGCACGAAATGTGCAGTGTGTGTGTGTCTCTAGGGAACACTGTGATCTGGAGATGTGGCAGTTTTTCATTCATCGATTTACTGTTATGCTAAAATTTGTTTGATGTACACAATTAAAAATATTTTCATAATAAAAAATGATAATTGCAAGTAATGTAGATTAGTTAATCACAGAGCATGTAATTTAATTAGATCGACAGCACTAGTAACACTTATTAAATAAATAAGAGATAAATAAAAAGGTGATACAAGGATAAAATAACAGTTGTCTATTATTCACTCTGCAGTTAAGAAAGACCTCAGATGTTGTTTGTTAAATCTGTTTGTATGTGTATTGGTCTTTCAAACATGAACAATATTCCATAACTGGCTAATAAATGTTTAATTTCATGTAAGTATATATAATTATTTAAATAATTGAAGGGAACTGAAAAAAAGCATTACATTTTACACCCTTTATATTTTAGTCGACTGAATCAACTGTAGATTTAGTCGACTATATTCTTATGATAATTAGTCGACTAAAACTAGACTAAAACTAAAAACTATTCAGATGACTAAATTATGACTAAAACTAAGTGACATTTTAGTCAAAAGACTAAGACTAAGACTAAATCAAAATTTGTTGTCAAAATTAACACTGGTTTGCAGTCATTTTTAGAAATAGATTCAAATGCACTGCTCTTACTAGTGAGGTGTATACCAGCTTCGAGTCACTTATTTTCAAAGTTGACTCTGTAGTCCCAGTGCTCTGCGTCCTCATCTACAGGCCATCTAAAGCAAATAAAGACTTTATTAAAGAGTTTCCTGACTTGTCATCCTCAGTCGTTGTCTAAATATATATTTAAATATCCATATATGCTGCCCTAATAGGCCCATGGCCAGTGAATTTATTGTTTTATTGGACTCTCTATTTTACTGAATGTGTAAATGGCCCTACTAATGAGCACGGCTATACTCTTGATCTTGTTTTATCTCATGGTTTTCATGTTAGCGATATTAAAATTGTAGAATCAGCATTTTCAGATCATATGCCTGTTATGTTTAATTCACTGTTCACAGCCAATCAGAGCTCCAGAACTTTGTTCTAGGAAGTTTAGCCCCACTGCAGCCGATCAATTTTCAGCTGCTTATAGCTGCTTTCTTCCACTGTTTCTCACATGGATATTGATGACCTAACTGCTTCTTTTCAATGTTCCTGTGCTATTGCACTAGATGTGGTTACCCCTCTCAGAATGAGAAAGACTGATATGATGGCTGAATAATTCCATTAGGACTGCTAAGAAAATGCAGGACAACTGAGCGCAAATGGAAAAAGGACAGGCTTTTAGTGTCTTATGAGATTCTTAAATCATGTTTGCTTAGATTTCAGAAAACTGTTATTTAAACTGCAAATTATTTTTTTAGAAGTCAGCTCAAAAAAACACACAAAAAAACTAAATCCTGTTTAACATCACGGTCCTGAAGCATTTCTTCTGAAGGATTTTTTCTTGGCTAAGATTGAAAATATTAGAGCTAATTTATAGTCTAGTTCTGTCTATCAGCTGGGTATCCCAATGTTTGTGAATTTGAACCAGTTGATTGATTGATACAATTGGCCTTGATGTTTTGTCAATCATAAATACAAGTTTATTCTCTGGCATAGTTCCTGCATGTTTTAAGCATGCAGTAGTTCAGCCACTCTTAAAGAAGCATAATCTAGATACAGGGGTTTTAAGTAACTACTGGCCCATATCAAAACTGCCCCTTTTGGCAAAGGTTCTAGAGTCTTCTGGACACCAACAAAGTTTATGAGATCTTTGAATCAGGCTTTAGGGCATTTCACAGTACTGAGTATACTCTTTTAAAAGTTACTAATGACCTTTTACATAATGCTGATTTTGGTGATTGTTCCGTCCTTGTTTTAGTGAACTTGAGCGCAGCATTTGATACTGTGGCTCATGATTTACTCATTGAGTGTCTGGAAAACTGTGTTGGACTCAAGGGTTTGGCTCTTAAAGGTTTTGTTCTTATATTAAACAAAAACCTTTTCTGTTAATATTGGTGAATACTTCTCTGCCTCTGCCACCATGACCTCTGGGGTTCCACAAGGGTCTGTTTTAGGCCTGGTCCTTTTTTCGTTATATCTGCTCCCCCTTGGCAAAATCATTCGGGAACATAACATTTAATTTTATTGTTATGCAGATGATTTGCAGCTATACTTACGTCTGAATTTAGGAAATCATTCCTCCCTGGATAGACTTCATGAGTGTATTGTGGACATTAAGAATTTGATGATAGTTTTCTTCAACTTAATGTTGCCAAAACCGAGGTCATATTATTTGGTTCCTCCAACCAAAAATTAAAAAACAAATCTGGGCTCTTTAACCCCTTTTTAAAAAAAACATGACAAATGTGCTTCTATGAAGCATCATGAATGAAGGAAATGTGATCAGAGTCTGATAGCAAACTGCCATCACAGATGCTCAGTGCTCAAATAGTGTTGCTTTATTCCAGAACCTGACACACCAGAAACAGTGCATTATGAACATAAAATACCCGGTAAAGGCATTACAGCAAAAATGGAGATTTGAGAAGAACTATATCTGATCAGGATGCTTTACACACACACACACACACACACACACACACACACACACACACACACACACACATTTTTAATATGTTCTAAACTTTGAGTATTCCAAATACACTGCATGTTTTTTATGAAGTACACAGTGATTTAGTTTTATGTAAACATTCTTGGATTAAGTCAGAAAACGTTACAATTTTGATACACGTCTTTTACATAATTTATCAGTACAACTGTCAATAAGCAACAAAAACGAACAATTTAACACTATTGTACTCAAATCAATTTTATTTCTAATTGTACTTAACAATGTTAGGTCGAACAGGACACTGACCTAACATACATTTTCAAATCAGGAATCATGTCATCATATACAAAAAAGAAAAAAGACACATTTGAATTGAAATTTTATTTTCAGATTCAAGCACTTTTGAAATGATCTTTATTGAAATGATCTTTATTGTCAAACAGTCACAAGTACAAGAACCGACAAAATTATCCATCATTGATTCAGAAAGCTTTTTTATCCCAGTACTTACCTCAGACCTGACTTCCGACTGCTCTTGAAGGCTGCACCTCTACCTTCCACATTCTTTCTCTTCATCACAAGAGCATATTTCCCTACTGAAATCCATCCATTTCCAAAGAAATCAACCTACTTACAAAGTAAACTCCACCTTCAAGTAATTCAATTAATATATCACTGTTAGACCCGGTCCTCTTTAGCAAATTTAACTCAAACTAAAGACTACCTGACCTAAATTGAAGTTAAAGGATAATGGCCACCTATTTTTATATATAACAGTGTTAAGTGAATTACACAATTGAAGCAGTATGTTAAGAACATGCTAGAGGAGTTTCCTCATGACTGGCACACGGCCAACAGCAGTTTGGCCAGGGCGTTAACCTTGGAGAAGTTAAATGATGCCAGAAGCCTATGGGACAAATGTTAAGTTTGAAAAATCCTTCCTTAAGGTAATTGTTTTAAAGTGTGTTGCACAAAATGCATCTCACTGCTCTCATCTCATCAAGTTAGCTTCCTTTTCACTAACATTACCAACAAGGCTGACGCTGAAACTTCCCGCCAGTTTATTATTTAAATTTTCTATTCCCTCATAAATTATGTATCAGTTATTTCTGTGTTCTTTTATAGTTTAACGGCTGCACCGCTTAAAGAGAAATGGAAAATAATAAGCTGGCGGGAAGCCAGATCACAAAGATACCCAAAGCTAGCTAGAGTCATAATGGGTCAATCAGCCTGACATATTATATGTGCTGATATGAAGTTCATGTTCTCTGAATCTTTTCTAAACTTTTTATAAAGTACACCATAATTTAGAATTATGTAAACATTCTTGGATTCACTCACTCGGTTACACACTCACACACACACACACATACACGTACACACACACACACACACACAGTAAGGAGGCTCCAGCGACACAGCAACGGGAAAATGGAGCTGTCCACTGCGGGAAAGCACGTCTTTGCTGTGGAGAACATTGAGAAGAAACGGATACGAAAGGTCTGAAGTTCAGCTTTTATGTTTGCAAGGCAAGCAGTGCTTTATAAGTGTTTGGCTTTGTGTCTGTGTGTGTTATTGCAGCAGTTTGGTGCGGATTGCTCAGTGTGCCTGGTATAACTGTGCTATTGATTAATCATGTGTATGAAATGCTTTGTTATTGTTTCTTCGTAGGGGAGGCCTGAGTATCTGATCAAGTGGAGCGGCTGGTCATCCAAGTGAGTGTGTATTTTGTGACTCAAAACTCAAACTTCATCCCGCACACGGTGCTGCTACTGTTGCTGCTGCTGATAATGATGAAAAACTTGTGGTAATTCAGACATGTATCCACTATAACTTCGTAACTTATTAACTAACACCTGCTAATACTGAAGCCCTGATTTGTGAATTCAGATCACCTCATACTCCACTAATATTGCATTCATATTGATTTACTTGCTGAAGATTAAAACTCCAGTAGCATACCACTCAGGTGAATAAAGCCAGGTTGGGACAGACCTGGCTGATCTGTTATTCTTGGGCATTAGTCTTTGCATTATAACGTTAGAAATACAGCTTTCTTTTTTTTTTATTATGATTTCATATAAAATATCAATATCGCAGATTCACTTGTTTTATATGCATTACCTGATGTGTGAACTTTCATAGAGTTGGTCGTATTTGATTGTTGTATTCATTTATGTCATATGTAAAAATATGGCACAGTAATAACAATGTAGAGAGGAAAGCAGGCTGAAATGAAGTCACCGGTAAAAATGTTTACATTTTAATTTTTTTTTATTTTCTGTTTATCAGTTCTTTACTGATAAGCATTTGCAGTGAATGGTTATTTCAGGCGTACACACCACCAGTAACCACATACACTCACTTTCTCTAACAAAGTTCTGTGTAAGGGAGAGCAGGGCATCTTGTCACACAAATAAATTGTCACTTTGTTAATATTACTAACATCAGACAGAGCTACTTCAAAGTGAAATAATAGATTTGTGCATCTGCGTAGTCTGATGTTAAATCCTGTTTGGGAAAGGCTGGACACGCTGTTGGCTGAGGTGACCTCAGGTTGGCTATTTTACATATTCAGAGAAAAAACTGGACACAATTATGCATTAATACTCAGTGGAGGAGATAATAAGTGTTTTATAGTTTTGCTAATGTGTGCACTAAGCTAACATTACTACTTGGCAGACATTAGCCATCATGATAATTTGGGCCGACATGTCTTATTGATTTGGGGGTGAGTTGTTATATATGAAAAACTGTTATACATTTTTTAATAAAAACTTTGTTAGAATATGCAAAAATGTTTCATTTGACAGATTGTTTCAAAGGATTTTCCAGATGTTTTAGACTGTTTAATGAACTCTACCACGCTCCAGCACTGACCCAGTAATTAATGATATAACATTTAATTTTATTTAGAGTAAAAAAAGATGTAAAAATAAAAATATTAGCGAACAAGCAGTTGGTTGCTTTTATCCAGTGTAGAGTCCTACCCTACATGTTGTGACTGCTCACTGTGCATGCTCACAATTTAAATGCTTGTAACTCTTATACTGAAATAAAATCTAAAATGTAATGAATATTTAAAACACAGCTGACACTTTCAAATTTTCCTTTTTTTTTACATTTGAAATGTTATGATCTGCTAATCCCATGAGCCATAAAAACTTGTGACAATATGGCCCAGTTTCCCTATTTGACTGGATTGTACAGCCATATACCAATTACCATTACCATGTGCAAAATAGACTATTTCAGTTTCGGGAGGCCTCACTGATACCATATTGCATATAACTCTAGAAAGAGATTATGTAAAGAGATTATAGCAGACTCTTTATTGTCATTTCAACCATCTACGCAGTACACAACCATGTTCCTCCAGGACCATATGATGCACACAAGGAACATAACCCAGGCTAAACAGTGCAATATGACTAGACAGTGCAAACAGTACAAGTTTAGTGGGTACGCGTGTGATGACAGTCCTGGGTGGATTCTGGTTCAGGGGTCTTGGGAAAGACTTCCCACTAATGGTGGGGAAAGACTTCCCAGCATGGCCATGCAGGCCTGATTCAAAATCTATATTTGTGTCATTCATTTATTTGTGTCTATATTTGTGCCAGTAATTTATTGATACGCTTTGTCACTAAAATGCTGTGTTAAACAGTCATAGTTCCATTACCATGTTGAAAAAATAGGGTATTTAACTATTGGCCCAGCAATGTATATACATTTTAGTGTTTAGTGCAAAAGCAAAAGAGGAAATCTAGAACATAAAGCTCCCTATTTATGGTGCAAATGGGTACTAATAAAGGATTGACAGACACAAATATCTGGTGGGTTAATTTGAGTCTGTATTCCCTTCTTGAAATAGTGTAGCGGTGAGTGCGAGACACAATATTAAGAGTTATTAAGAGTTTTTAACTGTTGCTTCACCAATGGCAATGCCCCTGCTTTGCTTTTGTGCATCTCTCTGGCACAGAGGTGTCTCTTGCCCTTGGCTTCCGCGGCTGTAGCTGCAAATATTTTTTAACCGGCATATTCATTTTATTCATTTTATACAGCATAAATTTTACAAACGCTTTGCAGAAACAGAAAACACGTGCAGCTTTACAAACACTGCAGAGTCAGTCACAACACAACGGACACTCAAGAGCTGTACAAACGCCAGTATAAATATTTCCTGGAAGAAAACTGGTACATCTTAAGCAGATGATAATACTAATGTGTGGGATATTATATGTACGCTGTAAAAGTGCTTTGTTGGTTCAACCTAAAAAATTAAAATTTTAACAAATTGTAATTAACTTAATACTTTGATTAAAATAATTGCCAGTTCAGTGTACTTATTTACTTATTACCACATAATTGACATAATAGGACATGACGACTCAATGCTCTGCAATATGGTACTTGTGTGTGTAGTCCGTGATGTAATGGATCTGTATGTTATTACATTTTAGGAATCAGTTCATAATGTGCAATATCTTTTATATTCTGTACTCCAGTGACTTCATTTGACTATCTCTACAAGTTCACTTATGTGCAATACACAGAGAATGTGCAGTAACTTCTTACACTGTTGCCTTTCCAAGACCAAAGATGCTGTATTCTTTTATATCTAGATTTTTAATTATACAGCATATATATAATTTGCACTTTATGTTAAATGTCTTGTTAATTGCACTGTAAGGGTTGCTACTTAATTTCTTTGTAATCTGTACAATGAAAATAAAGAAATCTTATATTATCTTAAAATTTCTTAGGTTGAACCAGTGAAATACTTTTTATAGTGCAGTGGAAATTAGCTATAGAGTGTAGCTAAATTTTTTTAAATAGCCTAGCTAAACAGATATGACTGACTACAGTAGTACAGCTAGGGGTGAGAGGTCAGCTAGACAACTAGCCAGCCAAGTTAATCATAGTTAATCATAATCATAGTGGAATGTGAGTTTTCCTGGTCTTATCAAGTTTAGTCTGTTTCATCACAGATATTCCATCTTTTTTATCACACAGAAACATCACCGCTGTGTTGTGACTGGCTTTTGCTGGAGTTGCTTGTGGTTTCTGTATTTGTGAAAAGTACCTCAGGTGTTATGTTAATGAAAGTATTTTCTAAATGTTCAGCCCATTTTTGAGTTTGCAATGTGTTTGTAGTGTATTTTAAATATACATAAAATGGTGTGGATTAAATGTTTCTGTGTCAGGAGGACATTAAAGAGGAGACGTGTAGAGAGATGGTTGATGTGGAGAGACAGGAAATGTGCAGAGGACTTTAAGAATGGCATTACTAGAGAAACATCCCTGTTCTCTTTTTTCTGTTACAAATGATATTTTTGGTCTACTTTTTTCTTTTGTTCATACAACATACCAGTCAAACTTGCTTCATCATGTTTTTTTCTGATGTGTGGAACCTCATATTAAATAAAAAAGCAGCACACTTACAAGTTAAATATAGAGTAACGATACCTGTTTTATGTGATGACCACGTTTAACAGGGTATGGCTAACAGATCCAGCCAAGTTCACAAGTGTGCTCATGCTCTCCCTCTCACTGTTTTCCTTCGTTCTGTAGGTATAACACATGGGAACCAGAGGAAAACATCTTGGACCCGCGCCTGCTGGTTGCCTTCCAAAACAGGTGAAGTTGAGGAGAAGGAGGAGCTTTCACTACTTCCTCTCTCTTTCTATTAGTTAACAATTCAGTTCAATTCAGTATACTTCAGTGTGTCTTTCAGCTGCTAGTGAACGAGTAAACTGCTACCAAGTGCGACAAATGATGCTGAAATAATAAAAAATGAATTTCTTACTGCATGGATGCTATAGGAGCTCTCTGATACATGCTTTAATCTGTGCATCTGGTGGCAGAAGTACACAAGTCCCTTATTTAAGTAAAAGTACTTAATTTTTTTTACTACAATAACAGTATATTTGGTATCTCCTAAATGTAGATAAAGTAAAAGAGTAAAAGCATTTCTTTAAGAAATATTTAAAATTCAGTTTTAAAGAATATATATTTTGTTAAGGGGTTAGAGCTGCATATCCACACAATGGTTTGTATAATAACTGTATGCTTCATCTACAGAAATCCACTTGTCTAGAGCATGAGACACATTTACACGTTAATTTCCTTTACAGGAATTTGAAATGCTGAAATGCTGTTTCCTTTGCTGTCTTCCCTAGCCAGCTCTCTCACTCTCAGCTGTCTGGATCCATAAATTAAAGGGACAGGCATAGTACTTAGTAGCCCCTTCCTTTGTGTCATCTCCTCATGTCCTCATGTCCGCCCTTGAGTTTGTCGATTTCTTCCAACACAACCATCACTTTGACACCAAGAAAACACAAAAACGTGCATACAGACAAGTGCAACAGTGGCAAGGAAAAACTCCCTCAGACTGGAGGAAGAAACCTTGGGAGGAACCAGACTCACAAGGGGAGACCCATCCTCCTGTGGTCAAACAGTATTTACAGTTTAAAATAAAAACACCAAAGAAATGAGCCTCTGTTTGAAATCTGGATAGCAAAGCTATAGAAGCTGCACAGATAGAGGCAGTGTAAGACTGAGGCAGTCTATGACTGAGTCTTTATGTAAAGTGGGCGTGAGCTGAAACAGTCCCATCCTATCTCAATGCTGGTACATCTGGATGGCACAGTGATGTAACTGAGGGTGTAGCAGTAAATGGACAGGTGAGCTGGCTGGTGATGGTGGAGTGATGGCCCTGATGATCAGTCCTTCAGCAGCGTTCAACAGGCGGGGGGACAGTCATTACCTCAGGAAGAGTAAAGAGAGAGAGTTAGTTGGGCTCAGGAGTAAGACTGTAGAGAATATGAATTTTCAGAATTTTAGAGTGTGGTTGGTGACTCCGGCAGATCTAACTATAACAGCCTAAACTAAAAGGAGAGAACCAGAAGGTAACATGGACATGAGAGCACCCTGAGACACTGGGATCCCCCCACTCCACCGTCAACAAACCTGTGTGATCGCGTGAAGTGGTGTAACAACAACAGCACCAACATCTCGCTTTACCATAAACTTCTGTGTCCATGAACCCCCAGATCTCCTGACTTTATCTTAAAGAGAAGATTAATTACCAAAAGCTAAACTAAACAAGTATGTTTTCAGTCTAGACTTAAAAATTGAGACTGTGTCAGAGTCCCGAACATTAACTGGGAGATTATTCCACAGTTTGGGGGCTTTGTAGGAAAAAGCTCTCCCCCCCATTGAAGTCTTCTGAATTTTTGGAACTATCAGAAAACTGGCATCCTGTGATCTGAGTGAACGTGGCGGTTCATAATAGGAAATTAGATCTTGCAGGTACTCCGGTGCAAGACCGTGCAGGGCTTTATACGTCAGTAAAAGAATTTTATAGTCGATACAGAATTTAACAGGAAGCCAGTGTAGTGCTGATAAAACTGGACTGATGTGATTGAATTTCCTGGTTTAAGTTAGTACTCTAGCTGCAGCGTTCTGAACTAACTGAAGTTTATTCAGGTTCCTGCTGGAGCATCCTTACAATAATGCATTACAGTAATCTTTGAGCCTTGAGGTTATAAAGGCATGCACTAACTTTTCAGCATCAGACATAGATCATTTCATAACTTTGAAATGTTTCGCAGGTGAAGAAACGCTGTTCTTGTAATATTACCTATGTGTTGATTAAATGTCAGATCTGAGTCAATTGTTACACCAAGATTTTTGGCTACTGAACAGGAACTACAGAGAAGTCAGCAAGATTTAACATTAAATCTTAGAGAGATTTAATCCGAGCAGCCTTTGGGCCGAGGAGGAGAACTTCCGTTTTTTCAGGATTTAAAAGAAGGAAGTTCTGCACATCCAAAGTCTAACATCTCTTACACAATCTTCTATCTTCTTTAATCTGGATTTATCATCTGGTTTGGCTGATATGTTCCATTGTGTATCATCGGCATAACAGTGGAAACTAATTCCATGTCTATTTATAACTGAGCCTAATGGTAGCATATATAGTGTAAATAACAGAGGACCTAAAACAGAACCTTGTGGAACTCCATATTTCACTTTTGTATAATTAGACGATACATTATTTATCTTTACAAACTGAAAGCGATCACTAAGATAAGATGTGAACCAGGATAACGCTGTTCCTGTGATTCCAACTATATTTTCTAGTCTATCCAAGAGAATAGTGTGATCTATAGTGTCAAAAGCTGCACTTAGATCTAGTAGTACCAGCAGAGATAAGATCATTTGTTATCTTAACCAAAGCTGTCTCTGTGCTGTGGTGTGGCCTGAAACAAGATTGGAATTTTTCATATATGTTGTTCTTATGTAGAAGAGAACAGAGTTGTCAAGCTACAGCCTTTTCTAAAATCTATAAATAGATAAATGGTAAATTGGAAATGGGTCTATAACTGGACAGTTCTCTGGGGTCAAGATTTGGCTTCTTTATCAAGGGTTTTATCACAGCTAATTTAAATGACTTGGTTACATGACCCAGACTAAGAGAAGAGTTGATGATAGTTAAGATAGGTTTAATAATAGCTGGTAATACTTGTTTCAATAGGCTTGTTGGAATCATATCGAGTGTGCATGTAGCAGAATTTGAGGAAGAGATAAGTTTTTCTAGTTCTGTCTGCTGGAGTGGACAAAATGTTCCTAGTCTTTCTTCTATAACCACATTTCGTGCTGTTTCAGCTGTTTCAGCAAGTTATTTAAACAAACTGATTGAGATTTTCTAAGTTTGTGTTTAATTCGGTTACAGTGACATGTCCTACATTACAGTGATACATCCTACATTACAGTGACATGTCCTACATTACAGTGATACGTCCTACATTACAGTGACACGTCCTACATTACAGTGATATGTCCTACATTACAGTGATACGTCCTACATTACAGTGACACGTCCTACATTACATTGATATGTCCTACATTACAGTGATACGTCCTACATTACAGTGATACGTCCTACATTAGTGATATGTCCTACATTACAGTGACACGTCCTACATTACAGTGATATGTCCTACATTACAGTGATACGTCCTACATTACAGTGATACGTCCTACATTGCAGTGACACGTCCTACATTACAGTGACACGTCCTACATTACAGTGATATGTCCTACATTACAGTGACACGTCCTACATTACAGTGACACGTCCTACATTACAGTGATATGTCCTACATTACAGTGACACGTCCTACATTACAGTGATACATCCTACATTACAGTGACATGTCCTACATTACAGTGATACATCCTACATTACAGTGATATGTCCTACATTACAGTGACACGTCCTACATTACAGTGATACATCCTACATTACAGTGATACGTCCTACATTACAGTGATACGTCCTACATTACAGTGAGGGGGAAACAATATTTTTATTTACAATGTCTGATTAGAAGATGTTATTGTCTTGTGGCCATTGTAATGTTCATGTTTTAGTGATGTACAGAATTAAGACACAGAGAGGACCATGTTGTTTTATGCTCATAGGACGATCTTAGATCTCTTTATTATCATCACACTGATCTGCACTCACAGACCCGTCACACGAAAGATCCAGTCTCTGTAGATTTGGTTACAGATATTCATGAAATTTGATTGACTGTTTTGATTTTGATCAAGATAAATCTCCACAGTACTAAGCACTCCATACAGCTGTGCATTCCAGACTAGGCTCCCACCAGAATCACCCTGTAAATTCAACAAAAAGTAGTCATTTGTGGATCATCGTTGTGTAGCTATATTAAAGTCAGTGCACTGTAAGATTGTGGGTAAACATACTTGATTGGCTGCAACATGACGACGCTGAACACAAACACATTGACCAGGCGTATAGGGGAAATTCCATGGTACTGGGCAGTTATTTGGTGCTGTCTGACTGCATGCCACAACGGTGGTGTCTCCAAAGCGAAGGTTATTTGCGTCTCTGGGTACTGTGGTTTGAAAAAGAGAGTTGGTAATTGGCCTCTATAGTCTGTTTCATTTAAAAAGTACATCTAAGTAAATCTTACTTATCAGGTTTCCAAAATGTGGATCTAGTGGACCAAGCGCTGCTTCTGTCCAGCCATAAAAACGAACATTCTGGCCAGGAGCCGGTGCAGTGCATGTTCGGTTAGGTAGACGAATGGTGGGAAACTGATGAGCTTGAGGATTACTTCTCAGCCTCAGCAGCATGAGATCATGACTTGCTCCGTCGTCACAACAAAGGTGTTTTTCTGCGATAGCCCGCACATCTACTTGTAGAAAATCAGGATGCGCATTCAAAATTGCCACTAAGCGCCTAACAGCACAAAATAAGAGAATGAGAACAGAAGTGAGTTCAGGGCATACCTGTACTGGACTAACTGCATTTCTGCATCATTTACTTACATTATATACTTTACATTATAAACCCAATCAATCCTAAATACCAGTGCATCTCAAAAAGTTAGAATATCATGGACGTTTTTATTCATAATTTAATTAAAAAAGATAAACTATCATATATTTCATATCCATTTTGTGTAGTGACGTATTTCATGCTTTTTTTATTTTAATGTTGATCAATATAGTGCATGGAAATCATTAATCCAGTATCTCAAACTACTTCAATGATCAAACAGATCGAACTATTATCAAACAGAAAAGGATGTACAATACAGAAATGTCCAACTTCTGACAAGTCTGTTAATCACCTAGTGGGGACTTTTAGTTTGGCAGGGTAAAAAAAGAAAAAAAGGGCAGGAATTGCTTTGGCTCAGCAGTCTAGCAGCCGCTCTTGTTGCTCTGGGTTAATCTACTGCAATCTTCATTGTGTTTGCCTCTGAAAGCATCTTCTGTAAGTGTTTAATACACCATGCTGATTTTAGATTAAGATTTTATAGTTATTTTGTGTATCGTGAGATATTTAGAATGCTTTATCCACAGTCGTGGTTAAACATGTGATGCCATTTTGTCTTTTTGTGATTTATGTTGCATTAGTACAATTTGTGTGAAAACCTTTATTGGACAATATAAAGTTCCTACCTCATGTTTAACAGAGCGCTGTAGACTTCCAGTTACGCTGTGATTACAAAGCTGAACATACAACAGTATTTGCTTATGTAACCCAGTTAAAATAAATAAATTATTAAAAGCATATCTGTATGAAACTCCACCAAATCCTGATAAATACATTGCATTCTTTTTTTATTTTTATGGATTTAGTTATTTCAGAATGGAGTTTGTTTAATACCTGTACTGTCGCTTTAGGAAGTAGCTACAAGCGACGCCATTTCGGTTAGCCTCTCAGTCCGCAGTTTGCGAACTGAGAGGAGTTAAGTGTTTGTCATGTTCCTCACAAAAAAGCGCTTTATAAAATATAAAATTACTCTAGCACAGTATTTTGTAGTTAAAATCGTTCATAACACTGTACAGAGCAGATTTTGAGTTAGCCAAGTAAGAATACTTAAAGAAAAGCGCTATTTTTCAAGTTTTGTGTCAGACATGTGCTCGAGTGGAATTTCTGTGTTCTCTGCCATTAGGGAGCTGTAGGCCTCAGTGCATATGAGTGTATCTGCTGACAGCCTGCCTGTATGGGAGAGATTTGCTGCGCACATTGTCTACAAATAATTGTATATTATTTTTTATGCATACAGGTATGTTCATTCTCCATATTGTTCTGCAAGTTGCGTGTTATATTGTTTTACATCATTTTATATTTGTACAAATATTCCTATTAGTAGGTTATTTACATAAAATTCTGCTGGTATGTGCCAAATGTTATTTTATTCACCTTTATGTAAAGGAAAGTGTGTATTGGCATTTTATTTTAAGTTAACTGCATTTAAATAAGTTCTGAACATAAATGTAAGTGTGTAAGCCACTCCAGTCTGCAGTTTGCGAGCTGAGAGGAGGGAGCTGTAGGCCTCAGTGCAAATGAGTGTACGAGTGTATCTGCTGACAGCCTGCCTGTATGGGAGAGATTTGCTGCACACATTGTCTACAAAAAATTGTTTATTATTTTTTATGCATACAGACAGACCAGCGAAGTAAAAGAACAGCTACTGCTAGCATCGGTTGCCTCAGAGTCTCATTCTTCTCCCTCACCAACCGCGGATGCATAGAACACAATGCAGGAGGTCTATTGGTGTGTTACACTTACGTTTGTATTGTTATTCTTCTTTATAGTTTCACTCTGCTTCACTTGATGCGTGAAGGTGCAACTCAATAAATCACTGAAGCTTAGGCGCTATTTCCTGACTCCCATGCATTCAGGAGACAGGCCCTTTAAAAGTGGAGTCTGACACTCTCCTTTTCTAGGCACTAGCAGACATTTGCATTATTACCATCTGTGTAATCAGATAAATATAGATAAATATTGTTCTTACGAGCAGTCACAGTGAGCAGCAGTGAGGACCCAGTCTTGGTTAAGCAGGGAACCTCCACAGCGCACTAAATCAGCACAGCCAAGACGGTACAGAATCACATGATGTCGGCCCTGATCATGAGGTGCAGCACCTCCGTGAGGATGAGCAGGATCTACATAAACCCTCTTCTGAACTTCCCCCAGTGCGGCACCTTACAGAGAATCATACTGAGTAACACTTGTTAAACAGGCTTGATCCCACATACAACAAATCACACACATATACACACACTCTGACTGATACAACAAAATACACGTTTTGATCCATTTATACTGAATAGCATGGCAAACCTTAAACCTGCTACAGTAGGAGAACACAAGCAGGATAACAGATCACCACATGAAATGCAAATGTAGGAATTACAGAGGAAAACATTTGATTCCTCTCAGTCAAACAGTCTCCTAAACAGTAGCGCTGGACCCGAATATTCGGGTATTCGGATATTTGCTCGTTGAGTAGGTATTTGGTTTTTAATTTTGATATTCGGATATTTTTCCCTGACTCAAGCACCGCCACCACTCAAAAAATGAAGACAGCAGGACATTTCAATGCTGATGCAGTCTTGAGTCTGATAATGAAGAGGAAGAGTACAATGAATCCAGCGCAGAAAAAGAGATGGAGCAGTATTTAAAGGACACAACGAAAGTCCAGTCTGGTCCACTCACACGGTGGAAACATAGTAGCGACCCCAAACTAGGTTATTTTTTACAGGTGTGCTACGCTGCCACGGCTCTGTATGTGCTATTATGTAAAGTTTATTACAGCTCTTGTATTTAAGGTATTTCTTTTTATTTGAAGTGTTCTTTTTGTGTGTGCTGCGCTGCTAACAGTGAGACATTTGCTATTTTGTAAAAATATATTATACTTAGTGTTTTTGTATTTAAAATGTTAATTTAAAGTTCTTTTTTTAGGCTGTGCTGCTGTTTTATCGGCGTGATCTGCTATTTTGTTAAATTTACTACACTCAGTGTTTTGTTTTTAAAGTGTTCTTTTCTGTGTTTCTATGTTAATGGTGGGACGTGTGCTATTTTGTTACATTTATTACACTTTGTTATTCAAGGTATTTACATTTTTTATTTTTGTTCCAAGTATAATGTTTTGTGTGCTGCGCTGCTAGCTATTTTAGCAAAAATACTCAGATAGTTAAATAATTCAATTTCATATTACTATATTTAAAATAATTATTTTTATTTGAATTGTTCAAGGAGTTTGCATTGTTGTGTTTAAGGAATTCTTTTTTTGTGTATGCTCTGTAGCTATGATAGGTGCTACTCCTGTTCCATTGTTAACTTTCTTACAGTATTTTTCTTCATTTGCCCAGCATTTTTTTTCGTACTTTAATCCGTTTTTAATCTTTTTAATGTGTTTGTTTAAAAAAAAAAAAAAACGAGGCTTCGGATATTCGCTACCAATCAGTGCCGTATATCCGGAGGTCAAAAAACCTGTTCGGGCCAGCCCTACTGAACAGTAGTCATTCTTAAGTCCTCTTGAGCTTCAGTCAGTCGAAGACTTTCAAGAATAACTACTGTTCAGAAGAACCAGCACTGACACACATACTTCTCCAGAAACCATGATGTCTTTTATTCTGAAGATGAGAGGGAAGCAGGGTGGTCTACTGATTGTTCTAATTGTTCTGTTTGTATAGACTGATGTACAAATTGGTTCAGTGCATTAACCGTTTTGGGTTGCTGATACAACACATGATGGCCACCAGTCAGTACAGTATGGTGTGGTGCAGAGGAGACCTGTATCTGTAATTAATAAGAATGGAGGATAAGAATGGAGAATGCATATAATCCTTCATAGCGTAGAAACTGCACACTGTGTAGTGTATTTCAGTACTTTTACTATACACCACATCCATTAGAAGTTTACCAGGAACCTTGTAAGACTCAGCTATTGAGTAAATCATGTTGAAATGATCAGTAATTTATGAGTAGTTATTTTAAGAAACCATAGTTATAAAGTACTTCTCTATGAGACCCAGCAGCTATTGTCTAGTTAACTAATTAATTAGTTAATTAGTTCACTATTAGCTACTGAAAAATAGTACTCCCTGGTATTTGACAGCATTTACTTGGGTGTTAATGTAGCACTATTCATTAGGTCCTGCTTAGTTCATCAGTAGTTACCTATTAACTACCAAACAGTATTGTACAGTGTACCAAATGAAACTGAGCAGCAGCTGCCTCAGTGGAAAACAGTCTGGACAGTATGGCGTGATGGCACACAACCAGGCATGCAGGGGTTTTGAGGAAAATCACTGAGGTAACTTGGGCTTTACAAAAATCAAGAGGTTTCTGGGCTGTATATCAGACAGGTGAATGCAGAGCTGAGTTTATAGCACACTGTGTGGATTTATAATTTTAGGTGGTTTGTTAGCTGTGGTTTTGCAGTGCTTTGCGTTTGCATGGATTGTGCTTGAAGGATCTTCCTCTAACAAAGTTTTAAACACAGGCGGAACAATTCTATCTCCGAGCTCCTGTACAGACGTGTTGGCCAGTGGTGACTGCTGGGGATGCTAAATCTGTTTATTTAGATAAAGAGATCGTAGGAACACTGGAGATACAGCAGTAGGAGCAAATTCTGAGCAGTTAACGCAAGTGAGAGTTCCAAGCTTGCCACTCAAGCAGAGACGGTGAAATGACAAACCAACAGGTGACGAGCACGGAGCCACTAGGAACTGCCGGTGTATGAGGCGAAGGACCCAAGGGCACCTTAGGAGTCAGGTTTACGTGGGAGACCAATCAGGAAGCTGCCGCAGTTAGACCTTCTACCCAAGCCTTGAAACACTCACACTGGGAGCTGACGTTGTCCTCTCCCGGGTATTTGGTATTTGAGACTTATTACTGCAGTATCATAGAAGTAATTTTCCTTGCATGAGAAGGGAACCCAATTTTTTTTGATACTATTAATAAGGGGAGTTCTAACTGTAACAGGAACTAGAATTAGGAAGTGCTCACCGCCCAGACTGAAGGAAAGTAAGTATTTGGAGTTTAAACATGTACAGTTCTAATCTAATGTGAGCTGGAGTTCCTGTGGCTCCTAGGTGATGTAGTTGGCTATAAATACTAGTAATTGTGACCCATTAAATCTAACATGATCCCTGAAGTAAAACCCTACTCGCTAGATGATATGTGTCCTACTCCAGTCTGTCTCAGTAATATCTATCCGCAGAGCTACAGTACTGCAACTTCAGCTCCTACATATTCAGACTCACACTTTCAGCGGGGGAAAGATGAAAATGCGGTTGCAATTATAAACAGAGGTCCCCTGCATTGCAACCGCAATTTCAACTGCATTTTCATCATTTTCGCTGCTCCTCTATAACATAAATTCACCTTCACTATACACTATACACTATACCCAAATTGTGCTTAATATGTCTAAGAAAGACACATTTAAGATTCAGCCATGTGTGCCTGTATATTTAGCCACTGTATATTAGTATTTAGGCTTGTATATAAGTAGTTGCAAACAACCAACTAGAAAAGATAATGGGTTAGGGTTACAGTTATTTATGAAATCTAATCACCAGTTACAAATGTTTGCATAGAATATAAAACAATTAAAATGGTAACTGGCAGTGCAGTGAGTGGTGAGGATGTGTTTGGGTTTATCGTAATATTTATGCCTCCATCAATGCACATGTGAACTGCTTTAATACATGTTTATAAACATGTTTTCTAATTTTATTATTAAAATTAGAAAAATTCTTCTAGCAGTAGGTTGCCAATTTTGTTGTAGCATCAAATTGTTGTTTGCCCTATTTTCCACTAAGTGAGTGCAGCAAGCTAAATATGCTATTTAATTCATTCAGCATTTCCAGCTACAACATGGCACTCCCTAAATAAAAGTTTTCTGATTACATTATTGTCCACAGAACAGAGTCCAGTGAAAATATGGACCATCTGACAGAAATGTATTATAAGGAACAGCAGCAACTCACCTGCCAGCACCAGCAGAAATACACTCTTCATCAGACTCTTCATTACGATCTTTCTCTCTCTGCAGTGAGTCTGATGCTGAGCTTTTAAACCCTACGTATCACTTAACAACCAATCAGGTTCTCACGCTGTATCTCAAACAGTCTCCGCTTGGTAACAGTCCACTGAGGATGCTTTGAATGTAGGGGAAGATAACATCACAGTGCTAGAGAGTGCTCACTCTAAACCCTTTAAACCTAAAACACTGAATGAAAATATTTGTAATTAAAATCTCACTGATCCTGCAGTTACCATCAACACTACCAGCTCATCACTTCTAATAAAATAAAGGTTAAACGAAAACAAAAATAAAAACATGGAGCAAATTGTGTTTTGGGTGAAACATCAGTAAAATAAAGTTTACTTTAACTAAGGAAACAGTTTTAAGATGCAACTTGTGTTTCCAGAGGCAGACTCTGGCTGTTGGAAGAGCAGGGGAGAAATAATAAACAAGGCACTAAGTGAACGACATGGAGCCACACCAGCACGCTAAAGCTATGATACATTATATATGATAATATAGTATTTATTAGGGGTTGCATGATTTTTTAAAGTCGACAGTGATTTAATAAAATTAGTTGTTGATTAATTTTCAATGACATGATCAGTAACATGTCTGGAAAAGGGGATACATTGCAATTTGAAAAATCCAACTTTAAAAATCCATGACAAAACAATCTCTACAGATCAGTAGAGTGTGACATGCCCTTTCCAACAAGCCCTGGAATGCAAAGATATGGACCCCAGCATCACCAGGCTCCTCACCTGTTGTGTTCTCTGAAATGCCTATGTTGTTAGTTTCAGTATCACATGATAATTAACTAGTCCAACCTCAAGCTTAAAGAGTCATCACTGAGAAGTAAAGTTGACTAGTCAACTAGTCTTCATCCTTGATTTTGATTATGTTATTAAGTGATCCAGGATATAAGAAACCACATTTATATGACAATAACACACAGGGAACTATAAACCTTTAAAATGTTTATTTCACAAACACGTTCCCCAAATAAAACACAGAGTAAAGTATTGTTCCACAAACACACACACACACATACGTATGAGAAAGTTGTGATTTGTGAAAATATAGTCATGAAAGTGTGTTCATAAACAGCTACTTAGTTTCAGTTGTAAGCTCAACATTTTTGCAAATAAGTTCCTGCTTGATAAACTTTATAACTTGAATTTGCTTACAACAGAGATAATTGGAACGCACACTGAGTTGAATGATTTGACTGCACTTCAGAGAATGTACACTGGAAATAATTTGACTGTACTCCAAAGATTATTTAAGTGTACATTGGAAATAATTTGACTGTACTACAAAGATTATTCAAGTGTACATGGGAAATAATTTGGAACAATATTATCTTTGTAAAATAATTATGGTCACACACCAATATGCAGTTGATTAAGGAGAGTTATGGCAGTAGTTGCAAGAGTGCAGAGTTATGGCAGTAGTTATTAAACAGGATACCCCACAGTCCTTCATTACAGTTCCATGTAGACTTTGCCACCTACAGTCCCAGCACTGACTTTTTTAGACTCAGTTTTTAGCAAATTGGTGAACCTCTGCTGATCTTCGCTCCTGCTCTCTAAAATGATCTTTTTATTCCCAGTCATGTAACTTTTATTATTACCACTTATAAATAATTTTCATTGAAAAGTTTAGGGTCAGGGTTAGGTTAATCTGACATGTTCTATTGTAAAAACATTTTTAATCAGTGTCCCAACATTTTTGGAATTGGGGTTGCATATAATTAGTTTAATTAGATTATTATAAGCACAATGTTTTAAGTAAAACTAAACTACACTAGAATTGAATTGCTCTGTTGATGGTTTTGCTCAGTTATGATGCATGTCCTTTTTAATAGTAAAATCATTAAGAGCTGCCTCTCATCTCGACAAGTTAGCTTCCTATTCACTAACATTGCCAACAAGGCTGACGCTGAAACGTCCCGCCAACTTCTTTTTTTTCTATTCCCTTGTAAATGATATATCAGTTATTCCTGTGTTCTTTAAAAGTTTAACTGCTGCACAGCTTAAAGTGAAATGGAAAATTTTAATAAAATGCTGGTCTGATGCCAACTCAACAAAGATCACACCGACACCCTAGCTGAAGTCATAATGGGTCAATCAGCCTGACACATTATATGTGTGTAGTTCATTTTCTTTGAATGAATGAAATATGATCAGAGTCTGATAGTAAACTGCCATCACAGAATAACTGGCAATTAACACAATTAAATTTCTAATCTACTTAACAACGTTAGGTCAGAACAGGACACATGAATGTCAAATAAGAATCAAACTTATTTGCATATTGCCACAGTCCAAAGAAAAACAAGTATCTCTAAAATGCCAACTTTACTGGTGAGGGACACAACATACTTTCCTTTTAATGTAAGTCAATGGTACCAGAATGTTTTCCTACCTATTTTGCTGTGGTATATGTTAAATTGTGTTAATGGTAATGTACACAAAGAAGGCAATTTTCAGGTCTATAGACAATGTTATTAATAAAGTTGAGAAACCAGTGCACTGCTTAGGAGGCTTTTGATGCTGTAGGTAGCTCCTAAACATGCGTGTAGTGAAGCTACTTAGGAGTTTAACTTAAATCTAACAATAGAGCACCTCTCTGTAGGTAAGAAAAATGTAATTTTAATTTCAATTCATTGCTTATGCACAAATGTAAATACGTTTAATCTTTATCACATTTCACATGTTTTAAATCATTATCTGATTTAAATTTGAATTAAACATGTTTAAGTGAAGTGTTTTCTGTTAACTTACCAACATATACCTGAACTTATACCCAATAGAAAGGCACTGTAAGAGCTAGCTGCTGTTTCATTTATTCAGACTTCTCCTCCATGGAAAAAGTGGGCCGGTTTGGGCATGAAACTCCCGGGCTGAAAAAGGGACCCACTTCGGCCCTGGGTAAGTGTGTAAATGTTCTTATCAGGAAATGTTTTCAGCATCAAAAGAATAACTAGGATGTGTTGATAATCTAAATCTAAATGATTATTAAACTGAATATGAACTGAATTAAATTACAATCAAACATCTGAAACTAAATTACTGCACTGTAGCATTTTGTTTTGCGCATGCTCGGTAGGATAATTTCTTAGAACACAATAAGGTTGCTGCAGGTAAAACTGTCAGAATTAACATCTCCTCCCCCAGTTACAATCGACTTCTCTCACCGTCTCTCTCTCTCTCTCTCTCTCCCTTACTCACTCACTCACTCAGTTACACACTCACACACACACACAGCGAGGAGGTTCCAGCGACACAGCAGCGGGGAAATGGAGCTGCCCACTGCGGGAGAGCACGTCTTTGCTGTGGAGAACTTCGAGAGCAAACGGATATAAAATGAAGTTATAAAGTGGTATATAAAATGGTTCAGCTTTTATGTTTGCAAGGCGAGCAGTGCTTTGTTTGGCTTTGTGTCTGTGTGTGTTATTGCAGCAGTTTGGTGTGGATTGCTCAGTGTGCCTGGTATAACTGTGCTATTGATTAATCATGTGTATGAAATGCTTTGTTATTGTTCCTTCGCAGGGGAGGCCTGAGTATCTGATCAAGTGGAGCGGCTGGTCACCCAAGTGAGTGTGTATTTTGTGACTCTGGCGGGGAAAACTCAAACTTCATCCCGCACACGGTGCTGGTACTGTTGCTGCTGCTAGTACTGATGAAAAACTTCGTAACATATTAACTAACATCTGCTAGCCCTGATTTGTGAATTCAGATCACCTCATACTCCACAAATACTAATATTGCACTCATATTGATTTACTTTCTGAAGATTAAAACTCCAGTAGCACAGCACTCACAGCAGACCTGGCTGATCTGTGAAGTTTCACAGTCCTGATTTTGTCTGTGGTTTGTGTAGACTGTGAAGGTAAATTAAAATAAGTAAAATGTAAGCGTTTGGCAGGATATTTTCGACACAAATGACATGAAAACCGGGCTGATAAAATAGTGCTGCTTTTATTAGTCTGTTATTCATGAGCAAGGCTTTACATTATAATACAACTTTCTGTTTTTTAATTATTATTTCATGTAAAATACCATCAACCTTGCAGATTCACTTGTTTTATATGCATTAATTGATGTTTGAATCATAACAATAGGCCTATTTGTGTTTTTTACTGAAAAGTGTTTGCACTAAATGGTTATTTCTGATGTACACACCACCAGTAACCACATACACTCACTCACTTTCTCTAACAGGGTTCGGTGTAAGGGCATCTTTTCACACAGGTAAATTGTCATATTGTTAATATTACCAACATCAGACAGAGCTACTTCAAAGTGAAATACAAGATGTGTGCATCGGTGTAGTCTGATGTTAAATCCTGTTTGGGGAAAGCAGGACACACAGTTGGCTGAGGTGACCACAGGTTGGCTAGAAAAAAACTGGACAAGTTATGCATTAATACACAGTGGAGGAGAGAATAAGTGTTTTGTAGTAGCTTTGCTCATGTGTGGCACTAAGATTACTACACAGCAGACATTAGTAGTCATGACAATTTGGGGCGACTTATCTTATTGATTTGGGGGTAAGTTGTCATATATGAAAAACAGTTATTGTTAAATAACAACTTTATTAGAATATGCAAAATGTTTCAATGGATTTTCCAGATGTTTTAGACTGTTTCATGAACCCTACCAACCTCCAGTACTGACCCAGTAATTAATGATTAACAATGTTTTTTTCTGAAGTGACAATTTAAATGATTGTAACTCTTATACTGAAATAAGACCTAAAATGTAATAAATACAAAATACACACCTGCCGCTTTGTTCCTATAACTTGATGATCTGCTGATCCATTAAAAAGTGTGACAAGATGTTCCACTTTTTCCTATTTGACTGGATTATACAGCCCTATTCGACTTACCATGTGAAAAATTTACTATTTCAGTTTCTGGTGGACTCACTGATACCGTAATGCATATGACTTTAAAAAGAGATCATGTAAAGAGATTAAAGCAGACTCAAATGAATTCACCTGAGCAGTGAAAAACAAGTCAAAGCAAGTGGAATTTATTGTCATTTCAACCATCTACACATTACACAACAACGTTCCTCCAGGACCATATGACTCACACAAGGATCATAACCCAGGCTATACAGCGCAATATGACTACACAGTGCAAACAATACAACAGTATAAACAGTGCAAAAAGACATGCAGAATGTGCTAAGTGTGTAATAGCAAAAATATGGTTTTGTGCTGAAGTGTGCAAAAGAGTTACCAAAACAGTCTGTTTCATACTGTGCTAAATACTATGGTGACTAAGACTAAATGTTGGTGACCAGTTCAGAATTTACTTATGTTGTGTATTTAGTGTGTATGCGTGTGATGTTCAAAATCTACAAAATCTTCAAAATCTACATTTGTGTCACTCATGTATTTGATTCTATATTTGTGCCAGAAGTTTATTGATAAGCTTTGTCAGTAAAATGCTGTGTTAAACAGTCATTTTTCCATTGAAAACAGGGTATTTAACTATTGACCCAGCAATGTATATACATTTTGGACTTTAGTGCTACAGCAAAAGAGGAAATCTAGAACGTACAACTTCCTATTTATGGAGTACTAATAAAGGATTGACAGGCACAAATATCTGGTGGGTTAATTTGAGTCTGTAGTCCTTTCTTGATCATTTATTAAAGCTACATAAATTGCTGGGTCATAGTTTGTTCCAAAAACTGAAATGCTCAATTTTATGCACATGATAAAAATATGGCTATACCCAAACAGTTTCACAAATCAGATAACGTCTATAACAAATTAATTTACATGGTTACCTGCAGTTTGTGTATATCTGAAAGTCCTTGTATTTTTTAGTATTTTTTGAGCATATTTTGAAAAAAAGGGCTGAAGTTAGGTACTGCTGTACCAATGTTTGGCCAACTAACCGAAGTACCCTATTTTTATGCAAAATAATGAATAAACACCTGAATTAAATATATCAAAACTTCTTTTCCACACATCAGGTAATAAAAGGTCAGTCTGCAAGGTTGTTAATGGTATTTGTATATGAAATTAAAAAGTCAGAAACATTTAGTTCTCACCTAACGATGCAAAAACTTAAATGACGTGAATGTCAGACAGGACAAGCAGCACTACTCTGTTTGTGAAATTTTGCTCTGGTTTGCTGTGTTTGTGAATTTTTACTATTTGAGCTGAAACACAGTTTTATAAGTTTTCATGTTGTTTGTGTTGATAAAGTAAATAAATGTACTTATCAGGACTGTGAAGTTCTTCACAAATCTTGGTCGGTTTCAACCTGCTTTCATTCGCCTGTTCTAAACTTAAAAAGAAATCACAAATCAGAATCAACAAAATGTTATTTGCAGTTGTTAGTTACAGCATTGCTGAGTTATTGTTACTGAGTCATAGCCAAAAGAAGTCTGAATCACTATCCGCAAGCTTTACTGCACAAGCAAGCATTCAAGTTTTTTTTTCAGCTTGCTTTTCTGTGCCGTAGCTTTGAGCGTTGGCTGCATATTCAACATTCTCTTTTCAGTTTCTTATTAAATAAACAGGCAAGATATGAACACAATTAAATTACAAACTACAACCAAATTAAAAAAAAATATCCTCCACTTAATTTGGCTGAACAAAGTCTCCAAACAGCAAAACACTGTAAAACTTGCACAACCTATATAACTGTAAATGTTTATATTTCAGCATATTAAGTGTTGTTTAATTGTTAATTGTTGGCATACTGCAGATTAGATTGTAGATTATTGGTTCAACCTAAAAAATTACAAATGGTAGACAACTCAACTTTCCGTTCGGAGTACTTATTTGCTTATTACCACATAATAGACATAGTAGGACACGACAACTCGATGCTCTGCCATATGGTACAGATCAATTACATCACGGACTGATAGACTTAAGAACATTTTCTAATCTAGTGCAACAAGAGAACTGACCACTACCCAACACTGACATTACAACCCAGCACTGAAAGTACAGGAACAACACACTCAGGGACACTATATGTTATTACATTGTAGGAATCAGTTCATAATATATCTTTTATATTTGACATTCTGTACTCCAGTGACTTCATTTTACTATCTGTACAAGTTCACCTATGTGCAATACTCAGTAACTTCTTACGCTGTTGCTTTTACAAGACCAAAGATGCTGTATTCTTTTACATCCAGACTTAATTTGTTTGACTTCATTTAAAAAATTTTGAAA
Source organism: Megaleporinus macrocephalus (assembly GCA_021613375.1). NCBI lineage: Eukaryota > Metazoa > Chordata > Actinopteri > Characiformes > Anostomidae > Megaleporinus > Megaleporinus macrocephalus. Next base: position 35,317,642 of record CM038704.1, on the reverse strand, counting down.
ACTTTATGTTAAATGTCTTATTAAATGCACAGTAAAGACTGCTGCTTAATGTCTGTGTAATCTGTACAATGAAAATAAATTCTTACAATCTTTGGTTGAACCAATGAAATACTTTTTTACAGTGTGGTGGAAATTAGCTGTAGGGTGTAACTGAAATTTTTAAATAGCCTAGCAGATGTTGCTGACTACAGTAGTACAGCTAGTGGCGATAGGTCAGCCAAGTTAACCATGCACGCAGTGGAATGTGAGTTTTCAAGTTCAAGTTTAGTCTGTTCCATCACAAATATTTCATCTCCTTTATCACACAGAAACATCACCGCTGTGTTGTGACTGGCTTTGCACTTCTGAAGTTGCTTGTGGTTTCTGTATTTGTGAAAAGTACCTCAGGTGCTATGTTAATGAAAGTATTTTCTAAATGCACAGCCCATTTTTGAGTTTGCAATGTGTTTGTAGTGTTTTTAAATATACATAAAAAGGTGTGGATTAAATGTTTTTGTGTCAGGAGGACATTAAAGAGGAGACGTGTAGAGAGTTGGTTGATGTGGAGAGACAGGAAATGTGCAGAGGACTTTAAGAATGGCATTACTAGAGAAACATCCCTGTTCTCTTTTTTCTGTTACAAATGATATTTTTGGTCTACTTTTTTCTTTTTTATGCTTTTATTCATACAACATACCAGTCAAACTTGATTCATCATGTTTTTTTCTGATGTGTGGAACCTCATATTAATTTAAAAAGCAGCACACTTACAAGTTAAATATAGAGTAACGATACCTGTTTTACACATTTAACAGGGTATGGCTAACAGATACAGTCATGTTCACAAGTCTGTTCATGCTCTCCCTCCCTCCCTCTCACTGTTTTCCTTTGTTCTATAGGTATAACACATGGGAACCAGAGGAAAACATCTTGGACTGCTGGTTGCCTTCCAAAACAGGTGAAGTGAAGGAAAAGGAGGAAGAGTGAAGCTTTCACTACTTTCTCTCTCTTTCTATTAGTTATCAATTCAGTTAAATTCAGTATACTTCAGTGTGTCTTTCAGCTGCTAGTGAGACAGTAAACTGCTACCAAGTGTGACAAATGATACAGAAATAATACAAAATTAATTACAAAATAAAATATGAATTTGATGTTGAAAGGCTTCTTACTGCATGGATGCTATAGGAGCTTTCTGATACATGCTTTAATCTGTGCATCCGGTGGCAGAAGTACACAAGTCCCTTACCTGAGTAATGCTGCTAGTCATCTAGTAAAAAAACAACATTTTTTTCACCAATAAAAGTATAAAAATACATGCTCCTTAATGTAGATACATCAAAAGAGTTAAAGTAATTCTTAAAAAAATGTTTTTTTAGTCCCGCGATAGCTCACCAAAGTATCGTTTGGTCTCGTTTGAGTTCTGCCGGTCTTCATGTGCAGCAGGTAATTTCTTTCTTATCAAGTTAATATGTAACAGTTGTTTCTGTGCTTTATACTGCGCGTTTTTGTAGATCATTAACGAGAGTAGCAAGTGGCAGCACGGGCCGTGAAAGGTGAAGGCTCCATCCATAGAAGGACTGTTTTGGATGGATTAAGTGGTGTCAGTGTTTGATCCAGCGGCTGGAAACTGTAAGTTTGAACAATGTGTGTTGGAGTGTCTGAGTGATTAGTAGCATGAAGACACAATGCGGTTGTTGTGATCTAATGCTCTTTTGTTATGGTACGTTTTATTATAGTCTGAGATCGATTTGGATGCTTGGTGGGAGCTGAGGTTCTCAGGAGTACATGTGTTAATACATCGCTGTACAGGTACGAGCTGGTTTATGTTAAAGGGATGCTGTGTTGAAACTAGGCTCATTTTAGTAACCTTGTGCCTACGTTGTCTTACAGGGCGCAGGTGCCTGGGGGATAATAGCCACTGTTTTTTTTATTTATGTGAAATGTGTTTTATGTACATTTGATTTTATTATTTTTATTCTGGATTACTGGAAGGTTGAGCATCCCTTGTAGTAGATGCTCAAAGGATTTTTTTATCACATTGGGTGCCTAAATCATATGTGTAGCCATTTTAAAACGAATTTCCTCATGACTGACTAGTGTGGCCTCCGATCACATTCTAGGTGGTCTCAGTTCACCTTGGCAGACAGTGTATGCCATTGGGTTTTTTTGGATATATTTTGGTTGAGAATAACTTTGATTGATTTAAAGTTGATTGTTTTCTTTTTTATATATATATATTTGATTTATAATTTTCTTGTGCATGTAAAGATTTATTTATTTATTATAGTAATCTTATTTGTGTGTGTGTGTATAGGATTTGGTGTGGGGTGGCAAAGTCTGAGGCCAATGGTTGTATTTTCTGTCTCTTTTGTGAGACCCTAGAGTCACCTGTGAGTGCCACAGTCTTCTGGTTGGGGAACGGCTACCTGGTTGTGATAATGGCATGATTGGATGCTGTTTGATGTTAGCCAAATACTGAAGTTTGTTATAGTTTTTTTAATAGTATTTGTGATTTGGAATTAAAGAACAAATTGTATTTTTAACTGCGTTTTAGGTTCTGTCTTAAAATATATAAAAATAAAATCTTTCTACTGTATCAGTCTCATCAGAACTGTGTGTGTCCTTAATTTGGGGAATTTTAAGAGGTATCACAGTAGCACGTTTGATTTTAGAGATTTCTATTGTGTAACCACTTGATGAGGGCCACACATAGAACACCTATCAGACATTGGAAGTAAGACATTTTATCTTTCAAGAAAATGATTAACTAATTTAAAATTTGATGGCAGAAAAATGTGTTGATGGCAAAAAATAGTTGGGATGGGCAACAAAAGGTTGGAAAAGTAAGTGGTACTAATAAAACATCTACATTACATAATATCAAAAGATTCTGAGAATCTGGAGAAATCTCTGTGTGCATGGGGCAAGCCTGACAGTTGATACTGGATGCTCATGATCTTTAGGCCCTCAGGCGGCACTGCATTAAAAACGGGCATTCTGTCCTGGAAATCACTGCATGGGCTCAGGAACACTTCCAGAAGTCACTGTCTGTGAACACAGTTTGCATTACTGTACACGTTAAAGCTGTATCATGCAAAGAAGTTATATGTCAATACAATCTAGAAACGCTGCTGTCTTATTTGGGCCAAAACACACTTAAATGAACTTAAATGAGGCAAAATGGAAACTGTCAGATAAATCAAAATTATATTTTTACTGTCAGAACTAAGATTTGCGGAGATCTGAATCAGGCATTTACTCCTATAGGATGCAACATTAGCTGTAAAGTTTGACATTCAGATATGGGATTTCTTACTTCATTAGGTTTCAAGTGATGGTGCAAAATATAAAGTAACATTTGTACTGAAACCAATCAGTCATGGCTTTTGTGTGAAATGAATCAGCTTACAGGACATGTAAATTTGTGTAAACTGCTGTGACTATAAATTACATCACAAATGGCATCATTGAATGATGCATCAATGTAAATTATAACAAGTGAATATAGACTTTATTTATTTAAGAAAAAGAAAAAATATACATTATGTGGAGTACTTTAGGGTTCTGTAAGGCTTTTGTCAGGAGTGTCCAGGCTAGATCTGAGTCAGTAGTTTTGATATTGGTGGTGTCTGAAGGTTTCTCCATTGATATGTAGTCAGTTTTTCCAGTGATTATTCTTGATGTTTTGTTTTGCTTTCCAATTCGTGAGTATGGTATTCTTGGCGATGGTTAGGGCTATAAGAAGCATTCTATTACTTTCTTTTGTCATACTGGTTGATATGTCTCCTAGCAGGCAGAGTGATGGTGATAGCTCGATGTGGCTGTCAAAGGTATGCGATAAGAAGGTTATGATTTCTTGCCAAAACTGGTAAACAAGTGTGCAGTGCCACAGAGCATAGATATAGCTGTCGTTTGTGTTTTGGGTGCATTGTGTACAGATTGCTGTATTTGTAAATCCCATTTTAAACATCTTGTGTGTGGTGTAATGAACTCTATGAATGATTTTATACTGAATAAGTTGTAGATTAGGACTTGTGAACATGTGATGGTTATTATTACATACCTAGAGCCAGAAGTCTACTCAGGAGCTACGGAAAAGTCTCCCAGTGTTTGATAGGGATTGTAATTGTGAGGTTTGATTGAGCTATTATTTGATATACTTTAGACAATATTTTTTAGTGATGGTGATGTTAATACATTCTGAGATTGGGATAGGTAAGTCAAGTGTTTTTGAGTTGATTTTTGGACAGATTACTGATCTTGGTTGTTGATATTGTAGGAAATGACTGCTCCTGATGCCGTATTTCTGGATTAATTCTGGGAGTGACATAAATATATTGTTGTGATAAATGTGGTTAACATGTGTAATGCCTTTTTCTATCCAGGTGGAGAGGTGTAATGTTTTTTTTTATTGTTGATGAAGTCCAGGTTATTCTAAATGGGAGTGTGGATTGTTGGTGTAAGGACTGAATTTGTTATCTTGTGAAGTGACCACCAGGCTGTCAGAGTTGTTGCCTCTGTTGTATTGTTAAAACGGCAGCCTAGAAATTTGGGGCTTCTAGGCCGCCGTGGGACTTTGAATTTTGTAATGTGGAGAGTTTGGTTCTAGGTGGTTTATTATTATTTTTATATTTTGTCGTATTGTGGCTGCTAGTGGTTCGATGAAGATAGAGAAAAGGTATGGGGAGAGTGAGCATCCTTGTCTAGTACCTCGGTGTAGTATTGTGGGTTGAGATATTACCCCATTAGTATTGACTGTGGCTTTGTGTGAGGTGTATAAAATCTGAATCCAATTTATAAATGATTCCCCAAATCCCATCCTCATAAGCTTTTTCGGCATCCAGTGTTATAATTGGTGTGGGAATGGTGAGAAGTGTAAGCAATTAGGTTTAGCATTCTACGCATATTTGTGGTTGAATGACGACCTTTAAGCCTGTCGAGATGTATTCAATTTTGGATAACTGTTTCAATTCTATTGGCTAGTGCTTTATTTATAATTTAAAGTAGGGTCCTTATTTGGTTTGAGGTGTAGGGAGATGGTTGCAGTATACATATTAGCTGGTAGTGTCATATTTTGTTTTATTTCTGATATCATTTTGTGGAAAAGTGGGGCTAGAATTGGCCAAAATTGTTTGTAAAACTCGGCAGGGTATCCATCTGGTCCGGGAGCTTTGTTGCTAGGCACGCAATTTAAGGCATTAAAGAATTCTTCTTGTGATATTGGTTTGTCAAGTGTTTGTTTTTGTTCTTCGGTTAACTTTGGTAGGTTGATATTGTTCAGGGATTTATTAACGTCTTCTAATTTAGATCCTTTAGCAGTTTTAAGGTTTTTTTTTAAGGTTTGTGTTTAATACTAATCTAATGGATGAGGAAGGTCTTAAAAGAATATCTGTCTGATTGAGCTTTTGGTTTGTTAAACAACAGATTTTTTACAAATACGCGGCAGGAAAACAACAAAGTTTTTAGCTGTTGAACTGGATTATTCCACAGTTTAAGTATTTCCAAGCCCATGTAGTGATAGTCATCGAAGAAGCATGCTGGTTTTTAGTGCAGTAACGTCTAAGAGGTTGAAGCTCACGGGTTTTGGCCTTGCTTTTTGTGCAAGGTTTTTCTGGATTTTCTTAATCGTTTTATAATAATATGCATTGTACTTGATGAAATATCTTTTTTAATTGTAATTTAATTATTTTTTTAAATACTTTTTGCCATTGCTTGTGCAGGAATGTTGTTTAGCAATTTTAGCAATGGAACGCAGGAACGTCTCTTCCCATCCTTGTTGACTCTGCCTTTCCTGCATGCTCCATTTATTCTCAAGCATTACCTCCTTTAAATTGTTTTCCAAACATTTAACAATGTTCTTATCATAAATTGCTCTGTTTCTACTTTTTTTGGAATGTGACAATATGAAGATAATAAAGTAAACATTAAAATAAAAAACATCTTGTCTTATTACTGTTTCAATTCAAATAGTTTGGATGCAGTTATAAATCATTACTTTCTGTTTGCATTCACATTTCACATACTGTCCCAAGTTTTAAAACTGGGTTTCTATAGCTGTCAGTGAAATGCTTGTGAATTAAGTGAAAAAAAAGTTGATAAAATCAACTTGAATCATCCTCATCAAAGAAACACATTGTGACTAGTAGATTATCATAGAGGAAGTCCTATATTCAAAATTTACACTAGCAAAAATACAATGATACGTGATAAAAAGCACAATACATGACTGATAGGTTGTGGTTAAACTTTCCTGTCAGCTCCCTGCTTAGTGATAAACCATTTTTCCCCTCAAGCAGAACATTGTCACCCCCTAGTTGTGAACCTAATTTTAAATGTTGAATACCCCTTTCAGGCCACTTTGCAGGAAACTACTAGGGTCAGTGAAATTGAACCTTGTATGTTTAGGCTGGTGAACTGCAGTTTAATGAGTATTTTTTTCCAGGTCCAATTATTTAGTCCGAGATCCAGCACCCTCTCTGGCCTGCAGGAGGCATCACAGGACAACAGCAGCTGCCTCAACATTGCACAGATGCAACAGAAAAACGAGAAACACCACCACTACCAGCCTGACCCCAAAATCTACCAGAATGTGAAAAGGCCGGAGGTAACTAAGGAAAGCTGGCAAAGATTTCAGCAAAAATTTGTTCAAGATGACAACTTTGAATGCTACAGCAAACTAAGGGTCATTACCATAAAGCTTGAGAGGCTTTCTGATAACTTAATTGGTGAAAGGAAGTCAAAACCTTGCTCCAGTCTCATTGCTAAGGAGGCCCCTGCCGATGGAACAGGCAGCAAACTGAAGATTGTGAAGAACAAGAATACAAATGGTCGAATAATTATTGTGATGAGCAAATATACAGATAGTAACAACAAGTTAAGAATAAGAAAGCAGATTTGGAGGTTAAGCAACTGATAAGAGAGTAATTTAAAATATAAAAAAACAGCAATGATGAGGCCAAGCTCCACACTTATGGATTTACAGATTGGTTGTTCCACTCTGCTGGGGATCAACCATTGCAGTTAATTGTAAATTCCAGTCTGGCTCTAAAGCCCTCAGAAAAAAACATATTTCTTCATTCAGACCAAAGAAGAGGCCTCAAGCGGCACTACACCCTGGACCAGGGGTCCCCAACCTTTTGCAACTCAAGGCCCACTTAACCCAATCCGAAAACTTTCCACGGCCCCCCAGAATATTTTTTTATTGCCGTTTAAATACAGTGCAACTATCCACGTGACATGTAACACTGACTGCATAATCACACAACAAAAGAAACGAACCATTTACAGCACTTTTAGTCACTCACCTAATGAGATGGCTGATGATGGCTCAACAGCTTTAGCGTTATCAGTTCCAGAGCAAGCCAATTCAAGGATCTTTTTCCTGCTTTGGTATTCTTTAAGTTTGTTTTAAAAAAATTTCACAGGTTTAGATGCATACTCGCTGTATTTAGTCTCCAAATGTCGACGTAACTTTGGTTGGCTTCAACGCTTCATTTGCCAAGACCTCCGAACACACCGCGCAGAACTAAATATGCTGAACTATCTATTTATTGGAGAAAAAATACTTAGCAAGAAAAAAAAATAATTTTGGCCTTCATATTAATGTGAAGTAGGCTTAGTCTGCAGGTTTTGTTGTTATTTTTACGATTCATGAGAGCTTTTCCAGAACAGTGATACGAGTGAGTGACTATTTTTTTTAGATTGATCACACTTTGTGGTGAGGTTTTATCACTTAATTTATCATATGACTTAACAATAAAACGTACAAATTGTGAAAAAAAGTAGGAAAATTTAATGCCATAAAGACGCATCAAACGGATACTGTGAAATAAAATGACAGGAATCAGGAAGAATTCTGTGGTGTTTCTCCTTAGCATCCTACAAATAGGTGTTGGACATGAATGGGTTAATATAGTGCCTGAATAATATTTCTCTATTAATTAATTTAAAAACTTTTAATTATTTGTTTTGTTTATTTCTTACATACTTGTATATAGTCAAAGGTTGTGTAAATAAGCAGTGGATGCATGTTGAATAACTCATTACATAACATAAGCAAAAGTTTAGTTAGTTTTAGTGTAAAATGTTTTTACAGTGGTGATGATGGGAAACAGCATTTACCATGTCTACAACACAAATATAGACATCTTATTTACTAGCAAAAACACCAGTGATCCCACACGGTTATTGAGTTTAGATGGAATGTTGATGATGGTAAAATAATATTCTGCCCAAAATCTACAATTTGAACACAGCCATCAGGATCGGACAATTTTCGATTCCCTAAAGAACTTCTCAAAGGATGATTAATTAAAGGAACATTTTTGTATTTTTGTGAACTTATTAACTGAATTTTGCTGTATTACTGACAGAATTGTCATCATACCAGTGTGTTTTTTATTTTTATTTATTTATAAGTTTAGATTTTATATACAGACTTATGGTCTGTGGGAATATGAACAGTAAGTTCAGGAATTTTCAGAATGCTCATGTCAAACTGTTGTTTGATGTCTCAAAGAGCAATATCTAATGTTTCGATGTTACATTAATATTGCAAGCTTGTATATCCCTGCTCAAATTATGTGTTGTTATTTCCTAAATATGAAAAGGTTTACACATCTTGAAACAAAACTATATCTGCACAATTTGTATTTATTTGCTAAGTTAAACATACTGGAGAAAAACAACACATAAAAATATGGACTTTAGGACAGGCCACTTTTGATGTTTTTTCCTGTATGGTAAATTCAGTAAATAAATAGTAATAACTTATTAAAACATACAGAATTGTGTTTCTGTAGAGGATGGGTTATCAGTAGAGGATGGGTAAGATCACAGAAGCGTCATTAGATAATTTTAACACTAGATGGCGAAGTATATCATTATTAAACTGCATGTCTTGCATGTCACCTCTATGTAAAATTAATTGTCATGTCATTTACCCAAAGGTGCCCAAACTTCTACACTTTTTGTGTTTACCAGCTCCCAGTTTTGTATTTATCATATGGTCTTAATTTGGTTTTAAAGCTACAGCAAGATGCCATCCTGAACTCCTTCTACACATTCTTCTGCAGCCTCCCCACCAATACAAACCTTCTCATCATAGCTATTTGATATTGATCATTAAATAATAATTGGAATACAGTATCATCTATGCATACTTATGACACTTCATTTCATTATGATCTATTATTCAGCTTTGCCTTTATTAACAGTCTCTAATTGCTAACATCTCTTTCTTTCTGTAGTACATTCTTCTGTAATTTTAACAAATCTCTCAGTTCCTCTTCTTAATATTAAAGAACCAATTTCATAGTGTATAAGCCCTGATTTTGATGGTGTGCTCGTGTGTAAGTTTAGAAGATGGATTTTACTATAAGTTTAAACTGTGTTAACATAGTGAAAACAATGAAGTATCAATAAAGTAATCAGATCTAAGATATTTACAAAGATTGGTGTGATACTTTGAAATCTGATTTAAGCATCCAGACTGAGCCACATCTGTAAAAATCCATTTGAAATTGCATTTCAAACTGCTTTCGAATGTGGTTTGGATTTGATATGTAGTCACATCTAATGTGATTTTATGCGGTTTTGTGCTGTCAAACTATCAAAAATCAATCTGCACCAAAATTCAGATTTGGTCTGGCAGTCTAAATTCTTTACCGTGGTGGTGATGAGAACCAGGGGTCACCATGTCTATAACACAAATACATTATTTGCTATCAAAACCATTAGTGAACCTACACGTAAAACAGTAATCTTAAGTAAAATAACAATTCTGAAAAAGGTTTAGCTTGAGAAACTGCCTTTCCTTACGACACACAGCATATACATCTCTGCCATGAGTGCGTTTTTAATGCACTTTAGGTCAAAACTTTCTCTAAACTATTTTAAAAACAAAGTTTCTTACATCAGCCAGCATATTTTTAACCATTTTGGTAATAGCTTTCTGTAAGGGAGTTTAAGGAGGTGAACGTCTGAATCCTGACACCAACACAGTTAATAATTCTGACTTTAATTTCACATTAACGCTTCTGAATAAAATTTCGTTAACTTTATTTATGATCATTAAACAGGATTCCACCATTTGCACTATTATGTGTCTACAGGATTGACAGTGTAGTTCCTAGAAAATTGTTGCATATTTAGAAAAACAAAAGTAAGAGTTCCTATGTCTGGTTCTTGTCCTAAGAACAAGAACCAGACAGCTTTTTTGACAGGCTTTTTTTATTTGAAGACTTTGTAGGTTTTGTTAATGAAGCATTTGCTGACTGAGGGAACATGAACTTTAAATGATCTTAAAGGCTTGAAATTAAGTATATTTTACTTAAGAAATATCTGAAATTTAAATCATTAAAAAACAAAACCCAAATTGTGGCACAATTTTAAGTAAGTTTAATATATTTTAATGCGCACACAGCGATTTTTATGTTAACAAGAACTGTTCCTTGAGGACCTACTTTTCATGACAGGAAGGAATTTTTAAATGGTCATTAAAAAAAAAAAAAAACAACAAAAATATAGCCACAAACTGCAAGCTCTGACATGACATGTAATTATAAAGTTATTCAGCTCAGAGATCTGATTCCTCACTGCACCAGTTTTTTATCTGTATCTGACTTAATTATAACATTGTAATAGCATTTTCAATTCTTTTAAGTGTTTCTGAGTGTTAAAGCGCTCCCCTAAAAACAATCTACACCAACATTGACACGTCATTAGAGTATCATTGTCACGCACTGCCTTTTTCTGTCTGTCTATGTCTGTTTACATCCCATGTCTTAGCCATATGCTAGTGTTTATGTTTTAGTCTTGTCTCCACCCTCTTGTCACGCCCCTCACCTGCTCCGTGTTTATGTCTACTCCCGTTCCCCAGATGTTGCTTGTTGTCCTTGTCCTTATATTCCCTCTGTTTCTGTATTAGCCTGTTTTGTTTTGGGTTTCTTTGTTATTTCAAGTCTCTGGACTCACTATGGCATTTATTAAAAATCATCTGTGATTGTATCCGCCTCCCCAGTTTAATGAGAATGTTACACTCATTAAATACATGTGGTTAAAATGAGGAGTTCTGGCCATTATCATTTAAAATGCCAAGTCCATAATGATTCACTGACAGAGAAAGACTATGTTGAGTAAAAAAAAAAAGGTTTTTTTAATAATTATTTCCCTGAACTGTCCACAGAATATTTCAGGACCATTTTCGAATGGCTGGGATGAAAACTCAGAGACTAGTTCTCAAGCAGTTAATGACAGAATAACAAATATGCATTTTTGAAATAAACGTGTAATTACAAATTTGTTTTGACCTCTGCAATACATTACACCAAAGCAGTTTTGTGACTATGAATGAAATTATGTAGATGTAATAAGCAATATTTACTTACTAAGTTTTGTAAATAGCACCCCCCCCAGTGGCCAAACTTCTTCAAACTTGACTGGTTGTTAGAAAGTGGCACATAGGCACCATTCGAGTTGAGAATGATAATTGGTCAATCTTAAGCCTGTCAAATGCCTGTTGAATTCTGATTGACTGATGGCAGTCATGAATTTTCATAGATCAAATTGTCCTTAGAGATTAATTTATATTCTGTTTATCAGATGATTTCTGCAAAGTTTCAGCTTGATCGATGTACGGTTGCTGAGAAGTAGTTATTTAGCATTTACAGCGCCACCTAGTAATATATCTACACCAAAGTTGACAGGCACCCTCAGAATCTAGTATCTAGTCTTGAATAAGTGTTTTAGGAATCATTTTTTTTTAATAAATATGATTTTTGAAGGGTTCATTTGCATATGGCAGCCATATCGTTTGCAAAAATCTAACTTTTTTGATAATTACTGACATTCAGTGTCTTTTTTTCTGAATTTCTGGGAAGAAATCCTTAGACTAGTTTGCAGAGGTGGGAGTAAGTCACACATGTAAGTCACACATTACCCCCTAACTCCAGTTTCCACATTTCCATAAGACATGAAGAGCTTTTTTTTTTTTTTCAATGTTGAGGAATACTGCTGCATTTGTTCTTGGAATTTTAACTCATCTGTAAAAAGCTGCTTCTCATATCCTCGCAAGACCTGGTAATTCATTTTTGTCCTCTGGAGGGGACATGAGTCTCCAAAAGATATTTCAAAAACTAAGTAAGCTACATTGCTAATCTGTTGTGCCACGTAGAGGACATCCTGGCCTTTCCAATGATGTATCATGTGTTGGGGTGAGTCATTCACAACAGAAGTTCTACATTTTTAAAAATGGCTGCCTCTCAGTAAGCACATTTTATGGGAGCAAGAGAGGTAAGCTGTCAAATAATACGCATTTATTATGTTTCTAAAGCCTATAGTGGATATATTTTAGATATAAAGCTGTTGTAGCTTGTTCTCAAAGCACTTTTTATTGACATGCACACTACCTAACAGCATACTTTTTTTTGGTGTTCTCTGTAGTAGACATTAGGACTTGATCTGGTTTTATATGAAATGAATGGTGTCACAGGTGACAGGAATTTGACAGAGGCAGAGGTCATTTTGCAACATGTAAGCTCTGTAAACATGTAAACAAGTAAATTAATTACTATTTTTTTACTTGATTACTAATATAATTTATTCCTAATTTATTGGAAAATGTTACATATTTGTACATTTTAAAAATAGAACATTTAAATAAAATGGACTATAAGAGAAGTTGGGTACCACCTGTGGAAAGTGTGAAACTTTGGCTCAAGGTTTGGAGTGATTAACACAGGTGTGCCTAAAACTGTTTAAACCTCTTCCAAAGTAACGGTAATCTTTGCAATAGGTTATTATTTGTTCCTGTTTATGTTAATATACAGTGCATTTGAAATATTTCTTATACTGCCAAAAGTGGAAATGGTATTAAAAAAGTTACTGTTTCATTTACAGTAACTGTTTCATTAACATTATTTTCTAGGATTGAGTTGGTGCTGATGTTGTAGAAGGTTTTTTGGTCTGATGCAGAACAGAAAACAAGAAATATGTCATAAACTATGTCCTGATATCCACTATAAAGGACATTCCGTAAAAAAATCATTTAAAATGTTTTTAAAAAAAAACGTTTTTTTATCTAGTAGATTTATTCTATGTTGAAATTACTGAAATTCTCAAGCTTTAATTTTTCTGCGTCTCAGGAGGATATGACAGTGTCATTGTTTTCTTGATACAGTGCAAAAAAAATTAAGTAATTACCATGACCAGGTACAAAGCGCTCTTTGAGGCTTTCAGAAAGAAGGCTGATGGTAAGTGCTGTACTTTAACATCAACTGTGGAGAGAGCTACTTACTACCATGATGACATTTTGGGATGTCTTCCCTGACTTCTCAGACTCATCTGCACCTACAACCTTCTTTCCAAAGGCCTCAGAGAGCCTTGAGAGAGTAATCATGGTGATCCCACTCACCTCAACAGTTCAGAGCAAACCAATCTAAATGTGTGAGGTTTAGATTAAGCCCTATCAGGATGAGGTGAGTATTAACATGGGAGGTGGAGTAATATATTATTGTATTATTATTAGATATATTTATCTCGGCATAAATGAGCTCAAACATAAACACACGCTGGTGTGTTCAGCCGACTGTTGAATGCTGAGGCAGCTGATTATGAGAAGCTGTCTGAATTAATTTTTTAATACAAACTTATAGCTACTATTTAAACGGTTTACCACTATAAATGGAAATAGTAATGGGGGAAATGGGGGTCTATTTTGGTCACAGACATAGTTTGAGAATCAAATAAAAAATAAACCCTAAAACGGCAAACAATATAGCTAGCACTAACGTTAGCTCACTTAGACACAATTAAAGTCTTTTCATAATGTTACCATTAAAGGCACCACACACACCAAATCATATCATCTGCCTTTTTACTGAAGTCGAATTTGATCAATTTTGACTGTTTTGTCTTAACAAATACACAATTGATTCAAAAGCCAAATCTAACATTTTAATTAACATGAGCTTTTTTGCTTATAATTACCTCTTTGTGGGTTTTGTAGTGACAAATGAAATTTAATGTTGTGCTGGTCGTGACGATGATTTTAGAACTGCAAACCTTGCATGTTGAACATTGCATAAAACATTGTCTCCAAGAGTTATGAGACAAAACATGTGATGCTAACCTTCGGTTGGGCAATGGCTTAAAGTGGGAGGCCGCTGGCAGATCTGTTGCAGGGTGTTGCAGACCAGCTTGAAAACAGTAAGTTTCCTCTGTTTATATTTTCAGGTATATAATAATAAACATTGCGACCAGACATTCAGCTTATTCACTAAAAGCTTATCGGCTTTTTAATTTTAGATTTTTTATAATTTGTACATCGGCTGAACACAGTGAAGGAGAAGGTTTCATGACTGTTTGGGCCATACACACAAGGAGGGAGAAGGTTTCAGGATTGTTAAGGCCATACACACAGGGAGGGAGAAGGTTTCAGGATTGTTAAGGCCATACACACAGGAAGGGAGAAGGTTTCAGGACTTTTTGGGCCATACACACAGGAAGGGAGAAGGTTTCAGGACTTTTAAGGCCATATGCACAGACAGGGAGGTTTCAGCACTGTTAGGGCCATATGCACAGGGAGAGAGAAGGTTTCAGGATTGTTAAGGCCATACACACAGAGAGGGAGAAGGTCAACAGGTCAGCGATGCCTTGTTGTACCCACACAACAAAATTCCTACTCTCATATCTTAAGGACAAAAATGAGGACTTGGTCTACCATCATGCCACCATTTTCATTCAGCCACTTCAAAGGATCTTAAACATAGAGTCTGTAAGTTCTTCACTTTAAAACTGCTGCTCCCTTTGTGAAAATCAGATCATTAGTTCTTGTGCTGAATTTTAACTTGAACTCCTGTGGAGATATGGCGACCAGAATGCAGAAGTGAGCTAGGTGGACCACCTCAGAAATGCGTCACCTGTGAAGGAGAATACCTTTTTTCACAAATCAAGGCTCACAGTGATGAGTGCAGGAGGTATTGCTCTACACAGCTAAAACATCACAATTTTTAGCACACGGTATGTGTTGTCATACATCAGACACAGTGTGAGGCATAGCAAGTGCACTACCAGAAAAAAGGCATGTTTGATGGTATGTAGGTAAAAGAAAATTAGCTTACCCAACAAAATAGTAATCACCTTGCATTTGTAAGACAACAGTCCAGTGAGCATAGATGGACTGTGTAAACATTATGACAAAAGAAAATTATTGCTTTTTTAATTCCAAAAAAAACCTCTCTACAGGTCATATCATGCAGGTCTTTATATCTGAGATATTCATTTAAATGAACTGAATTTAAATGTTTACTTTTAATATTCATTTCAACATTGGAACTATTGTTGTACTTGTCTTCAATATATAATATATTAACACATTAACAAAGTAATTTCTTTATCCAAGACTTTCGCAGAGCAGTGTTGAGGTACAGATGGAGGTAGCCACAGAACGTGCAAGTCCCCCAAAAGTGAAGAAGCACATCTGAATACATGGACAAGAACACAGGAAGTCAGACAGCACAGGCCAGCAACACAGATGTCTCTGTGCCACATCAGGATATTATTCCAGCCCCTCAGGCAAACGTGCCCACTCCTCAGATCACTGATCTAGATCCCATTGAGGAGAAAGGTGGTCAGTTACATTGAATTTAAACATATGATTTATTTTTAGTAAATTTAGTCATTTGATTTTATCTATATGTGGATTTAGATAAATTTATTTTTTATTTTGTAACTGTTTAAGATTGGAAAATAAAGCCAGATCCCAAAGAGAAAGCATAGAGATTCAAGGACATTTTAAATAAGCGTGCAACTGGAAAAACAGTCTTGCTATAGATCTCAGAGAGTGGGTAGAAAACAAGCAGGTTGAAAACAATTTCATTTCAAGTGATCCAGCAATTGGTGATGGTGTAATTTGCCATTTCTTTGCAACAGCCATGTCCAAACTTCAGAATGGTTTTGATATTTGTTTTGTTAAGTGAATAATAAGTTTTTCCATCTAATTTTATTTTACAGATGTTTTTTATTTCTCTTTTTAAAACACCTGTTGATGTGTCAGTACTTTTGTATCAAATCTTTTGTACTTTTGTGTTAGGTCCATGCCAATTCTGCGCTAGGAGAAAAAAAAGTTGTAGACCTGTACACTAACCCTGTCTGATTCCTAAGATGTACATGTGAATGTAGCTGTTTTTAAGCTCAGACTTATTTGAGTCCCCAATGGCTGACTGAAATTTCTTTTACTGATACTGTAAGGGAGCAAAAAATATTTGTTTTTTAGGTTTTTGAAAAAGTCCACTTGATTCTGCTTGGAGAGCGACTACTTTACTGTCACTGGACGAATGACGGGTCATTCATTCTTACATAGTGGGCCATGCCTACGTGGAATGAGTCCAGCAATCCTGCATGTGCAGTTTGGTGGAACCCCAGACGAAGCCACAGTGATCATGCTGACCTTGATATCCAGTTGGTATGATTTTTTCCCCCAGAATGGGTTTATTGATAAATAAAAAAAACAAAGACAAACATTCATGGCAACATGGTCTCTTTGATGGATCAAACTATGTGAAAATGTACAGGGTACAGGGATACATTCACCACTAACAGTGACTGTGAAGAATCCCACTTAACTGGACAACACTTCCCATTCTACATCAAACTTTACAATACACAATGACTTTACAATGACAATATCTTAACACTAACTATAAATACAGAAATGGTATGAATTACCCACTGAGCTCTCTGAACAACCCTGGTTTACTCCTAGAAAGGTTCCAGATGGTACAGTCCACATTACTTAAGAATTTCAGTCATATTTATGAAGACATGCTCAGTAAGTCTGCACTTCCTCGAAACCACCACCCACTGACCCACGCTGCAGACATGGCTCCTGGGGAATAAACAAAGAACGCAGCAGAAACATTTAGTAAAAGGTGTTAAATTATTGACCATTTACATAAAATATAGAATATGAACAAAGATTTTAACCTTTTATGAGCTCATAGTTCTTTTAGATTTTACTGCAATATACCTAACACAGTTACCATGTACTCTCGTACTAACACAGTTAACAGGTTGTAAATCAGGAATATAGTGGAGCATTTCTGATACTAAGTTAACTGTTTGTATGTAGATATCCAGCACATTAGACAGAGGGCCATTAGGCTCTGGTAGACTTTTTATTTCCTGCTCAGTAAGTGAGCACTGCAGGTGAACTTGGGGGCCGCCACATCAGGCTGTCGATGGCCATATGGCAGAGTCCGGTCAACTCCATACTCCAGGTCAACCTTTAATGGCAAGAGATGTGTTTAAAAGGTCTGCTCAGCCAAAATCAGTGATTATCATGGTTTTAATTTCTTAATACCAATCTGGAAGCTCAACAGAACCTAAACTTTGATTAACATATGTTATGACTAATTTACACTAAAAATGATTGCTCCTTGTTGAAGCAAACACTGGCAAGAATTTTAAAATAAAACATAGCCTCATTTTTAATAGTTACAGTATGTTACAGATGGCGGAATGTAGTACAGAGCTTTGGAATGGTCCCTTTCATTAGCAAATGAAACATTTCAGTTGTATATCAGGTAAGATGGTTAGAATGTTGATATACTATACAAAAAAAAATCTAACCTGAATGGGGTCCTGCTGTGCCTCATATTGAATCCATAGCTGAAGCAGCAATTGAGTTCCCTCAGTGCACAGTCAGTGGTAGTTCCAGTACGGTTTGTAAAAGTCTAGGTGCCTCTGAATTTAAGGCAGAAAGCACCAGTGTAGAGCATAGAGATGAACTTCGCTGTTAGCATTTAGAAGACCTTCTCTCTCAAGGCTGGTAAAGATTATATAGAAGAGATCAAGAACTCCCACATAAACGTCTCTCTATTCTGTGTATATATCCTGTGAAAGTTTGAAAATGGACCAATAACAATTCTTCGAAATCACTTGGAATAAAACTTCTTTACATTATCTTACATTGAAAGTTAAGAATGTTTTTGTCTTCTCCTGTAAAGTTACTATTTTTCTTTGGACGGCAATAATATATATCAGACAAAAGGGCTAAAATTCAAAGTGCGATCTGATTGTTTTTTACAAGCTTTGAATGTCTGTGTTTACGCTAAAGGGCTACTATAAAACAAAAATAGCATATTGGACATGTCTTTGATGATGCATTATGAATATAAATTATTTACACAAACATGTATTGCATATTTACATGAAGCATAACTATGCAATTTATATTATAATATGAATCATTCTGCTTGGTTTATGAAACATGCCTTAATACTGGACATGTACATCATGATTGAGGCTTACTTTGGTCAGTGGGGCTCTGGTTAACAATGGGTGAAGCATACTGTAGAGATACTGTACATGTTCATGTTCATGCTAGAAATTAGCTTTAGTTGTTGTTACCTACTTGCTGCTGCTGAGATGCAGTTCACATTCTTTACTTTGAATTTTTCTGGAGAGTTCTGCAAAGAGGGGAAGGAGTGAATCTTTATAACACCACATCATGATGTTTCTGTTTTATAGTAGAAGGAAGGAAGCTGCAGTAAAAGTCTGAAAAAGCATCACAAAGTCTGAAACAGTTTAGTCATGTCCCTGGCTTGGCGCAGTTATTGCAAACAAGGGATATGCAACCAAATAATAAATGTAATTTCCTAGGGGTGTAACAACGCCTTCTTAAATCGTGATATTGCAATGTGAAACGGTGACGGTGTGCATCTTGGAGGTGTAACAATGCACAGTGGAGAATGGACCTGCTATTAATTATGCCTTCTAGTGCACTCTACCCTCACACTGTTTAAACATTTGTAAACTACTCATCATCAATCAACACCTTGCTCCAGGCCCCCCTCCCCCCTCCCAATATATAGACTTATGTATGACAATTACAGTTTATGTATGCTCTTGTATATAAGCGTGGATTTATATACTCCCATTGGTTACATCATTAGGTACACCTCCCTTGTTTCTACACTCATTGTCCTGTTTATCAGATCTACTGAGCAGACAAAGCACTACAATTTCTACAATTACAGACAATAACTTTCCCTGTTCTTCAATAGTCAGGACTCCAACAGGACCATCACAGACCAGGTATTGTTTAGATGGTGAATCATTCTCAGCACTGCAGTGACACTTGCATTTGATGGTGTGTTAGTGTGTGTTGTGCTGGTACAAGTGGATCAGACATAGCAATGCTGCTTGAGTTTTTAAACACTGTGTCCACTCATAGCCCACTCCTAGTTGGTCCACGTTGAAGATGTCAAAGACAATAGCTTTTATGTTGCTGCAGAGTTTGCGCTGGTCATCCTGTCACTTTGGAATGTGTCCACTCAGCTCAGTCCACAAATAAAGAGTCATCTTGGCTTCCAAACGGCTTCTAATTATGAGGCATTGTTAGTCAGCCACTTTAGCAACATAATCTGTATTTTAATTTTACTGTAGCATGCCTTCTAATTAATGTGCTAAAAAAGTGTATCATGTTTGTTGCTTTAAAAATGTATTTTAGTCAGATATTAAGTAGTTTATTGGATGAATTCTAGATATGCATTGGATGTCACAGGCAGATAGGCCAGGGAACATCTATCAACTAACCAAGGGCAGCAGGGCAGACATTTTGAGCGACTGTTGCTCTAACCTGAAAATGATAGAACCCCACCCCATGAACAAGTAAGTTAGCACATAATTACAGAGGAGCGAAACAGAAGGTGTCTGAGCTTTTATCTTCCTAACTAACTAGTGAGAGTTTCACGCAGTTGGCCTTCGTAGCCTAAAACATAACTATACCCAGGATACATCTGAAAAACATTATAGTATGCAGTACAATTCTTCTTTTTAATCTAAAACTGCAGCAGGGGTGTAGCTAGCCCTAGTCTAGGGGTGCTTAAGCCCCAGCACCCCTAAAGATTATAGTAGAAAAAAACTTTTCTTCTTTTAAAGGGAACCCCGGCTGGTAACACCTGTAAGCATTAATATGGTATTAATAGTTTGTAAAGCAGCGTGTGAGCAAACACAGCTACCGAAAGACCAGCGGCTCTGCTCTCGTCACTTCAGTCCCGATGCGTTTGAGTCATTCAGTAGACCACCACTGGTCAGAGACTTGACAGATGCTGTTGATTTTAAGCGTAGACTTAAACACAATGCAGTGGCCACAGTTTTCCCACACATGAAGTCCAAAAAATCCAGAAAATGAAGCGAGAACCGCGCAAGGAAACGTGAACATGCGCTGAATTCTCTCCTGGCGTCCCGCCAACAACGTTTAGTGTTAGAGTCATCTGCTTCTCCCTCGTTCACGGATCCTGGACGTGAACGAACAGCCTTAGTAGTCAACATACTACTGCACTAATAAACAAGTTTGAAGGCTAAGAGAAACTCCCGTTCAGGGTATCTAGCTCTATAGTGAGCGTGAATGTTTCCTGCTAAAAAGCGAAGCTCCTTGTAACAGACACACTCCTTCTTCGTCAACATCAACACACAGTTTCACAAGTCCAGCACCGTGTCCCACTCTAACCTCCACAGCTCTCGGTTCATCATTTTGACTCACTTGGTGTGTGTTGTCGCCGCTGTTGTCAGAAATGTTGCGTTCTGGTTTAAAATGCAAAGGCTGAACAGTAGCCACGTCTAGCTAACTAGCTGTGCTCAAGCGCGACGGCCGGCTACTGCAACCATTTGACGTCACTACCCGCTGTGGCGATTGGATTTTACAGAAAATCAAATAAATCTGCTACTTTTAGTAATTTTTTAATAATTGTGATGTCTTGGTAATTTAGAGTCATTACACCATATTAAGGGTTACATGTGTTACCAGCCAGGGTTCCCTTTAACGTTAATTTCCCATATGGAAAAAAATATATATATTGACATATATTTTTTAGTAAAGTATATTACTTAAATATATTTTACGTTTATTTGTTTCATTCGCTTATGTGTAATTCAATAATATACACAATTAAATATGACAATATGACAGCCATTCAAGTTGTCATTTAAAAATACAAGTTTAAAAAACTCAAGATTATTTTCATTAAAACATGTGAATACTTCATGTTGTTATGGTCCAAAAAACATGTATGCTTAACAGAGAAAATAACAATATTAAGTTGTAATGTAAATGTTTTTTTTTTTTTTTCAGGCAATTTTGAATCTATTGGTCCATTCGTTTTAAAAAGGACAGCTGCTTTGTTCAAGAGCCATAGAAAAGAAAATACAAACCCAACTCAGAAAAGGCTTCATTTGGATTGTGCTTCAGGCCTGAAATGCAGGAACTGATGTATATTAACAAAGGAGTTGACCAGACAAAACATAAAAATCTATTTTTTTAACAATATCTCCATATTGTCCTAACATTTTCTATTTTGAGTTGAATGGTTTGAATGGGTTATTTTTATTTGGACATTGAACAAATAATAGGCAACCATGCTGAAATGCTTCATATTAAAGTAAATAAACCTTTCATGACAATTACCACTTGCCATTTCAACAGATCTCAGAATGGTTCAAAGGTATACAGATATAATTTACTTTTAGGTCCTTGGTGCGAATAAAGAAACACTTGTGCCTAATGCGTGAAGCAACTACTGCTATAAGATGTCCAAATACTGTCCAACTGCGTAGCACATTTCTCCATTTCCTACATCACAAACAATGAAAGTTTTGATGGAGAACATTCTACCATCATCTAGATTGGCAGAGTAAGAGTTTCTCTTATATTCTCTGATGTAACTCTGAGCCCGAATGATTTCACCATTTACAACCACACGGTTGTAGTAACTAACCGAAGCTCTCTGAAGCGTATTAGATACACCATGCCATCACCAGTATAGGAGTCATGAATACCACTGATGTACTTTCCACTATTTCCTTTCAGTTACTGAACAAGGTACACAAGAAACGTTACATGGAGGCCTAATATCACAAAGACTATTGTAAATTTTATGTGTAGACCTCCCAATACACCATAGTTCGTGGCTGTTCTCCAAGTTTAACCACAGGGCAGCAAAACTCCTAGCAACACCAAGGACAACGCTATGCATATAGTCAGGAACACATGACTCTATAATGTCAAATCCTGGTATGCGTGACAGAATTGATGGCCCTTTAACACCCATTACAGGCTTGTTTGACTCTAGGGCCCTTTCACTGAAATTGTCAGTTTGGGCTTGGCTTCTAGGTTCACATAAAGACCCAAAAGGATAGACCTTAGCATGTCCTCATCCTTTTTCCCCAGTTCGATCTTTGTGTAGACAATCTGAACAGCCATACTGAATCAAAAACCAAAGGAAAAACTTTAGTTGTGATGGTGGTGTTGTCATTTAAATGCTTCCACTGAAAGCCATTCTACTGAAGATAAATCACTTCCTCAACAGTAGGTGCTAGAAATGTATTCATGTTAGTTTTTTTGCTATCAAACCACAAACCAGAAAGCAGAACATGCTGCTGTCTTATGTTAATTGGTAATTCATTTATTGTGCAAAGCAATGGCCACATATTGAAGGAAGAAGACTTAAATATTGGGACAACATTACAACTAAAGGTTAGAGAAATTCTGTGTGGCAGACTTAATTGTTTATCAGATGAATGCATCAGTTCTTTGTATACCTCCCTATCATGTATGTCAGTAACAAAACTTTGTGGCAGCTTAGATTTTATTTAGCATTTTTTCTGTTTTGTTTGCTTTGACACTGCATGTTTTGCATCACACAATGCCACACAAATAGGCTTCCATTGGAAGCAAACATAGTGAACCTGCAAATGTTCTCTGGCATCTCGAAAAGGTTTATAAATCAGGTATTCAGACGTGTCCACTGAATGATTACCACTAACAATATTAACTATTTTCCAAATGTCCTGTTTAGCCTCATTTGTAAGTCCATGTTTTGATTTTAGTGCAAGAAGAAGTAGTTCAAACTGTTTATTCGTTTTCAGAGTACCGGAAACATCTTCTGTGTCCCCAGTTTCATTCAAAGCTTCATGTGCAGTGTTCACTTCAGGAATGTCAACTGCTCTCTCTTCGCCATTACTTCTAGCAGCAGTGTTGAATAGATTTGCCACTTCCTGGTTATGAGCACTGGTGCTTTCCCGAAAAAAACATGCAATTGAAAAGACATATTAGCATAATCATTCACATTTACGACATTTGTTCGAAAGTAGTAGAATGCAGTGTCATGAGTTTTGACCAGGAATTGTACAGGTGTAGAAAGTCCTATTGGTGCAAAAGCTTCACGGGCCTATCACGGTTGTTTCTTTAAATCTCTGAAAAATTATTATTTCCAACTTCAAAATGTGTACCCTAAAACAACTTTTTAATGTGTTTTTAATGTTAATTTTTCTGTGTTGTCTTTTACTGTCCTGTGTGGGCATGGAATGATTCACAGCCACTTAGTCAAACCCAATGAACCATTTAAGATTGTTAAGAAGTGAGTCTACTCATCTCTTACTCTGTCTGCAGTATAAATAAACCATGCTGTGAGCCTTAAAAACAGAACCTCAAACTTTTATTTTTCTCCCCCACAAATAGTGTCTCAAATAACAACAGGAAGCAGTTTGAACTAGGTAACGAAAGGTACAGCAGAAAATTGTGTAGTCTATTCTCAGTCATTTACTGTTTGATGGACATTTTAAAATTAAATGTCAGGAGTAACCATTCTCTCGATTTTATTCAAAACTGAACAGAATGAAGAGGGAGGGCCAGTCGAGTTCAGAGCTTATGAATATTCAATACATAATCACATACTTACTACTAATATAACTGTTTTCATGAGGAGGAAAAATACTGTGTGGAGTCTTTAATCTGGGGTCACACTAACTGACTTTTAGCCAAATTTTAACTCTAATTAATTTCTGTGCTAGTTTACTCCAGTCTGCAGAATCTGGTGCAATCAGAGTTGACAGTTAGATGTAAAGTGGGTACGTATGAGGGGCTCAGACTCAGACTCAGATTTCTTCCCTTCAGATCATGATTCACACCAGTGATTATGTATCAAACCTTTCCTTGTTTTAAGCCAATATTGGATGTTGATTGTTAATAGATTTTAGTCTGAACATGTGGACTTTCCAAATTTTCCATTCCACATGACAGCAGCTACAATGCCCAAAGCTACTGTGCATGTCCGATTCTAAACCATTTAAGGAATCTCCAACATGTGCTGTAGTATTACCCTCTCTCTCTCTGCCGTATAGACAACATGCTGTTCTTCGACTAACAGCCTCACACAAGAGTTTTTCCGCATTTTACAGCTTTGATATGTTATCAGGTTTTGTGTTGAATCACACTCACCAAATCAGTCTTTAAATTGTTCTTTGGATTGGACATCACGTTCTTCATTAAGTTTTCAATAACAACAAATTATTTAAAAAATATTTAAATGAAAGATCAAGTCATATTTCAAATTATCTGCTTTTCAAAAATGTTTATTTCCAGAAAATAGTTTAGCATAGCATAGATAAAACAGCTAATGCATACCTTATGTAGTTGCATTTGGGTTTAATTATGACTAATTACTAATTATGTAACAAAACTATATGTAACAAAACTATAAAACTATAAACAAAACTATAAAACTATAAATAAGCACTAACCGTTAACATAGGGTCTGTCTCAAAACCTAGTGAGCTGTAGGCAATGTTCTCACTGACATCTCTCACGACTTGTTCCCGCCCAGTTAGTTGCTAAGCTACCATCCAGCTATCCAAAACAATAGCCTGAGGCTTAAAAATCCGCTAGCATAAATGCTAATCCCCTTTTTCACGTTAGCGATAGAAGCTCTGGCTCAGTTAATTAGATTAAGTGATGACATATTAGGAATAACAATAGATAGATAAGACCACCATATATCCTTATTTGCAGACGATGTATTACTATATTTATCTGATCCACAGACCTCAATGTCAACCTCAGATACAATCTCCCAATATAGTTTTCACAGATACAGAATTAATTTCAATAAATCTATGGCAATGTGTTTAAACACCTCACCTAGAATTATGCTAAATTACCCATTTTAGGCAGTAGAATCCTTTAAATATAATTTTCACACCTATTTTCTGCCAGTGAGGAAGTTTGTGATCCACTGGCAGGTGGAGGCTGGCACACTGAGGTGGGTCAGTTTGGTGTGTAGATGTCCAGGGATGATTGTGTTGAAGGCGGAGCTGAAGTCCAAGAACAGAACTCTTGCATATGTACTTGGACGTTCGGGGTGCTGAAGGATATGGTGAAGTCCCATGTTCACTGTATCGTCCACAGACCTGTTGGCCCGATACGCAAACTGCAGGGGGTTGGTGATCTCCTTCAGGTGGGTGAGAACCAGCTTCTCGAAGGATTTCATGATCACAGAGGTCAGTGTGACAGGTCTGTAGTCATTCAGTCCTGAGATGGTTGGCTTTTTGGGGATGGGAATTATTGTGGAGCGCTTGAAGCACGCTGCTTTGACACACTGCTCCAGTGATTTATTGAAGATCTTGGTGAAGACAGGAGCAAGCTGGTCTGCACAGTTCCTCAAGCAGGAGGGTGACACTCCGTCTGGGCAGTGTCTTCACAGATCTTCAGGGCAGGCTGAATGGGTGGCTGAGAGTCAGAAGGGTGTGAATTGGTGTTGTATTGTTCAGTGGAGCTAGGCTTTTCAAACCTACAGTAGAAGGTGTTTTTTGTCTGGTGGGGGGTCGTTTGTAGCCTGAGAGGTTGTGTAGGCATTTCCAGACGACTGAAGGCTCGTTTGTGGACATCAGTCTGCTCAGCTTGGTTTGATTTGGCTAACTGGTCTGCATCCCCCATTTTACTTTTTAGGAGAATCAATGCTATTTACTTCCCTGCCCGACCTACCTGTTCCAGAACCTTCTGTGTTATTTGCCCTCTGTTTTTTAAGACAATCAACAATATGTTTGTAATAATAGAAATCTGTGAATTATATTATTCACACTTTTTAAACCCAAAGAAATGGGAGGGGCATCGTTACCTAATTTGCAACTGTTGGAGACCAAAAAGAATAATACATTTCTCACAGTTAGTCATGAAAGATGTATTTAGATCATTTAAAGAAATAAAAATTTGTTTTGATATACCGAATAAAGAGTTTTATCATTTTTTACAAAGCGAGCTTACAGACATAGAGGAGCTGTTATTGTCCCCTGACAATCTCAAAGGCAAGATCTTTTTTTTTTTATAGACTTTTGTCAAGTTTGGGCACTTCATCTTATAACGCATTGACACCTCTAAGGGAATGTGACTTCACCATATCTTTTAGTGAAGATGATTGGTGTCGGGTATGTAAACAGACATTTCCTAAATTCACCTCTGTAGCTCAACATGAGCAAAACTTTTATTTAACACCTGTGTATCTACATAAAATGTTTCACAACAGACCAATTTATGTTTTGTTGGCTCTGTCATGCATATGTTTTGGAACTGTGACAAAATTCTTAGCTATTGGACGGAAGTTCACTCTGTCTTCCAGAAGGTGGATCACAAACAGTCACCTTGTACCTTTTTATTGGACTTATACCCCTTGAATACTGACACAGATTTGTTCAATATATATAATGTAAATGTGTGGTTAACTTAATGGTGCATAAGTAAAGTAAACGGATACAGACAACTACCTTACCATGACTTGCATGCAGGTGATCCAAAATGTAGGCTATAAAAAGAGCAGCTAACAGCAAAGTCTGTAGGCTATGATTGACAATGGCATGGCCATTTGTAGGCAATCCAGTAGATGATGGAGCACGTATAGTGCAGACAGCATTTACGCTACCAGTTTCAAGGTCATTTCAGGACAGGACAGATCCACTGGGCTTTCCAGATGACTACTTATTTGAGCACTTTAGATTCAGAAGACACTCTCTGTAATCTCTGTAAATTATTGGGGCCATATATTGAAAATATATATATGTGTGTGTGTGTGTGTGTGTTAAGAATATTTTAGGCCCTCTGAGAGGCCGTAGAGGGCCATGACGATTTCCCACTGATTGTTGATTACAAAAGCCTGGCTTGAATTAGTGGGAACTTGTTGAATCTGGACTTTCTTAAGGGAACAGAACTAGACGGAAGGTAACTGTTTGGCTAACTCAAGCGAGGCTCACTCAAATAAGTGCCCCTTTTATAAGCTCGCTTCGTGGAATAGCCCCCTGGTCTCCTTTATATGTGTATTTGGAAATCTAAACATACTTATCCTATGATTTATTAATTTGTCTGTGTTGCTTGTAATCCCATATGAACCCCCCACCCCCCTGTTTTAATTTGTGAACTTTATGGAGTTTGGCCTGATATTTAATTATTTTATTCTATTCTAAACATGTAACCCTGTAAAATCTCTGAGCTCTGAGCTTGACTGTCTAATAAATGCTGAACTGAGTTCCACAGTTTAGAAGCAGAATAATCAGTCTCTCAATAGTTTCTGTATTTTACTGAAGGAGGTGTAGAAAGTCAGTAACTGCAGGTGTAATATCTCAAGTTGGAACATAAACAGAGAGACTGTGATGTGATGTAGCAGGTTCTAGATTATTTAGAGCTTTATAGATTAGTAGCAGAAGGTCTAATTTAAACGATGCAGGTAGTCAGTGCAGCTCTTTTAAAACAGGACTGATATGAGCTCTTTTCTTTGTTCCTATTAGGATCCAAGCTATTGCGTTCTGTATAAAATGTAGGGGATGGATTGTTTTTTTAGGAACTCCAGTAAGAGGAGCATTACTGTTCTGCATGTAACAAACACGTGAACGAGTTTCTCTGCATCACTCTTGTTCATTACTGTTCTGCATGTAACAAACACGTGAACGAGTTTCTCTGCATCACTCTTGAGATAGAAAAGGTTGAACTTTGGTGATATTTCTCAGATGATAAAAAGCTGACTGTGACTGTGTTTACATGCTGAATAAAATGGAGCTCTGAGTCTAAGATCACACACTAAGATCATTATGTACTTCAGGTTTGATATTAGTAGTTAAAGAACCGAGCATTTTTAGTACCAATAATCAGTGTTTCAGTTTTCTTTTAATTTAATTGTAAAACATTTTGTGATGTCCACTGAGAAATAACTGACACACAGCTTGTAAGTCTGTTTACAGAGTGTAAATTATCAGAAGGAATAGAAAGGTATAATTGTGTCACGGGCGAGCAGGGCTTGTAGAGCAGACATGGTGAGGCAGGGAAAACAGGGCAACCAGAGGGCGAACACAAATGCAAGCTTTAACAGAAAATAGGCTTTTAGTAACGAAAGTACATAAGCTGACTGAAATATAAACAAAACAAGAAATGGGGCATCCTTCTCTGATACTACATTTTAAATCAAATTGAGTTTTAATTGAATAAACAATTAGCTTTTTTATACATGGCTCTGTATGAATTACAAGGCTCTGCAGAACATTTCCTGTTCAGTGAGCTGCACCTCATTAATCTGGTAACATGTTTTTACGGCAATACATAAACTAAAGCACAGTCCCAGCTTATGTTACTGTTAAAACAATAAATGTCAGTTTGAATATTTCTTACTGCCACCACTACATACGTCCTGCATTACAGTCATACATCCTGCATTACAGTGATACGTCTTGCATTAGAGTGACACATCCTGCGTTAGAGTGATACATCCTGCATTAGAGTGATATATCCTGCATTACAGTGATACATCCTGCATTAGAGTGATATATCCTGCATTACAGTGATACGTCCTGCATTAGAGTGACACATCCTGCATTAGAGTGATACATCCTGCATTACAGTGATACGTCCTGCATTACAGTGATACGTCCTGCATTACAGTGATACATTCTGCATTACAGTGATACATTCTGCATTACAGTGATACATCCTGCATTACAGTGATACATCCTACATTACGGTGATAAATCCTACATTACAGTGATGCATCCTGCATTAGAGTGACACATCCTGCATTAGAGTGATACATCCTGCATTACAGTGATACGTCCTGCATTACAGTGATACATTCTGCATTACAGTGATACATTCTGCATTACAGTGATACATCCTGCATTACAGTGATACATCCTGCATTACGGTGATAAATCCTACATTACGGTGATAAATCCTGCATTACAGTGATACATCCTGCATTAGAGTGATATATCCTGCATTACAGTGATACATCCTGCATTAGAGTGATATGTCCTGCATTAGAGTGATACATCCTGCATTAGAGTGATATATCCTGCATTACAGTGATACATCCTGCATTAGAGTGATATATCCTGCATTACAGTGATACATCCTGCATTAGAGTGATATATCCTGCATTAGAGTGATATATCCTGCATTACAGTGATACATCCTGCATTAGAGTGATATATCCTGCATTACAGTGATACATCCTGCATTAGAGTGATATATCCTGCATTAGAGTGATATATCCTGCATTACAGTGATACATCCTGCATTAGAGTGATATGTCCTGCATTACAGTGATACATCCTGCATTAGAGTGATATATCCTGCATTACAGTGATATATCCTGCATTACAGTGATACATCCTGCATTAGAGTGATATATCCTACATTACAGTGATACATCCTGCATTAGAGTGATATATCCTACATTACAGTGATACATCCTGCATTAGAGTGATATATCCTGCATTACAGTGATACATCCTGCATTACAGTGATATATCCTGCATTAGAGTGATACATCCTGCATTAGAGTGATGTATCCTGCATTAGAGTGATATATCCTGCATTACAGTGATACATCCTGCATTAGTGTGACACATCCTGCATTAGAGTGATACATCCTGCATTAAAGTGATAAATCCTACATTACAGTGATATATCCTGCATTAGAGTGATACATCCTGCATTACAGTCATATATCCTGCATTAGAGTGTTACATCCTGCATTACAGTGACACATCCTGCATTAGAGTGATACAGCCTGCGTTACGGTGATACATCCTGCATTAGAGTGATATATCCTGCATTACGGTGATAAATCCTACATTACAGTGATACATCCTGCGTTAGAGTGATATATCCTGCATTAGAGTGATATATCCTGCATTAAAGTGATACAGCCTGCATTAGTGTGACACATCCTGCATTAGAGTGATATATCCTGCATTACGGTGATACATCCTGCATTAAAGTGATACATCCTGCATTAAAGTGATAAATCCTACATTACAGTGATACATCCTGCGTTAGAGTGATATATCCTGCATTACAGTGATATATCCTGCATTAGAGTGTTACATCCTGCATTACAGTGATATATCCTGCATTACAGTGATACATCCTGCATTACAGTGATATATCCTGCATTACAGTGATACATCCTGCATTACAGTGATACATCCTGCATTACAGTGATATATCCTGCATTACAGTGATACATCCTGCATTACAGTGATATATCCTGCATTACAGCGATACATCCTGCATTACAGTGATATATCCTGCATTACAGTGATACATCCTGCATTACAGTGATATATCCTGCATTACAGTGATACATCCTGCATTACAGTGATATATCCTGCATTACAGCGATACATCCTCCATTAGAGTAATATATCCTGCATTATAGTGATACATTCTACATTACAGCGATACATCCTGCATTACAGTGATACATCCTGCATTACAGTAACACATCCTGCATTACAGTGATACATCCTGCATTACAGTAACACATCCTGCATTACAGTAACACATCCTGCATTACAGTGACACATCCTCCATTAGAGTGATATGTCCTGCATTAGAGTGATATATCCTGCATTATAGTGATACATTCTACATTACAGTGAGGGTGAAACAATGATTTTATTTGAAATGTCTGATCAGAAAATGTTATTGTTTTGTATCCACTGTTCATGTTTAGGTGATATACAGAATTAAGACAGAGAGAATATGGAGTCATGTTTATGCTCATAGGAGAGATCTCCTGAGGTCTCTTTATTATCACACAGCTGTGCACATCACACTGATCTCACAGACGTGTCATGCGACGGATCCACCTTCTATAAAGCTTGTCACAGATATTCTTGAAATATGAAACTTTAAATTCATCAACAAGATATGGAGGGCCACCATTCAACACTCCATACAGCAGTCCATTCCAGACGAGGCTCCCACCAGAATCACCCTATGAATCCAACAAAAAGAAATAGTTTGTGGATCATCGTTGTGTGTATTGAACTACGAATGACTGACGTAAGTTTATGAGTAAACATACTGCAACTGTTGCAACATATTTCCGCCCGACACAAACACATTGACCATCGGCGTAGGGCGAATGCATTGGTCCTACACAGCTATTTGGTGCTCCATATTGACACGCCACAACAGTGGTGACTCCATAGCGAAGCTAAGTAGATTCAAATGGATCTGAGGATTGAAAAAGAGATGCTGCTAATTTAACTGTACAATCTTATACATTTGAAAAGCACGTTATTGAGTCTTACCCAACCACCACGTTGTTCCTTGTATTTGACCAATACTTGCATCCATCCACCCATAAAAATAAACTTCCTCACCAAGAGCTGGTGCAGTGCATCATCGGCCAGGTAGCTTAATGATGGGATACTTATAAGGTTGTTGAGGGTTTTTGCCAGTTTTAGAAGCATGAGATCATGATGTTCGCCATTGTCACAACAAAAGTGTTTTTCAGAGACCCTCCGTACATCTCTTTGTGAAAATTTGGGATGAGCGTTCAAAATTGCCTGTAAGACCCTTATGCCACAAGAGAGTACATATTAATTCACAGCACACCTGTACAATGTTGAACTATAGGTATTATTATGGTTTGTAACTATAATATATTTTTTATTTTTTGATGTCTATAGTGCTAGGCAAAAGTGAGAGAACCTTAATTTATTTTTTTGTTTGTCAGGAGATATTTGTGAAAAGATATAAGATATGAAAGAATCCACTTACTTAATGAAGGAGAAATAAAAGGGTCATTAAAAAAATGGGATTTTATATCATCTAGCAATTAAGACCAAATCTGGTAGAACAGGTCAATCAGAGTTCTCAGGGGCCTCTTTTCCACTGTCAAGCCAAATGGATGTCTGTACTGTGCCATTCCACACTGGACTAATGAGACTGGACTAATATCCCAGCAGGCACTTGCCCAAGCACCACAAAACCATTCTGCTTTTTAAAAATGAGTCTTTATCCCCTAAGTGGGTAATTTTAAACATTGGTTCACTGGGACTAACTCTGTACTTCACATTAGCTTAGTCTATCCTGCAAACACAGTTATATAATGGAACATATCTTCATATCTGCATGGAACTTCCTGGAATTTTGACAACTGGTAGTCATAATACCATAAACAACATTATTTAGTAGTAACTTTGTAGACAGCGCCACATTTTGAAAACGTTGTAGCAATGTAGGCAATGTTGTGACAGCTTTTTGTGTTCATTGGGTAGCAGGCTACTACTCAAAACACTACAGAACAGGTTTTATTTCAGAATTCTGTCACTCCAATACCAATCAGGCGGCTTTGCTCTGGTCAATAATTTGTTATCATCTATACTTGCAATAGCAGAGAAGTTAGTCACCCTGTATTGGGGTGTCTGAATCTTTTCAGCTAGGTTAAAAATAGGCATCAGCCACTCCAGTCACTGCAACTGAGGGGGCTCAGTGTGATAGTGACTATGTCCCTACTTGCTTCTAACAAAACCTTGAACTGTTTCTTTTTTACTCCAAAGGTCTTGAATGATTTTAAGGGGCACTGTCTCGGTGCAGCATCTCCTAGGTAATGATGATTCCAATTTACATAAAGCCTCTTCTGAACTTCCCCCAGGGCGGCACCTTACAGAGAATCATGCAGAATAACACTTAACATCAATGGATGATCAATAGACTGGTACATTATTGGGTGTAAACTACATTCTATGTAAAACTTTAGTTTAGGATTAATATTAAACTTTAGTTTAGAGTCAATATTAATATTAATATTAATATTAATATTAATGTAGGGGCAGTCGTGGCCTGAAGGATAGGGATCCGGTCTTGTGACCGGAAGGTCGCCGGTTCGATCCCCGGGATCCCTCAGGCTATGACTGAGGTGCCCTTGAGCAAGGCACCTAACCCCAACTGCTCCCCGGGCGCTGTGGATAGGGCTGCCCACCGCTCTGGGCACGTGTGCTCACTGCCCCCTAGTGTGTTCACTAGTGTGTGTAAATGTGGGTGTTTCACTGCACGGATGGGTTAAATGCGGAGGTCAAATTCCGCTGTGTGCAAATCACATGTGGCTAATTTGAGTATCTATGTATCTATCTATGTTTAAGAATTTAAATAAAAAACTACCATTGGCAATCAGTCGAGTGTTGTTTCATTAGCTAAAGTATGTTTACGTGTGTTGTGGGATAGTGGTGCGGTGTTAGTGCCTACTGTCACTGTGGAACATGTTCTTGACCTGTCCACTACCCCAGCTGTTTAGTAGCTCTGGCCAGTGGTCTCCATTGCTGTCATGTTTAATAAAGAGCTTTTGTCTCTTACTCTACGCTGACACCACATGCATTTTTTCATGTTTTGCTTTTGAAAAAAACATGATTCCACAATCAGAGCTCTGTGACCTGAAAGGCTTTTGAAGTGAGTTGGCTTTTTTTTTTACTAAACAGGCATGATATTAAATTTTTTAGTATCAGCTACTAAATCAGACATGCAGGATATCATTTCTGTGTATTTTGTCACCTGAGTCATACGTCACATGTATTACCTGTATTAACAATTTGCAGGTTAGCATGTAAGATTTATGATATGTCTGTCAATATTCAAAGGGAAGCCTCAATATGGTGCACATGTTAAATATGATTAAAATGTGTTGCATAAACCGAGCAAAACACTTTCATTATTAAAAATAGTAAGAATTCTTCTGTTAGTAGGTTTCCATTCTTGTTGCTGGAACAAACGGCCACTGAGCGAGGAACAGCAAGCTAAATATTCAATAGAACAACTTATTAAATCTTATTTTTAGTAGGACTAAGTCCAACGAGTAACAGTGGCAGCCCACTAGTAGAGGATTTTTTTCCACATTTAAATGTTTAATATAATAAACGAAATATTCACCTTTGGCAATATTGGCAATACATACACCATCTTAAGCCATAGTAGTCTTAATAGCCAGAGTTCTCTTTAAAACCTGTGAGCTGACCAGTGTTTTCATGGCATGGGAAGAGAAATGAAAAGATGCATCACTTGAGAAGAACATAAATAAAACATTCAGTGTTATTAAATATTAAGTAGAATAAAAACTCACCTGCCCACACCTGGAGAAAGATACCCTTAATCAGACTCTTCATTATGGTCTTTCTCATTCTGCAGTGAGCATAATGCTAAGAGCTTTAACCCCTAAATATTGCTCAACAATCAATCTGGTTCTCACACTGTATCTCAAACTATCACCACTTACTAACAGTCCACTGAAGATGCTTTGAATGTAGCGGAAGATAACGTCACAATGCCAGAGAGTTTCTTAGCTCACACTTAACCTTTTAACCTAAACCACTGAATAAAAATATAAATCAGCTAATTTTATTGAAATCTCACTAATCCCACAAAAAAATAAGGTTGAATGGAAAATGAAAAATAAAATTAAAAATTAAAAATATATAACAAACAAATTGTGTTTTGGGTAAAGCAGCAGCAAACAAAAAAGTTTCCTTAAGTAAATTTTATATGGAAACTGTTTTAAAATGCAACGTGTGTTTCCAGCAGCAAACTCTGTTAGAAGGGCAGGGGAGAAAAAATAAACAGGGCACCTGTCGAATGACATGTGGGCCACACCAGCATGCAAAAGCTACAATGCTTCATTCATTCTTTAGTTCATCATTTATGCTGCTTGTCCTTCTGGGTCACAGAGGGTGATGAAGCCTATCTCAGTGCTCACTGGACATAAATACACTGGACAGACCACCAGTCCATCACACACACACACAACTAGGGTCAATATAGCATCTATTACTCACTGACTTTGTGCTGTTGGAAGAAAACTGGAGCATCCAGTTAAGAACACACAGAGACACAAGGCACACAGAAAGGACACTGGTCACCTGGCTGGGGAATCAAATCCAGGCCCTTCTTGCTGTGAGGTAACAGTGCTAACCAAAATCATCAGGAGTTGCAGTTTGCACAACTTCAGGCTTTTTTAAATTGAGCAGTTATGTGATGAATGTAGAATTCTTTGTTTGGCTATGTTTATAAGTGAGTAACCCAATTGTGGTCAAATGTGATACCCATTTCAGCTGTCGCAGTAGATCAGAGAGCCTTGTTTTATAGAATTTTGCTGTACCCCTAGACTGTCACAGTGCCCACTAGAGGGCATCTCATTTTCTTTAGCGAGATCATTTTCTCTCTATTGAAAGAGTACTTCATCATGTATTCTCTATTCCTACAGGTGACATGGTGCTATATAGGTGTCCTCACAATAAGATAAACATAACGCTTCCAGCAGCTGGTACCCTTCTGATGAAAAATCTCGTGAAGTGCCCTGTTAGTGCCAAGTGAGAAATCATGATAGAGAGCCCTTGTGATAAAGAGAAATACCCCCAGTAAAGAAAATGGGATGGAGTGACCTACAGTCTTCCCTACAATGTGCCCTGTACACCCAACAAAATGATTGTTAATTAAATGTATGTAATTTTTAAACTTTAGTGTTGAATGAAATGTAATGACTAATATTTACTTATTAGTTCTGAACAGTATGAGATTAGATTCTTAGATTTCATAGAATTTACTTCAATGTAACTTCAGTGTAACTGTAACTCAATTTAATTGTGCAGATTGTCATAAACACTACATTTAAAGTACAACCAACTCAGTTTTGATTCATTTCAAGTTACATTTAGTAGTTTTTAAAAGCAATATCAGCTTCATTGTATTTGAGTGTAATTTAACCCAATTTAATCACGTTCATTCTACTTAATTAGTTTATGTAGACTGTAATAAACAAATTGTTTTCAAATAAAACTACACATGATAATTAATAATTCTTTTGTTGGTGTTGCTCAGTTTTATTTCTAAATGATATTGCTTAACAAATGCATGTTAAGTCAGTGAAACTGAATCTGTTGGTCGTTTCAATGAAAGTTAGTGAGTTGTCAGGTTTACCTAATAAGTGTCTGTTTGGTCAGAGCAAACTTAAAACTCAACATCTTTCCCATTAAAATAAAAAAATTCACAAGATTAAACTCCACCTACAACTAATTAAAATAATATACCCCCAAAGGCCACTTTATTATTTATTATTTATTTTTGTATCTACTCATTATTCATTTTTTCAGCTACACTTATCACATAGGAAATTTTTTAACACTGTGTCCACTCACTGTCCACATTGTTAGAAACTCCTACCTTGTTGGTTCACTTTGGTGATCCTTTAGTCCTTCATCAGTTTTCTCAGGATCTTGCCCACAAGACGCTGGTGCTTGGATATTTTTGGTCAAGGGACTATTTTTAGCCCACCACTGTAGTGCTGAGAATGATCCTCCTCCCTAATACAGGTGCATCTTAATGAACTAGAATATCAAAAAGTACATTTATTTCAGTAATTCAGTTCAAAAAGTGAAACGAACGGTGATCTATTTCAAGCGTTTATTTCTTTTAATGTTGGTGATCCTGGCTTACAGCCAATGAAAACCCAAAAGTCATTATCTCAGAAAATTAGAATATAAGACCAATTTAAAAAAAGATTTTTAATACAGAAATGTTGGCCTACTGAAA
The DNA here is from genome assembly GCA_021613375.1 of Megaleporinus macrocephalus. Taxonomy (NCBI): domain Eukaryota; kingdom Metazoa; phylum Chordata; class Actinopteri; order Characiformes; family Anostomidae; genus Megaleporinus; species Megaleporinus macrocephalus. Next base: position 35,280,981 of record CM038704.1, on the reverse strand, counting down.
AGTACGTACAGTATATGCACTCAATACTTGGTTGGGGTTCTTTTTGCAGGAATTACTGCATCAATGCGGCATGGCATGAAAGCCCAGGTTGCTTTGATAGCGGCCCTCAGCTCGCCTGCATTGTTGGGTATGGTGTCTCTAATCTTCCTCTTGACAATATCCCATAGAGTATGCTGGCCAATCAAGCACAGTGATACTGTGGTGATTAAACCAGGCATTAGTACTTTTGGCAGTGTGGACAAGTGCCAAGTCCTGCTGGAAAATGAAATCCACTTCTCCATAAAGCTTGTCAGCAGAGGGAAGCATGAAGTGCTCTAAAATGTCCAGGTAGACAGCTGCGGTGACTGGCCTTGATGTAACACGCTGGACCAACACCAGCAGATGACATGGCACCCCAAACCATTAACCACTCATTGTGGACACTTCACACTAGACCTCAAGCAGCTTGGATTGTAAGCCCCTCCACTCTTTCTTCAGACTCTGGAACCTTGATTTCCAAATGAAATGCAAAATTTGGCTGCGGTTATCCCTGTTGCTTGTGCACCTTTTTCTACCACTTAATATGCTTGGATACAGCACTCTGTGAACAGCCAGCTTTAGCAATAACCTTTTGTGGCATACCCTCCTTGTGGTGGTCTTCTGGATATCTGTCAATCAGCAGTGTTCCCCTTTTTGTTGTTTTGTTGTGTTGATATCCTGTAATAGGTAACAAAGTCTACAGAGAAACAGATGGACCACAGTCTGCAATTTTAAGACTACCCAGAGCTCACTGGGCACACCCTGGACAGGTCACCAGTCCATCACAGTGCAGACACAATTTAGAATCTAAACCTGCCTTAATAAATTTATTATGAAATCAACTGGCCGCAGGAAAAACGGCATTTCTATAATTCACACTCTCTCACACACACATACAAAATCTCCCCCTTTCTGACACACACACACACACACACACACACACACAGCATGATACAAAAGCATGAATGTTTATACTTCAGGGACTTACAAAAAAAAAAACTGATTACACAGAAATTTCAATTAACTTGTTAAGATGTAAACAAGAGTCATTCACAGTGGTTTGATGCAAAACACTTCATTCTAGAGAAATTTATTTAGTCAGAATTATTTATAGTGATGGTGAATGAAACCACATATCCAACACTAAAAGCTTCCACATAGAAATGTATTACAACAAATGGTTATGAATACACTGCTTCATATCTAAAACAGTTTTATGACAGTTTAGAAAATCTATTTAACATCTATTCATCCATTTCTATATTTGTGTTGTAGACATGGTGATCCCTGGTTTGCATCACCACCACTGTAAAGAACATCTGAACCATTTCACATCAAACTACTGTCAACTCAAGACTAAAATCTGATAAAAAAAAAAGGGAAGCATTTATAATTTCCATCAAAATAATATTTATCAAATTATTTCTAGCAACAAGTGGAAGTAACAATATTTTTTTATTGAACGTTGGACACAAATATGACACAAGTTGGAATATTACAACGATCAATCAACACAAACATTTCTAAATCAGCTGTAATGAAATCACATAGACCGGTTAAGGCCTTATTAGCCACTTTGTGGTGTAGTATCGTCCTACAGACTAACTCTGAATGAGAGATAAAGAGAGATAAAGTCCCACAGCAGAATTATGAACATGGAATGAACAGAAGCATGAATAGAAGCATAACTGTACGTTAACTGGTTATACAAGAGTGAAGGGTGAAGTAGCATAACCAGCTGATGAACAGATGGAAGCTGGTTTTAAAAGAGTGTGTGCTACCTTCATGCTCCTTGTATTAGTAGTGCCATCATGTGACAAGGGGGTGAGGTGGGGGGTTGTACACTGCTTGACTAGAGCTAGGAGCTTAGTTTATGGCCCAGTAGTACCAAATGTTCTTTGTAGTCTAGGGTCCATAAGAGTCCATCCAGCTCTGAAAATGGACGCCTTTCTCCCTGTTGGTGGAAGTGAACTCCAACATTCTCTACTAGCTCAGAGCAGTTAGCATGTAGCAGGTTGGCGACTTCATCTTCCCCACATGGGCAGAACAGTTATACAGTTTATGTTTGCAACCTTCTGGAGACAGCACATGCAGTTCTTGCTTTCCCAATTTGTAAAAAAATGGTAAAAAGAGAGAGTGAGAGAGAAAAAAATAAATCCTTCATACTTTGGGACCTCCATCTCTCTTTTGAGCCATAATACGGTTGTAGACGTAAAACTTGACACTCTGCCAGTCTCTGTTTTTCAGAGCCAGAGGTTCGGCTCTAATGCAGTTTTCGCAGGGCGTCTTGCCTGGGACGCGGCAGGAAGTGATGAAATCCTTCATGTGTCTTTCCACTGCCTGGATTTCACTCATACTCCAGGTTTTCCTCTTTTTCTGCTCTTTTCTTTTCTGACCGGGAGGAGAGACTGGAAATGCACCTGTATTCAAAATAAGACACAAGAACACTCACCTATTACTGCAAGGCATAGAAAACCTTCAAAACTTGCATTTATGAGCCACAAAACTGAAACTATGACACAGATAAAGACTTCTTTGTTGCAGGTGTAAAAATCCACCACTTCACCTGAAACATCAGTTTCTTAACATTAAAAGTTGTTGTCGTTGCTACAATGGCAGCAATGATAATTCAACATTTATAACTGTTAAAATGTAAAAAAATAAAACATCTGAGGTACAAATGCATGAATACGAAAGCAGAAGGGTGTCTACAAATTTGCCGATAAAGGTTAATCACTTGCGAAAAGGCCTTTGTAAACCTGAATAATCAAAACTGGACTGTATTGTATCCACAAAAAAGAGCCATAAATCACCAGCAAGTTAACTGTAAACAGATTGATTAACGTAATAACATTTATAAGTGTGGAATCAGTTACCTTTTTTTATTGTTGTAGTTTTGCTTATAAAAGCTGTATTAAATGTTTGGACCAGTGAATATAAAGAAAGTGTAAAAAATGCTAAAAAAAAGAAGCCAACAAATCACAATATATCATCACTTAATAACTTTTTGTTTTTTTGTCCCAAAATACATGAAATATTGAACAAAACATGGCATGTAGTTTACAATATTTACTGGTGTATAAAGTAAAAACAAAAAGTAATATGACAATTCAAACTTTTATATATTACTGCTACACATGCTGTTTTTAGTATTACAAACGTAACTGACTCACTTGAACCTGTGACATTGCACAGTACAGTGTCCTCTACGGCACTTTCATTTACACTCTGCGTACCTCCGGGTGCTGAGCATTCCCAGTTTTTCCTCCCTCTGTCATTGCAGAGTTCAAGCTCCTCTACAGAAGACAGAAAACAGCGGCAAGTTTAATTTCTGTCAAACAAGACTAGGTTTATTTTGGGAAACTTCCACCACATCTTTAAAATTTTAGGTAAATTCAGTGTTTGAGGTGTAAACAGTGAGATTCGGAGTGGTTTGGTGTGAAATGTTTTAAATATTCTTTACTGTGGTGGTGATGGGAACCACGTCTACAACACAGACAACATAGACATTTTATTATCAGGACCACCAGAGAACCTACTGGTGTCTTCTAAATTCTGACACATTAATGCTGTTTAAAAAAAGTGGAAAATCTCAAAATAATGTTTTCTATCGTAACACCTCCCAGACATTAGACGTATTTATAACCATTTCATCTAATAACTTCTGTGAGGGAGATTTTACAAGTGGATGTGTGGTTACATTAACCACCACAGAGAACAATTCTGACTTTCTTCAACTAAGCATTTCACACCAAATCACTTGTAATGACATTTTTAGTGTATATATATATATATATATATATATATATATATATATATATATATATATATATATATATATATATATATATATATATATATATATTTTTTATTTTTTATTTTTTTTTTATTTATTTATTTATTTTTTTTTGATTTGGGAATTGGTGGAAATCCCCTTTTAAAAGCCTTTTCTTGAATGTGATGATCATGTAATTATTTTAAGGCAAAAAGAAAAAAATATCATTATTCACAAGTGTCACTTAAGTCCCACATGAACAACATGCACTAAACAGGTTACAAACACCATAACAAATAATAAAGAAATAACAAAAACAGCATGCAGGAATTAAAAGGTGTACTTCAGCAAAAATAGAAACTTTACACAAATTTCTTATTGTGTTAGAAACCTCACATTTTGAGGCACATGGCTAAGGCGTGCATTTAATACCATACTAATCGGCAGTACATACGCTGCCATTATTACTAGTTGCATTAGCCTTGTATCTCCAGCAACTTTAAGACCCTAAATGCGTCTTGGTTGGTCGAATACATTAAGGGCCTTGCTTCTTTTCTCTCAAAATTAATCGATTCCTTTAAATACACTGTGTGTAACCGCTGTAAGCATAAATCTGTCCCTAGATGGCAGCAAAGTTTGACTGCATCCAGAATTTAATAAAATGGCTTTAAGACTTCTCACTTTAATAATTGCCCGATCACGCTTATGCTGACATAAGCTGATAACTGATTATGAGCTACTTTCAGTTAACATCATACTTCAAAACACTCACACTGCATGCCAATCACACATTACAGCAATATAGAATAAAAAATAATAATAATGGAGCACCACCATTCGAAGTGGATTCATTAGTGCTGTATTTAAAACATAGAAGTGCATGATTCAGGATGCAGCCTCAGTCATGTTGGTTTAAATTTCACAGAGCACAAAACTATGAGGTGCATCGTTTTACTAGGCAGTGAGCACACAGCTGTCATAGTGAAGTGTCCACATTATGACGTGCTTTAAGACTCTAGGCTAATCAAAAACCAATAAAGCTTTCTGATGTTGGTACAACAGTTACATTCTTGGTCCTGTACTGGTGTAGCTGAGTAGTGCATGAGTGTGAAATTTGAATGAAAAGGTGGTGAAAACATCTGTCACGGCAACCGCAGTTATTTTCGGAAATTTAATCCATTGTCCAATATCTTACATCGTATCCAAGTCCAGAAAACAACACCTAATACAAGAAATGAAAAATAGGAGAGCACTGTCTGTGGTACAAGCACTTATTTCCAGTCACTGAGGACTACACAGACAAGACAACAACAACAATTAACTGTTGAGCTAAAAATGATTAGCCCTAGTAAATGCCTTGAAGAATGCTGTTAACCACAGTTTTCATTTGTAACTGCAATAAATTCAGTGGGTTTATCATGGCCACTCCATTGTAAAGGTCCTGGCTACGATCCTGAGAGAAAACTTTGAAAAAGCCTCAAATGTGGGTCGACACATACTCGACACTGAGAATAAGAGACATGAGTGACAGAAAGATGAAGAGTAAGAAGGATACAGACAAAGAGAGATATACCATTAGGTTGAACACTGATGTCAGAGAAGTTCTTGCCCATAAATTCCATCATTCTCCCTTGTTCCATTGCTGTAAGAACTTTGTAGACTTTTGCCAGCTGCAGGGTCCTTTCAGGCAAAGGGTAATACTCCTCATGCACGATAAGCTCATGCCCCAGAAAGTTTGCCAGCTGGTTGATCTCTGGATCCCCCAAGTTCAAAACTGTGGACAGTGTCGCAATTCGCTTCCTCAGCTTCCCACAAGTGAGGGCGTAAGCATCCTTTGCGCCACAGGCTGAAGCAGCCACACGGACGCAATCTGAGCTTCGGTAGTGCGTGTTAGACGACGGACGGGCAAACACATAAGGATTCTCTTTGAGGACTCCGCAAACCTCTCGCTTCTCTGCAAGCAGCTGCAAAGCACGAAGCATTTTAAGGGTGAGCAGGATGGGCACCGGACGGGCACCTTCAGGCCTGATCACTATTTTGTAGAAGTGTCGACATAGCTGTTTCTCGACCTCTGTGAGGGCCCAGTCTATGTCAGTAGGGGGATCAGCAGAGTCCCTGGACAAAAATGTGGTCAGGGTCATGCTGGACACTTCCCCTTCTCTGCTGCGGTTGAACAAAACAACTTGTGTCAGACACACCTTTGCCAGATCAGACCAGTATTTCGTAGAAGGGTCCGCAGACAACTGAGCCATCCGTTCGTCCTGTGTCTTGTTCAGAAAGGCATGAAGTTTCTGGACGTCTTCCGTAAAAGCCAACAACATGGGCGTCTTGAACTTGACATCCTCTGTGTTTTTTGCCACAGACGTCCAAAGCAAATCATTCCATCTATCTTCATGAATTTTCTGGAAGTCCCGCAGCTTCTGCGCTAAGCCACTGTCTTTTGGGGTTACGACTTTGGCCCTCACAAGTCGACTAAGTTGGACAAGCCAGATTGAAAGTTTCTTGGCCAGTGAGGGGATTTTGTAAGTGTTCGTTTCACTGTTGTATTCACATGCCTGTCTCACGGCTTCTACCACTTGCATGCAGTTGTATGGGTCAAGAAAATCCTCTAGCTTCTTTAGTGATGCAACTTTCCTACCGGTGACCAGCAGTTTACCCAGCTCTCGTAACTTTTGCCGGATGATGCAGCCCTGGTTTTGCTGGGGTGCACCACTTTTATTGAGCCAATATTCCCCCATTTGAAGGATGCAACTGTCATTTTTGACAGCATCTGTGACTTCATCTGGAACCATGAAGCTTAATATAGTCCATAATGCTGGGCTTACATTGGCAGGCACAGGCTGTGAGGCTGCAATGATGGACAACGTGCGATTTTTTCCGGGCTTTGGGACATATGTTTTATTAGGGCTTAGTTTGCAGACCTTCATGTGCCTCCATAGAACCCTTTTGTTGAACAGTCCTTGGCAATGTGCACAATGCATGAAGTCACTGGCCTTGACCACACCTCGTGGCCGTTTGCAAGGAACCAGGTCACCTTTGCCTGACTTCAGAACGGCTATGTTGTGTTTGTAGTTCCCCCGAAGACGAAGTTCATCTAACTGTAGCCTCCTTTCCTTTGAACCCTTCGGAAAGCCGCGGGCTTTTGCAACCTCCTCTTCTTTGGCATGCACATCTTCCAGATGTCTAGCCATCTTGCTAAACGGTTTCGAACAAAAAAGGCAATAATGTTTCTTGTTATAAACTCTCTTTCCATCCACTTTTCCTCTACTTCTGTTGACTGCCACTGTTCCTCTGCTTTTGACACTGCTGGTGCGTCCACTGGCCTTTCGTTTTTTAGAACTGGAGCTGGGTTTGGGGGACTTGCAACCCTCTGAGCCGCTATCACGACTGTCATCTTTGGAGTTTGAAGGAAGTTCCTTTCCACTGTCTGAAGCAGAATCCAAGAGCTCGTTTGAATCTTCAGAAAACAACTCCTCCAGCTAAAAATCAGAATTGATGACATGTTATTTAAATACTTATATTACACACTTGTGTATTACTAAGTCCTCTTTACAAAAAGATCTGCACTAGTTTAGAAACAATCACCAACCATAGTACCATAGTACTGTGCAAAAGTTAGAGACCACACCTATTTTATTTCCAGTCGAAACAGCCATTACAGTATAATTTTTTTTAGCATGGGCGGAGGTGAAAACATATTTAAGAGAAAAATACGTGAGACTCTTTTAATTATTACTTTTGATTATTAATAACTAATTATTATACTAGAAGTTTGACTGTTTAGTGTGTCACTCCTTATATTCATTACAGTTTTTATTATTTTCATGAGACACACTTTCAACTCCTCAAAGAGACACACCTCCAAAGTTTAGTCTTGGAAGCTGATTAAGAATAGTCTGCATCTCAGCACCCAAGTAACTCCTAACACAGTGATGTTGAGGTCTGTGGAGTTGCCAGTCCACCGTTCTGAGACCACCAGCAGGTTCTTTGTTTGATTTGTCAATCTCCTTTTCTCAGTGAGGTAATTCTTGAACAGCTACACTTTCTTTCACACCCACAGCATTAGTGCACTGTTCTGTTTTTTTCCATTAGATGTATTATTTCCATACACAAGTTATCTAACACAATCTCATTACAAATATCTCCTAAAACTTTAATTTACCATGTAAACATCTCCTGTCCTCTAACTTTTGTGTAATGCCGGATTTGACTGGCAATAAAATAATGGACAGCCTCCAATTTGCACAGTACTGTATACCATGGGAAACTTTTTTATAGACTGGGTAGTTCTACAGGCTTGGTTTTACTATTTTAATTGATTGTTGATTGTTGACTAAAGATATACCTCATTATATACCTCATTATAGATAATCTATATATAGATATACTGAATAATGTCAGGGGTGTCCAGTCGTTGTGGCTGCAGGTTTTTATTCCTACCAAGCAGAACCCCCCCTAATTGCACTTGTTTATTAAATTGTTTGGGACCAGTAGATCATCATGTACTCTCATGCTTTGTTGGAATGAAAACCGGCAGCTACACAAGCCCTTTGTGTATAAGATTGGACAACCATCTGTTGTAGATGAAGAACTTACTATGCTTCTAGTCTTCTTCAGTCTTGATGTACATACGTCCTCATCACTGTCTTCAGAGGAATAAATGTTTAATCCTGAATAGGGATTCTGAGTGTTTCTTGCATTCTATAAAAACAAATAATTCAATGCATTTTACAAAACAATTTGAAGACTGTGAAAAAAACAACACGGCTCCAAATAAAACATGATATTTTAAGAAAACTTAGTGGCCAATCTTGCTGTTGGTGATCTACCCAGCAGGCTGGAGCCAAACCAACAAAGCATAGAGTTTTAAAATTTTTGTGGGCCATATAGGAACATGGAAAGATCTTAGTATGTATCAGAAGGGTCAAATTATTGTCCTGCATCAAGCAAAAAGAAAAAGATATTTAAAAAAATAAATAAATAATGAGAAGCTGAAATGGCTGGGATTGGGTCTTACACATTATTTATACCTAGAAGAAGAGTAATAATCACACAAGACTTTACAGAAGAAATGGGGTCAAAAAATATCTTGAATGTGAGTGATCGGACTAACAAACATTTAAAGAAGATTGACAATGAAAGCAAAAGCATGTCCACACAACCAGAATTGGGACTAAAAAGCTGTGTGGACATAGGAAGCCCACTAGTTAGTGAGATTTAGGCTTCAGTTTGCTAGGGAGCATAAAGACTAGACTCTGGAGCAATGGTAAGAAAAAAAAGGTTCTTGTGGTCTGATGACTCCAGACAAACACTAAGTGATGATTGTGCCCACTGTACAAGCCTCAGAGGCACTGTTATGATCTGGCGGGGGGTTAGTCCTTCACACATTAACTATTAACTGAAGACTATCGTTTTTATAATTGATAATCCCAATCGCTACAACTTATTATAGTTTTATAATGTATTACAACGTTGATATGTTGCAGGTTTAAAGTAGGGAAATTTATCCTAATTATATGGAGCTTGTGAAAGTTTGCCAAAGGGTTAATAAATGCTGTGACACTGCATTATGTAGCTGAAGCAATGCCACAGTGATTGTGCATCGTAATCAAAGCCAACGGTGGCCCAACAAAATATTAGCAGGTGCAAGGCAGTGTAGTATTAAGCACAGCACCTAAAAAGAGCTAATTAACAGAAATGAACAAAATTACTACAAATAATGGGAAACTCCACATATATTTACATTAGGACTGCTTTAAGAGCATTATCCTATTATATCAAATATATGTTCCCAGAATTTCTTGCTCCTTAAAACTGTCTGATTTAAATACACTGAATGTATGGAATTTAAAAATGTAAAAAAAGAAATTTATTTTGAGCCTTTTAAATCAGGCTATAAAAGCAAAAGTAATAAAAACTGGTTTATTGCTAACAAACACCCAAAGACCCAATGTACGCCCAGACATACAGCAAATCAACAAATCAAAAATATAAATAAATAAAGATTTTCACTTAATGTAATGCACTGTAAAGTTATCATGTTCTTGAAAAGCCCATATAAAGTAAGAGATTTTTCTCCTTTTTAATAAAACATGTTGACACATTTAGTAAGCAAAAATGTCCCCCAGTCCTATAGTCCCTATATGGAAAGTAAGCGGACTAATAGGCTTGTTTTGAATTAAGTGCTTTTGTGAGGTCATGAAAACCAGGACATACAGTACTGTGCAAAAGTTTTAGGCACCTGAGAACATTAGATTTAAAAAGCTATTTACCTGGTCAGTGAGCATTTACTTGTTCAGGAAAACAAATATTAGAACAGATACAAAAACAATACTACAGTAACTAGTGATTTTATATGTCCATTTCCAAACCTCTCCTTGTGGAAGCCCAGTAATATTTGTGGTTTTAATTTAACACTTGTTTTGGATACTCAAAACTTAATAAAGCCAAATATAAATCAAGGATTTCCAAGCTAAATGGTTTTAAACAATGCTGTGCCCAAGACTTTTATACAGTAATTTAAATGCAGCTATTTAGCCTTCAGCAGTTCTGCCCTACCAACGTATACTGAAGTTAAAAGGACTGATTCCGTCTCCGCTGTGATTTTTGAAAACAAATGTAATACACAGCAGCCAATCAGAACATGGCTTATTTACACATATACATTTAAAATTCACAGTAACCTAAAAGCTTGTTAACTTTAAAGGGATAAAGAGAGGTTGGAAAATGGTTATATACAAAAGAATTAGGTAAATTATTAGGGATGCACCGAAATTTAGGCCACTGAATTTTAAAAACAAACAAAGCAAAAAACTGAAAGATATTAAATGGCCAGCCAATGAAGTATTAAACCTGAAAACTTTACAAATAACTGTATTTGTAATAATGTGACAATATCAACCAACTATAATCATCTCACTGAAGAACATCTGACACAAGGTTTAGCCTCTCTGTTCATTAGGAGCATCACAGTGTCCAGAAACATCTCCACTACAGGTTTGATGGCATCTGATTATTAGTTGATAATGATATTGGATGCGTCAATGCTGACGCTGGTATCAGGCTGGTTCATTTACTCAAAAATTCACAGACACCAACACTCGATAACCATGTGGTGTAAGCCGAATGCCACGTCAATGAACAAACGACTGAACCTGGCAGGAAAGGAGGTTGACAGCTTACACATCTGATGCTATGGCAAAGGCGACTTTAAACATTCCACCCTTAAATATTTCTGTCCGGAATACACTCTGTGGTTTTAGCTCCTTTTAAAACTCAATCCCAACCACTTCTCCAATACAGGTGGACACAACAGCTTCCCCAGCATGGCAAAAAAAGTCACATCTGATTTCTCCTAAAGCATGTGGAAAAATGACAATCTACAGCTGATCTGACGTAAAACAAAGCCTGCTTTGCTCCACTGCAGCCGTAGTTGTGAGCATAGCTAGTTAATGCACAATGTGTAAATCCAAAGGATTTTAATGATTTAAGTGTTAAGACACATTATAGTTTTGTAGTGTATTACAACATTGTTGCAAGTTTTAAGTAGGGGAATTTATCCTAATTATATGGAGCTTGTGAACTGCTTTTTGATGAATTTGACTAATCAGATGTAACCAAATATCACAGCCACTAATAACTGTCAATCACTTAACCCTACAACTCTGGACGGTAATAAATACTGTGACATCGCATTAGTTTGCTGAAACTATGCCACAGGGAATGTGCACCGTAAAAATATTAGCATGAGATTTTAATAATTTCAGTGTTAAGCCAAATTACACTCACTAAACACCAAAAACTACTTAATTCAAAGTTTAGCAGCAATGAGGAGTAAAAAAAACCCCTCAAACAACAGTGTCAATGATCAATTACAAATAATACTTAAGTACTTTTCCTCATCATTTACATTAATTACATGAATTCAAACAGGGAACTGTTACAAAGGGTAAATTTTTCTGATGTCATTTAAGTGTTTCCTGAATTTCAGTATTTGATTTTCATTGCAGTGCATCGCTAATAAATATGCATGAGGTATGCTTTAGTTACTTGAATGGCAGTTTTCCAAATCACTAATGATTGTTGAAACATATGAAAAGTGCTAAGATGAACGTTTACCTGCTGATTAGGTGACTGCGAACTAGCAGGTTCACAAGGTGGCTTTGCCTGGCACGATGGAAAGCTGTCCACTGCGCTTGATTCAGCAGGTGTGCTGTTCTCCATAACCTGCAAATGTATTTCTTATTAATTAGCTGAAATTGGGTTTACAACTTAAAAACAAATCCTTTAAAAGCAGCGATTGTGTTTACGTCACAGGCCTTCTGGTGGGCAAATGCTGTATAAACAAACAGTCTCCACATGAGTCCAATGTATGATTAATTTTTTTCTTTCAACAAAAAAATAAAAAAATATTCAAACTTGTCTATTGAGTTTCCTTCCAAGAATTCTGTTAAAGTGCAGCCAGAGCATTTCAAACACTTTCAATTTAGTTTTTCTATTATGGCGCCAGTGGCCAACAGATGGACAGTGTACTTTTTCCACTTTTACTGTGATTTTTGTTCAATGACCATCTTTCCTGGTTACAAACAGTTTGAAAGTCTTTTAGACTTTACCCTAATTATAGAAACAGGCCATGTTGGGATGTTTGTATAATAATACACTAGACTTGCAGACAGTAATATCTCTAATCATTAACCGCACATGGAATCTTTGTATACTTTGTTACCCTGTTCAAAGGTCAGGACCCCCACAGGACCTCCAGAGAGCAGGTATTATTTAAGTGATGGATCATTCTCATCACTGCAGTGACACTGACGTGGTGGTGGTGGTGTGTTGTGCTGGTGTGAATGAATCAGACACAGCAGTGCTGCTGGAGTGTTTAAACACAGTGAGTGTCCACTCACTGTCCACTCTATTACACCTTCCTACCATGTTGGTCCACCTTGTAGATGTAAAGCCTGCACAGTTTGTGTTGGTCATCCTCTAGTTCACCAGTGGATGCAGCAGGCTGCATGCAGGACATTGTTGCTGGTTGGTGGACTATTCTCAGTCCAGCAGTGTGTCTGATTTACTCGTACCAGCACAACACACACTAACACATTACTACCACGTCAGTGTCATTGCAGTGCTGAGAATGATCCACCTTCCTAATAACACCTGCTCTTTGGTGGTCTTGACTATTGAAGAACAGGGTAACAAAGCAGACAAAGTAACAGATTCCATGCACAGTTAATATTTACAGTTTAGATAGTTTATAGTATCTATTTTTCTAGTAAGCAAAACTTTTATTGGCAACAAAGCCATACAAGGCATACACTTTTAACTCAAAAAAACCTAGAGGAGACTTACAGTACCTGCTGTTTGGGGGACTTTGAGGTGGCAGCACTGTAATCCAATGGAGGTGGAGGCTTCCACTGGGCTGCTGGATACGAATTTTGGGAATTAACCTCGACAGGTGATGGGTACTCCATTACCTGAAAATATGTTTCATAAAACTTATCTTTATTTATTTTCTTATTAATTACTTATTCCTATAAGTATCTGTTTCTATGAGTTTAATATCTATTTTAGAACAATTTGTAAGTGAGGTGAGCTAATAAACAGAAGGTTGCAAGGTCAAATAGGGTTGGGTAATGAAATCTGGTTTGGAACCCAGCCTGGTCCCCATTAAAGAAAATTAACACTTTAATTCTGATGTTGGGTTCTTACAAGCACATTTTCATTCATACAATTATACATGCAATTCAAAAACCATGTCTGTTAAGGGCACAGCCTGCCAGAAACTGTGCCTGGATATGTTGTGTTTTTACAGCATTAGCATTAACCGATTGCAGAAAGCACAGAGGTAGTCCTCTCTGGTAGAAGAGCTCTGCCCTTCCTCAAATCATAGCTAATTAAATCTAATTAAATCACATACATAGTCATACAACTACATTACAACTAGCAGCAGAATGCTTTGAAAACTGCTGGCTCATGTTAAATAATAAGATAATATAAAGCCAGAATATCTAAAATATCGAAATAAAATAAAGATAAGATCAAGATTAAATAAACATACAATCAGATAAAAAATATGTTTTGAGATAATAATATACTAAAGTAAATACAGAAACTTAACAGAAGTGTTCGGCGTGGGCATAAACACAGTTGAGTAAAGTATTTAATGCTGTGCAATTGAGCAGAATTCCAATGTATATGTGGGGAAGTGGTCCTAGTTGCTGCCTAGGTTTCAGGCCCAACAGTCCTGCAGGAAAAAGCTCCTTCTCACTGCTCCTCACAGTTTCTGTTACTCCTGTCTGTTCATTACATTTACATTTACGGCATTTAGCAGACGCTCTTATCCAGAGCGACTTACAAAAGTGCTTAGTGTTCGGTTAGAGTATGAATCTCTATCTAGTACAAACAGGATTAAGTCCAAACTACTCTTATACTCAAACACTGGTATAAACACAGGGCCAGTGCTGATACCTAGAAAAAAAAAAAAAAGACAATGCAATACCTAGCAAGACTGGAACACCTACAGAGAAGAGAACAAATACAAGACTACATACAGTACAAGTGCAATACTTAGCCAGTGCTCCTAGAAGATAAAGTGCAATTACAATTAGTGTTTATAAGTGCTTTACAAAGAGATAGGTCTTCAGTCTGTGTTTGAAGACCGTGAGAGAGTTCGCTGTTCGGACAGCCAGTGGAAGTTCGTTCCACCATTTGGGTGCCAGGACAGAGAAGCGTTTTGTTGCGTGTCTTCCATGAATCTTGAGTGATGGCGGGTCAAGCCGAGCCGTACTTGAAGCTCGAAGGAGGGTTCATAGGCCCTTCTGACTAGTTCAACAAGTGAGTCTCCTCTGGCTACCATTCTTTTGGAACCAGGATCCCAGGCAAATCTACTCTTTAGTATATTTAAGATTAATGATATTCATACACTAAAAGTGTCCAGCAACAAGCAGACCTCTGGCATCTTTACACTCATCCTCTCTGTGATGCCCTTCAGGGAGCAAAAGTGCTGCCCTGACCTCAAAAGAAAGAAGAATCCATTTTTAGGGTGGCTGGGGTTGTTCACAACCCTCCTGGCGTGGCTCTACATTACTACATTTGATCTTAGCCAAAAGGTTGAGAAGTAATCAGGCATCGAGTCTTCATAATTTAGGTATGCAAAGTCAAATTATCAGAGCTTGTGCTGTGTTCAGGTGCTTATCGGAAGGCTGTATACACCAGATGTATGTACACCAGTACATATGACTTCATACCATTCAAGTGTTTTTTTTTTTTTTTGTAGACACAGGAAAAGATCTGGCACTGAGATCTGGAGAGCACAATACTGCTTTTTCTTTACTGTAAAACAGATCCAACAGAACCTAAGCAAGCATATATTATTCCAAATTCACTGCATTTCTCAACCAAAAATTGACTGCAAACTATGTCAGTGAGAGGAAAATGAGACAGAAAGTACAGTCAACAAAGAAATTAGTGATATTGTGAGATATTAGTGAGAAATCGATAAAATCTGAATGATACACAAAGGCTAGGTTCCCAGCCCATCAATGCTAAATTCTAATTTGTGAATACATCATTTTTAAAAACAGATCAATGTTAAATCCTGACATGTTATTGTACAGTTATAAATTGCTCCCCGATCTCCCTCACAATTTCGCTAATAGTCTAGTAAACTTGTCACTGAAAGAACCTATTTAACATGTTAATGCATTCTCAACCATGATTTTGTCCATCTATAATGCAGATGCTGACTAACACTTTAAGCCCGTTATATAAATGAAAAGGAAACTTACAGAAACTGGCTGTTTGGAGGACTTTGTCCCAGTTGCTCTGTAATCCAATGGAGGTTTCCAATGGCCTGACTGATAGGAATTCTGTAAATTACCTTCAGCAGGTGCACGGTACTCCATTACCTGTAAATATAATTTAAGAGCATGTCTGGTTTAATGAAATAAGAGTAGAAACTTGCTCAATACAGGTTCTTGACTTCTTAGCTTGCACAACAAGTCCATAACCAGCAGAGAAAAAACAACAGCCGAGCTGTGTTTGAAAAAACAACTACTCTAAAAGTAGGACTGTGAACCTTACGATACAATACGTATCATGTCACAATTCATTATATTGCAATACTGTAAGCAGGAAGATATACTGCAATTTTTTTAAATGTATTTGAGCAAAGCTGTTATAGTACATAAAGTTAAAGCACAAGTTTGCTATAGTAACGTTAGGGGGCACACATAATGCTACTAGTTTATACTGCAGTGGAAGAATATAATGGCTACTGCCATCCAGTAGGGGTGAGCCTGAACCACTCAAGGCAAGTAGAAAAATTCAAACAGAAGCTGACTTTTGCTTTGTTGATGGCAAAACCAACATTAAATCAGCTCCCCTGAAAAAACTAAGACTGGACACACTTTGGCTGATAAAGCTACTTATCAATTTTGAGCCAGCTGAGAAAATAACAGTCAGGGCTTTAAATACAGATCAAAATGATCCACAGTCTTTACTTTTAACTAGTTATTAATAATCATACTGTGTCATACATCATAATATTGTGACATTCAATATTCTTATACATACTTATCAGTGCAGTAGCATACAACTATAAAGATTTACACAATTATAATTTAATATCTCATGACAATGAATCTTATTATTACAACTTGCTATCTCAGGATAACAAGATACTATAATATTAACTTACTCATAATAATAAGTAACAAACATCAGTAAATCAGCAAGTTGTAAATATGAGAAAGTCATAATGCTAAAATATTAAGTCACATAAATCTCATTATTATGATATACCATGACATAATAATGAGATTCTTTGCCATAATTATGTGATATTATAGTATTGTACTGATGACACTGCAAGTCAAAAATATGTAAAAGCTTTAAACTATTATAACTTACTAAATGTCTAAATATTCTGTCTGTGGTAAAAATGGGCTTCCATAGATTGGTGTAAAGTGATGAAATTTTGTATTAAATTATAAATATGTTATAGATACACATGGGGATCATACAAACTGTTTTTAAAATTATGCATATATGTCATGCTTTTAATCTTGTTTTTTTCCAAATTTGCAGCATTGTTCGCTTTTACTTAAATCCTAATTACTTATTTAATAACAATACATTAAACATATATAGTGCCTTTCCCAAATATTACTTAGATCTTACTTGCTTACTTACACCTTTAGATGCTTGTAGAAACTTGTTTTTAACTTATTTTCAACTACAAATTATTTGGCGTGTACAAATAACCCAATATAACCCAAATAACCCAAATCCTTAATATAATCATGATCCTAACTCTAGAATACATCTCTATAAAATACAACAGTGGGCAAAGCTTTTTTTTGTTGTAGTAAATTATGTAGCTATGGGTAGCTATCATAACATTTTATCATTATGGTGACGCATTACGCTACAATTTGCTTTCCTGAGTTGAACATGGATGTAATACTTTAAGAACACTAACTATACTTACTAGTACTTTAGGAACACTAACTGCATTTTTTTGTCACAAAGTGGGCATAATTAACTCTGTTTAACTGAATTTAGTGATTTGCAACACTGAATAAAAGTCTCTGCAGCAGGTTGATTATTGTTGCTATTATTGTGTCACATGTTCTATTTATTTGTTCCAACTTATTACATTTTAAAAACATCTGACGGTGCACATGGTGTATGCATATTGTGCATCTAAAAAAAAGGTCAGCCATACTACTCACTCAATAATTACACAACTAAGAAACAAATTTTTAAACATTTCCTTAGAGAACATATGAAACATATGGACCAAAGGAAACTTACAGTTTCAGATGTTAGTAATAATGAGTCTTCATGACTGAAAGTCATTTCATATTGAGTTGTCTCCTAATGATGATGACCAGCCTGAAGAAAGATGTGTTTATCGTCTTCTATTTTGTTGTGATCTTATTTAATGTTCAGGCTGTATTAGTAAAGAAAGTGGAGCTGCTGTAGTCAGACATTGCCCTTTTGTGCCTTGCCGTTTGTATTTCCTACAGGATATTCAGAATTCATGAAGCTTTAGTTAGCTTCTTGTCCGAAATTTTTCATTCCACCTTAAGCGGCGCAGCAGTTCAATTCTGCTGCTTGCAACCGCCAGACAGTGACCGCTGCACCATTTAAGGTGGACTTGACAATTAAAGAAAGAATGTGTCGAATTGGAGGCAAACGAGCTTCGTGATGAATTTAGTAATTAACAGTACAATTTTACACTGTATAATAGCCTCCCGTGGGTTAAAAAAACACAGAAATGAACACAAACGAAAAGGAACCCCAGTCGTTGTGTTGTTGTTTGGTGTTGACTGAATCGCCCCTGCAGTCTTCTAAAGGCCATTCCTGCAGCCTCACGTTCAGTTAGCAATATTTACTCTCCAGTTTTCCAACGTTTGACCATTATTTGGACTATTTTTTACCTTCTATTCGAACTATATCCCCTTTTCTTTGTCCGTAGATCCTACAGAAGCCGCAGAGAAAAAAAATCTCTAAGAAAAAAACTCACTTTTTCCACCATCCGATGGATTCGCCTCCTTCCTGTGTGGCCTGTGTTGCTGTAACCAGCATTAGCGCCGCCTGCTGGTGCTGGAGTCCCTCACAATGTTTTCTCTTTCTTTTGTGGGATTGAAATTAATTTCGATGTTTTTTTCTTTTTTACTTTATTTTTCATTTTTAATAAATTAATCCTTTTTTATTTCGAAAAAGACGATGTGACGCTAAAGCATTAGCTTTGAATGCTCACACCAACACTTTTTCCTGATTTGTCAGCCATGACAACTCTTGTTCATGATTGGTTGTTGTTTGTTTTTTTGTAATGTAATATTTATAATAATAAATCAGCACATACTCGGGAATAACAAAATACAATATAAAACCTCCCAGTTTTATGCTACATTTTCCAGTCGTACTTATTATAAATAGTAGTTATTAAATTGAGCTATTTGTTATGTTTTTATTCCTTCTTTAGGTACAAAAACAGTATCTGTGATGCTGCTGGGTCATGAGTAATTTAGCATTTTTTGTTATGTTGTTAATTCTTGTTGTTTATTTATTGATTGATTGATTTATTTTTAAATTAAGTTATGAAATAACTGGGATAAGGACCCAAAAACTCCTTTTTCCATGGAGGAGGAATCTGAATAAATGAAACAGCAGCTAGCTCTTAACATGTCTTACTGGGTATAAGTTCAGGTACATGTTGGTAAGCTAACAGAAAACACTTCTCTTAAACATGTTTAATTAAAACAAATAAATAAAATAGGTTTTTTCTTACTACAAAGAGGTGCTCTATTGTTATATTTACACTAAACTCTTAAGTAGCTTATATATTAACATACACGTATGTTTAGGAGCTACCTACAGCATCAAAAGCCTCATAAACAGTGTACTGGTTTCTCAACTTTATTAATAACATTGTCTATAGACATGAAAAATTCCTTCTCTGTGTACATTAACATTAACACAGTTTAAAATATATCACGTCTATTCCCTGTGTTATACTTTACATTACAAATACTATCTTAGTTATTATACAGAGTTTAAATAACTCTGTTAGATTATCCTCTACCTGTCCATTTAGTAAACATAACCTCCTCGGGATCATCGTGGGGGTTGCTGCTCCGACGCTACAAAACATTCCATTAATGAGTTTGACTATTAATATACTACACTTCTAAAGTATGTTTATTTTTTCAGCTTGAAATTGGATATTTGTGATTAATGGTGTGTATTGGGATGTACAAAATAAACTATGCTAAACTGTCATTGCAAACGTTGCATTACAATAACCTTACACTGACAATACACTTATTTCCATATCTCTGTTTGCCTGATGTTACTGTCTGCTTGAGTGTTCCAAAAGCGTTCGTGGCGCTCATAATCGTCGACAAAATAGCAGGGGATACTGTTTTATGGCCATATTTACACTATCAAATAATCCTACCTGTGGTTTTAATGCACGTGCAGTATTATTTTTCACCAAGGTAGCACAGATCGTTTCGATCTGGGCGTTTCGACAAGGTAGGACAAATCGACAGAACACCGGCTGCAGCGGGGGTCTGTCTTTTGGAGAACAGCGCTGTTAATTTCGCACATTTGGCAGCATCTTCTTCCAACGCCGTTCTTTTTTAAGGTGCCCTTTTCGGCTCCACCTGGCCTCTTTCTGCCCTCCATAATCACCGACTGACGCTTGGCGCTATTCTGTCGCTATGTTTCATTTTACCGCTCCAGAAAAGACGACTCGTGGGCGAAACCAACTTAAACATTTAGGAGGGGAGAATTCTCTCAGATGGTAGAACCCACCTAATCTACTGCGATGTAGGGGTGCTGTCAGATAAATGGTGAATGAATGCACAGTTGAAAGGACAATGAATGCAAGAAGAAGATTAGATAAGTGATAGATAAGTGTCAAAACTATTTTTTCCATACAACCGGCCCAAATTCGAGATTGACATGAGCCGGCCCATTGGGAATCCTTCCGAATCTCCCGATTAGCCACTCCGGCGTCTGCATTTAACACTGACTTGCTGTAATCAATAAACATTTCAGTTTTATATGCATATTGCACTACAAGCTGCACAATGCATTTGTAAGCTCATTCAAGGAAGGAATCAAATTAAAGGAGCAATTTGTAAGATGACAAAACCTGTGAAATTCATAGTCCAACAATAGGGAGCAACATATCAGTAAATGCTTCTCCTCCATCTTTACTCCTTACCAATTTAGAAGAAACGCTATGAGTTTGATTGTATTTTATTATATTTGCTGAATAAAAATACACATGATGCAAAAATCTGATTTTCATTGTAGCCCTATTCACTTAAAAAATAAACAAATTACACATCACAAAAACAATACACTACAAGCCATGATAACAGACCACATGCAGGTTTTTCTGACTTTTCTCTTTCAATAGGTTCACTCAAAAACAATAAAACCTAAACTCCTGTTTGCTTGTGTGTTCATAGATAACAGCCTATTAAACCTAGTTGTAATATTTTATATATCTTTCCGATTGGCTGCATTTGATGTCTATAGATACTTTGTTCCAAAGCAAAGCTGCAGAATAAAAAAAGTATTTTTCCTAAATTGTGTTTTAAACCAAAATAGGATAGAATTTGTGGAACTTCATCACATTTGGTAAGCATAAGTGTCTCTGACCTTCAAAAAGTAACTTAATAAGTACTTTGGCACTCTGTCAGTAACAATTTTACAAGTAAACAGCATCTTAACACATGAAACTCTTCCTTTCACTGTTAATCAGTTCACATGTCTAAAATGAATACATTCTTAATGCATATACGGATGTAATTTAAAACAACCCATAACAATTTGTTTTGAGTTTTTTGTAATTTGTTCTTAACACAGTATATAATAAGGTGACTGCATAACCAAAGTGATATTGAACTGAACAGAGTCACAACATCTATCAAGCAAAGAATTAATGGGTTGACATTTAAGCAGTGGTGAGCCGTGGCTATTATAGCCAGGCCTTTAAATGTCAAAACTTAGTCATAAGCATGGCCCACATTAACATTTTATGTTTGTTCCAGAGTGAACATGTTTAAAACTTACAAAGACATTTTATGTTTTGTATTTAAAGCTTGATGCACAGATGTTAAAAGCTGCACACAGCAAACTTGCAAATTATTTAAAAAAAGCAGCTGTACTAGCTTTGAATAAACAATATAAACAGCTCCTCTCTCCTTGCTAACTTGGCTTAAAGCTGAAACACCCCAGTACATGTTCGACTGATTCGACTAATGGGTGCTGCTATCACAAGAATAAATGATAAAAACTGCGAGAGCAAAGCCGACTGATTGGTGTTGGAGCGACAGAAAGCTGACACAAACATACGATGCCTTCCGCAGTACAGGCTCAGTTCCAGCAAACTGGTGCTTCAATATCAGTTTCAAGGACAAAGCCTCATATCATAAGTGCCTGGTGTTCAAGTGAATAAAAAAAAGAATTGTTCTGTGGTACTTTGAGCTGTTACCCTGCTGGGTGATGCTTATGCTAGCGCAGTCAGTCAGTTACAGGTTCAGTCCACTGCAGAGTTTTAGTAACTTTTGATCAAACAGGAATGTTTAGAGGCTAAAAAATCTTAGTGCAAGCTAAGACAGTGTTGTAGTGATAGACAGAATGTGTACTAGCCTCTTCGCAAAAAAAGTGTAAGTGTAACTGGTTTCACAAATACATACCATTGCCAAACTGTACAGTACGGCTCTAAGGACCATCAACAGTGGAAAAGAGGCCTAACACTGTTTCGGCTCTGGCTCAAGCTTTAACTATTATATTAGCACATCCGAAAGGACAGATACATAAATAAAACATCATTCATAATAGACATGAAAACTAGATGCTTTAACATGCAGTAAATAAACAGTTTTCCTGGCAAACATGATTTCCAGAAACCATAATCTGTCATCTTAAACTGGCCTATTTGTACTCTAGGGCCTTAAATATGAATGTCTGCACTCAACATCTTGTCTGCATTCAACAAGTCTGTTTATTTTTGAATGAAAAGTGTTTCAGATGTTCTGTGTGCTTCCAAACATTTTTACTGAAGTGTTACGGATGCTACGAGGTAACCTAAATCGAAATATTTATGGATATCAACATCAACAAAAAGAGGCGGTACTCTTTAAGAGTTTTGCAAGCAGTCAACTGCCAATCATGTTGACAAAACCGACATTGAAACATCACAAATTTGGCCTCTCAAAACACAACAGTGCCATCATGTCTATTTATTGCCTTACTTGTAATTATATACAGTAAAATAGTTTATACTATCGAATAAATAGAACAGATAAAACAGCAAGTATCTCTATCTTTTGACACACTTCAGGAACCGCAGTTTACCAGCTTTGTGCAAAACGCAGAATGGCTGCACAAACCCTGCAACAAAGTTGTCAATTAAACAAACTTCTTGGACTTTTTGAAAGTCGTCCAGTGACAAAGTGTTTTTAACACCAAATAAAACAGTGATAGGGATGTTTTGGATAAAAACTGCCAACAGGTAAGTGGAGATGACTTGAAAAGCTTTTTTTTTTGCCGTGCTTGTTTTTCCATCCTGCTTCTCTCCTGGTGCTGGGCGCAGCAGATCCTTCAGGACTGATACACAGCAGTAGAGCTCAATGTTCAAAATGATGAAGCACGTGATTGTAGCTGCATTATATGGAGGAACAGGAAATGAAAAGATGCTGACAGTGCCCACTCCCAGCGCACATATCCAGGCTGAAATCGAACACACGACCCGATACCTGAGCGGCTTAAACCTCAAGAAAGTCACAGGGTGAAGTACGGCCAGGTAACGCTCCAAACATACACAGCACTGGAAGAGGAACCGAGCAGACATGCCGGCTGCAAACGCAATATCCAGCAAAATGTCAGACGAAGGACTGCAGTAAATCAGGCGCAATGCACTGAAAAGTGCCACCAGACAGAGAACCATTTCAGCTATGGCAATATTTACAGTAAAAACTACGGACATGTCCGTTCTTCCATATTTGGAGAGAAGCAGGAATATAACATAGCAGTTTAGTGGAAGGTTTACAGAGAAATAGATGATATAGGTATATAGAACAACAGTTGATGAGACCGTCAAAGTGGAATCGGCAAGAGTTGTGGTGTTCATCTTTCTCTGTGGGGAAAAATGATCTGTGGAAAGAAGTGTATGTGTGAAACTTCAGCGAAAAAGTTTCAGCACAAACATTGGAAGCAGAAGAGATGATGCAAAAGGATTTCATTGTAACCAAACTGAACACCAACTGTTAACTCTTTAGCTTTAAGGGTCTGTATGCAGGTCCACACTTCAGTACTTTACTCTTACCACTATGGACCATAAAGGGTGGATATATACATAGGAGATATATGACATAGCATATATCTTTATTATAACTATACAACATTTAAATTTACAAAAGCCTACAATTCAGATTCAGTGCAGATTCTCAGAATATTACCAGCACAAACCTGATGCAGTGCAGTTTCAGTCCTCCCTGTCTTTTCTTCTCACTGGTGTATGTTTGCACATTTGGTTATTACTCAGTGAATATTTTCCTCTGCTTATATGCATCTCATCATATATATGTCATGTTGCAGTGATTCGGAGTTCATGCAAACTTGATACAATTGTGGTCTAATTTACCTTTCTCTCCTTTCATTGGGGAACTTACAATCATAAATCATTTCAGACATATTCAAACACTCTAAGAACACAATACATACATTTATTGATTTAGCTAGTTGTTCAGTTAGTTATTTTGTTTTCTATTGCCACACTTTCTTGCCATTTTCTGCCTGCTGTACTAATTATAGAAGTTTTACTTCGAGTGAGGTTTGGGTTTGAGTAAGAAATCCTTTTTAATTCATGCTAGCCTGAAAAATTTCAAAACTGTGTTTTAAACTTGTCTGCTACTAATTTAGAAGTAAGAAGTAATAACTGACAGAAAGTTTAAATTAAGCTGTATAAACCTAAGCTTAACAAAATATGTAATTCTGCTAACACAACTTCACGATTTCACATGGCTGCCTGAATGAAATGAAGCAGGCCTTTGAAGCAGAATCACTGAAGAATACTTAAGTGAAGAGCAAATTCAGTTGATTAACATCTCAGCAGCCCACATACACCACATACACTGGTAAATATATGTCATTAAGAACTTAACAATATACACCTCTACTTATCATTTTCACTTACCAAATAGGAGCGCTTTGTACTTCTACAATTACAGACTAGATCATGTGTTTCTTTGTATACTTTGTTATCCCCCACAGCATAGAACAGATTTGCATTCATACTAAACAAAGTATACATCATGCCACGTCTAGTTGTACAAACTTGAATGTACATACCCTGTCCACAGCTTGACCATCAGTGGAATCATGCAAATTCACTGCATGCTCGTTATTATCCTTTACATTTTTGTAAATATGAGAAGCTGAGATGACCTCACAGATTAATTTCTCTGTGACTGGTTTCAAAACAATCTCAGTAGGATAATCAGGACTCAACTAAAACAAATATATATAATAATACAACTGAATACTGATAAGATTAATAGAAACACATATAATTAAGAAAAGCTCACATGGGAAATACAGATAGAATGGTAATTCAGTAAAGTCACCAGCAAGTATGATAAAAAAAAAAAAAAAAAATGAATACAGGGAGCATAGAGGGAGAAGCATTTCCAGCCATGAGTCTCAGAGCAGAGTGATAGACTGGGTTCAGGCTACTGGTGGGCGAATGTATTTAAAAAATATCCCCATAGTTTAGGGGACCACTCTAGTGATAAAACCCTATGTGTTTTGTTTTGAAGATGTGCATAATAAAGGATTAAGCAGAGATGGATTTTATTGGGGTGTTTTCCCCACATATTTCAGAAAGTATAAGAGTCCAGAAATGCTGCTTATAGGACCAAGTTTATTCGAAGAATTAGTCTGGCTAAATATTTGTAACATAAGATTGGTAACATAACTGATTTCTAATAACAATAAAGCAAAATTATATGAAGAAACAAGCTGAATGAAAATATTAAAAAGTTACCTTAAAGTGATTTTTCCAGAACACACAAAAGTTCAGCTTATAAATATACATATATGTAGTTTTCTAGAGTCAGTACATAAAGCTTCTTAATTACACATTTATGATTTCACAGATTATTACCAATACAGAGTAAAACACAAATCAATATAGGACTAAATTCATACAGTACTTAAAACCCCAAATTTCACAATTTTCACAACACCAAATGGTACAGATCTTATTTGTGTTTTATGCATATACAACAAGTGAAAATGCATCTGTGGATGAATAAATGATCATATCAAGGCACTCAACACAGGTACTAGAAATCAACAAGGAGCTTCTCCTTTGCCACATAAACCTGTTTATTTTTCTCCAGTCCTGTCCACGTCTCTGTTTGGCTATTGCCTGTATTACCCCTTCAGTGATATTGCTGGTCATCTCACACTATAGGACTTATGAATGTTTTGAGATACAAAAATCAAACATGTCTGAAAATAAGGCTTCCAGAGCTTGATCAGAAAATTAAAGACGGACTCATTTCCCCTCACAGTCTACCAGGTTGTCTGAATTTCTTGAATTTCTTGATCTGGAAATTAATTTCTGATTATGATAATTTGAAAGCAAAAATAAAATTGGCTTAGGATCAATGAAACGTTTAAACTAACTCTTGGTTTTACTATGGGAGTCAGATTTGTCTCTAACCTAAACAATCAGAGCTCGAGCACTCATATCTTAGCCACTGAAGGAATATTAGTGACAATTAAGTCCATTTAATCTCCAAGTTTTGTGGAGAATGTAGACCGGCTGAATAAACCCTGCAAAAATGTTTATTGTTGTACAAATAAATATTGCCATTTCAAAGTCATTTTGAGATAAAATGTTATCGAGGCAATATGAGGTCATTATTGGGATGTTTTGAGTTAAATTTGCTAGCAGGCTGATGCAAATGATTAGAAATGCCTTCTTTTTGGTGCCACTCATCTTACCCGACTCACGCTCCGTATCCCTCGGTCCTGGATGCTGCAGCTTTTTCAGAATTGACACACAGCAGAAGAACTCGCCAGCGAAAATGATGCTGTTTACAGCTACCATAAGTTTATAGGATGGAATTGAGCAAGTACAAGTGCTGATGGCCAGTACTAGCGCACACATCCAGGCCGACATTGAACAGGCTACCCGATACCTGAGTGGTTTAAACCTTAGGAATGTCACAGGGTGGACCACGGCCAGGTAGCGCTCCAAACATACACAGCATTCGAACAGGAGGCAAGCGGACATGCCGGTCACAAAGAAAAAGTCCAACAACGTAGTGAAAGTGGAAATGGAGGTGTTCGTATGTAATAATAGCATATATATTAGTGACAGGAAGGAGAAGATGATTCCAGCAGCAGCGTGATTCACAATAAAAGTGACAGAAACATCATTGTGTCTGACTTTGGAGAGAAGGAAAATAATGACGGAGCAGTTCAGAGAAAAACCCAGCAAGAAATGAATGGCTGTGGTGAATAATATAAGGGTCTGCAAAACAGAAGAGTTTTCATTGAATCCAAAAAAAGTTGAATTTGTCAAAGTTGAGTTCATCTCTGTTGTGAACATTTGCCTATAGAAAGGAAATATAAACATACAGATGAAACAGAAATTATGGAAATGGAAATGAAGAAATCTATATTACTATAAAAACAACAATAGTGCAAATATAGACTAACACCACAAACATACTGTATTTATTTTCTTCCCATGCACTTTGGCTCTCTCTGATCAGTATCTAGTGTGTGGTAATTACCTCAGGCCTTTTATCCAGTTTGTCAAAAAATGACCTCAAGGTGACTCACATTTCATGCAAATGTAATATATTTGTAAGCACATTTATCCATCAACTCATTCACCTGCCCGCTTTGAAACATAATTATCGACTGCTTTGCATAATATTAATGACAAACAGTACAGTTGACAGACAGCTGAGGAAATTTAACCTGCCATCATCATCCTCAGATCATCCATAACCGTGTGGTTTGGTTCCTCCACCTCACAAGAAAGAGCCAAACGCATAATAGTTAAGCAGAGGTGAATCATTCAATACAGTCGGCAAATGCTTCTGAACATCTACATCAGCTGTGCACTGGAAAAATTAAAGCTGACCCCACTTATCCTTGAGCATCACCTTGTTAAAGCACTTTTCTCTGGTAGAAGACTTGAAACCAGACTCATTTTTTTCCCCAGAGGTGTAACTTATTGTTATTAACCATAATGGCACCAACCTTGCTACACTTTACTGTATTACAGTAACTTTCATGTTACATTAACATACTGTGTTTGTGCACAGTTGTACAGATGTTCAATTCTGTTATGTTTATCATTCTGTAATACCCTGTATATCATAGTTTACATGTCTATTCAGACCTGCATGTGTATGCAAATATATGCAAATACATATTCACACATCTCTTTAGCACGTTTCCAGCTTACTAATCTTATTATTATTATATTAATCTTATTCTATTAATATTATTCTTTATTCTATATACTGTATTTGCTGGTTCTCTTTAAATATTTGTCACTAGTCTGTGTGCCTGCCTGATCACATACCAATTTCTTGTATGTGTAAAATACTTGCCAAAATAAATTGATTCTGATTTGTACTTTAGGTTAATACAACTTAAAATGAAATAGTAAAAGCTTTAAACATGTAATACTGTACAAATATGTTTCCCACATAAAATTGCTAAAGATGTATAACTGACACCCTCAAAAGTATGCTGTTGTACATCACAAAGACAAACATGTTTTAGTCGCAAAACATATTTAATTCTAACAGAAATACTCTTGTTTCAGTTGCAAATTACTTAAGATAACAGCTCCGTATTAAGCAGAGAAAGATCATGCAGAGTTTGCATCAAAAACTTGCAAGTTAATCTCTACAATAGTAGGAGACAAAAAGGGTTGAGAGATTTTAATGTCAAAAGTAAGAAACAGTACATCACCCTAGGCAGAGCTATAGTTCTGTAAGAAATATCTTAACCTGTTGGAACCATGACTGGAGTTTGATCAAACAGAACCTCAGGTTAGTGAGGTGAGAAAAGTCAGAAAAGAAGCCATGGCGGGCACAGCACTAAAGAAAAACTTTACTGTGCAGGATACATGACTATTGGAAAACTATTTTGATGGATTAAAGTTTGTGTTAGGTGAATATACAACAGAATGACAGACTCTGGAGAAAAAGTCTATGAGGGAAAGCACAGTGTCAGTGATCATTTACTGCAGGAAATCATTCTGATCTGACGTTTCAGCTGCTGGTGCAGCCAGGTGTTACACCTACAATGCCATATGACGACATGTCACAGAGCGCTTCGCTATCATATCTTGGATATTCTCAGTACTTAAAAAGCAGTGATTAATCACATGTTTATTATGTGTATCATGATCTAATATTGTTGACATACTGAAATGTAATTTTTTCTCCCACCCCTACACGCCTGCAAGGATAAAAAAGGTTGAGACAGAGGTAGAGATAGAGATCAAGGCCTTTGAGATAATATATTGTAAATGTTATTGGTTAAAGCTAATTGTTGAGTAATTGTTAGCTAAGATTAAGCTTACAAAGTGCTTTAAATAGTTTTAAATAGAAGAGACGTTTCTTTTTTGAGATCAGTAAAAAAAGATTACCACCGTAATCCACACAGTATAGTTTTAAATTAAAACTTGGCAGATATTTGCTTTAAAGACTAATGCATATTAGTTAAAGTGTAGAGACCTTTTACCGGTGCATTCTGGAACACTTTATGAATAACAGTTTCCAGCGTTGTAGAGAATGAAGCCTGTCTGAAGTAAGCCTACAAAAGCGTTGATTGTTGTAGCAATGAATTCTGCCATGCTGAAATCATCAGTAGACAGAAAGTATTCAAGGATATAAAAAACAAGTGTCGGGATGTTTTGAATAAAACATGACATCAGGTTAATGAAGACTGTTTGAAATGCCCTCTTTTTGACAGTGCTCATGTCACCCAGCTCACGCTTCACATCCCTCGGCCCTGGATGCCTCAGCCTTTTCAGAATTGATACACAACAGAAAAGCTCCACAGCCAAAATGATTATATTCACAACAAACAAAAGTTTATAGATAGAAGGTGCCACAGTACATCCGCTAATGCCCAGTCCTGCTGCACTTATCCAGCCCACAATCGCCCACGCTACCCGATACCTGAATGGTTTAAACCTCAAGAAAGTCAGAGGGTAGACCACAGCCAGGTAGCGCTCCAAACATATGAAGCATGGGAAGAGGAACCGAGCAAACATGCTGCTTGAAAAAAGAAAAGGCAAGAACATCAGGTTTTCTTCAAAGACAACAAACAAAAGTGACGATATGGCAAAGAGGATTTCAGCAAAAGCGTTATTCAGTGCAAAGAAGACAGATGCTTCAATTCCTGCTGCTTTGGAGAGAAGAAGGAAAACCATGCAGCAGTTCAGGGAAAGACCCAGACAGAAGTGAATGGCCAAGGTGGATTTGAAAAGGACAGAAAAGCTGTTGCTGAATCCAAAAATAGTTGAATTCATCTTCCTCTGCTGATAACAATGATCTAGAAAGAAACCAAAAATATAAAATGACCTTTGTTAAGCCATCGAAATTAATAACATTTCAAAACATCATATGTTATCTTATGTTCTCCACACAGTACCTGGTGTGTTTGTATGTGTGGTAATAAACTCAGGGCTTTTATCTGGCTTGTTAAATGAATCATCTTTAGATGAGTCACATTTCATGCAAATATGATGTATGTTGAAGTCCATTTATCCATCTAGTCTTTCACTGACTATGTTTGCAGAGGAGAAGAGCATTAACTATATCTACATATAATAGCCAACCCCCTCAAAAAATGATTTGCTATAACATTGCAGCTAAAAAAAGTACTTAGACACTAATGTAGTTATACTCTTACATTTCATGCAAATCTGATGAATTTGTAATCTTACTTATCCATCTATTCTTTTCAAATTATGGGAAAATTTAAGAACACAAAGGTAAATGATGTGTCCTCTGAGGATGTGAGTGAATTAACTATTAAGTTTCAAGTTTCAAGTTTCAAGTTTATTTGTCATTTGCACATCATGTCAGGACATAACATGCATTGAAATGCTTGGGGTGAGGCTCAGATAAAACTGTACAGCAGGGCAGCATTATATATGTAAAACAGTGCAAACATACAATAAATAGACAATATTAAAGTAAAAATAAGCTAAAAAATATACATATAGTTATAACTGAAATATATAAAGGACTATACAATACACAAGATATATACATAGGATATACAGGGAGACATCTGTGAAAAATATTGCATAGGCAGGTTCTAAGTAGATATATCTATTTAAAGTGACTTAGTGATATTGTCCATAGCAGCGATATCAGAATAAATAATATAAAGTGTAACAATGTAGCAGTGGTCGAGTGAACGGTATTGGGGGTCTTTCAGCCTCACAGTTTGTTCAGGAGCCTGACAGCCTGTGGGTAGAAGCTGTTCAGTAGGCGTGTTGTTTTGGCCTGGATGCTGCGGAATCTCCTGCCTGATGGCAGTATGGTGAACAGGCCGTGTGCTGGGTGACCGCTGTCTGACCTGATCTGCTGGATTTTCCTCAGGCAGCGGGACTGATAGATGTCCTGTAAGGCTGGTAGTTTGTTGCCTATTATGTATTCTGCTGTCCTCACCACTCCTTTTAGGGCCTTGCGGTCGCAGGAAGTGCAGCTGCCGTACCAGACAGTGATGCAGCCCGTTAGGATGCTCTCTATAGTGCATCTATAGAAGCTGGTGAGGATATCAGGAGGCAGTCCAAACTTCCTGAGCCTGCGCAGGAAGAAGAGACGCTCACGGGCAGATCTCACAATCGTGTTAGTGTGGAGGGACCAGGTGAGGTCATCAGAGAGGTGAACGCCGAGAAACTTAACACCGCTGACTCTCTCCACTTCAGCCCCGTTGATGTAAAGGGGAGAGTGACCACCCTTCTGCTGCTTCCTGTAGTCCACAATCATCTCCTTCGTTTTGCTGATGTTTAGATGGAGATTGTTGTCATGGCTCCACTCTGACAGAGCGCTGACCTCGTCTCTATAGGCTGTTTCATCTCCATCTGTGATGAGGCCTAGGATGGTAGTGTCATCAGCGAATTTGAAGATGAGGTTGGAGGAGTGTTTGGCTACACATTCATTAGTGTACAGGGAATACAGGAGGGGGCTGAGTACACATCCCTGGGGGGGCCCCGTGCTCAGAGTCAGAGTGGAAGAGATGCTGTCACCCACCCTCACCACCTGCGGTCTGCTCGTCAGGAAGTCCAGTATCCAGTTGCAGAGATAAGAGTTCAAACCCAAGTCTTTGAGCTTCGGGATGAGTTTGGTTGGGATGATTGTGTTGAATGCTAAGCTGTAATCTATGAACAGCATTCTCACATACGTGTACTTTCTGTCCAAGTGTGTGAGAGCAGTGTGTACAGTTAGTGCAATGGTGTCGTCTGTGGATCTGTTGGAGCGGTATGCAAACTGGTGAGTGTCCATGTTGGCAGGAAGCAAAGAACAGATGTGAGCTTTTACCAGCCGCTCAAAGCACTTCATAGCTGTTGATGTCAGTGCAACAGGGCGGTAGTCATTCAGACAGGTGACAGAAGGTTTCTTGGGAACTGGAACAATGATGGTTTCTTTAAAGCACGTAGGAACCACTGACAGTCTTAGGGAAAGGTTAAAGATGTCGATGAAAACCTCAGCCAGCTGGTTGGCACATGCTTTAAGTACACGACTGTGTACACCATCAGGACCTGGTGCCTTGCGTGGGTTAACTGCCCTGAAGGATTTCACCACCTCAGACAGGGAGATGGTCAGTGTGCAGCTCTCCTGATGTATTGGGAGATTTTCAGCAGGGGAGGTGTTGTTTGCCTCAAAGCGAGCATAATGTGCATTAAGCTCATCTGCAAGTGAGGAGGGTGACCCCCTATCACAACTCATACCTCCTTTATAATCACTGATGGTGCGCAGTCCACTCCACATACGTCTGAGATCAGAGCAGAGGGAGCTGGATTCAAGTTGGATTATTGTTATATATTCATCAGCATAATGTTGATTTTTACATTATTTGAGACCTAAACATCAAACTGGACCTTCTTTCTGAGTCTGTCCATGTGACATTGATATGTATGATTGGATGATGAATATATAATCTCAATTTGTGACTTTTAAATGGTTATTTCAGGCATAATATTATTTTCACTTTTAAGAACAAAAATTATGCATAGTAATACATACAGATAGAATTCTACCAAGAAACACTCAGAATTATGAAATATTCTAATAACAAAAACTATGTTTCAAATTATCAAGTGATTGTATTTTAATCATACCTGTATTTATTACTTTATGTAGCTCGTGTCAGGGCTGGACTGGTACCGGGCATTTGCCTGTTGGGCCAACAGTCCTCAGGGGCTGATGCTGGTGGATTTTTTTCCCCTTTTTTTTTTAAGAGGCCCACAATATAGAGGAGGTGGCCCATTGGCCCATCGTCAATATAGACAGTGGACTGAACCAATCAGGACATAGGACGAAATCGGCCCCACCCTTTCTCTGAATTTCAGTGGTGAGCGTGTGTGTTAGAGAGGGAACATGGATACCCGAAGCGGCAGAAAGGGGGCGTGGAGAAGTTACGCGCGAAGAGGTCGAAGAGTGTCACTGTAGATGAAGAGTGTCACTGTAGATGCTGCAAACTGTGCTAAGATCACAGACATGTTCACTGATGTAGCTTCCATGCCCTCTGTGATAGCAGTGCTCCAGCAACAGCAGGTTGCTAACACAGGGACTTTGAGGTGATGGAGGTAACATTAGCTCTATTACATGAGAATAATGAGTAACGGTGATTGATTAGTATCAGTATGTATTAGTATTTGCGTACTTCCCAAATTCTGGCAGCCATGGACGGCACCTTCTTCTGATAAAATAGTAAACGGTCAAGGCTGAGAAGTGCTGGATGAGCAGCAAGTGTCCATTTTAGGTGTGATGAAAGGCTACATAGTAGTTTGAATTTGTAGCCTCAACATGTTTTAAAAACACTTAAACAAATAACAGATCTTAAAACTGCTAAATGAAGTAAAAGCTTTGCAATTTAAGTTTTACTAAAATAAGTGTATAAAAGTATTATTAGTAAAAGCTATGCCCACAGTAAGACAGTGTTAAATGCTGATGTGTTGAATGAGTTCACAAAGCAGCCCTGTCTGTTTTTAGCCTGATCCAAATGCAGGTTATAGCTTCTTAAAGGAGGAAGCACCTATTAATCTGAAGAATTAGAATTGAGCTGCAATATCAGGGGAATTCAGAAAATACATATGAGTAGACAAAAGTGCTAAATCTACAGTATGTGTAAATTTACTTATTTGCTTTCCACAGTGGTTATTTGATAGGCTTTTAAAGTAATGATTTACTGTACATTTCTAATAAGGCAAAAAGTTATACATATTTTTTATATAATGCTGTTATTATTTGATAATTATTATATGAAAATAGTAAAATTCATTCTTTCACGGAACACATATACACATAAATTACTGGTCGGCTGTGCTCCGCTGATTATTATGGGCTGGTCTAAGTCAAAAATGCCAGGGCTGATTTTTGTCCCAGTCCAGCCCTGCCTCCTGTAAACAATAAGACACACTTATGTTGTTATTATATTTTATATTTCTCATTAGAAAATGTGTGTAGTTATAATTTATCATTTATACATGATACCTCATTGCAATTTAGACAGTACATGCATTATGGTTGCAATAATACTGTAAAACCATTGCAACACCATTGCAACTTTTTATTTTACTTATTTGTGAAAATAGGGTGGCATGGTGGTGTAGGGGTTAGCACTGTCACCTCACAGCAAGAAGTATAATCCAATATGATTCACTAGTCTAATTTATCAGGTAAATGCTTAACTAAACGTTTGCACGAAACTGCACTTTACCAATGCTGCTAAGTTCTGCGTGTGAAAACATTGTAATATAAAGAAATAGCAGTGTTGCAGAACTGAGTCATGTTTTATGTGTTTCTTCTTTCAGAATCTGTTTCTGTTTGATTGTGATGTTATATAGAATGTTACACAAAGAGCACCCAGTTGTTTAAACAAGGGAAACAGATGTTATCACATTGGAATCTGTATCAGCAGATTTGCAAAGTTGTGGTATTGATATCAGCATCAAAGATGAAAATGTGGTATCGGCCTATTATCTAAATCATTTGTACAATATCTTACAGTACACTTTCTGAATCAATGCCACATCAATACCATTATTTTAATTCCCTGAAGAAAAGGATCCATCAATAAACATCAATAGTTCTATAAATGTTCTCAACAACAAAGTCTTATTTGTTTGATTGTTATTTTGTAGCCACAACTCTTCTTGCTATCGTCATAGTTAGAAAAGAACATAGTTCTTTGTGAAAATTGGGAATTTTATGAAGTAGCAGAAACAGAACTAATAAAAAGTTGAAAGAACTACAAACAGCACATGATAAAATAAGTAGTGACGAATGAAACTCTGAAACTGATGGCAAGCAACACTCTAACTATGGTGATCAAATATATGGTATATATAAGGTATAGGGAAAAGGCCACAGAGAACTCAACAGCCAGGGTGGATCTTACTAGGTTTGTTAAAAAAGAGTCCAAAAATCCCAAAATAGTGAAATGTGTCTGAGTTAAATTCATCTTTGTCTTCTGTAAAAGAAGAAAACATATACCTGCCGTTTGAGTTCAAATATAAAAAAGTAAAAGAATTTAGAAAGAAAAGGATCTATAGTGGTTTATAACAGCATGTACCTTTGGACTCTCCTCACAGTACCAGGTGTGTGATCATATTACGTTATTACCTCAGAGTTTATATGCAGCTTTTCAAATCAATCACCTTTTAGTTACCTGCATTTCATGCAAATCTGGTCATTCATCTTACCTTCTCCGTGTTTTCTGGGAGAAACACAAATTAATTCTAAACATAATATTTTTGAAATTTTGGTTTTTGTAATGTCTCTATACAAACTGTATAAAAACCAAAAACAAGAAGTAGCATCAAAACATATGCAGTTATATAAGCAGACAGTGAGCCACGTTTCATGCAAATATGATGCATGTGTAATGTTGTTCATGTTTTTGAATTCTTGGGCATCGCACAACAAGAAAAAAAATATTGACATTTTTCGACTTATATAAGAGGTATAGCTTTTTCATAGACACTCATAGAAACTAATCATCAGAAACTAATTACTAATACATTTATTTTAGTAATCTTGTCATTTTAATTATTAATATGTGTCTAAATAATAACAAATATGTCATAGTACCTCTCTGGCTGTGCCTCTTACTGTCATCTTCTATAGGCTTCCACACACTGGACGTGCGCTGCATTACGTAGTGCAGCAGTACTGTAGAATGCCAGCAGGGAGAGGCGAAAAATGAGAAGTTCAAGTTCATTTTTATCCTCTACTTGTACATACTGAATAAAATATTGTATATGATAAAATGTATGTTTATAGGACAGTCAGTAATGTTTGCTTAAGGCCATTCAGCATAGAGCTGTACAGTCATCAAGTTTTGTGTTGACAGGTAATGATATTTCCCCAACACATCTTCCTCGAGTCCTGCTTCTCATATTATCTCAGAGATATATTCTCAGAGGAAAAAGAGGTATCATTGTTGATTTACACTGGAAAATTTCAAAAGCCAAGGAATTCAAGTTCCACACACGTTTCATCACCTACAGCCTCTCAACCACATATATTATATATTGTATATAACTATATATTGTAAAAAGAGGTATACCAGAGCATCTCACTGTTCTAATATAACACTTATACTGACCAGCAAAAGTAAAAATGGACAAACAGACTGGTCACACATTGACAGCTAGTAAGACAAGGATGCCCACTGTACCTGAACTTGTTCAGCTTTTATACTGAATATATACTTTGAGAAGCAGGCCTGGAGGAAGATGATGAGTAGGATTAACTGTCAGTATGTTAATGACACGACAATCATAAGAGAAAATCAGGAAGACCAGACGAAAAAACAGAGTGAAATGATGGATGACACTCCTAAATGTACTACTTTTCATGAAGATGTGACAGTGAAGGACAGATCTTTTCTACTTACTTTTCCTAATCACCACAAATGGTATTTGTGGGTTCATTAATGCTGCAGTTCTTTCACTGGTCATATTTATGGCCACATATTTACCCCAGAAGAAGATCCTGTTACAAAAACAAATAAAATAATACAATTAAATCTGAAAAGATCACAGCACTTCTCTTTTTCCACATTTTGTTATATTACAGCCTCATTCCAAAATGGATTAAACTAATTTTTTTCCGTGACTTGCATGCTACACACAATACCCCATAATGACAAAGTAAAAACAGTTTGCTTAAATGTCTTGCAAATTAATTACAAATAAAAAACAACAATATTACATGTGCATAAGTATTCACAGCCTTTGCCATGACACTTAAAATTGAGCTTAGGTGCTCCTGTTTCCGCTGATCCTTCTTCAGCTGTTTCAACAACTTGATTTGAGTCCATCTGTGGTAAATCCAGTTGCTTGGACATGGTTTGAAAGGCACTCAACTGTCTATATAAGGTCCCATAGTTGACAGTACATGTCAGAGCACAAACCAAGCGATGAAGTCCAAGGAACTGTCTTTAGACCTCCAAGACAGGATTTTATTGAGACACAGATCTAAGGAAGGGTACAGATACATTTCTGCAGCATTGAAGGTCCCAATGACCACAGTGGCCTCCATCATCTGTAAATGGAAGAAGTTTGAATCTGAGTGATCAGGGTAGAAGGGCCTTAGTCAGGGAGGTGACAAAGAACCCAAAGGTCACTCTGAAAGAGCTTCAGCATTGTGAAGAGAGGAGAACCTTCCAGAAGGACAACTATTGCTGCAGCACTCGACCAATTAGGCCCATATGTTGGAGTGGCCAAATGGAAGCCACTCCTCAGTAAAAGGCACAAGACAGCCCACTTGGAGTTTACCAAAAGTCACCTGCAGGTCTCTCAGACCATAAGAAATAAAATTCTCTGGTCTGATGAAACAAAGAATGAACTCTTTGTCTTGAATGCCAAGCATCATGTCTGGAGAAAACCAGGCACCGCTCATCACCTGGCTAATACCATCCCTACGGTGAAGCATGGTGGTAGCAGCATCATGTTGTGGGGTTGTTTTTTTGGCAGCAAGAACTGGAAGACTAGTCAGGGTCAAGAGAAAGATGAATGCAGCAATGTACATCCTTGAACAAAACCTGGTCCAGAGCACTATGAACCTGAGACTGTGGCGAAGGTATATCTTTCAAAAGGACAACGACCCTAAGCACACAGCCAAGACAACAATTGGCTTCTGGACAACTTTATAAATATTCTTGATTGGCCCAGCCGAAGCTCAGACTTGAACCTGATTGAACATCTCTGGAGAGATCTGAAAATGGCTGTGCACCGACGCTTTCCATCCAACCTGATGGAGCTTCCAAAAATCTAAACAAACTTTTTTTCACTTTGTCATTATATGTAGAATTAATTTAATCTATTTTGGAATAAGGCTGTAACATAAAAAGTGCTATGAATAATTTCTGGATGTACTGTAAATGCTTCCTCTGACTTATCAGAATAAGTAAGGGGGAAAGCTTGCAACACAAAATACCACAATTAACACATATCACATACTTTTAGCCAACAAACAACCACAAAATCAACATTAATAATTCCAAGTACAGTTACTCTGGAATTAGTTGAATAGGTACTCGGGGACCTGTAGATTGTGGACAAAAAAGAAGTTACACGAGTAATTTTCTTTACATGCAACATCAAAAATAACCAGGCTGCCTTTTTTATGTTATTGTACTTCAAATAATGAGGGAACAGAATATAAACCGAGTGATTAAAATCACATTTTAAAAACTGGTATTTTCTTTTCTTTTGAGAGTTAAACGTTTTTCTTTTTTTTCACACCGTTTTCAGGCACACATGCTTTTTCTCTATTGCTCTCTAATTGCAGATGTTCCTGCTTTGCCTCCTGCCTAAATACTCTTTCTCGTTTGAGGAGTGGGTGAACATAGCCCTGTGTAATGTTTTAAGGTTCAGGAGTGGTTAAAAAATATTTTGATCTATAGCCACAGAAGCTTAAGCCAGGCAATGTAGCTGGCTGTCACAAATGATGAGCAACAGAACACAAATTTAACTGCTAGCGGATCCAATCTGACCACAGAGTGATGGAGTTTGGCCATCCTCATGAGATCTTCAAAGGGTTTAGGAGTGTAAATGAGACATAAATGTATCCTTACCAATTCATACTGTATTTCACCAGGCCTTCTTATTTGCCTCTTTTGGTAAGTGGTCCCAGGTCATCTGGTTGATGGGGTGCTCTGTAAGTCTTCACCACCATATCTGGAAAACAGCAGGCCCACAGAATTCACAGTTACCTACCAGAGTCTTGACGCAGTACCTGGTGGTGAGGCCAATAGGAGTGACACTGGGTCCTTCCATGGATGATTTAGGCTCATCACCGGCTTTCTGAAGTTCTACTCCTAAGCCAGGGAGGCATTGCCCAGGTCAGTGTGCTACCAGGTGGCTGGAGTTGCATGAAGGTAACACCCTCATTCATGTCTCCTCCCGAGTTCCAGTGCTCAACTTTACCACCCTACTGATCCCAGCAAGTCTATATGGCGTCTCATTCACCTCGCCTGATTTCCAGCAGAAATGGATCTAGACTTACTTGGATTTGAGTCTCAGCCATCAAAGACTTTTCTACATGTACATATATCCTGTCTCTGCAAGTGAAGAATTTCCATGTATATATATAGCAATTAGCGCTGGTAGTGAAACTAGATATTTAGCATGCTCATTTTTCACAGGGATATTATTTAAACAAACCATGACATTAACCAGAAATGTTTATTTTATTTTACAGAAAAATGCTCTCAAAGAGAACAGGCAATATTAATGACCTGGTGCTAAGTGCTAAGGCTACAGGCCAAGGCAATGACTCAACTTGACCCGACTGACCGATTATGATGGTGTCTTTTATATCTAATGTCATATTTATAGCTGATCTTGTAGGAGCTTCTGTGAGAAGATAGATTCGCTGAGAATTTATTATTTATTATGGTTGTTTTTAGTTTTTTCTATCAGTAAAAATGTCCTTTGGAAGGAGACTAAGACCAGGCAGATAAATATGATATATATGAATAAATATGATATTCATCCCTCATAACATCAGCTGTGTGTAATTTGGTATTTATCTCAGCCTGCATTCCACTCTGCTTATATCTAGCTTTTCATGCAAATCACATCATATTTCATGTAAATTTGATCACAGTGTAACCCATCCAGTCGATAGCCGTTTAATTAGATAACCAAAGTTTGTGGTTAAAGGCACTCTTGCATGCTTAGACCTGTGGTCAAGAAGGACAGAAGTTCTACCAGGGAGGCCCCAAAACCTACATTATGCAACAAATTCATGTATACATGGATTTACAGTTCATTAGATCCACCTTCCAACATCTGGTGGTCATTTTATTAGCAGCATCTAGTGAACAGTGTGGGTGTGTTGATTTCTGCGTACAGCACATTTTTTTGCCCAATTTTCTGTCATTTTAATTTGTTAGCGAGGTCACCACTTGTTAAACTTTGCTTGGAGGGGAACGCTAACTGCTATTTAGGATTTAGAACTAGGGGCCCTGGCCCTGGGCGGTAGGCAGGCCTATCCACGGTGCCCAGGGAGCAACTGCTGCAAGCTGCTCCATAAAGGCACTTCAGTAATGTCAATAATAATAATAATAATAATAATAAAAATGCATTGTAAAAATGCAATGCTTGCAAAGTTTGACTTATTTAAATGGCCAAGCCAGATAATTTCTCCCCATCAATATCAGATAACATTTAGACTGTCAGAACACGAGTGCAGGCTTATCCTTTAACTTTTGACCAGTCACAGTACTGTAAGACTATTACAAATGAGGGGTACAAAGCCCCCCATTGTTGGGCTGTGCAGTTCTCTGGTTAATAGAGCTTTATTTAGTACCTCTGTGATGAGTTCACGTGATCAAGAACATCCAATATCAGTACCCGACCTCACTAATGCTTTTGTGAATGTTAAATGCAGTTAGATCTTCACAGCAATGTTTCAATGTGTAAAGCCTGCCCAGAACAGTAGGGGCTTTTATTGGGGGACAAACGTATTTATAAAACATTTTAATTCAGAAGAAAACATTTGCACGTCCCTGAAACCGCTTTTAACTACAAATGTATGAAAATTATTTTTTTTATTTTTTTATTATCTACTTAAATGGATTTTCTACCACTGTTATATTACCCTTGTTGAGCTAGGTAGCTCAGTTGTATGGTTTTTCTCATCAGGTTTCTCATCTCGCTTGTGCAGTAATTTTCTACAGTTCACTTCAATAGAGGATTCGCAACGCACATGTTTTCAGTCATCAAATACCAGTAACCTTTTATTAATTTTCATTTATTTATTTTTATATCACTCCAGTACAGAACCAGTAGTCTATAAAATGAGAAAACAGCAGAACAGTACAACCATAATTGTTTAACTGTGTGTCAGATTGTGATTTTCCTGTTCACACAATTTCATCTATGCAAACTCCTTTCCAAAAGCAAACAAACCAAATAACATTAATTATTATTTAAGCCATCAGCTTCAGCGATTCTATCTAACAAAACAACAATGACCTCATTTAATAATCTTACTTGCCAGGGGTCTCTGTAATTTAGCACTTAATAAACACAAGTTTACCAGCTTTGTGCAGAACAAAGATCGGATGGACAAACGCTGCAGCGATATTGATTGTCATGCCGATGGCTACTGCCAAGTGAGAGTGATCTGGGGGCAAAACATTTTCAAGGCCAAAGGTTACAACGACTGGGATGATCTGAATCAAAAAAGTCACAAGATTCATGCATACAACTTTAAAGGCCTTCTTTTTGGCAGCATTCATCTCCCCATCCTCCCTTTCTCGGTCCCCTGGCCCTGGACGCAGCAGACCCTTCAGAATCATGACACAGCAGAAGGAGTCAATAAGAAAAATGAAAAGATATAGAACTCCGAAGGCATTGTAGGGCATGGATGGAAATGTACACATTGAGGTAATGCCCAGTGCCACAGCCCACAACCAGGCCACGGCTGAGCACGCCACCCGATACCTGAGCGGCTTGAACCTCAGGAAGGTCACAGGGTAGATCACTGCCACGTAGCGCTCCACACACACCCAGCACTGGAACAGATATCGGGCAGGCAAGCAGGTACCGAGCCAAAGACCCAGCAATGGGCCAACGCAGAATTCTAAGCTTATAATGCACACTATATAGAGAGGAGCCACCAGGGAGAAGATGATTTCAGCTGCACTGTGGTTTAAAGCGAAAAGCACTGAAACATCCACTCCTCCAGCTTTGGAGAGAAGCAGTTTGATGATGTAGCAATTTAGAGGCAGGCCCACGGAGAAGTTAATGACCTCGATCGCTATTATACAGCCGATTGCAGCATTTATTATGCTGCTGTCCATAACGTTTGTGGTTGAGTTTGTGAGAGATGTATTCATCTTCCTGGGAGACAAAAGACCTACAGGAAGACTAAATGTTTAAATGTCAAAGCAACCAGCAGCAAGACAAATCAACACAAGTGGAAAGATCTTAAACATAGTCAACATATTTACTGTCATTTAATGTCATACTGATTCTAGTTGGTTCAAGTTGGCATAAATGTCACACATATGACAAGACATAACCTAATTCCACTTACATTATATCATTTAAACTGCCCTCTATTAGATCGTCATATGGGATATAATAACATTAATAACATTGAAATTATTAGATATATTGGCTTCATGGTTTTTCAGGGCAATTAGGAAATTTAGGAAACACCTCATATTTATATACAAAAGAAAACATATATATACACCTCATACACCTCATATTTATATACAAAAGAAAACATATATATATATATATATATGACAGGATATATATGACAGGAGCACAAATTTAAGCTATTGATCAACAACAAACCTGAAGTAGTGCTGTCCTTGCCTCCTCTCAGTTTGTAAACTGTAATCACCTTAAAGCAGATTCCCTTCTTCTGGTTCTATCTTGTCAAATGTACAAGGTCATATTTCATGTAAATGCAAGTGCATCCTCCTTTCACTGGGACAGCCCTCAACCACAGACTAATGAACGCAGACATTACTCAGACATTACACTAAACTTCAGAGTCGAAAGCTTGCACCCACTGTAGTGTAAAACTGTAATTACATTACAATAGTAGAATACGGAGAGTTCAGTAGAATTAACATACCGTGACACTTAAACACTCTTGTTCCACCTTCAACAACAAATTCTGCATTTATAAAAGTGGGACAGTAAAACGAGCCCAGTCCAAAATTCAAAACTGTTACGTAACAAACTCATCATTATTTGCCCCCCCAAAAAATTTACATACAACCACAACAGAGCGACAGCAAAGGAAATGTTGACTATGTGGAGAAATCTACTGTTCCAGGCTGTGAAGGCAGTGTTGCCAATTTAGTGACTTTGTCTGACAAATCTAGCAACTTTTTCTGGAGTTATTGGAGACTCTGAGGTGAACACACATGTTCTTCAGTTACTGTCCTCAGCAAGCAGCGAGTGCTGCCGTAAGCCCGTCCCACAACACTTACGGTGCTCAGTCTCAAAATCAAATAAACTGCGCATATTCATTTTTTTTAATTAAAAAAAAAACTAACAAAAATACAAAAAAAGTAACTCTGCCAAAGTGTCTCTTTTAAGGTCACTGGAGGGTTGAATGTAGATTAGCAGTTTCACCCCACATAACAGTCTTTTGATTTAATTTGATATGCTAACATTTAACAACACAGGACAAAATTGATTTATGTTATGACAAAGCATTAAAGTCATTAAATAATTTGGAAAAGTGGCAGCCTATTTCAAAGGCAGAAAAAATGAGGCTAAAGGTTCTTCTTATTTACCAGCTTCTCAATCTAAAGTTTTGCTGCTACAGTTTGTATAGCATCATATTGTAATTTCTGAGCTCACTAAAACATATCAATCAACTCTTTCATTCTAGCAACAAATCATAGAGTGTAAAACTGCATATGGGCATTTTTCACCCAGACCGAATCACATACGCTACTGTGCAAAAGTCTTTGGCACAGTACTGTATCTATTGGAAGCCCTTTCCTCAAAACTATGATCTTAAGTTTAACTCAGGCCAATAAAAGCACTATATGTAGGTAAGTAAATGATGTTACTGTTATATCAGTTTTGTAAGGATGTGTACTTTCATTTAGTAAAGCTTAAAGTCTTCATAAAACGCAGTGCTGTGCTTCATGTATTCATGGGTCATGTCTGTGATTTCAGGTTTGTCAGGTAAATCACTAACTAGCTTTTGTTTAAATTATCTCACTGTAAATCTGCTAGTTTCTGCTAGTTCACGCTAGACAGAACAACTTTAAGGTGCTCAAGA
Organism: Megaleporinus macrocephalus; assembly: GCA_021613375.1. Lineage (NCBI taxonomy): Eukaryota > Metazoa > Chordata > Actinopteri > Characiformes > Anostomidae > Megaleporinus > Megaleporinus macrocephalus. The sequence goes on along the minus strand of CM038704.1, from coordinate 35,237,097 downwards.
CAGGAATTACATTGCCTATATGCGCCCAGACCAGTGTTAGAAAGTTTTTTCCCACCAGATGTGCTGCTCCATTTCTACCCAATCTTTCCGACTCATTGAAGAAAGACCCATTAAAGAAAGACAAAGAAGGAGAAAGTAGTAAAAGGAAAAAGGAGTAAAAGCTAATGACTGCTTCTATGATATCCATTTTGACCTATTTAACTAAGTCACTGCTCCCTGCGTAATAGTAAGCATTTTTTTTGCAACTGCTGAGTCACACGGATTAGCAGCTATCTCATTTGCCCAGGGTTTTCAAAGCGTTACACAGTACTTGGTCACAGTACTTACCTTCTATGTAGACCAGAGAACAATTTAAAGTCCTGAATAAATGCTTTTATGGCACCTTTAAACTCTACAGGGTGGACAAAATAAGGGAAAATGCAAAACAAGTTGAGCTAATATTGAAATACTCTAATAATAGAATGATGTGTAAGCCGAGGAGTTTTTAAAGCAGCAAAAAATGCAGTTACGGGCCTCGTGCTGCTGCCTGCGCACATTACAAATCCAACATTTAGCGGCCGAAGCACAACAGCCAATCACTTCACTACTACTGCTGCAGGTCAGGAGAGCAACTGGTGTTGTTTATGTTATTGTTGGTATTTGTTGACATTCAGAGTGAAAATATCGATTAACAGTATTATGAAAATTCTAACAATGTGTTTTAAGAAAGTTATTTGGTTGATTAACTCCAGATTTTGTTTACTTATGTCACATTATCTGTTGCTGTTCTTGGTCGGTTAAGCCCAGTTAGACTTGATCTTTTTTTTTTTTTATTTTAATGTTTGAAGTAGAGTTTAAACGGAGTTCAATTATATAAAAAATGTTAGTAGATGAGAGACTTTCCATCCTCTCTGGCTCATTACAATCAACAAATATATTGTGAGTAAAGTATTTTTGCAGGAATATTTTAGTGCTTCAGTTTTGCTAATATGTCATATTTATTGTTTTCTGTGATTTAGAAGCAAGTGCAGGAGAGACTTTTCTGAATCATGTTTTGGTCAGTTATCTTGTGATGTATGGTTCATTTTTCTCATTACTGTGAGATTTACCCTCATGTGAGCGGAAGTACCAACTAATCCTGTAATAAAATGACAGCCATGATTGACAGGTAACCTGAGGTTGATGTGTCTTAGACCTTAATCAAGAATTAGTGTGGACTAATATAATCAGCTCGCTACATACCATGCAGTAATAAGTGTTTGTAATGTTTTATTGGCGACTGCTAAAGCAGTGAATAATTATGGAGCATTAAGGTATCAGTGTGTATGATTTAATGGGAGTTATCGTAAGAAAAGTAATATAATTTACAAAGCTATGTATTTGTTAGTGAATATTTACCTGCAAATACGATTAAACATGGATCATACCTGTTTCAGTAACCCTAAAAATTTACAATTTGATAAATCGAAAACTGCAATTCAGAGTAAAAAGCTGGAAACGCAGCTTCTCTGTCTCGGGTTGTTTGCGCTGCCATGGCAACAAACAAAAAAGGTGGTGCATGAGTGATGGAGGTAACATGATCAGCTGCTGTTTTAGAACTTTTATACATTTACTACATGCAAACTTAAATAATTGCCCAAAACCCTGTTTGTATGTCGTAATATAAAGAAAGCAGGTTTAGTTTATAGTGAATCTTGTTGGGTTTTCTGTATGAGTGAGTGATGATAGAGGACTCAGTCAAAGAGGTCTGTCAGTCACACAGGTTCAATGGAATATTAAGGCTGCACCCACATCATTCTCAGAGAGGAAGAGCACATGTTCTGAGGAGTGCTTTATCATATTTCTATTTTGTTGTTTCTATGTGAAGTTTGCTGGATGTTTAATATAACACCTTAAAGTCATATTATACAATACATCTATTTTTCATGTATTCTTAGGGGTTTTAATAACTTTACAATATCTACATGCACCTACCGTTCCACCAAATATGAATCTTGAGGAAAGCTTGACTAAGCTTGCACTCGCCAGTCAAGGCCGGTGCTCATTGTTCCTCTCACATAGCTTTTATTAAAACACTGCATGACGTGCCATCTTCATATTTGAGCAACTGAACACTAAACTCATTTATCCTGTTGTGATCATTCAAAGTCGGTTATATTTTGCTGGGTTTGAACATGCAGGGCTAAGCAGGTTTAATCCTTAGCTTGCAGTGTTGTGTACAGTTCTGTATCAGTGGCTTAGCAGCTGGCTGGAAGGCTTGATTGGTTCTGAGCAGATTTGATTGGTTCTGAGCAGTGTTTAATCACATTCCCGAGGCTGAGTATAATAGTTTTCACTGTATTTATTATTTTGCCCTCTGTCCGCTGTATCCTTAAGCCTGAAAGGAGAGAAAGAGCTTTGAGAGAGTTTTGTTTTCTTCTCTTGATTTTAATATTTAGTTATGTAATATTGAGCTTGATGCGTTCAGCGTCGCTTGGAAATCTCAACTTGTTTTTTTATGCCGTCATTATTCAAGTAAACAGAGGAAACCTTGCATGCAAATACTTGCGATGCCACAGGGATATTCAAATAGACAAACCAGATCAGCTTTCTCTGGAAGTTGATATTAATAATGGCCATGTAAATGACAGGTTGTCATGATATTTATTGATTTGTTCATCCATTCATACATTCATTCTTTGTTCAGAATAGATAAAAAATCTAATGCAGTCCTGTAAGACAGAGAGGAAGAACAAAAATAAAATAAGGAAACATACTGGGAAGCTCTATTCTGATTAAACTCTAAATTAAACATAGGCTGTTTAGTTCAGACCTATTCCGAGATTAAATGTTATCAAATAAACAAAAGCATGGAGTTTAGTAAAGCTTATTTTGCTGAGGGTTAAAAAGTATCTACATTTGAACATACTCAGGTAAGGTTAGGAGTCAGGTTGTTTTTAATTATGAAAGCAACTTCAATACCTTAATACTACGCATGAGCAGCTTAATCCAAATGGTCAGATCTTCTAGTCTTAACTCTTTACATTAAACTCTGAAATGCAGTTTAAGGTATACTTAATCACTAGTTCCACCTCTGCATGCACACATAGAGTGATATTGTTATAAGCACTGCATTGCACATCAGTATTCGTCCTGCAGCTAAATAATACATTCTTTCTACCTATCTTTACGAGATCATTACATCTGTTCCTGCATGACTAGATAGTTTTCTAAACCATCAGTTACAATGAAAATGTCCTGCAAGTAATGTTAGAAGTTAAACCTAACATTACTTAGAGCTTACTTAGAGAAGTACAAATCTTCAGAATATTACTTCAGTATATAAACAAAGTACAATAACTTAATTATTTTCCACCTGTGTCAGATACATCGTACTTTAGATGCGTTACAAAAGGAATTTTACTGCAGAAGTACCTTTAGTACAATAGAGAAAGATTTATTCTTTTAACTCTGCATCCTGGATCCCCTTTATGTGGCTACATTACAACCATGCATGGACTAACCTTGCAGCTGTGGACACCAAGGCAGCCAGCAGGGGACAGTAACACGCTGTGTAAGCAGGTAACCCAGAAGTGTTTAAACGTGTTAGATATGTGCTGAATGTAAACTCTGCAGGTGAGTAGATATTGGTTACTCTTGGTTACTCTGTTGGTTACTGCTTTTGCTTTTTTTCTTCTTCTGTAATCTTCTGCCCTTCATGCGTCTTGTTTATTTATTCTTAAAACAGCTTTAGTTTGTCCTTCATTGATTTAAAGGGGGCCCTGACTGTTAAGATGTGTATGCATTCTAACACTGTACAAGTCCAATACTGTTAAAATCTGACTTATAAACCAAATTATAAACCAAATGGGAATGTTTTGTTTATATTACAGAAAAAGAAACTTGAGAAACGTGCAAAACTAGTAAGCCATCATTGTGATGATGATATGTGGTTGCAGTAAAGTCAGTGCTACGGAAAATAAGACCATGTAAGAAATTTTTCTCGTGAGGAATGTCACACTCTAGCTAAAGCTGGAAAGACTGAATGATATAAAAGTGTTAAATGAGACAAGTAGTTTCTTGTTCTTTACTTGCTGACAGAAAACGAGCAGTCGTTTGATGTGGCAACAAAGATTGCAGCCTACTAGTAAAGAGATTTTGTGTTTTACTTGGTTTATACAGTGTATTTGAATGATACCGGACATGTACATCATATACGGGCTTATATGTCTTAACAGTCAAGATTCCAATTAGGCATTTGAGTCATTTCTTTTAGGTTATAGATTCTTGTCAAGTTCTTATGTATTTGGTTATGTTATTGTGTACGCAGTTAAAAAGATGTGTAAAAGAAGTTTAAAACACTATAAACCCTGCCAATACATTAAATTGTAAAGGCACTAAGCAGGCTTTCCGGACAGGCTGTATCTTCAGTGCAAGTTATCAATACTCTCATTTTTTATTTAGAATAGTGGAATGCAAGTTACTAATTTTAAATAAAATAATCCTAAAATGAGATTATGTTACATATTGATGACTAGAAAATGTTGCTCCAGAGGTGCTGATTTGGCAGGTTACTAAGCATAAATCTGATTACTCTCTAACTCATGTAGATGTTTTCCCATTATTTGATTAATGAAGTGCGTGTAAACAGGCTGAGTGGATCTGATTTTTTCCAGATAGCGGATTATTAAGTGAATGTAAACACACAGAGCTTTGCAGTTTCTGTGCCAGTGCCAGGAGCAGTGCTTAATTTGTAAAACTTCAGGTAATGGAACACTAAAAGTGGGGTGATCCAGCAAGAGGCAGTGAGGAAAAAGGTCCTGGAACGCATAGGCACAACAGTGTTTCAAGTGTTTATCTAACATAGTAGCAATCTATGCAATAAAATAATCTTAGCTTTAATGACTGTAGTAAGCAGCTGCGACGATAAAATCTCTTGTCAAAAAACTGTAACATGCCCAGAGGGGGAGTTGAACCAGGGACCTCTTGTATGAGGGACCAGAATGAACTGAACAAGCCACCAACTGAATTATTTACAGGTAGACCCAAGTGCAGGGTGAAAACTAGACACAAACCAAAATCTTGATGCTACCCAAAAGGATAAACCCCAACAGGGTGTTTGTGGGGGCAGAAGGAAGAGGGGCTCAGGAACAGAGGGAAAGTAAATACCAAAGGAAAACTCAAATGATTTACCTGGGATTTGACCTGCCAACCTCTTGTTTCAGAGGCTGGTGTAAACCCACTGGACCACTGACAATGGTGTGGGCCTCAGGACTAAACAAAGCTATCAGGGGAAGACTGAACAGCTCTACAACAGAGAGCAAATGGAAACTAAGGTAAAAGGAGCTTCCCCAACAAAGGAAGGAAAAGGCGGGAAAATAAGCAAAGGAGGCAGAGAAACCAAACACAAAGGCTGTCGCAAAACTAAGAACATAAACGGACCCGAGAGTAGTTCTTCACTTTCTTTTCTTTTTTTTCTTTTTTTTTTGCAAAGAAAAGGCAAAAAGCTCAAGAGGACTTTGAGGAGTCAGACTTAGGAGAACACGCCAAGCAGCTTTATCACATACCGGCCAGGCTTGTGCACTTTGCAAAAAGATACCCAAGACTGAGCACTGAGGAGAGTGTTGGCTTCCCTTAAGTAGGAGAGAAGCAGGTGCTGTTGATTGCTCCTAATTAAGGTGTGGTGGCTCCAAGTCTCCCTCCAGTGGCTTGGAGTGGCCTAGCAGGCAACAGAGCCTGTCTGGGCCCTTACAAAAACGTCAAAGAGGTGGTGGATCCACATAAATAAGTTCTCAGGTACACAGGTACCTGAAATATGAGAGGTGTCAGATCTTGTTCCAGCAAGATCCAGCACAAATTAAGCACTGGCCAGAAGTATATGTTTTATATATGTCTTGTATTTACTGGCTTTGCAGTCTCATGTTACCGCCTTGTATTTTTAAAAATGACAAAGTTGAATGGAATTGAATGAAAAGCTGTGATGGTGTGAGACAAATAACACATGACTCTAAAACTCGAGACAAAAAATTACTGTTTATTGATATAGGCAGAAAGAATCTTCATACCCCATAGAAAGGTTGTCTCTTAGGTGCAAGTTAACAATCACATTCTACGTGGAGAATGAAGGAACGGGGCGTTTAAAAGCCAGAAACATTTACGAACGCCAGTACAGTCATGTTGTTAATGTCAAACAAAAGACATCAAAAGAAAAACTAATCTCCAATTCTAAGTTTTCAGGCTCCCCTTTCAGAAGCCCCTGAAGGTCTCAGACTCTTTCAGGAAAGCCCACAGTGCTTAGTTCGTCAGTGGGTAAGAAAATCCCATTATGATGCAGTTCTACATCTCCGCCTTGGCCCAAATCAGACATTTTACAGAGGACCAATCTGTAATCTAATCTAATCTAATCCTTCTCCTCCAGTTTGTGCATAGATTGACACTCATTTCATACTGACTCTAGTACATCAGATCCTACTTTCCACTGCCATGCTGAACAAGTCTGGACTCCAACGCAAGTTTTACACTCTAAAAAATAAAGGTTCCACAAAGGGTTCTTTGCCAACCGCTTTGGGTTCCATGAAGAGTCTTTTTATTTATTTGTAAATGAGAAGACCCAAAACATCACAGGTCCAGCATTTTTTCTGGATGTATAAATCCTAGAACCATTTGAGAACCTTTATTTTCAAGAGCGTACGCTCTGCTCTGGCAGTGGTACTCAGCGTACAGCTTTGCAGGACGAGAGAGAAGAAGAAGGAGAATGAACAGAGGTGTCTCTTCTATTACAGGATGACTCTGAGAAATGCCAGGCAGATTCATATTGTACAATTACAGGTCCGTTTACTACCTTCACACGTAACACAAACTATGTCTGAACATAAAGCGATGCATATGTATAGATATTCAAATGTAAAGCACTCCACCTCAAGAAATAAAAAAGCGCGAGTTCAATACATGCCTAGTATTTGGTAAATGTTTTTCTGCTACAAATATTAAAAGATTAAAACAAAGATATTTGGAAATCCATATCCTTCAGTGCTTAGAGTTGGATTTCTATCAATATCTGTTTTACTTTTTTCTTAAACACCCATTAACTTGTTATATGCTCATGATAAACATTAGAAAACAGTAGAATCGGAACTGCGGACCTCTCGTCTTCCTGAGAAAATAGCCAAGTCCATTTGTGAGTGTGCAGGACAGCAAGCAAATCATGGATTTCTTTTCTTTCGTTTTTTTCTTTTTCTTCACAGAACAGAAACTTAAAATTGATACATACAGGCATAGATAATCCATCAACAACAAAAAGGAGAATAATTCAAAAGCAATTGCAATACAACACTGAATCAGTCCCAGAGTTCAGAAAATAGCTTAAGTCCTCAGTTTTCTCGCTCTCTTTTGATGGAAGATGAAATCGTCTACAAGTTAGTTTTTTCTTCTCATGCTAAATTCCTCGTGTTTCATTTTGCAGACAAATTGGTCGCTTGTAAACGGCAGGTGGATTGGAAGGAAACGGAAACCTTTACTGACAATAAAACGGTAGGCACCTCTGAAATGAGTCGCGCCGTCACAAACTCATCTCGCACTCGACTGTCTGTTTTTCTGCATGAACATCATATCACATATGGAGCTCTATATGCTTTCTAACTATGGCCACAGTTTTATCACATTTTCCCCCATGTTTTACTCTTTTTTTTGTTTTTTTTTCCTTTTATACTTAATATTTAAAACAAACCGGTGCAAAACGCTTGCTAGTTTTTCAACAATGAAAGCCACTATAAAGGTAGATAAACATTTTACAGGTTTTAAACATTTTACACAAACAAACAAAAACTGATCAAGTCCTTGAGTAAACTTTAACACATGAATTGTCTTCCCTCGTCACCTTTTTGTATTTACTTTTTTTATGATTTGCTGAGTGAGGGAAGAGAAGACACTCAGTGCAACATTGGATTACAAGAATAATCAGAACATAGTTTTGAACAAGCTTTTTAAAAAAAAATGAACAGTAAAACATACTGAATGGAACACAAGTGCAGGTGCATTACCAAAACCAGGAACACAGTCTGTACACCCAAAAAAAACAAAAAAGACATGAGATCATATCTTATGTGATTAATGCAAAAATTGTTAAATGCCTTGAAATGTAAAAGCTACACCAAAACAAATATTACATTTTCACATTGCGTTATTGGCGATCTTTGATTCAAGTATCGGTGTAGTAACTTGTTTTGTTTTGATATGTTTATGGTTTTATTCTTGTCTGGAGATGGGACAAACAAAACAGCTTTGTGAGCTCTGACAATTAAAAATAATAATAATAAACAAAAGGAATTACATAAAAATACTCGTTGCGTGTCTCAGAGAATAAAACACGTGCAAATCCCAGACAAACTCTTTTTTTTTTTCTCTGTGTGTAAATTATCAAGTATCAGTACTTTTCCTGTCTTATTCTGCAGGGTCAAATGCAAATATTGCTCACTTGTGTTCTGCCCAGTTGGTCTTAAAAGGGAGAGAAATTTGGACGACTGAAATTTGGTCTACAGTAATGAGTGAAGAGAAGCTGTGGTATTGTAGCGTTATCTATGCTGGTGTCGTTAAAATGCTTCCTGGGGTTTGGACAGGCTAGATGTGCAGACTTCACAGTCCGGTTGTAGTTTTTTTCTTTTTTTTATTTTAACTGAGTTTGGAGAAAGGCAGTTTCACACCCAGGCAACAGCGGAGCAATAACGGCCTTCGTCAGCTTTAAGACATAGCATCGTACCTGTTTAAACGACTTTCCCCCGTAGTGGAGAGAACACGCAGCTGACACAGAAGGGCCCGTCTCATTCAGGGCGAATGGAAATGCACAGTTGGATGGGCCCAAATTAACAAACATAAACACTTTATAAATATATTTATATATATAAAAAAACAGCATACAGAAAAAGGCACTCCTGCATGCAGTCGACATTTAGAATGAGGAACAGAACACATCCGCACACCAGCAGAAAGTTAGCAAGAAGTGCAGTTTTAAATGTTGTTTTTTTTTCCCCCACTTATGTCATTTACATTTAAGGATCTTTTTTCGTCCGACTTTTATATATATTTTTATATATAAAAAGATTTTAAAATGTGATTTCATTTTTTTTTTTTTGGTATTCAAAAAAAGTACCAGGAATTAGCCACAACCTGTGCACCATTAGCGAATTCCCAAACTTCTCGCTCTGCAATAGGACAGCAAAAGGATTATCTCAGTGATGCAAATGAGGTCTATCAGTAATCAGGTGCATTTCCCCAGCCTCTTTGAGACCCATCCCACCTCAGACACACAGGAAATGTCGATGTGCCTCCTTGCCGGTAATAACAAAGTCGTTCACGTAACGTGAAGAAAACGCAATTCAAACAACACTGCTGAAACACACCGCTACGCCTTCCGTCATATTGGCACATGAGACCGTAGAGGACATTATATGCAATCAGCAGCATGTGGTTAAGAAGGTCCCACTGTATAATAGGCTCTGCAAATGAACAGAAGCTGCGACGACCCGACTGCGCCCCCTGCTGGGAGAGTAAGAGAAGTCTCCGAATGGCAGTCCTCTGCTCGTAGCTTCTGTACCATATTTATTCTAGCATTTGAGACAATAAATGCACTAATACATCAGAATCTGCTCAAAACCAGCATCTTTTCCATAAATGTAAATTTAGTTTACGCCCTGAAAGAGTGCTGAAATGACACAGTGCCCCAAAACACTACTTCAGGATACGACCTGTACGATCATCCAGAGAGTAATATTCATGCATGTATATAAATGCTGGAGGCCTGAGGGTTTTTGGGAGTGGAGCCCAACCTCTGGAGTCACAATTGGCACTAATGTTGTAAAGGGCCACCGACCACCTCATCGATGTGTCCGTTATTTTCTTACTTTGCATAGTAACGTTAACGATGTGCTGGTTGGAGAGTGAGCCAGCAGCTAAAAGGAACCCCCCCAACCCCTTCAGAGCGGGCGTTTCAAGTAAGAGCTGCTCTCTTATTAACAGGAAGGGGGAGCTCTTGCTAACGGAACAGGGAGCTCTCTGGCTAACAGGTGGACGGCATGGAGGCTGCAAAGAGGGAGGAAAAACAAAACAAAATAAAAGGATCCTAGCAGCTGTACAAGCGAAAGGGTCAGGTGAGCATGCAAAATTTAAGAAGCTCACACTGGGAAAAAATGACATCTCTGCAAGTTCAATTATCTTAACGATAGTAGTAATATTATGAGATTATTCAGCCTGTTTTAGATGTTTTTACTTACTTTAAGTGGAATCATCTGACCACACGGAACGTTTTACCTTCATCGTTTCCTGAAATAATCAAAACTATATTTACTAAAACGTTATAATTGTTAGTCAGGTTCATTTTCATGAACCTGGTGCCAAATAGTAAACTATCTTTACATGAAGGTTATTTTCTCTCTTATATTGTATATTGTATTGTCTCTTATTGATGAAACATTGGATGTCTAAACAGTATGCTCCACCAGAGGGCATGGCCCAGCATGTGTTAAGTTTTGGTCAGAAGCCTTAAGGCTGTATTAAATTTTTTTTTCCCTTCCGATTTTTTGGAGACGACTGACCACACTGTTATTTGTGGGTCATCAGATCGGATTTGTGTATCCAGACATCACCAACCTATCTGTATAAGTGGTAACAACTAGGGCATTGTTTACTACATGGCTATGGCGGTATCGCAGATTTCAAAAGACACTTAACCATAAAATAATTAAATAATCAATTAAAATAATCTACCTGGATACAATCTGACGGAAATCAGACTTGGGCTAGCAGTCTGAGCAACGCCCACTTTGTTTACTTCTAGAAAGTATAGAAAGACCACTGCAGCTGGCTATCAGACAAAAAGCTCCATGCTGCCCCTGTAGAAGGTCTCTGGTGGTGGGTAGCACAGCACATATGAAACATTGCAAACAGCATCCATAAACAAAGAGTTTACGTTCACTGTACCCTCTAAGTTTAGATTTAACTGAATTAAACTTTCAGAGCAGTTTAGTTAATTTTTTATCATGTTTGGCATCAGCTACCTTGCTACAGGACACAACTAGGCTAGTAACAATGACTGAGGTAACAGATTTCTGTTTATTATTAAGACTATGGATTGGGCAGCCAACACGTCATCTACTACGGCTTAGTGCTTTGGGTTTAATGTAGTTTAGTGTCATTGATTCTGCCCACCCCTAAAAGCTACTGATAGTCTGTTAAGTTAAACCATCTACAAACTAGGTAAATAACCTTTCATTGAAAACGTTCACAACAAGAAAAATTAGCTAGAGTGAGAAGATTTAAGGTAATTTCACTTGCCAAGATGTCAGTTACTTTCAGCGCATGTTCTACATGTCGTAAGAGTTTGAGTGGGGTCTTAGGAAATACTGTCCACACACATAAAATGAAAAACATTTCACATAACATATGAAAACAACCAAATATGGTCTATATAAGCAACATTCCTTAATTGCATTTGTTACACAGGACAGGCCTAGAGCGGCACCACTTTAAAGTGTTTCTGCATATCAACACTGAAGGGCTTTTGGTGCCACTGAAAACCCACTGCATGAAGACCAACAGAATCGTACAGTACATGAAAAAGGGAAAAGAAGAAAAAACACACCAACACAGGCGATTCCAGAGGTCAGACTGTCTCAGCTTCTTGCTAAAGGTGCATTTATCAGAGAGAGAAAGAGGGATGGATGAAGAGGGCAGCGATGAGTTGGAGAGATGAGGCGTCATCACCAGTTTGTTTTGGCTTTGACGGTGTGGCTGGGAGCACAGCGACAGAAGATAGACATTCCAAGACTGGGAGGAGAAACAAGTGATAGCGAGCATTTCCTCCCATGAGGTTCAGCAGCTCCCATCACATCACTTAAGACTGAAGAAGCTGCTTGTTTTTTTTTTTTTGTTTTTTTTTTTGTTCCAGCCGCCACCCCTTCCGGAAAACAATCCATGTCTGAGGTCTCTTTAACAGACATGGCGAAAAAAGGCCATAAACAAGTTTGGAGTAATAGTGACATTCACGTTGATGTAGTCCAAAAAAACCCAGAATGTAAAAACAAACATGTACTGCAGGTTTCGTCTGATTGTAGATTCAGTCTTATGTTCCCCTTCAGTCTGACCCTGCGGGCTTTAAAGTCCATTCACGTCCCTCCAGGACTGATGAGGGACAGCAAACAAAAGGAGCTTTTTTTAATACCACTACGGTATAGAAAAGAGCCAAGTTGCCATCAAGAGTCTTTTTTTTTTTTTTTTTTTTTTTTTGCTCCAGTCTGGTTAATTGGCATTGCAGGCGGAGCATCAATCTGTTCATAAGTGCTATATTAATCCCCCTCGAAATATCAGATTTTTTTTGTACCAGACGCAAGGATCCCTTTTTTACTGCATTAGGAGAAAACCTTTTATTTTGGTATTGTGCCTGAATCCCGATTCTCTGTGTTCACTCTGCGTCTAAGGAGTTAGTCCGAGAACACAGCCGCTGGCCAGTGAGACAGAGACCAGGTAGGTGAAGAAGTCTATAAGTAATGTCTTTGTAGCTTGACAAGTCTCAACACGATTAACACAGTTCAGTTACAAAAAAACTAAAACAAACAAAACAAAACAAAAAAAAAGGACAAAAGGAGCTTCGGTTTGCTTCAGTGTGGATGGAAGATAGCGGTGGATGCTTATATTGCACGATGCATCACTGACTTTTTTTTTCTTTCTCCAGATACATGTAAAGATAGAAGCAAGTTCTGATTGATTCAGCATTGCAATCCAGTCGGTATGGAAATATTTCCATCAAGGGTCTTTTAGACAGTGGCTTGTGAGTTCACAAACAGATGCTTGGTCAAGTTCCTATAGGCATAAACTCAATGTTCAGCTTATTTTTTTAACAATAAACACACAGACAGACAGCCTGGATGATAGACACCATAATAAAACAAGAGTCAGTGTACCTCCCTTAACTGCGTAACTACTGAAAAGAATGCATAAGCTCACGGCTGATTGAACTAGCAGACAGGACACATGCTGCTAGGTGACGTTCTTTTTTTTTCTCTCGCTTGCTCTGGTCCAATCGCTGGCTCAGAAACAGAAGTGTGCAAGTTAAATTTCTTTAGTTGGTTTTTGGAAAATAAAACGCTCAAAAATGACTTAAAAAGAGAGAAAGAAAGAGAGAGAGAGAGAGAGAGAGAGAGAGAAGAACGCGAGCACTTAAGGCTAAGATAAGTTCTAAAGAAGCCACAAAAACGATGAAACGATGTGTAAGAAGGTAGCAGGAGCTTCTCCCCAGCGTCTCGGTCAGGAAGGCTGTAGGGCCATGTGAGGTTTCTCTGTTTCTGGGCTTGGTTTTACAAAATGGCTGCCTTTCCTCTGCTTCTCCTAAACCAAAAAATTACTTTTTTGAGAAAATAAAAGAAACTATGAAAAAGGCTTCCGCTTCTGTCAATTCTTGCTTTTTGTTTTTGAAAGTCTACAAACAATAAAAGACGCTATGACGCGCTCAACGTCTCCAGTTTCCAAAAGATAAACTGATGATCAGCAGAGGTAGAGGTAAGCGTTCCAGTCTTACCCCCAAAACCTACAGGGGTTTTTTTCCAGCTCCGTAGAAAGAAAGTGATTATCATCACACTGATTTGCTTATTTGTGTTTTTTTTTTTAGAATCTACTTTTATGAATCCATTTTCTTTCATCTCGTTTTTGGTGCCGGACCACGGGCTGTTACATGTTCTCTCCGCTTAGCAGGTCTCCGGGCAGCAGTGTATTGATTGGGACGGGGCTCCCCATGACCCTGGTCTCTTCACCGTTAGCAGGACCCCATAAACTCGAGTACTGTTGGACACCACCCCACAGCAGGTCTCCCCCGTTTCCACTACCTCCGCTGCCCGAGTTGGTGCCTGTCTTGGTGCCTGGCGTGCCCCCGCTGCCCCAGTGGTTTCCTATACGCTGCTGGTTGGACCCGGGGGCAGCGCTGCCTTGCCAGCTACTGTTGGGTGGATGGGCCTGACCCTGGGCAAAGAAACGAGTCACTTCATCCTCTCCTGCAAACTCCGCTAGGATGGTGGTGTTACCCAGAACACACCTGAACGGGACAGATGGTCGGTTAGATAAGATTACTCTAGCAAGAAACTTAAAATTCAAATAAGCCTTCGCAAAATAACGACTGACACGCTTTTCAGCCAATCAGAAACATTTATAAGAGCTACTTCCTCCATCAGGTGAAGCAAAAACAGGCCTCTCTAAAACAAACCAGCAGTGATGACAGTGAATTAATTAGAATTATTTTGAAAAAAAAGTAATGAGCATATCATGCTGGACATGCATGGTCCTAATCATCTGGAGGGAGAAGCAGTTAATATTTCATTTCTGTTTTAGATTAAACACACAGCTCAGGGTTAACACTGTTAATAGTTGACTTCTTGAAAAGTAAATTCTTTTGCTAGGCTGCAATATTAGAGGCCATGTTACCATACACTTAACAAACAGGCTTAAAGTAAAGCTATTAATAAGATCTCATTCTTAAATTTCAGCAGAACTACCAAACCATGGCAATGGACTAGTCTCCATTCTGGATAAGTTAAAGTAGCAAGACCTTCATCAATTTTACACATTTAATGGTTGTAACTAAGTTTGAGCTGCTTTTGGAGAAGCTGATTCTTTTAGAACTTTTGAAGAAGTTTTTCGCGCGGGTCGTTGTCATACCAACAGCAGATGTAACGTGATTGGAGTTCATGGTGGCAATGAAAGTTTGCAAAATTCAAACAGAGAACTTGACATATAAGACTAGGAATAAATCTAAAAATAGGTCCGTGTGCACCGCTTTTAGAGAGCCCAGCTGAGCCAGGTGTTATATTGGATGGCACAGCATTGACCAAGGGTGTCCAGTCCTACTATAGAAGATCTATCCTGCTTCTATTGCACAGAAGGTATTTTAGGAGCTGAAGGACAGCATATACAAATGATAACAAAAATAATCTCATATATACTTTAAAATTCTGCATCTGTGGGTGAAGTGTAGGAGCCTTCTGGTGTAAACTGCGAAAGACACATCTATGAAAAAAAGAGAATCTCACATGTGCAGGGACTTCTGGGCCTTGGCTGCTTCCTCTTTGGAGCTGTAGCGCACCAGAGCATTACCCTGCGGCAAGCTGAGGTGGAACGTGATAAGAGGACCGTGCTGCATGCACAATGTCCTCAGAGTGGAACCATCAATCTGCAACACACACATGCAAGCACATTTCATGGGAACGCATCACAGACAATCGTGCCTCTTAGAAATCCTACATGTAATTGTGATTTAAATGGAAAATGATGTATCACAGGGTGCGTTCAAGAAAATCACAGCTAAACGCTCGTACCTGAGGAGTCAAGTTCCGCAAAACAAGCCAACTGCTGGTCCTGGTAGAGTTGTCTGAGCTCCAAGCTGTTCCCTCTAAGATGGAGAAAGTAAAAAAGTAGTTACAGCCAAAGTAGAAGAATCTACAACGAATTTGTAATAGTTACGTTACACAGTTACAATGAGGGACTGAAGCATTTCAATTTTGCATTTTAAAAATGATATTTAAAAAAAAAAAACAACAAAAAAAAAAACAGCAGAAGAGGAACCTGAGGAGTAGGAGCTGCTCCAGCTCTGGCCGAGGCCCAGTGACCCAGATGTCCAGCTCTGAGAAGGTTTGGTGTTAGTGAGGCCTGGTGGGGGGCGAGACGGGGCTGTGGAGGTCCGACCTCCTGGAGCAACTTTCCAAAGGTCATGGGACATGGAGGCTTGCGTGTGTGAAATAGGACCTGCCGACCAGGTAGACTTCATGTCCATAAGCTTACCTGGATGAGAAAGGACAGAAATGATTAAAGTCAAAATAAAACCTGAAGACAGGAACTGTTATTTTTCTATTAATGCTCTGTTAAATATTTTGCTAACTTTGTGTCAAACTATAAGGTCAGGTTTCTAAGTTCTAACAACCTAACTAATAGGATTTTCGGAATGCCAGTAAACAAAAACCAGACTTGGGAAGGAGGAACACATTTGGAAGTAAATAGAGGGTATTTTGGGACACAGGCAAAATCTGTATTGCACATTTGCAATAAAAATAGCTGGAAAAGAGCCATTTTCAGTTTTCATGCAAAGTCAGTTATAAGAAAAATTTCAACCACTAACTCCAGCCCAACTTTACAGCAAATGTTTGGTTTAAAAAAAAAAGTTGCCAGTGTCTGAGGCACGGCACTAACTAAGTGGAGCTGTTAAGTAATCCCTTATAGACTTATTGATTGGCTTATTTGTTTTAAAACAGTTACTATGTTCTTTAGTACTACAAAAGCTGCCACTATTTACGGTCATGGTTAATTAAGTACACTTGGACTACAAACTACTAGTAAACTACTAATTTAACTTATTTCAATGCGTTTGGGATCAAGTTGCTTCCTACAGCTGTGAGATGCTTTCAGCTGATGTAGGAGGGCTTGAAGGGGTAGGGACAGCCAGGTGTGGGGCAGTAGGGCTACAGCAGACAGGCTGGACTAGGTGGGGTAGGATAGTACCTTTGCTCCCCTCCTCTTCCTGTTCGTTTACAGGCAGGCTGAAGGAGCCAGAGCAGGCAGCCCCAGGCCACTCACTTATGGTCACCTGCCCCCCACTCTGAGACACAGCGGGGGACCAGGCTGTGGAGCATTTACATCCAGGATGAGCAAAATAATGTGTGAAAAACCAAACAAGAAGTAATAATCATAGCCCAAACAATGATAATGCAATACAAAAAGAAACACATACAACTGTAACTGTATTGTTAGATGAAGGCAGTCAATTCAAGGCTGATCTGTGAATATCTAAATATCAGATTAGACTCAGTATTGGCAAATACTCAATATTAAAGTATCAGTGTGTAAGATTTAGAGACTATCTATTATCAGTAATGGAATACAAGTAGTGTCTAATTACCTGTAACTACAAATCGTTGTGTTTTCATTAGCTTAGAATAAGCCTTTATATCTACAAAACATTAGATTAGTGTTCAGCAGACGCTGCCATGTTCCTACAGTAACCCAGAACAGACAACCCCCCCATAGGACCCGCTGGAAGATGTCGAAAGAGGAAAAGCATTGTGTTGTGAGAAGCCCAAAAAAAAAGCAAGAGAGACGACCTCTTTGTTAAAGAAGCAAACACTGGGAGGAGTGAGAAAGGGGTATTCAGTTGTTTGCAATTTGAAACTACACCTGTAGATGTCACTAAATCTTACACAATGCTCCGTTAAAGGGCAAAAAACTGGGTCGGGACATGAAGAGTAAAAATAAAGCATGTGATGCTGTGTGATGAATCAAGCACGTGGTGAAGAGCACAGCTGGACCAGCAGCAGGTAGGAGTGTGAAGAAGCCGATGGTTGGAGTTTGTGTGTTTATGTCAGCAGTGTTAGATCATAATTGTCTCTCTTACCTCCGCTCCGGTCTCGCAGCAGGTAGCGGTTCACATCCTGAATGTTGGTGTTGATGCTGGGGCCTCCGGAAACACTTCCTGGGGTCATGTTGGGGTCAGCCTCAGGATCAATGTTCTGCAGACCTTTCCATGGAACTCCTGGACAAAACTCTGAGGATAAGAAAAAAAAAAGAAAAAAAATGTTACGGACACAAATGTTAGAGTAATATTAGCCCATCCTAACTCCTCTAATGCATGTTTTAGATTACAAAACCAGTTGCTTTAGCATACAAGCATTTAGTATAGTGTTCTGATATATTATGCTTTTATTGTCATTTTAAAGAGTCTTACCAGCATTTGTATTTAAGTAATTCTTTTTTTACTCAATTTATTAGATTTTCCCTGTTTGATGTGTTTTACTTGTTTTTTTCCATTATTACAGCATAACATCTATTATGTAAATCTGCTGTGCGAAATTCAAGTTCTAAATTCTAGACGTAGCGCACTGACACCACAGCTTAACAAATGGCAGACGAATCTTAGTACAGATCATATCAGCATAAATGTGAGGCCCATTTTATGCCATATTACATTGTCTCACTAATGACACAAGTATGTAATACATATGTTACACTGCTATAGAACTGTAAACAACCATCTGACCTGGAGGCCAGCTGAGGTTCGTCCCGTTTGACATTTTCTCATTAGGGCTCTTGCCCTGCGTCCAGCTCTCTGGCGCCACCAGGGGGCTGCTGGGAGACTGTGAGGTGGACAGAAGGTTATACGGGCTGAAGGAGTCTTCCATCGATGGCTTACTGTCAGCCACGTGGGTGGAGACAGCAGAACCTGAGAAGAAACGGCAACGTTCACTCTCATTATTCACATCAGCAGAGAAGCAATGTCTCAGCCCAGCAACAAACTCAACAATTTAAACCACTTCCAGAAAGATGTTTGCGTTTCTAAGCAACATTTTCTTTGTAATTGGAAGTTAGGTAAAGTCAGGTAGCCGCACTTTTTAAAGTAATTAATTTTTGAATCTTCATTTATTAAACAACAAAGAATCAGCTCTTTAATTTATCATGGAGTTTATAGACTTGACTGCAACTGATAAAAAAGGGCCAAGTGGGACCTGCTGCAACTAAACTTGCTGAAAACCTTTTACACACCAAAGGTCACTTAACAGACAAGAAAATGATGCACAAAAAGTCCACTGTAAAATTAGAAAGTTCAGAAAAAAGCATGTGAGATGAGATGTAGCTGTAAAATCAGCTACACAGCAGTGTGTGAAAACCTATTGTACACTCTGATGTGCTCATCTTTTTGGTAAAATAGGAATGACAAGACTCAAACATGCAGTATGACTGTATGTATTACTTCAAATAATTGCTATAGTGTTGTTACTGTGTGGTGAAGATTATTATACCATGCTTGCTGAGGCTGGTCTCCATGTGAGGTGTGGAGGTGGTGAGGGAGTCCATGCTGCTGGCATGAGTCCACTGTGACAGGCGAGACTGAGGCTGTTGTGGAGTGTCCTTCAGGGCCAGGCCACCTACATCCATACAGCTCACACCCACATTACCATTCAAACCAGCTGAGAGAGACAGAGGGAGAGAGATACGGAGGAGGTGGTGAGTTTGTAATCTATATCTTCGCAGACAAAAAAACATAAACATGATTTTTGGTGAAACATAGCTTGTAGTTTAGTCCAGTTTTAGCCCATGTCCAATAAAACAGGCCTAAATAAGAACTACTATTATTACAACTTATGACTGTATGTATTACTTCAAATAATTGCTATAGTGTTGTTACTACTACTATTACAAAAAGTCAATACAATCGACAATAAAAGTCTCGACCAGGATTAAGGCTAAAAAGGCTGAAAGTCGTCATTGGTTTAAGCTTTGTAAGTGGAAGACATGGGAAGGCAAGAGTTGGAGAAAACAGACTGCATGACAGCAGTAGTGTATGTCTGTGTACAGTTCGCATTAACACGAGTATAAAGTTGTGTTTCTTACAGAGAGGATATGCGTTGAAGGAGCTGGGAGAACTCTGCGGCTCTTTGGTCTGCAGGTCGGAGATGGACAGGCCCGGAGCCTGAGGGTTTCCTGGGAAGACGTCCAGGTTTGGTTTGGCAAGGCCAGGGTGCAGGCCGCCGTGGGACGGGGCGGGGGGCGCCTGCTGCTGCTGCTGCTTCATCAGCAGGGCCTGTGCCAGCTGCCTCTGGTGCTGCTGGATCTGCTGTTGCATGTTATTGATTGTGCGTGCAACCTGAGAACGACAGAAGCCGTTGTTATTGTTATTATTATTGATTTGATTATGGTTACATTGTTTTGAAAAATATAACAGTAGTAATGGAGCTAGGTATTGTTACTATTGTATTATTACTTATACATGACGCAAATACAACAACTTGAGTCAAAGTACAAAAACTGTAGCTTCAAAAACTTCTTAAGCCTTGACTAATTTCTAGAACGTCTTAGCCTGTCCAGCAAATATTAGCATGTATGGTTATTTAATTCAAAATATTGAACACCAAAACAAAAAACTAACTAAAAAAAAAATAATAATAAATTAAGATAATAATAATAATAATAATAATAATAATAATAATAATAATAATAAAGGTTTGAAGCTGAGAGTGATCAAAAGTTAAGCAGAAGAGAATCAAATTAAACCCTAAAATTAATGAAATACATCGTTTTACTAGTTACTGTTGCTCACTGACAATTTTCCTTAGCATTTGATACTGTTATGCCAAAAAGGCCACATTAAACTGAATTGAGCAAAAAAACTAAAGTGTTTAACTAAAGTGAAAACCAATGGTTCATATTCAGAAGAGAAAGAAAATCTGATTTATAGTGTTTCTCACTTGCTGCTCCTGTTGTCTGATGGGACCAGACACATTTCGCTGAGCCTGCATCATCTGCTGCTGAATTTGCAAACGCTGGTACGCCTGAGAGAGAGAGAGAAAATGACAGATTGAGGGTAAGAGAAGGAGTGAGAGGCGGCATGAAGTCTTTCATGGCTTTCAGTGTTTTATGGCTTCACCAGAGAGATGCTTACAAACATCAGTTTTCATTAAAACACGCAGTACAGGAGCACTGGGACTACAATCCCTCTATGCCTCCCTCCTTTCCTCCCAACATTCCTCCCTTCTTTTCTTCTGCCATTACTCTCCCTATTCTTACTTCTTTTCCTACCCTTCTCCATTCTTCCCACCATTCCTCCTTTCTTACCATCTGTAGCTGTTGGAGCTGGTACAGCAGGGTCATTTGTTGAGGATTTATTGGTGAGGTTAAAAGTGCAGGGTTCAGACCAATGTTTTTTGCTGCAAACTGCAAGAGCTGTGCTTGAACCTAAAAAAGACAAAGATTTACATTTAAAACACTGAAGTATAGTACACTTGGGGTAAAATACTGGAGTACAGCACGTTTGGGGTAAAACACTGGAATACAGCATGTTTGGGGTAAAATATTGGAGTACAGCATTTTTGGGGTAAAATACTATGTGTACACACCTGAGGGGAGAGAAACTGAGGCACTTGAGCGCGTAGATTAGGCTGGGCGGAGCTAAGAGGTGGCACTGGCGGCTGAGAGGGCGGAGCCTGCTGCTGCAGAGCCCGAGCTTGTGCTGCTCCGTTACTGCCAAACATTCCATTCATCTGAAAGAGGAAGAGACGCTATTACTAAATGCTGCAAAATGCAACGTATAGCTAGCAGTTATAATGTTAACTCTTTAAATGCCAGTGATATTGTTCAGTATTTACTATGAAACTAGTAGTTATAGGTGTAAGAACTTTGGATGCGGAACCACATGAATCGAAAGGATCAGATTTATGTTACTCCGCTGGTCCTGAAAAAATTACATAATCATTCAAGAAGATACACAGCCACACGAAAAATATGTTTGTTTAGGGTCACCGGTCTATGTTCTGCGTGAAGCTGATCTTACAGAAAGACAAAAATAGATATAAAGGCCAGTTTTACTGTACAGGAACGCCGACTCATTCCAAATAACTCCTGTTTGAGTGGCCCTCAGTGTGGAGAGCCAAGGTGAGAGAACTGAATAATCTCTGAACAATAACACGGACACTTTTAGCAATGCAACAGGCTAGGAAACCATACTGTACAGCGTGTCTGTACAATACTGACAAATTTATTCTTTAACTTTAACATTAAACTGCAGTCTCATCGTAGTTCAGTTATTTGGTATTCACTCTGAATTATTTTGTCTCTATTGTGAATTATTCTTTATTTTTTTATGAACTTTTCTGTATCTACTATGAATTATTCAGCTTATATTGTGAATTATTCAGTATGTACTACAAACCTATGAGTCCACTGTTCAGTATTTATTATTTATTATAACTAAACTAGTATATAAGAGTGAGGAATTGAGGTGTGGACTCACAAGACCCATACTATTTCTTGGAAGCATTTTTTGTAACTGTTTGGACCACTTACTTGTCTGTTGTTCAAGTTTTGCATGCCGAGTCCTGGTGACACCCCGACCAGTCCGTGGCTGGGAAGGCTGCTATTGGTCAGCGGGAGCTTGAGTCCGGGAGAAGGCAGAAACGGTGAGGATGGTGTGTCGTCCGACAACCCGCCGTCCTTACAACCACAAAACAGACAGCAAGGTCAGGACCACAATCTGCTTGGTTTGCAGAACTTCCAAGGTGAGAACTAAACACAGTTTTCCTTCACCCATAATGTTTGGTGCCCAAAGTTCAGTTCTTTAGTTTTGCACTGGAGCTATGTGGCCAATGAGGGGGGAGTGGTTCACTGAGAGTCAGATGTTATTACAGTGGTGTTGATGGGAACCAGGAGTAACCCCTATCTATAACTCAAACAGCTATACAGTCATTTTATTCGCCAGTCTACGCATGTCTTCTAGTTTTATTTGAAACGCTGATGCTAAAATAGTGGAATATAATATGTTTTTTGGCCTTACAACACCCTTAACTGTTATAAAAATATAACACTTTGACATAAAACATCCTCAAACTATCATGCAGCAATGTTTCAGACATGAGGCAGTGTATTTATAACCAGAGATGGACTGATCAGTGTTTTTGAGGCTGATTCCGATCGCCATACCGATCGAGGACGGGCCTAAATGCCACAACAGGGCTACAAGTAGTTATAAGCGCATTATAAGTTATAAGTCATGAAACATGGTTGAAACTGGTTTATTACCATTTTTAAAGAGCTCATATGAAACAGCATAATATTTTTAACATAATTAGCAGTAAATAAACAAAAATGTAGATCAAACAAATATCCCCAATACTGTAATCATTTAATTTAGACCCTTATTTTTAAACAAAAAAGCTAATTTAAAAAATGCAGTAAAAACTGCAGTCATTAAATCAGACTCGCTGCGTGTGCTAGCTCTGCTGTTCGCTGATGCTCACTGTATTCAGCCGTGTGCAGTGTTGTCTCAGATTAGTAGTGTTAAATGTATTTGTCTTGGTTCTCCCACGAGACATGTTGATTTTACACATTTTAAAAAAGTCCTGAATGTGTCTGTGTCACACATGCTGAACGACTAGGAGACGACTGACATTTTTTCTATCAGTGGTGAACGCCGTAAACTGTTCTGACAACGCCGCTGCTTTGGTCAGCCTGTCGAAAATGAAAGGGTATGTGTTTCCACCTAGGGGTTCAGATAGGAATTGCTGGGAGCTGGCCGGAGGGGGTTTCAAGGAGGTCTCTTCTACCTGGATGAAACACTAGCTGGAAATACAGAAATTAGGCTCATTTGTTTAACGCCATCGATCGGCTCTCAGGATCGGCTCTCAGGATTGGCTAAGTTGGAGAAATATCGGCCGATCAACGATCGCATATTTTGATTAAAAATCGGCCAATACCGATACATAGCCGATTTATCGTTCCATCTCTATTTAACTGTCTTTGAGGGAGCTTTTAGAGGTGGATGTCTGGTTCCTGTCGGTAAAAACAAGCTTTTGAAAACAATAGTGTCAAGGTGTTAAAGCTGAAGAGACTGTTCCAGCACCTTGTCCAGAAAGGGGGCTCGGTCCAGTGAGGAGTCTTTGGACAGGCACGGAGGACGGCACACCAGGGGCTTGTTCATGCCACTGCTGTAATCGGCCATTCCCACCCCCCGCTTGTCCCCTTCGCTTTTCTTCTCCAGCAGAGCGCCTGGAGACAGAGGGCAAAATTAGCCACTGCGGGTCTGAGAATGTGTCCGTGTATATAAATGTGTGCGAGTATGACTCACTCATAGCCTGGTCCAGATTCATGTTGTTACTTCTCAGTGCCTCCTCTGCAGGGTCCCTCTGAAACAGCAGAGAAACACATCAACACATTAGCATCCAACCACACATATTATCATGTAGCTCTGTTATTCAGCTGTACTGTGGAGCTGAAGATAACCGGAATTTTGTGCTCAGTATGAGAGATATGAAAACGGCGCTGGCTATTACTCAGATATAAATAGCTTACAGGGAAGCCCATGTCCGTGAGCTGTTTGATAAGTCGATTCATAATCCAGACTTCATCCTGTTTGGTGGGTACTTTTGCCTGAAAGAGACGCGCAGACAGCAAGAAAACCAGCTTCAGCAATGAGACAGCAAATTCAAGATTAAAATTCATTTACATGCTCAAAATACTGGTTAAGAACACGTTCACTGTAAACATCTCATTAAACTGCCAGTTTATTACTCTTTATCATAAGACTTAGAATTATTCAGTACCTACTAACTTCTACTGTTATTTAGCAGCTAATACGAATTATTCAGTCTATACTACAATTTTCACTCAGTGAATTATCAAGTATCTACTCTGCATTACTGAGTATTTACTAAAAATACTTATGTACTTGCTATTAATTATTTAGTAATTAGTATAAACTAGTAGCTGCCAGTGATTACTTAGTAACTGCGAGTTACTGAGCACCTACTATAAATTGTTCAGCAATGACTGAAATAATGAGTATGAATTATTTAGTATGTACTATGAATTGTTCACTATATACACTGTACTCCATTGCTTAATATCTGCTATGGAATTCATGTGGATGCTGTGTAGTTGCCAGACTGAGGAACAGCTCCTTAAAGTCTAAGGGGATTAATTAACCTAACCTGACATTAAAGCCACTCTGTCACTTGACAGGATGTAATTATTGACTACAGACAGCCTCTGATACCTTCTGTATGCTCTTCTTGGACTGGTTCCAAGAGCTACAGGAAGAGGTGCTGTCCTGGGAGGTGGGACTGGTCCACATGTCTCCATCCTCAGTGTCCCATTGGCTGCCACTCATGCCGCTCATCTCGTCCCCTCCTGACCCCCAGTTGTCTTGCATAGATTTGGGGGCTGTAAAAGGACAGCGAAAAATATTTAAATGATCTTAAAAAGTACAAGAGGAATTAATGCAGGAGTACAGTCCAACCACCAGATGTCACTATGTGTCAACACTTTAAATACATTAGAGGAAGGCAATAATAAAATGGTGTAACTTGTTTTGTGTGTGTGTGTTCTATTTTTGAAATTCAACCATGTTTCATTGTGAGGTTCTAGTAACAGAAAATAAAGTTAAAGGTACAGTGTTCAAGGTTCCCCATCACCCAGTCTCACCTGGTTTGCAGGGCCCTGAGCCGGAGGGTGCACTGGCCCTGCCGTAGTGTCCGGCAGATTCATGGCAGTTCTCTCCCCAGCTTCCGGATCCTCTGGGCGGTTTTCCCCAAGCAGCAGTGCCATTATCCACTGTGGGGCTGGAGGAGGGAGGCTCACCCCAGGACGAAGACTCCGTCTTGGTCTGCACGTTGGGAAGTTCACCCCAGCCTGCAAAGCGAAGAGCTTCATCAGATAACAAATAGTAATAAGCGCGCTCACCAAGATAAATTCCTTTTGGGTGGAACATGCTTGATCACAAGCCAAGCACTTTTTGTACTTTATGGTCAAGATTTAAGGTCAGCAATTTCAGACCATGCTTCACTCACACAGCACCAAGAACATGCCTCAATGTGTGGATTTCACTTCAACAATATTGTTGACATCTGGCAGGTTTAACTATACGTCAAGGCACGTGGGTCAGCAGGGCTAGGTTTACTAAACACTTTTCAATAAATATGCCGCATTACCTTTGATCTGTACTTTAAATGACAGGGACAAAACAAGTCCAGACTGAGCATCTCTGGCCAATTCAGAGTAAACATAAATAACTGCGAAAAGACTACAGGTTTCTCTCTTCCCGCTATCTGACAACGTGACAAATCGCTCCGGAGGGGGAGAGTAAAAGAGTATCTGAGAAATGTCACACAAGCGCAGAGCTTGTTCTCAGCAGGACAGAAAAATTCAGACAGCAAACGTCTCTGTCTGCCATTGCGCCTGAGCGCTGCCAAGAACAGAAATAGAAAAGCTTTCATGGGGCCGACAGCAGGGCCTGAGGGCCCGACTCTGTTGAGCCAAGCGCAAGGCGGCCATGTCTTTTTAACTGCAGGCCGCGGGCCAGCTGGCAGCGGATTGCTGCAGAACGCATGCCTTCACATGCTCTGACACAGGGGCAACCAGCAGATGGCGCTTTGTCATAATTCACCCAGTTTAATAATGAGGAATTTAACGTTTGAGATCAGTTCTCCTGGTAGACTTACTTTATCATAATCTAGAGAAAGAGGATTCTACATTTGAAATTGCAAAATACTACATACTTTATTACAGACTTTATTCTATACACACGAAGGCTCAAGTATGGAAGTCATGTTACTGCTCAGGGATCACAGTACTGCAGGGAAACTCTCTTCCAGCCTTTCTTCCAGATATGCTGTTGAAATGGTGCAGCACTTATATTCAGATCGCAAATGCTGCTTTAATCAAGGAGGTAAACATTCTTCAGAAAAGAACTGGGTGTACAGTAAACAAACTTCAACAGGGTTTTTTATCCCAAGAGTAATTGCTGAATTTAACATATTGGAAATTAAATACGCTATAACTTTTCAGTAGAACACATTTTATATTTTCACTTGCTTTTTCCAATGTAATAAATTTAATAAACAGTAACTGTATAGAAGTGTGTCTCTGTAGAGGACGTGTAACTTATTTGCACACTGAACATCAACAGGTGTCATCTGGGCACCCAAACTTGTGCATGTATAAGGCTGCACGACACTGGCATAAAAAACTGACAGATATCACGACAACTGTATGAGAAAGGATAAATTATTATTAAAATAATTTGTCTCTAACTGAATGTCAAGTGTGGACGTGTATACAGAAGATGAACTAAGTACACATTTTTGTTTAGTTATTAGCCCATGTGTTGTCTAAGGGATCCAAAATGATCCGCCACTCAAAGACTATAGATTAGATAGATTTGACCCAACATTATAAAAAACTGAAACATCATATAAGCTGTACAATATTTTAGCACTACCACTATTACTGCTGCTACTACTACTACTACTACTACTAATAATAATAATAATAATAATAATTATCATTAATTTTTTTACTCTCATGACAAGAAGAGTTTAAAGAATGTTAAGACCAAGGTTAAATATTACAGCGTCAGTGTATGGGTTTAGTTAAATTAATTATATCCAGTCCTAAAAAGAGTCTAATGTTGGTTTAGGGTAAATGAGGAAAGGCCATTTCTTGGTAAGGACTCTTATTCTGAAGAGCAGGATCTCATATTGACTAGGCGCTGTTGTAGCAAGCTGCAGTGAGTAAGTGCTAGCTGGGCTGCATTCTGAGTAGGGGGTGTAGGCTCAGCATAGAGCTGCCAGTTGTCTTAGTTGAAAAATCTCAAGCTGCAAAATTTGTTATGACAGTGCCTTGCACACTTTTAAGACAACAATGGGTGTGAGATACAATCCTAAGGTTTAACATGCTTTTACTGATTAGTATCTTGATGGATTTTGTGGATGGACCCGTGTGGAAGGGCAGGGTTCAATCTCAGCAATGTGTTTAAACAATGTGTTTATTGAGAAAGTTATACTGTAATAACAAAAAAGATCTTAGATATTTATCTTAGATAGATTTATCATGCAGCCCGAATGTACAACATGCAAGGGAGACAGCAAGTGCACTATACAACACATTTGTTATTAGAAATGCTGCAAAATTAAATAACAATAAAAACAAACAAAGAAACAAGAACTTACTTCTCTTACCTGGGTTCACCATGGGTATCCTGTTGTGAGGAGGTCCTGGTTGGTTGGGAGAACCGTTGTTGTTGCCATTGGAGTGGTTCAGACCCTGGCTGTGGTGAGGGTGGTGGTGATTGTTGTTGCTAGGCCCTGCGTGATTGTTGTTGTTGTTGCTGCTGCCACTGTTGCTGTTACCTGGATGGGAAGCAGGATTGTTCCGGTCCCACATGTTGACGCGTGTTCTATACGTATTGGGATCTCCCCATGTGGAGGTTCCATCGTCAATCTCCATTTTACGGCGAATTGAGGAAGGGGAAGGCTCTTCCCAGCCTGTGGGCTCCTCTCCTGCATCCTGCTTTCCTGCAGAGCCCCAGCCAGAGCCACCCTGCTTCACAGAGTTTGGGCCACCCCAGGAACCCATGCTCCCAGTGCTGCCACCAGTGGATTCTTGAGGTTTGCCACTCCAACCCTGCACATGACCGTTTGTGCGCTGAGAGTCTCCCCAACCTCCGCTTGATGCTGGAGCTGCTTTGCCCCATCCCTTCTGAGGTTCTTTCCAGTTCCCTCCATCGCCATCCCAAGAGGAGTTACCAGAGCCATTGTTTCTCCTCTCTGAAGGCTCTCCCCATTCTCCACCATTTCCACTTTCACTATTTCCCCAGCCTGAAGAAGAACTGGGTCCATCACCCCAACCTTGTGATTTGGCTTGCGTAGGTCCATCTTCCCAGCTGGGAGACTTTTCCTCTGAGCCCCAGGACTGGCCGCTAGAGCCATTGGTGCTGGGGCCATCTGGCATTGGCTCACCCCAGCTACCAACTGAGCCATTGGACACCTTCTTATTAGCAGGTGGTTCTCCCCATCCAGTACTGGGCTGACTGTTGGGAGGGACAGACCCTCCCCAGCCTGGGTTAGGCATACCTCGAGAAGGTTCCGGGGCATTTTTACTTCCAGAGTCCATTCTAGATGGATTGACACATCCAGGAGGAGGAGGAGGTGCAGATCCAGTTGAAGGTGCATTAGAGGAAGAATTCCAGGTTTCAGTGCTACCCTCATTCTTGATGTCAGAATTTTCATCCATTTCCCACACTGTGTGCTGGCGAACTGGGGTCTGTCCCCAGCCAGAGTTGCAGAGCACGCGAGGATCTAGGTCCTGCCTTGGCAGAAGTGGAAAATCCATGCTGGAGGATCTTTCTCGTCCTCGCGAGTGTCCCTCGCTGCTGTCTCTGCTACCTTCACTGGCTGGAGCATCAGTGCCCCAGGAACTCATAGGCTCCTGTGTGGGTCCATCATTGGCATCCCACCCAGCACCATCGGAACTTGACTGCTTGTTCCATTCACCCCACCCCGAACTGCCTCCTCCACGACCCCAAGAGGAGACGCCACCAGAATCCCAGGCTGAGTCTTTTGATTCTCCAGCCTTTGTATCTCCACTGCCCCAAAGAGCAGTCCCATCTCCACTTGCCTGGTCAGTGGGAGACTGACTCAGGGTTCCTCTCCAGCTGTTCACAGGGCTCATTGGCTCTGCTTTAGTGTTTGGTCCATCAGTTTTAAGGTTTGAAGATTCCAACATGTTTGTTGGAGACTGGTGCTGGTCTGGGGTGTCTGGATTCCCCCAAGCACAGTCTCCTACAAGGTTTCCATTGGCACATCCAACACTGGCATTTCCATTTGTGCCATGAACTGGCGCAACACCTCCCGGGCCGCACATAGTGGATGGGATTGAACTTGAGCCACCCATACCACCTGGCCCAGACCCCACCCCTGGGGCTTCATGTCCTAGTATGGGCCATGCAGCAGGGTTAGCACTGGGGTTCAGGTTTAGATTAGAAGAACCCCAACTGGACTGGCTCCTGCTGCCCATGGACAAATCAGTCTTACCCTCGGGGCCCCATCCCCTGTTGGGTCCACCCTGACTGGAGACCATACTTGAGGGCTGATTAATGCTGGCTTTGCTAATGGGGTAGTGACTGTGCTGGCTAGCTCCTGTAGCCATACTCATGCTGCTACTGTCAATCTCTGATGAGTCAGTGTCCAAAGTACATTCTAATGACTGCTGGTTGTTGCTCCGATGAATAGAAGGCCAAGCTTCAGTGTCTTTTTTGTCAATAATCACTTGATCCCAACAAGTGCTGCTGCTGCTGCTGTTGGCGGTTGGAATGCCCCAAAGGGAATTGTCATTCTGGGCTCCCTGGCCACTCTGATGAGGCAGCACTGCAAAGACAAAAAGAAGTGGCAAAATAATTAGGTTATCCAGATGGGAATTCAAGGTATACATAAAAAATGTCATAGAAATCTGACTGGCAATGCAATGCAAACATCTACAAAGTCCCTCCAGCCAGACCCGCAAACTGCCCCACCTTGTAAATATTTTTTATTAATACATAGTTTTTAGTTTTGTACAATATTGCAATGCTCAGCAGACCATGGCACTAGTCATATTAGTCAAAACATGCCCATGCATCCCACCATCTTCTGTAAGCAGCATGTGTGAAAAAAAGAAGCACTTTCAGTCTTTTCCCATATCTCCCCTTGCTGCAATGCTGAAGAGAAGCTGAGGTGGAACGGGGTTCATTTATTGGAATGAAACCAAGACTAGCTCCTCATCCATCATTTCCCACAACCCGCCAGGTCCCCACAAAACCACGACCGTATCGCTACCGGGGATCACCAGGGGCTGCAACATGAATGCAAAGTAGAGAGTGCTTTACCTCTCCTCAGCTATAATCAATCATGAGGCAGCAGGTAATCGATATGGTATAAATGATGGTGAACAGGGGGCAGAGGGCATTGATCTTGCAACGCAAACGCAACCAGTCTTTCGCCCTGCTACTGAGTTCACTTCTCTCGGTCTTCTTGTCTTTTTCCTTCCCAAAAAGGGTCTCATGGTTTTTAATTTAGACCACAAAAGGGTTGACACTTCAGCTTACAAACTGCCAGTGCATTGTTTGTGTGGGTTACTTTTTATTGCTATTTAGCACTGAACAAGTGAATGGGTGCAATTTTTTATTAACATTTTTGACTATGAAGTTTATTTCTTTATATCCACCTCATTGTTGTGTTAATAGATGACAGGCAAAGCAAGAATTGCTGTGGGTATAATGAAACTCTTGAATCTTGAACTGAGAAAGAACTATAAACTCCTTTCCAATATTTTTCCAATTTCCAATATGTTTTCAAATCAACCAATAAATATAGCAATTACACTGTTGCAAAGGAAGCACCAATGCATAGCACCAAGCTAACACCAAGCCTGAATTTTGAAACTCTTAGACTGTAATGTTTTTAACTTCGCTTTCAGGCTTGATTTCCATACATGTTCTCAATTCAGATACTGAGTATAACAGTCAATTGATGGTACAATAGAAGTTCACAGTATACGGACTGTACGCATTACAACGTGTTAATTCCTTGAGTTAATAAAATAACAATAAGCCTGAACTGTGAAATTCTAAGCACATTGCAATGCATGTGCCTTTCCTTCAGGCTACATTTACATTCAAACAATGAATACAACCATTAAGTGGCAGTAAAATGGAAGCACACAATGTCTTGATTGTGTACACTGCAACATATCGATGCTTAGGATTGGCCTAATATAAAAAAAACCCAAAATTTAAAACGCTGAGCACACTGTAGTGTCTCCATCTTACCTTGGGGATTCATTACCATTAAGTCACTCAGTTCAGCCAATGAATATAACCATCAATCAGTGGTACAATGCACCGCGGACAAGCTGTCAAACTGAATGCATCTGTTTATGACAGACATGAGCCGTAAGGTCCCACATAAATTGCGCTGGTGCCCAGTCCCTCAAAATGCAATTTTCCCTTCGGTGCACTTATCTGCTCTCCCCAGGCCCCCTTATCTCCAAGGACTGTCAGGGCCCAATGCATTTCAGCCGTCGCCGCACAGCAAGCCCTCAGACCGAGTGGCAAAGATTTGCAGTGGTCGGTCCAGTTTAAACTGGTATAGGCGATTTTCACCTAAACCACTTCCCACAGTGTCTTTTTCCAAGAACCACAAATGTATACAGCATTTAACTCGAGTTTCTGCAGAAAAAAACATCTAAATTCTTCACCAACGTCTCTAAAAAGGACATGCCAGCAAGGGAGTTGAGATGTAATGAAAAAATGTTTATGAGGGAAGCCAGCAAGGTCATTGCTTTGTGATCTGAATGCCAATAATATATAAACATTTCAGAGATGAATTGGAAACCCCAAAGCTAGACCAGCGTAAAGATTCTTGACAGCAATCCAGCATATATATATATTTAAAACCCACACATCACTGGAACTCATTCTCAAGCTCCAGAATTCCCCATTCAGAGTTGAAGACGATATCGACTTTCACTCTTGAAAGAGGCATTTCCTGAGCGAGTCCAGGAGGAAGAAGCAGATAAGGACAGCAATCACAACACATTACACAGCATGCCACAGGCTGACTGGCAGCCCTGGCTTCACATGGCAAAGGAGCTGAGCTGGAATTAAGTTTTTTGGTGCAATAGGAAACTATAGGTGACATACTGTTCCCATAGGAGATGCTTATAAGGCACTTCATGCAAGTTTTCAATATAGAATTCTGAGTTTACTCTAGTTGGGACTACACAAAAGTAAACACTACTAAGCATCTTTAAGATTTATGGCTTTGGATAACATGAGTAAGTTTAAAAAAAATATTTATTTTAACTTGCTGAGACTCAACCAGGGGTCACCATGTCTACAACATGGATACAGCCGTATTATTTAATATTCAGAGTTAATATCCAGTTCTCCTACATGTGTCTTCTGAGTGTTACATAGAATTTCCATGATGGTAAAAACAAGTTTTCCTTGGGGACTATTTTGCTTTACAAAGAGCATTCATAAACATTTCATGTAAGAACCTTCTTTGAGGGAGCTTTCAGAGAAGCAATTCAGTTTCACTAGAATGAAAGGTTTTGCACCAAAAACTTTGTTTACATCTTAAGGAGGGTTTTAAGGAGATAATTTCAAAATTCAGAGTTCCCCTTTAATCTGGTCGTACCAGCAGAGGAAAGATTACTGATTCAGCTCTTAGGTGTTTCCTAAAATATAATTAGTTCTTCATATGGCTTATTCCAGGAAAGCAACTCTTGAAACCAGAATTCTCTGTGGACTAAGCAGCCCGTCGCTGTTTGGTTCAGGCAGTAAAGCAGTGGTGCCGTTCTGCAAAAAGCTCAAATGTCCTTCAACTGAGCTGTTTTGGCAAAGGCTGAAATGCCTTTACAGCAGCCTTGGCAATGTTTCAGAGCTTGAATTACTTAACATCTCAAGGTTTTTTCCTTTTTCTTTTCATTTGTATGATCAGCGGAACCGATGCCTGACATTTTCAGCAAATGTGTTGCGATCAGCGAAAAAGGTAAAAAAAATAAATAAATAAAAAAATAGGAAGAGAGAAACAGAGACGCAATCAGGAGATGTGAATGGAAAGAGCACCCTGGTGGCATGGGCGATCCGTCGTCTGTCTGCCAGCCTCTCTCTCAGAACGGGACGCCATTTTATCGGAGCTGAAACGCAGCCAAGAGAACAAGGCTTCTGTCTGCGATTCTTAGCCTCATTCTGTACAGACACTGTGAAACTCCCCTCTCAGCTCTACTGTCGTTCGCCTCCTTCCGAACAGTGCAGGGGAAAAACAAAACAAAAAACAAAACAAACAGGCTGTGTGATAAATTAATCATGCCCAAACAAGCCAGATGCTTTTGTTTTGTTTCCACAGTCGTTTACGTAAACGGCCCGTACAAAAAGAAAAACACGAAAGCACATAATTAGGAATAACGAGGGAAAGGAGGACATGCGGCGTGGTACCTGAAAAGAGCGTCCGCATTACCATGCCGAAAGCAACGGAGGGGAGAGCGAGCAAGCGGCCGTCTGTCTGCTCCAGCGTGTCTGCTCTCAGGCATCCGAGTCTCATCTTGAACTGATGCCAAGAAAGACTGCTGCTGCTTCTGTGTGATTGGCGGGTTTGTCCCTGTAGCTATTTTTAAGTCTATTGATCGATTCAGTTTTTGTTTTCTACTGAGGACTTCCAAGAGGGGTCACCCAAAGTTAGGAATATGGGGTATTAGAACATTCAGGTTGATCTTATTTTTAAAAAAAATGAGTGTGCAGCACTAAACCCAATTAATCAGTTGGGTTTGTTCTCTTTAACGCTCAATGTTTTTTTTTTTAAAGCTGCACTATATAAGTTTTACACCTTTCTGGTGTAAATCTGTAACTGCACCCCTCGCATCGTGGCCATTTTACGTTGCCATGAACTGCCTACTACTGCAGGAAAACTGTTCACCAGGCTAAACTTAGCTAAAAAAACTAAACTTGCATTTACATCCAGTGCACAAAACATACATGGAAGTGTGGATATGCTAATATCCAATCAGAATGCAGTGCGGTCAGGTAAACACACTGTGGACGGAGTGCTTGTGGCTGAGACTACTGCATCCACAACATGCATAAGAACATTCTATAGTGCGGGATCTGCTTCTGTCCACTAGCCTGAGCAGATGAACCTGATAATTAAAAGGGAACTCAGTCTAAACTTGGAGAAGGTTGTATCTATTATTGTCATCATATCTTCATCAGTAAAATGTAGATTCTGAGATCATTTAAGACCTGAACGCTGAACCGGACCTTCTTTTTGGGTCTATGTGTGGGGTGTTAATGTGTAAAGACGTATGATGTGGTGTAAATAATTTCTTCGTTTACATTCGGGACACACCTAACAATTCTTCATCTTCATCTAAACTTTTACATTATCACCGATGTAATTAGAACCATTTCAGTACTTTGGAGTATTTTATCTGTATGCAATCAATCTAGTACAAATTTTAAATATTCAATAGCAGCAAATCAGACCCAAATAAAAGGGTGCAGACAACCCCCACCCCCCATTCTACCCCACACCCCACCCCACCAACCCAGTGTTGCTGGGGCACAAAGGGGCACAAAACAGCTGCTGAGATGCATTTCTCACAACTACATTATCACCCCTCCCCCACTTGAGAGCAGGCGGGCACAGCTCTGCCACCTGCACACTCCCTCTGAAGGACAGCTGGGCTGGACATAAACAATAATCTAACCCAACACAAGACTGGGAGCCTATCAGTCACACGGCTTCCATGACCTCTGACCTACAGGAGCTTTTAAACACAGGCCACGATCTCGTTCAGAAGTCTAAGTGCTAGAGCAAAGTTTAGTTAGCATAGTTTAGTTAGCAATACTGCCAAGTTTGGGGACCCCTGGTCAAATGCCATGTTTTGCTGATTTAACACATTTCAATATGACTGTTACCTCAAATGTAATACACAGTTTCTATTAACTGCACAGAACTCAGATTCTGTTTTATTTTTAATCCCATTATTAAATTACATTCAGTTAATAAACAGTAAATATGCATTGAACTTACACTTCATATATCATATAACATACATAATAACATATATAACAACATATAATAACAACCACATGTCAATTGGCCAGTGGAGCCTAAACTTTTGCTTATGTTTGCTTATTATGTAAATCGTCTTAACCCATATATTTTAAAAAGATAATCAAATCAAATATGAGGTGGCCTCTTATTTGGAAGCTTTATGTAAGAATTTTCCAGATCTGGCACCTTAAATACAGGAACCTATACATAACAGCTGGACCATTCAAGGTGGAACAAAATGTTACGCTCATGCTTCAGTGCCAGCGATGCCACAGCAGAGAAACTCTGAGAACAATGTGCGGTACGATTTGCTGAACTCTCACTGTAAGCAGGAAAATCTATTGTACAGAGAGTTTGATGGCGAGGATGAAAACAATGTGTCGCGATATCGCAGCCTGTTCCAAAACAACGTCTCCGCCCTCTGTCCCATATCCAACACAAACACCAGAGAAACTTTTACATCTACACTGAAAAACGATTCAGCTTGACATGTAAAACCACATTTAAAGAACATATCAACAGAGATTTACAACAGCATCGCTCGACTTCTCACAACCAAACACCCGCTTCAGGAAACCCATAACCACTAGGCACTGGAGTGATTATTCCAACTCAATAATATATTTCAAAATAAAAGAATACAATACAGTTATAGTGTAATGTTGAATCCTTTAACAAGGTCGTTCCCACTGTTGATCAGTTGTGCTGGTGCTTCTGGTCTAAAACAAGCTTGCTTTATCTGTCCTGGCGATATTTTATACTCAGCATGTCAGATAGAAACGTGCAGCAGACCAAGTTACTGAATGCACAAAGAGACAAGAGCCACCAACTGAAACTGCCTCAGTAAGTATTATTGAAATAGATAACTTGATATTTATAGCTTTTCTATTATTAGAACAGTGTTTATATTTTTAAAGACTTTAAAGATTTTAAAAACACTTTATATTGGTTTCAGTGAATAATAATAATAATTTCTGCACCTGCACCAACACCTGATCTTGTTTGCGTGTAACTTAGCCCGCTGATTCTCAACAGTGTTCTACTGATATGGACAGAGCTGTTCACGGGACTACTCTCATGTTTAAAAATCTCTCCTCACCACACGCCATGTCTATTAGACATACAGCCATTATATTCTTTACGGTTCCTTTAGCAAAAACAATGATTCTATATAAACCAAGAACATGCAAAAAAAAAAAAAAAAAGAGAGAAAAAAAAAAAGCCCTTTTACATGCTTAAATGATTCAATAAATTATGCAAAATTTTGCTAAATTTGGTGGAACTCCCCTTTAATGCAGCATTTAATATTCAATCACTATTGGTTTACAAAATGCGAATATTTAAACAGCAATAAAAGTTACCTGCGAGGTGCTCGTTGGTGTGAGTGTTTGGCAAGGATGTACAAGTTGAGCTGCTGGTCAGGCTGACGGCCGCAGTGGGCAGTGGCTGACCCCTCTTCAGCAGCTGTTTGTGCTCGTGGTGTCTGAAGCGCGGGGGAACCTCTCTGGGGGGGAAACGGGGGACGCACTGCGGGGGCTGGATCTGCTGAGGGCTGCAGGGGCTTTGGCTGCCATTATTACTGCTGCTGCTGGGGATGAACAGGGACTGGACTGGCGGGGAACTGGCCTTAGCTAAGTCTGGCACTGCAGGAGAACGAAAACAGAGCAGAGAGGAATTTTTACTAAATGAAGGGAAAAAGCTGTCTTAACAGTATCATACAGCCATACTGACTTACGCTCCTCTATGTGTCTAACCCACAGTCGTACTGACCCACACTCCTCTATGTGTCTAATTCACAGTCATACTGACAAACACTCCCATATGTGTCTAATCCACAGTCATACTGACAAACACTCCTCTATGTGTCTAATCCACAGTCAGACTGACAAACACTCCTCTATGTGTCTAATTCCCAGTCGTACTGACAAACACTCCTCTATGTGTCTAATTCCCAGTCGTACTGACAAACACTCCTCTATGTGTCTAATTCCCAGTCGTACTGACAAACACTCCTCTATGTGTCTAATTCCCAGTCGTACTGACAAACACTCCTCAATGTGTCTAATTCACAGTCGTACTGACAAACACTCCTCTATGTGTTTAATTCACAGTCGTACTGACAAACACTCCCATATGTGTCTAATCCACAGTCGTACTGACAAACACTCCTCTATGTGTTTAATTCACAGTCGTACTGACAAACACTCCTCTATGTGTTTAATTCACAGTCGTACTGACAAACACTCCTCTATGTGTCTAATTCACAGTCATACTGACAAACACTCCCATATGTGTCTAATCCACAGTCGTACTGACAAACACTCCTCTATGTGTTTAATTCACAGTCATACTGACAAACACTCCTCTATGTGTCTGATTCACAGTCAAACTGACCCACACTCCTCTATGTATCTAATCCACAGTCGTACTGACCCACATTCCTCTATGTGTCTAATCCACAGTCGTACTGACCCACACTCCTCTATGTGTCTAACCCACAATCGTACTGACAAACACTCCTCTATGTATCTAATCCACAGTCGTACTGACCCACACTCCTCTATGTGTCTAATCCACCGTCGTACTGACCCACACTCCTCTGTGTCTAATACACAGTCGTACTGACCCACATTCCTCTATGTGTCTAATACACAGTCGTACTGACCCACACTCCTCTATGTGTCTAACCCACAATCGTACTGACAAACACTCCTCTATGTGTTTAATCCACAGTCGTACTGACCCACACTCCTCTATGTGGCTAATTCAGAGTCGTACTGACAAACACTCCTCTATGTGTCTAATTCACAGTCGTACTGACAAACACTCCTCTATGTGTCTAATTCACAGTCGTACTGACAAACACTCCTCTATGTGTCTAATTCACAGTCATACTGACCCTCACTTCTCTGTGTCTAATCCACAGACATACTGAACATCACTTCTCTATGTGTCTACTTCACAGCCATACAGACCTGACTCTGTCTAATCCACAGTCATACTGACCCTCACTCTTCTATGGGTCTAACCCACAGCCATACTGACCTTACTTCTCTATGCGACTAATCCACAGCCATACTGACCCCCATATCTCTATGTATCTAATCCACAGCCATACTGACCCCCATATCTCTATGTATCTATTCCACAGCCATACTGACCCTCACTCCTCTATGTGTCTCCTTTACAGTCATACGGGCAGGACTCTGTCTAATCCACAGTCATACTGACCCTCACTCCCCCATGTGTCTAATCTGCAGTCATGTTGATAAACATTTCAAACACACAAACAAACATCTAGGATACCATGGTA
The DNA here is from genome assembly GCA_021613375.1 of Megaleporinus macrocephalus. Taxonomy (NCBI): domain Eukaryota; kingdom Metazoa; phylum Chordata; class Actinopteri; order Characiformes; family Anostomidae; genus Megaleporinus; species Megaleporinus macrocephalus. The sequence goes on along the minus strand of CM038704.1, from coordinate 35,198,886 downwards.
ACCACCAAATAATACATTTGCAACCATCTTGGATGTCACAACAACCACCTAGCAACTGCCTGGGATACCATAACAAACACTAATCTCAGCAAGTTAGCAAGCTTTCATTTTATTTTATACATGAAATTCATTATTTAGTTCTGATGTTTATTGATGATAACTGGACAAATAATGGTGTTCCACATGATTTTCCTTCTTCACAGTAGTTTATTTGCTGAACTACTTATGGTGATTGGTAATATTACAATAATACATTATAACACTGTATATCATACTGTACTTGGTCATTTTATGTCCAGTGCGTTAATACAAAAGTTTAAATAATCGAAAATCTGCCACTAAAATGAATGAAAAAAAAAAAAAACATGGAATTTGATCATTTGACCAGAGGTTTTCACACTACTTAGACAACCAGCAACAATACAGTGACCTAAGTACTGACCAGGAGTTTGCATTAGCAAAGATCTTAAAAATCTGAATTTTCAACAAATGCCCAAAACAGTATAAATCTGCTGCTCTCGTCTCTCTCTGCTATAACGGGCCGACACTGAGGCAAAGAGTTTTTTATTCAGACCTGTCGTGACACAGTGCTGATTACACTCAGCTCACGCAGCCCGTTTCCCTGCTGGCCAATCAGCTCAGCTTCACCCTTCCCCTGCCGACCAATCAAACAAAGTGCCTGTCTGCACTCCTCTCGTCCTCCCCCCATCCCTTGTTCCTGCCTCCTCTCCTCCAGTCTTGGCATTGTGCTCATTGTTCAGATCTCCTCTGAATCCATTACACAAAGCAGATGGACGCTGGAGCTTGTGGGATTTTTCTCACACTCAGACTCAGGCAATGTGTCTGCTGTCTCTCTCTCTCTCTCTCTCTCTGTATCTGTGCTGCTCTCAGGTCAGTTACAATCTATTTAGCAGCCATTAATAGCATGACCACATTCAGAGTTTTACCAAAGCATCCCTCAAATAACAAGAACAAACATTTAAATATTACGATATTAATGATTAGGAATATTTTCAATGATGAAAAAATAGAACAATTTTCAATAGAGAAATGATAGAGGACTGGAAATATTTTTAATATAGAGAAATTTAAACGCTGTCAATAAAAAATGGAAATATTTTTATATGTAGAAATTAAAATATTTTGATACATTACATTTTTTTTTCAAGCTGATTCGTTTGAATACAGAGAAACTGCAATACTCTTAATTTAATGAAACACTGTTTACAATGTAAATATTTCACTCTCCAGTGCCTCTATCTGGCTTTGAGAAGATTTGTGTGCATATGCACTTGTGCTCGAAGCTGTTTGTGTGTTTAAGGAAAACTGACTTCCCTTTCTCTCTCACTCTAACAAACTGCAGTATATATATATATATATATATATATATATATATATATATATATACACATACACACACTGAGAGAGAGAGAGAGAGAGGGAGAGAGAGAGAGAGAGAGAGAGAAAGAGAGATTACCACTGAGCTCTAATCCTGTTCCAGATTACACAGCTCTGTCTCCTTCTGCTCTGTACACTCTTAATAAATCTCTTCACTCCACCAGCACTCTCCATTAGCAGCCCATTCTGCATTCACTGCTCAGACATGCTGCTCGTTTGCATCTCGGGACAGTCGTCTAATGATGGTGTACGGAAAGAGAAGGCGGCGATTTCTGTAGCAGCAGTTCCTAATTGAGGGCATGAACAAAGCTGAGAGCTGCTTCAGTTCATCTACTGCGCAGAGGAAGCTTTCAAAGACGCCACTTAAAAAATGAGGGCTCTCCAGTCACCACGTTTGTTTACTTTATATAAAGAGGGGTTTCCCAACAAGGGGTTTACGGGGGAACTGCAGGGGTTTCATGAGACCGTAAAGAAAATGTTATGCTTATTAAGCTTGATTATTTATTCCAATTATGCTTGGAAATTTACATATTAACAAACAAACAGAAATGATTCAATCAAAAACCAAACTCAGGTGCGAAAACACTGACTACATTCCCATTCAGTAACGATTTGTGCAAGATTATGTAATATTTTTAATTAACAAATGAGCTTAATTGTATTTCTTGGTTATGGAGCAAAATTATTTGAAATAAAATGTTACTACATTAACATTTTCCTTTTTTTCTTTTATAAAGTTTACCTTTTGGAGGTACAAGTTTTGTTAGCATAGCTGTGATATTGTCGCTGTTACGTAAAAATCTTAAGCATATTTTTTTTTTGCATCATTTAAAAACTCCACTTAAATAGCACAACATAAAGCTACCACTTTGGAGACACTAGGATTTGATAGGACACCAATGGTAAGCAGCTCTCTAAGTCTGCACTGGTGACTGAGGTTATGCAGTGGAGCAGTGGAGTGAGAGAGGCGGGGCAGGCCATTCTTTATTCTCCCTTTCCTACTAGATTTACGGAATCTAGTAAATGTCCCATTTGCATCCAGAAACAAGTGAATGGAAATGAAGAGAAACCATCACAAGGGGGATCTGCAGTAATCCAGAGCCAGACAGAGGGGAATGGGGGGTGGGGGGTAGGCGGAGGACAGAAGGCCCAGGAGGCCCCAGGATGGGCCCGACTGAGCTTTAATGAAGAGGCCACGTCTCTGTCGCGGTGAAAAGAACTTGGGCTGGGGTCAGTCAGGGTTGTGGGAGAGGTCTGGTCACCCCATTAGTCCAAACCTCATGGGCGAGTAGTGTTTGGGAAAGCGCTGGAACAATGTTGGGGTGCGTGTCTGAGAGGGCTTGGCTTCGCCCATCTGTCCTGCAGTGGTGATCCATTCACACAAAGCTTTTCACCCTTCACCCCCCCATGACTTTCCGCTGCTGAGGAGACAAATGTGGCGTGTTGTCTAGAGCTGCAGCAGCTAAAAAGTGAAAAATTTTACTTGACTGTTTGCGAACTTGATTGTAGTCCATAAGGCAAAATATGTTTGGTGTCTGAAGTATGCATTTTTTTAGTTTTTAACTGGATCTGCAAGGCTAATATAGTTAAAATGCTAGGAGAACTTATCAACACCAATTTACACGATGCTGCATGCATATCCCAAATACTTACCTTAAACCACATGACATTTTTCAGTTATCTCAAAAAACTGGCTCATATGATTTTTGACACTGTTTCGCAGCAGGGAGCTAACCTAGCAGTCAGTGAGCAGATGCCGGCTAATTCGTCTACCATAAAGAGTAAAATTACAATAGTGAACATAATTATTTCACTATAGTGCTTCACACTGTTCTGTAATAACAAAAAAGGATAACTGGCAGTTCACGTCATGAGAGTTTGTACAGCTGTGGTTAGCAAATGAGCTAATATTGCATTTAGCAACTCATGTTAAGTCTGACACTTCACACAATAAAACAATGATGAAACCTGTGAACCTATACACAATCACTGTCTTCTGTAGTTAAAAAAAAGGGGCCGAATTCTCCAACATGCCTATAAGACATCCAGACCTGAGTCTCTGCTACGCTAGCTAAGGCCCTGCTCTTTTTGTAAAATGCTCCAGGTCTTTGCTCCATGCTGTTTGAATGGATCTGACACCAAACTACCCAGTTAATGGAAAGAGAAGAGGAAATAGCTGCAGTTGATAAAGGTAAGTTACAATCAGTAAACCAATGAAAACAAAGCTTGGCACCAATGGGCTCTAATGTTAGCTAGTTAGCTAACTTCGCCAATGTTAGAACTCTCTGGCTAAAGCCAGACTGGTACAGTGTGTGTACCCTTAATAAAGACTATGGTTTATAAATTGTTTACTGCTATGAAGCCACATCTGAAACACGAAGGTGTGAGTTCATAGCAATGAACACCCTATAAATCCCAAAGACTATATCTTCTCTTTGTCATCAAGAAAAGCGCTAGTATGAAAACTGACTGCGCTGGGGTTTTTTGGCCTCAGATCTATTCAAACAAGTAAGGTCTGATAAGAGTCTCCTGACTAAATGCATGGCTCTCTGTCATGTGTCATCAGTAGAGTAGAAACATTTTAAGGCTTGTGCACCTTCTACTGAGCCAAAGCATCAGCACTACTGATCACAGACCTGAATTTGTCACAATCCAAATTTTAAAAAGTTTAGGTCTGGAAAGTTTGAGATGTAAAATAGTTGATATACCATTGAAATAAAGTAATGTAATGTAAAGAATGTAATATATTTTCATAAAGATACTAGCAAAATCCAATACTACTCTTACAATACAAATACTACTCTTTTAAAACCATGGACATACAAATATCAGAAACGACCAACACCTTAAAGGACCAACACTATGACAGTTCTGCTGAACCAGGCACATACACTCTCACCCCTGACCCAAGAATGTGTTCTTCATACCATCTGATGTAATGAATTGAACGTTGCATCATATTTATGGTCTACTTGTTTGTGATTAATTCATCACCCACCGCCTGAGGCTACAGCGCTACACAAAGGGCCATGATAAATGACAAACATACTCAGTTGAAAAATACCCTGATTAATGTGCGCTGTAATAAACGCACATAACGCACTCAAAGACTCCTTTCACGATTCATTTCTCAAGTATTTATAAATGTCACAATTAAAAGAGAGCACTTCCTCTTGGCTTTGGTGGATTAGCCCATAATTAGGTCGCTATCCACCAGCGTCTCGTTCAAAGTGTTGATGCAATTAATTGGATGTGAAATTACAAATTAATTCAATCTGGGATGGCATTGTGTTGAGAGACGGCATTGTTGTTATGGTTAGTGCCGCCTTGTAAATCTGTGTGTTATGGTAGCAGCTCTCTGGAGATGCTGGCAGGAAATGCACAGTAAGAACGAAACAGGTGAGGCTGATGGGTGTCTGCATTTGTCCATAAAAAAAAAAAAAAAAAAAAAAAAAAGTGCCGGCAGCAAGAAACACTAGCATCTCACAGTTTCCTGATTACAGGCAGGAAAATGCCACAAACGTGCCTTTGGTTTCTGTTCTCACCTCCACGCACAACTCTATACACCCTGAGATTAATCATCACACACTCTGCAGGGAAAACACACTCGCAGCCCAAAAATCAATCATGAACGTTTTTGAGCAATATGGAATTTAAAAGAAATACAGTACCAGTTATAAGTCTGGTTGGTGATTAGATGCTCGACGATTAGATGAATACAAGGTAAAGTTGAGGCCTATATGTGAATTTATATTCAAAACAAACAATCACACTTTTTGGGCAACATTGCTTTTTCAATGAAACACCAGAAGTCATATCACCCCCTACATGTCCTGTAGTGTAATACAATCTGTCAGAATGACTGTGTGGATCTAACATGTTTATGCGTTTATTACAAGTAGAATTCATTACTGTAATGGTCCTCTTACTGGAATTCCTAAGAAAACAATCCATTCCCTACATTTCATACAGAATTTTGTAGCTCGGATCCTAACAGAAACAAGAGCTCATATCATTTATGTTTTTAAAGAACTACACTGACTACCTGACTTTAGTTCTGCTACTTATCTATAAAGCTCTAAATTACCTAAACTTACATTATGGAATGTCTCTCTGTTCATGCCCCAACTCAAGATCTTAGATTTGCAGATACTGACCTTGACTGACCATGACTGCACATAGCTTCAGAAAACACATACAGAATATATGAAGTTTTTCTGTTTCTAAACTGTGGAGCTCATTATTATTATTATTATTATTATTATTAATAATAATAATAATAATAATAATAATAATAATAATTATATATGAAAATAAATGCATCTTAAATGAAACAATATAAGCCATATCGCCCCCTACACCTTCTGTCTGACATTACAGTCTGTCAGAACAGCTGGGTAGATCATATGAACACATCATATAAATATTTTAGAGTGCTTAATTAATGAAACGATAGACTACTGAGTATATTATTTTACAATAAATATACACCTGCCATTGTTTTTCTCTGCTGTGTTCACTCTTATCTTAAATTCTATGTATCTATACAGATGGAAGACATATTTTAAAGTAAATTGTTTGATGATGTCATTAACGGCAGAAAGGAATCACAAATGTGTGCTAATTTGTTTTAGGTCTGTTTAGGCAGTAAATGCAGCCACGTGCAAGTGTTTGTGGACATGCTTCTTGTGTTAAAGTAAATAAGGGTGTCCCTAAAAACTGCTTGGTGTGTTAAAAGGACTAACACAGTTAATTACCTGCAGAGTCATACAGTCTGATATTTACACCAGATCTCTGTGTTCTGACAGGGGGAGAGGGTGAGGCATGCGTCTAAACTATTATTCCTTCTATTCCTTTCCACTCCTCCTGTCCTCCACTCATCATTTACTCCCTCTAAGCCCCACCAAAAACAGTGAGTAACACTGCAGTGGCATTTCACACCAAAATGACTGCCTTTGTCAGGAGAGCCACAGCAACAATGTCACAAATCCACAAACAGGCGACTTTCCAAACTGTACACACCCTCGAAGAACTTGACGCTCCAGCAAGGAGATGAAGGAAAGGATCTAGATGTGACTCACATTGAGAAACATCAGAATAGAAGGAAGAAATAAAATACAACCTGAACAGCAGATGGTTTGGAAACTGTAGCTGTATCTGCACTTTTCTCCACTCTTACACTACTTCAGTAACTGATTTACCTCAACCATAAACTATTATTCCTTTAACTGACTATTTACCGAACTGTCCAACCAAACTATTCTGCATTCTTCAGTTTCTCTTCATTCAAAGATCAGTCTCTACAACGAACGATCAACATCATAAAGCACTAAATGAAACATGTTCCCCCTACACTTCCTGTAGTGTACTACTATCTGTCAGGATGACCATGCGGATCGTCAATGCTTTAGCATATTTTGATTAATCAGCATCATCGACTTGACTAAGTGCTGCAGCCCTAATTTAGATATGACTTCTCCATAACCCATCATTTTCAGAATCAGTCCTTAAAATCACCTGATCTAGGGCTATGATCATGTCCAGGGATCTGTGAAACATGTAGACGAGTATTGAAATACAACAGGACGAAGGCCACAAAGATGAAGACTACAGAGCTATCGGACACAGGAAAAAGGAAGAACTGGGCTACTCCAGCAGCCGGGAGCGTTTTAGACTCTCAGCATGGTCGTCTGGACCCTACACACACACACACACACACCTCACTGACCATATGCTAATGAAATAATGCACGCGTCACCGAGCATTACCATACAGCAGCCAGCCAACAGAGCATCAAGAATTCCTGCCTAATGAGCGCTGGCTTCCCCTGCTACATTAAGCCCACATAAAGCCCACAAATTACAGCATGTCCTGCTTTTCTGTAAATCCAGAAGATTTTCTTACCTTTGGTTTTCTGTTCAGCAACCTGTGAGAGAGAGAGAGAGAGAGAGAGAGAGAGAGAGAAAAAGAGTGTTCAGTATACTTGTAAACAAATTGTGACTCAAGTTATCTGCATGTAATTTGCATAAAACGGTGAATATTCATAGCACCGTACTGTAGCAGGCAGACGAAACCTGACCTGACATTTGCTCTCATCATAAATCAGAAACGTCAATTTGGGAATTAATTAAAGCGTATAGCTCAGGCTGAAGCAGATGGCGTACTGGACACTGTAAATTACAGAGATGGGCGTTAACGTTCACTACTGCAGTCCAAAAAGGAAACAAAGAGACCTTCCTTTAACCCCTTAAAATCTAAAGACAGCCACACTTGAGCTCCTCACTTGTGCTGAGCTCTACTGATACTTAACAGTTACTGAACAATTCATAGCGGACACTGAACACATTAATAATAGTAGATACTGAATACTAATAATAATAGTAATAATAGTAGATACTGAATACTTCATTGTAGATACTGAACAAATTATAGTGGGCACTGAGCAATTCACAGTAAATGCTAAATAATTCATAGCAGTTACTGAATAATTAGCAGTAGTTACTAAATAAATTGTAGTCCATACTCAATAATAGTAGATACTGAATAATTCATAGTGGATACTAAATACATTGTGGGCCATACTCAATAATAGTAGATACTGAATACTTCATAATAGTTACTGAATAATTCATAGTAGATACTGAAAATTCATTGTAGAAGTTGGATAATGGCAGCTCATTGAAGCTACTGAATAATTCATAGTGGACACATATTATAGTATTTGTAGAATAAGGGGTTTAAAGATAATTCTTACATTCAACATTCACCACACCGTAATGCAAATTTATAAATCTAAGTTGGAGCAAAATAATACATAAACCTAATAAACCCTAATAATAAAAGTCTGTTATGCACTTTTAAGCCTCGCTTAACAAGAGCTTTTTTAGAGCATAACAGTTTTTCAGACAACTCTAGCTACAAAAAACCATTAACAAAAGTAAAGTAAGAGCTCCTGCTGCCTTAGGTCACATGACCCAGACCTAACCAATCAGTACCCAGCTGAATGAGCCAGGAAGTACTGCAAAGTTACCCTGGTTTAAACACTTTGCCCACTAATCCTAAAAGTCCTCATGAAGTCTTATGTGACACGTGCTGGCAAAGCTAGCGGCGTGCTAATCGAGTGGAAACGGATAACAAACGGCTCTCTGTCTGAACATCGGCTGGGTGGGGGGGTGGACAGAGCACGAGCACTGCGCTTGTCTCGAAGTCCAGCTACAATCTGTTCAAAATTAAGAGCCTGTTACGTAAGATACGTTTCTGGTGATGGAAATGTGTTTCACCCAGGAAAATCCAGGTATCAACACACTCACTGTTATCAATGGATCACTTAAACCACGTTCAGATAATATAAATAACTGTGCAAATATAAATACATATAAATAACTGGATAATTAAGTATGCAGTGACGACTCGTACAAATATGATGAAAGAAATTTATCAATTTCCACCAAAGTCCTGTAATAAAGCCCCCCACTCTGGACCAGAGTATCAGAGCAGACAGAGAGAAGGACATAAACAGAACACAGATCGATTTTTACCAACACGCTTTTGGATTACATTTTATAATAAGACACAAATAAAGAGTGACAGAAAAGAAAAAAGACGGGGGATAGAAAAATAGAAAAAGAAATACAGAAAGAAAATATTTATGGAAAGTATGAGACAGAAAAACATAAAAAGAAGTGAGAAAAAAAAGCAAATCAGTACCGAAAGAGACAGAGAAAAAGCAAAGATTGGAGAAAATGAGGGAGAAAACAACAACTAAAGAAAGAATGAAAAGAAGAGAGAGAATGTAAGAGAGGGAAAGACTGAAACTGGGAGAAACTCCTAAACTTACCCTTTTTTGAGCAGCGTCCTTCTTCGTTTTTTCCTCGTGTTTTTTCTTTTTCTTTTCTTCCATCAAACGCGTCTCTCTTCGAGATGATTATCTTCCCTCAGCTGGAACACAAACAGCACAGAAGCAGATTAATGCTGTATGAGATGCTTTCTGTTTGCTCAGCTTCATAACTGTGGAGAGGAGGAGGAGAAGGAGAGAGGAAAACACCTGCAGACTGATATCATCCAAGGACACAGTGGCATGAGGCAAACAGTAGCCTTATTCTCCACACTGTGTCCTTCATCTCCCAACCTCCCTGTTCTCACAGTAACATAACACAAATCCAGAGGATCACTAGGGATAAACTTTCCCGTCTTACTATTAGTTAAAGTTAAAGGTCTGAAATCTGAAAGTAATCAAAGGCACAGGACAGTTCGGTGGTGTGCAAACTGAGTGTGCAACTACAATCTACAAACAATTAACAGCAATGTAATTAAAGCATCCACACAGGGAGGCACAGAGCAGCACTGATTAAGTACAGTCTGCAGATCTCCACTTTATCACAATCAAGCATTCCAGCAGTAGGACCAGCTGTAAGTAGTAGTACTAGTACTTACAGACTGTATACACAAAGCTACTGTGATGCTTTATATGTCAACATTAAAACAAATACACACTGTGTTATTAACAGGACAGCTCAATGTGGACTGATATTATTATAAGGCAGTGAAGTTAGCTGCCAGGTTAGCTTCTTTACTAAGTGCTGCTGCACACTGATGCAGACTTTTTTCTTGGTACAGCTCAATGTGCACACCATGCACGTTTTAGGTTGCATTGACAACTACAGCAATATGAGTGCCACGAGAGAAGTCCTGGGGGAACTCCATTGATTTTTCAAATTTCACCTTAACTGAGCAGTGATATCGAGTGGTTTGGTGTGAAATGGTTCTGATGTTCAGAGACAGTGGTGATGTTAGGAACCAGGGGTCTTCAAGTCTACAGCACAAATTAAGACATTTGATTTACTATCATAACCACCAGTGAACCTACAAATGTCCTCTGAGTTTTATATGGAATGTTGATGATGGTGAAATAGTGGAAAATCTGAATATGAGAAGTTTTCTTTGGGGAGGGATAAATGTGGGGCGTTGTAATGAAAAATAGCACCCAACAAAAACTTCTTGTAATTTTAAACAGTTCACACCAAATCATACTGAATCACTGTTTACAAGTAAACTGCAGGAATCTAGAAAGATAGTGAAATTCCACTTCATCTGAAAAGAAAGTAGCACATCGGCATGTGGCAGCAGCTCAGAGAGAACACCACACAGCTTAAGCGCAGCACAAAAACAATGTCCACTGCATGTCTCTGTGCTAGCATGCTGTTATAGGAGAACTGTCAATCCAGCAGACGGACAGACGGACTGCGAGACTACAAAAGCAGAGCCCTCTGGGACGGCGCTGGCAGACAGCGAATGCCAATTAGCCGTCCTGATTTACCCTCTCACCCCACCTCCTTTTGTAATCCTATTGGCCGGCGTGTTCACCCCCCTACTCAGTCAGCCAATCCGAGCGGGGCAGGATGATGACGAGAGCTGGCAGCTCTGGCGCTTCTTGGCTGGAGTCCAGAGAAAAAAGAGCGAGGGAGGAAAGCGGAGGGGAAAGCGAGGGATGGTGTTGAATTTACCCCCCCCCCCATGCCTGCGTGCATGCGCTCTGTGGGGGAGGACACTGAATGCATTTAAAAATACACATGGCACCCTTTCAGTGTCAGAAGTTTCCATACACAGATCCTGCTACTGCTCATACGGCGCAGGCACGGAGAAACATAAACAAATAACAGATACATAAATGAATAAATCAGCAGGGCTGAGCACCGTCTGCAACGCCACAACATCATACAACAACAAAACACATCAGTAAGGCCCAGTAACGTCTACAGTTCTTTAAAATTTTTTTCCATGAACGAAGATTGATTTTTAATCTGTTAAGCGAAACACTACTAGTCATTATGGAGCAACTAATGGAGTACCTGAAGCCAAATCAGATCAACAAATGGTTAAATCGAATGCATAACGAACCAACTAATCAATGTTGCAAAGTCAAACAATCTAACCATTCATCAAAGTCATAATAGACAGACACTTTACTTGAAACCACAATGGACCAAGCAATCAATTACTCAAAGCCACAGTGGACCAAAAATTTGATTACTTGAAGTTCTAATGATCCAACTAATAGATTAATCACAGCAATAACAGATCAATTAATCAAGTATTCAAAGTAATACCGGACTATTAAATATTTAAAGTAATGATAGACTAGCTAAAAGAAGTCATAAGAAACCAACTCAGTGGTTACACGAAGTCATAACTGACTAGCTTCCTAACCAAAGCAATAACAGACCAACTAACTGATCGATTGAATCATAATGGTTGACTAATTGTTTATGAAAAGACTTTGGTACAGTCCTACATGAAATTGTTATAAATAAGCAACATTACAAGTTTATACACTATATATTGGTGCACCTTTATTTACTGTAATTAATATAATAACTTCCTCTTTATAATAAAAATTCTAAATTTGAATATAACTGCCATATAGCTAATTTTACATATTACATTGCAGCCATGTAAATGTTGCCATGTTGACAGTCACTATGGTCCTATAAAGTATTCAAGCAAATGTTTCACATCTAATAGGGAGTCTCAGTTTCAGGTTGTGTGTTATTGTAGATGAGAATGTTCCAGACATAAAAATTGAAGTGGTATCAGTAAAATATACCCGATAAAATGTTGATAATTCCCACCTTTATCATTCACAACCACAGAGAGGATCCAACTAGCAACCTTCAGATGATGAGACAAAACAGGTTTATCATTGGACAGGCTAAAGAGGATCACCCAATATCACAGCAATACAGTCTTAATACAAAACACCACTACTGTGAAATTAAGAAAAACAGAAATGCTCCCACAATTAACCTTTAGCAGAAGAATAAAATGCTACAACACCAGCAAACTAAATATAAACATGAGAACTAAATAAAGACCAATATGAAACTAAGAGGTAATAGTGGGCAGAGCTACCAAATCCTGTGGGTTTCGGCTGTTTGAGTTATATTAGTCAATACTTGAGTTTCACCCACTCACAAAATGTTTATTCTGGTCAAAAAAGCTGCATTAGCTTTACATGCATAAAAAATGTATTACATTCAATAAATTTTTAATGTTTTATTTAATGAATATAAAACTAAATTTCCTAAAAGCATATCGATGAATCCTTCCTATAAACATGTTTCATCCAATTCAACCTTCTGCAGAACCTAACAAAAACAAAAACGCGGTCATGCTCAGGTCAAGTCATGTGAAGAGCGAGCACACAAAGAGGAGTGCGATCGTCAGCACATTCAGAAAAAAACGAGGGATAAAAAGAAAAAAATTAAAACCGACAGAGAGAGAAAGAAAGCCTCAGCACTAAAACCACACAGATAAATTAGAGCAAGTTTGCCAAGAATCTACTTTCCTTTTCTTGTGATATTTCATGATGAGTGCTACTGTACTATTGTATTAATGTACTTTAAACCACGTTTATAGAAAACCGTGAGTCATAAAGTGTCAGAAACCACACAATCAAGTTTATTAGAAATACTGATCACTGCCGAGCTAGTGGTTTATCAAGGCATTGCGAAACTGTGATAATGCAGTGCAAAACTGTGACATTCTATCTAATGCAACTGAACTGGTTAAACTCCAACATTTCTAAACAATCAGCACCAATCAGCACCTTGCTTTAGCTCTCCTCCCAGTTCCATTGTCATCAGTAAGCAACATCATTATCGACATAATATTCCATTATTCAAATTTTGTTCAAAATATCGTAAGAATACAGAATTGCGGACCCAGTATCATAATTCAAATCGTGGGCCGAGTGTATCAATAAACCCCTACTCCACATTCAAGGCCCACTTACAATTTCAGCTCACTGCATCCCATGGCTGGATGTGGTGTCACCGTGCCACAAAATCTGCCTGAAAAACTTCAGCAGAACTTTATGCAAATGAGCACGGGTATAAGAGGAGGCCAACAGCAAACAAAATTTTCTATAGAAGTACAAGGATTCTTTCACTGTTGCAAGCTTCACATGGTAACAACAGCGGAGCCCTTTTTGGTGGAACCAATACATTATCCATCAATCTAAAGAGCAGTCTTAACATGCACAGAGCAACTTAAGCATAAAATGGCTTTAGATTAAACTTATTTTATGCGAATCATTCACCTTACTTAGGAACCCCTGAAGACTAACCTTCTCTAAATCATAAAGATGCAAGTCGGTACAGCAAAAACAGCAAAACTCAGATTGTTTCCTGCCCTGAATATATGTTCAATAAGTGTGGACCCATGCTGTTGCTACATCTCATAAGCCTAACAGCCTACTTGTTATAAGCAAACGTCAACTACCAAACATGTCCCAGCTGACTGGCCACATGGGGCCAACACAAAAGCGTCCCCTTCGCTCCTCCATAAGGACAGCAGCAGTAGTTAGCTTAGTTTTCCTTCAGCACAATACTGGTTAGCAGAGAAAAGAAGGGAAACTAACAGCCTGAAATAGAGAGTGCGTGGGGGCTTGTGTGTTGGCACAGGGCCACTCCTGAAGAGGCCACGAGGCTAATAGTGAACCCAGGCCATCTCTCTTAGACTGTGGAAATCGCAGAACTTAACGTTTCCAGCAGGGGAGCATTAGCAACCCACAGATGCCCACGTAACCACACAGGTTACCCAGCATTCCTGCAACCACACACACATGTGTAGGGTATACTGTGCTGCACGTGTGGAAGCAGTGGCTGAGCCAGAACCAAACCAGCTAAACCAAAACGACCGTAAAACGGAGCAGGTTTTAGTCAGTAGCCCTCTCGTCTCCCGCACTCTGGCCTAAATGTTTTCACACATAGAAAGAACCTAAATACTGTCGCATTAAACTAGTACAGACCGGATAGCTTCACAAAACGTCACAATGTACAGAAGCCAAATCGCTCTACACTTCCTGTGGTGTATTACAATCTGTCAGAATGACTGTGTGGTAAAGATTAATATTATAGAGCTTTTTAAATTAAACAATAGAAGTCATATCCTCTAACACTTCCTGTAGTGTATTACAAACTGTCAGGATGACTGTGCGGATCGCATTAATATTTTAGATTATAATATAAAAAAAAAAACACATTATGCAAGGAATATCAGGATGTTCTGAGACAATTTATCAAACTCACATTTCTTGCTTTCTAAATCAGGAAAGAAAGAAACTTGTGAACAGATCAGAGAGAAAACAGTTCCTCAAAATTTATTCATTCATCCTGAAGCCTGCAGTGACTGCTACCACAGAAACCACACACACACACAGAACAATGACGACGGAAGCTTTTCACAACACCCAGCACAAAAGAGCAAAAGCTATTTTATGTTTGGAGGCCACGAATGCAGCAACAACAGCTCCATATACTGAGCAACAAGTTAATCTATCAGTTTATAATCACTGGTTTCCATTTATAGAGCCCTGTAATAGGCCGATATTAAAATAATTACATTTAAAATCGCTAGTAGGATAATCCCTAAAACACATCACTGAAAATAACATCAACTCCCCCTGCACCTATAAGCATGCACTAAGATACCGCGGGTTCTCCAGACAAATAAAACATCAACTGACCTTCACTGCTGTTTATTTATTTATTTTCGCTCCAGGTTGATGGTTCACTACGCTGCACACTGCAAGACTTTTTAAGCACAGAAGTTCATGAGGAGAGACTGTAACCTTGAAATTGGGACACAATTTAAAAAGATTATAACATTATCTGAATTTTTTATTTGCTTAGTTTATCGAGGGAAGTGATCTCAGTACATTGGCGAATAATGTTGCTTGTTTTAAGCATATTTTTAAAAACAAACAAAACTCTTTGTCAATCAACTGCAACGATTTCCGTTAAACTTTCTTACAATAATACTTATAGTAATCTTACAAAAAGCTTACTGCAGGGTGATTGGAAGATGTAATGTAATATCTAAGAAGTCACGAAAAGACAAAATACTACTACTTTTAAAAATACTATTAAAAACTATGAATACAACAACCTCAACACTAACATGTCACGTCCTTTCACATTTATAAAGCGGTTAAACCAAACTAATCAACCTCAATTTCTAATAAAACATGGAGCTGGTCAGTGTCATAAAAGCAAGGTTCTTAATGTTCAGCAGAGTACCTTAAATAAGTTACAGAGATAACAGAGTAAAATATTATTATCCAGCCTATATGTGATGCTAACTGGACGGGAAAAGGTCTCAGATCTACAGATGACAGATGGACAGGCAAACAGAAGGACAAAGCAATATGTAAAGAAACTGATAAAGGCTATATGCAGGTGCGCGGACAAACGAATAAACGGATAAAGAACAAATGTTACCTATAGATCACGGAGGGAAAGGAAGAAATCAGGGAATGAATAAATGAATGGACAGGTGATGGGCAGCTACAGTCAGGAGGTCTGGCTTGCTAGTTTTTAGTTATGCTGGTCAGCTTTGGCTCTGAAACTGTTTTATGTGGATGGGGCCAGAGACGCCAGCCTTGTGATTGGTTAAGAGAATGATTACTGAAGTGTTACCCAAGATTATCCAGCTCACACATAGAGGGATGTTACATTTAAAAAAACACAAGAAGAAGAAGAAGATTAACTTCATTAGAAAGAACACAAAGATTTGACTTCCTTTTAAAGCAACTCCACAGTTTACAACATGTTAACTGCTCCTGTACTTCTGCTGGTTTTGAGGTCATCAGTAATCTGTGTGGTCCATGTGTACATCGGCTGAGAAAACTCTGGTCATGCTTATTTATAATCACAACAATCAGACAAATTAGAGGAATAAGAAAAGGGGAAATTAAATATGTACGGAGATTTTTGTTTCCAACAACATTCTACAGGTTCAGCATCATTAGGAAACCTCTGAGGAACAGGCTAAACGCTAAATCAACTATTATATTTGAGGGTAAATTAGATTTTTGCTGAACTATCACTGCTTACCCAAGACTTGGCCGTTTACCGAGAGAGAGGGGGCTCAGAGACAATTCCCCGGACTCAGTCCAACCTATTCACAGTGCTCACACACATACACACACACAAGCGATTTCAGCCTCTTACATCAGAGAATCTGATTCACCACTGAGCTAAACAGTTAGCGATGAGCTAATAACGGAAACCCGTGTAGATGCTTAGAGGAAGGAAAGAGCTCATAAATTAGTCACTTTCATTCAGCAGACGGGCGGAACCGTTCCTGTTCAAACACACACTGTAACATTCTGAGTCTAAACACCAGCACAGCTGAGCAGAACCTGCAGGGCCTCCATAAGAACAGGAGCTTTTTCACACTGGAGCATTCAGCCGTTCTGAACTGAGGTTTGTGCAGCTGCACTTCCGGCTAAACAATTTGTAGAATTGATATCAAAAACACAAATTTAAAGTCTGCAATCTTCAAATCGCAAGAGCTGCAATTTAAATTATAGCCTAGATTACGTACAGCTGTGGTGACTATAGCATATCACCATTCAATCCTCAGATCTGGAAAAAATGGATGCGCTGGTCCTCCTAAGAAGAAAAAATACTGCCAAACAAAACCTGCAGAATCGTTCAGAATTAGCTGCGCTATTAAAAATAAGGGAGGTCCCTAAGTGGAGACTAACCTGCATGTTTTAAATTTATTGTGAGGTCATGGAAACTAGGGCTGCCTTCAGCCTGGACAAAATGTTGCAAAATGTTTATTAAAAGAGAAACACTGGTGAACTGTGGAACATGGAAGCGGAAAAGATGATACTGGGAGTTTTTTTTTTTTAAGAATGTCTGGAATCTGGAAAACTTGGCAATAATAAAACACTTACGACAAACACGTCTTCTGTCTTCGATGCATGTGCCAAGCTGCACCAGCAGCATTCGTAGAGGACTTTATTACTAGAATGCACTGTGTGTACTGCCTCTGTAACAGAGCTGGGTTAATATACACGTACCTTGGGTAACACCTCTGACCCATCAAACTAGAGCCAACCTGCCGCAAAGGCCACGGCACACTATGTTCAAAACATGCCATTCAGCCTGGAAATACTTTGAAATGCAGAAATGCTCCTGAAATTCTGGTTCCACTGACTTGCACTGAAAGTAAAGACAGTTTCTGTCCTCTCCTGTAAAGTTGCTATTTTGGAGATACTTGTTTTGATTTGGACAGTGAGTAAATAAACATACTTAGCTCCTTCAAATCTCGCTGAAGTTGTAAGGACTGTCTCATTTACATATCAGTCTTAACTGAAAGATATAAGGGGAGGTTAGAAAATGGTAATGAAATATGAATGTTTTTGGTACACAAACTCAAGTCTTAATTGTATGCATCACTAAAAAAGAAATGGAATAATTTTAGAAATGCAAAAATGTTATGAAATTATTTCTCCACATTTCTCAAATATTGCCATTAAAAGATATCTTCAGCTACCTTAATAATGCCTGTTTCAAATTCTTAATGTAAAAAAAATATGGAAACAAATGTCTATTTTTGGCCACCAAGCTTTTACACACACATTTTTTAAAAAAGTTCCTTCTGAGATCTCTAAAAGGCAAACTTTCTTGTTGAATTAAGCATACTTTCATTGTCTTAAAAGAATCAACACATTACCTCATTATTACTAACTAGTTAGTGACAGCCCTAGAATTAACATTTTTCCAAAGGCCTGATGCTGACTGTTCCCCCAAGCGTACCCCTACCCACCCGTCACACTCAGCGTCTGATATGCAGAGAACACACTGTCCCACACACACACACGCACAGATCTGCTACAGGACAAGAATTCTATTAGCCTAAAATGTCCTATCAGCTGTTTCAGAAATGTCAGAGATTAAAGCGAGTCACAAAATCTTTCCACACAAAGCCTCCACCCCACACCCCATCACCCCCCCACCCCAACTCTTTATGTAGCTGATCAGCCAAGACATCTTTAGCACTGGAGCAATGAGGTTAATGTAGCCTACAAGCAATGTCAGTTTCCACCCCACCAACTGGAATAGTGCAAACTGGGATATGAACCAAGTGTATATACTCAGAGTAACCCATCATATTTTAACTATTTTACGTCTTGTTTTGATAGATCACAAAAACGTTACGAGAAACGTTACGACTGCTACATGTGCTCAGTATATTAGTGAGTTTCAACGTTACTATTGGGTATTATAAAGAATAATATGATTTTACAAGACAATGCTGAGATCATGTATGTGCATAACTTAATATAAGTTAGCAAGCTGATTAAAATTAAATGAGTCTTCTAAAGCCTTCCATCATTTCTCCTTCCCAAAGCCACAGAAGCATCGTAGTCATCTAACCCAACAATCACCGCCAACATCTGATTACATAACCAGACCGCACAGGCTTAGAAACCAAACTTATCTTCGCTGACTGACTACATTCGAAGCAAATTGGGAAAAATTGACTTTGCACCAAACTATTGCTTTAAATCAAGCACTCATTACTCTAACACCCAGCATGTGACTCTTCTAGAGGCAAGTAAATCTCTCAGGATATGTATGTGAGAGCGCGCTTTGTGTCTATAGAGCCACTCAAGTGCAAAACCGGCACCACTGAATCACCTAATTCACTGACAGGAGTTTTTTTAGCCTTTTGACAGTGACTGAATGACCCCAGTGTTTCCCGTTGACCCTTGACTCGAAGGTCTGCTTTCATACCCCAATAGCAAGGGGCCCAAAGCAGCTGGACAGACAATTGTTCTGTCTAAGCTCTGCTCCTGAGCATGTTCTATTGTAATTACTGTTTTTTTAAAGATGGACAAGCATTACGGAATACTCAGTTTGTAAAATGATCCCTACATTTAGAGCGAGTTATACGTTTAGCCTAATAAGAAACTGTAAAACATGACTCGATTTATATCACTATAGCAACACTTAGTTACAAGAGTTATAAATAGAAAGTAAGTCTTCTGAATAGAAGCTTTCTCTTTTTTCAACAAGATAAGAAATTTAGATACATGCTGTGATATTCATATTGTATTGTTCTCAAAACAAATATAATTTTCCTTTCCTTACCCTAGTATGCTAATAAAATCAATCATTTTACTTCATATGTCACAGAATGCTGAAACACAAAGTTTAATGTGTTAATACAGGTTAATATAATATCATGTGCATGAAAAGCTGTGAGTCCTTAAACTTTTGAACATCTGCATATAACACAATTGCAGAGGCTGGTATTATGGCTCGTGCATATGCGCAGAGGCATTAGGCATTCTCCACCATGTCCCCATCCATTTAATCTCATTTCATCAACCCCAATGGAGTGTGACGCACAGGAGCAAGAAAATAGATCGAAGGAGAGAAAATTACGCTCCGTGATTTAGACCATGATGGAGATACCAAACAGCGTAAACCGAGCGCCCGAGGACAGATTGCAGCCCGAACGTGAAGAGCGATGACAGTTCAATCAAAAAGAGGAGGCGTTTTGAGAGAAAAATAACAAAACTCTGTGACGTTTCAATCCCAAAGACAAGGACCTCCACGAAGAAGTGCCTGGAGATACAGCAGGCCCAGGTCTGCAGAGTTTTAAATGGAAATAGCTGCTCAATAAGCAAACACAAGGACACTCACACTTAGGAAATGATCTGGCGAGGCACATTTGTGTGACTGTGCATAGTCTTTCTTTCAAGCACTGCTGAAAGACCCTGAGTTTTTTTATGAATTGAGCTGAATTGAGCTGAATTGAGCTGAAAGAGCGGCGCAGTGCTTTCAGATAGGTACTTAACCTTTACATTTTAGGGTGAAAATACTTGAAATACCAGAAAAGCCAGAAAGAAATGAGATTTTAACTGACTCAAAAAGCTAAAAGATAAAGAAATACTTCAACAAGAAGCTCATTTCAAGCCTGCATTTTTTGAGAACTTTCTTGTCTCAAAAAAAGAATAATATTAATAATAATAATTAAATAATTAAATAAATATTTAGGACAATATGAAGCAATTGTGCGACTAATTTGTTATGCTATAGCACTGCATAAAGTTGGCCAATCACAATGGAATGTGCGGTCATTTTAATTGGCCTAATAAAGTTACGTTCTATTTCTTTACGACAACTGAAAACTAGAACGCAGATTATCTAATCTAATCTACTTGGCCAATATTAAACTCGTCTCATATAAACCCAACATCCATGAAATAATAAACCAGCTGAGATAGAATCCAGGTTATGCTGCTGATAGTCAAACGCAATGTGCACAAAATAAGCCTTAATATGCAGAAACAACAAACAAATCAATAATAACAATAATAAGAATTTACTGCTATCTTAGACTTACAGACATACAAAAACCTTAACTTCTTAAACATGGAGACTTTTGTTACATCCCAAGGCTTATTATTAAGTAACAACAAGGACACCAATGCAAACTTAATCACATTCATACATTTTAGAGACCTCTTGAATTTCTGTGGAGCTCAGGAGATCAAAAACACAATTTCACAGACAAAATAAGACCTAAATTTTCAACGAATATCTAAAAAGATGACCTAAACCAAAAGTGCCCTCATTATTAAATCTATTCAATCTTAACAATAAATAAAAGCACTTTACTGTTATCAGAGGCTTGTACTTTTTTAATAAAAGTCAACCATGCACTAATATATCTTATATATGTAATTAATCATGACTTTCCCTCATTTTAGCTTAATATAATCTTCCAAATTACAATAACCACCATACTGGTGTTCTGGATCTCGGCTTTGCTCCAGTAGGGCCAGATCCAGGAAATCTGATGCAAAAATGATAAAAAAACAAAACAAAAAAAAACCATCCTAGGAGATCCAAAAACATGTCACGTGGCCAGGGCATTACATAATTAGGGTTTAATTACAGCAGCATGGAGCTTACATTCGGTTTCAGGTTTACAACAAAAGCATGCAATGCCCTACACCCCATGCAATACCTACATAATAAGGCATGCATGCCATCAAGAACTTGTAGTGCATTGTGAGCTGGGAAATCACAGGGCAGAGCAGAAAACAGGGGTTCTAAAGCGGATTATGTGGTCATTAGTCCAACTTACCTTTGCAGTTCCACCTTGGGCAGCTTTTCAGACTGCATGACTGATGGCTGAAGGGGGTTTCTGGAGCAGAAAGGCAAAGTATTCTTTCCAAAAAATAAAAAGAATTATATAATAATAAAAAAGGTACCCGTAAAGTCGAGTGAAGATTAGAATACAATCTAATCTAATCTTAATCTGGCAGATCCAAGTGATGGACTAGTCCAATATAAAGAAAAAAATAGCACTGAGCAGCTTCCACTTCAAGGCAAACAATCCTCACCCTTAAATCAGTGGAAAACAATATTACATTTAATACTTGCATTTAAGGAAAACGAAAACTTTTACAGCCTCAGAGGAGGACAAAACATTTTGTTCAAGTACACTGGTATATATTTAAATTGGTCATCAGCTGTTACGTCACATCTAGGTGCAAAATAAAAGACAGTGGGCAGTTGTGAAGCTTTTTTGTCGAATATGTTCGGCTCAGATTAATAAAGTGCAAAAAAGAAGTCGGATTGCTAGCTTGAGGGGAAAAAAACACACAAACAAAAAAAACACTAGAGATTCAGCTCGAGATATAATCCAGAAATGTCATTTTGTTGGTTTTTTTTCAAGAATAATAATAAAAAAAATAAAAAAAGCATCTAACGTCGAAACATCCATGTGCGAATATGCGGAGTGTCCCCAAGAAACATAAAAACGCCTTCACACTAAAACGTCGCTGGCCTCGTCTGCAGCCATTTTGTTCCACTTGTCAACGTTTGCTGCTCTTGTAAAGCGAGCCGAGAGGAGGGGGGCGGGCCCAGGCGCGAGCTGCCTTCCTATTTGCCGGCTTTTTGTTCGGAGCAGTCAGTGAAAGTCGGCTAGGTGAAGGATTGGGGAGGTTGGCGTGTCCCAATTCAAGCACACACTTACGCACTCAGCAGGTCCCCTCGTTATGATCCTATCAGGATTCCTCGTTTTCCCGCTTTGTGGCAATAGCGCTAAGTAGGCATCTAGGCGTCTGTTGGGGATACACCCTAACCCCCCCCATATCCACGTGACGATAGCGAAGCCAATGAGCAAGCGATGTTTCTCTCTTGGCCCGCCCACAGAGCGAACAGAAAGCGGAATTCTTAACACGTCCTGTGCCATAAAATTGTCATACCACAACAACGAGGTAAAGTTGATACTATTCAGTTTAAATTGATTAAAGATAACTTTTATCAAAGGCAGCCAGATTTCTGTTCAACGCTTTAAAGGGCTACTATGACCAGTTCGAACAAGATTAAACGCAAAGACTGTAATAATATAGTAA
This sequence comes from Megaleporinus macrocephalus, assembly GCA_021613375.1. Taxonomy (NCBI): domain Eukaryota; kingdom Metazoa; phylum Chordata; class Actinopteri; order Characiformes; family Anostomidae; genus Megaleporinus; species Megaleporinus macrocephalus. The sequence continues at coordinate 35,176,256 of CM038704.1, read as the reverse complement.
TAAATAGAAAAGAAAGAGAGTTTTATATATATATATATATATATATATATATATATATATATATATATATATATATATATATATATATATATACACATGCTTTACAGGACTCATATGGTCTGTTTAAACAGGATGAAGCAAAAATAAATAAATTAAAAAGTGAAATGATATTATTATGTATAAATGTATAACCATATGATAATATACACTTAATATATGTTTGTAGCTTTGAAAGCAGTTTAGCAAAATTTGTTTATGCCGCTTGAGCAAAATTAAGCAATGATCTAAAAGTAATAATAATAATAATAATAATAATAATAATAATACTGTTATAATACTATAATAATAACAACAGCAAAAATATCACTTTATATGAATGCTAAAAATTCATATAAACTAAAAATATGTAACTGTAGGTTTTACCAATATCAGATATATTCTTATTTTATGCTGTAAATAGGGTAATATAAGCAGTTTTAACCGGTTTAGGCAAAAGTAATAAATAAATGATATAAGAATATTATTCTGTATACATTTACAAAAAACATTAATGTTAATTTGTTAGATGCAAAAATGTAAGACTGTGGCTTTTAAAGGATTTTACTAAAACCAGCTATACTTTATTATATACTTTAAAGGGCTAATATGAGTGGCTTCTCCTCTCATTAAGTGAAGGGCTGAGACTTTGTGGCGAGCAGCGCTGTGATAGATGACCAGGAGTTTAGTGGCTTATCGATTATGAATTGAGATACGCACCTCCGGTCTGTTGTGTGTCTGAGCAATCTGAATGCAGACGGTGACTACAGCCAGCACAGACTGACATTTCCAAAGGCATCACTTGACATATGCAAAACGACTCAAGCAATTATTCCAACCGCACAGACCCTCAAAGCTTTGTGTGCTCAGATAATGGAAGACTGCACATTTCCAGCACAGAGTATCACAAAACATAATGCTTTTAATGCTATCGACCGAACCGTTTTAATACTACTGAGTACATTTTAAATTTACTGAACATGAAGGGCTTATATCTTATTTTTTTCTCTTTGCTGTATTGTAAATTTCCAAGATACTTAAACATAAGCTTTCCTTTTTAATAAAGTTACTTCTGTTCCTATAGACCTCAATGTACATGTACAGAGTATGTTTCATCAATATCTTCCCAAAGTCTAATAAATGACTGATATATCCCACCATATATCTCTCCTTTCCACATGAGCTGGGTTGTCCTAATCTTGGGTAATGCTTCTGTAGGCATTGCCCTAACCAATCACAAGGCTAATGTCTCTTGCCCCGCCCACACAAAACAGTTTCAGAGCTAAAGCTAACCCAGCATAACAAAAAGCTAGTAAGCTAGACCTCCTGTCTACAGTTGCCTGTCACCCTTTATTCCTTTATTTATACACTAACATTGTTCCTTCACCCGTTCATTCTTTTATCCATCAACAACATTGTTTCTTCATTTTTTCATTCCTTTATTCATACACTAACATCGGTCCTTCAAGTGTTCACTCCTTTGTCCTTACAGCGATACTGTTCTTTTATACATTCCTTCTTTTATAAATACCCCAATATTGTTTCTTCATCTGTGCAATCCTTTATTCATACACCAATATTCCTTCATGCGTTCATTTCTTTATCCAAACACCACCGTTGGACCTTCATGTGTCCATTCCTTTATCCAAATACCAACATTGTTCCTTCATGCGTTCATTTCTTTATCCAAACACCAACATTGTTAGTTCATGCGTTCATTTCTTTATCCAAACACCAACATTGTTAGTTCATGCGTTCATTTCTTTATACAAACACCAACATTGTACCTTCATGTGTTCATTCCTTTATCCATACACCAACATTATACCTTCATGTGTTCATTCCTTTATCCATTCACCAACATTGTTCCTTCATGTGTTCATTCCTTTATCCATACCCCAACATTGTACCTTGATGTGTTCATTCTTTATCCAAACACCAACATTGTATCTTCATGTGTTCATTTCGTTATCTAAACACCAACATTGTACTTTCATGTGTACATCTAAACATCTATTATCTATTTCACTCGCTGATTCCTTCATCCATCAGCAACATTGTTCTTTCATTTATGTGTTACTTCATCCATCCTGTGGAGTTCTCCGATAGGTGTGATCAGCTATTTTTAAACAATGTTTTATCACATTTATATCTTTTTATATAGTTAGATGAAGTGAAGTCTAACTGCATGTCTATAAACAGAGCTATTTATAAACGTATTAAACAAAACAGCCCTTAAAGAGCATCAACCCAGTGAGTTTACAGTCAGAGTGTGTTTTATAAGGACTTTATATCTTCTTGATAAGAGCAGAAGGAAGAATCTGAAGCTTGTTCAGTGAAAGAAGATCAATATCAGTGCAGAGGAAACTCCAATAAACAACACCACAACAACAAATAGGCTATAATACAAAGATACAGCAGTGACCTTCACCTCCACAGAAAGAGAGAAAGAGAGAGATATAGAGACAGAGACAAACAGAGAGAGGGGGAGAGAGAGAGATACAGACAGATAGAGAGAGACAGAAAGATAGATACTGAGAGAACAGAAAGAGGGAAAGAGATAGAGAACAGAGAGAAAAGAGATGACACAAAGATATACAGAGAGGAGAAATATAAAGAACAAAGAATGATAGAGATATAGAAAGAGAGAGGAAGAAAGAGAGAGATGAAATATAGAAAATTAGGAAAGAAAGGAAGAGTTCTATAGAGAACGAAGCTAACAGGCTAAAACAAAGCTAACACGCTAAACTACAACTTAGCTAACAGGCTAATCTACTACTTCCAGTAATATTCAGGTATTAACATAATGTATTTACAAAATTACTTTTTTGTACATTTGCAAAATAAAAAGTATAAAGAATATGTTACCTGAATGTCTGACAAGCCTTAAATGTATGTGTTTCTCATCACAGCTTCCTAAAATAGCATTAAACCCTGTGTAGAAATCAAACGCATAGTGCTGCTAGCCGGATGCTAGCAAAACACAGGAATTTCTTCTGTGGTTCATAGTTGCTTTACAACAATGGCATTTTGTAAAGTAAGTTTAATGTTTAGTGCATTATTAATTAATTAATTTGTGTATTTTGTCTGTTTTATTCAAGCAATGAAGGCTACTACAGCTACATATACAAACAAACATATGTCTGGACATATTTTACTGATCATCTTCTCTGAATGACCATCGGCCCATACTCATCATTAAGGTACTCTGATTGAATGGGAACACAAAAAACTGGATGAGAATGTTCATAATCCATAACATAATGTAGACATCACATCAGCGTATACCTTTGTGACTTGTTTTCACTGACAGATAAATATTACAGAAATCTCATCACAGCATTTAATATGAATAATAATAATAAAGACATTAACCATTGGGGAGGAAACCTAATAATAATGTATTTTGCCTCTGCCTGTGTAAGTATGAGCCGCTATATAAACTCATTACGTGTAGCTCTGCGGCGGGAAGGTAACGGTTAATCAGAGTTATGGCACACTTAAGCTTAATTGATTGCCTTCATGGCTCTAAATGAATAATTAAGTGGTAACAAGCCCTGTTTCTGTTCATCAGTGAGAGAGCGAAGGGGAGGATGGAGAGATAGAGAGAGCGAAAGAAAGAGACGTCAATCAAACACAAGCATCACAGTACATAAAAAAAAAAAAAAAAAAAAAAAAAAAAATATATATATATATATATATATATATATATATATATATATATATATATATATATATATATATATATACATATATATATATATATATATATATATATATATATTCTTCATTTTCCTCTATTTTTAATTTTTCTCTCTTGTTTCTTCTCTCTCTTTCCATGTTTCTACCCCCTTTCCCTATGCTTTCTTTGCACTCTCTCTCTATTCTCTCTGAGCCCCTCTCTTTCTTTATCTCTATTCGTTCTGTCCCCACTCTCTCTCACGTCCTTCTTTCTTTCTCTCTATTCTTTCTTTTCCCTCTGTCTTTTCCCTTTCCTTTTTCATTCCTTCTCTCTCCATTTCTTTTATCCCTCCATTCCTCCCTTGCTTTTTTCTTTTTTCAGTTCCCTCTCTTGCTCTCTCTCTATTTTTTCTGCCCCTATTCCTTCCCTCTCTTTCTCTGTCTCTGTCTGTCTCTCTGTGTCTCTGTCTCTCCATTTTTTCTGTTCTCTCTCCACACCCCCACCCTCTGATTAATTCAGTTTTTCTTGGTAGGACCCCTGAAGGTCAGTGGGAGATGCTTCTTTTTCAGGATTTGAAATATGAACTAATACCAACACACAACACATACATATGAGCTCATTTACCATTTAAGATTTAAAACATGTGTTAATAATAATTATAATAAATTACTGCTACCATAGTCGCACTATGCAGAATTTCGAACAATTTCAAATAAGAAGCTGCAAAGCTAAAACTTCACTAAGTAAAGCCATTGGCTTAGCTCATTATGTATCATCTAAAAAATATGTGATGTGGAGTGCTTTGAATCATTTCTATTGGTCCATTAATCATGAAACTTTTACAGGATATAAAGGGCAACTGTCATGTTAAAATTATGTAGAAAAATTAAAATCTGCAAAAATGAAAATAATAAATGAAAAATTAAAAAAATTTCTTCTTTGGACATTGATGATATAAGGAAACACAAAGTTTGTCTTGGGGATGTTGCAAAGCAAGAATTTACTGCCTTTGCTGGATACATTATGACTACTATCTCAAAACAAACTGCCAATGCACTGCTGAGAACCTGTCTAGCAGAATGGCGGCAGCATGAGGCAGTTTGTGATGTCATTGGAATACTGTCTGTGGAAGCTCCATTATAGGGGCCATAGAATGTGAAAATGTATGTACATTGTCATAATAGAATAAGGTGAGTTCAATATAAAGAGCTGGCATACTGTGAACCTCAGAGACTTGAAGTTGCTTCCTATTCACCAGCAAGCAAGCAGCTAGTATAGGCAACGTTAGCTACTATCAAGCTACAACTTACTAGCATAGCTAACTTATTTTGGTCTACAGTAACATGTTGCTTCTGTGTGATCATCGCAGTGTCTCACTGTAAACCAGCCAATCAGAGCAGAGCTCATCAAATTATTCATGAGCTCACCACAACAGGTCATTCAGCTAATTTCATACTGAGATCAAATCACAGGGTATAAATGGGCGTGTAAAACCACATCTGGGCCTTTTTCAAACTGAACAAGGTCACATACCTTCTATGTAGAACATTAGAGAGCAATTTGAAATATTGAAGGAATAGATGCATTATATGGCAGCTTTAGTACTGAAAGATATATACAAATTTTAACAGCGTGTACTTACGATTATTTCAACATGACAATTATATCGTCGCTGTCCAATGAACAACATGTATCTCCATTTTTGTCCATTTTAAGTTTTCTACATCATTTGAACACGCCAATGGGGTTTTGCACTTTGTGACCATTTAGGGATGAATGGACCAATAGCAGTGCTCCAAAACAGCTTGGAAAAAAATCTGGTTCCATTGACTTACATTAAAAGTAAAGTACATTTTTGGTCTCTCCTGTAAAGTTGCAATTTTGAAGATACTTGTTTTTCATTGGACAGCAACAATATGTAAATGAGCTCTGATCTCAAGAGTAAGTTTGTTGTTGTGACAGAAAAACAGTTACTTATGAATTAGTTTCCACATATGAGCCAGGGAGTGAAACTTTAACATTGTTTACATCCCACAAGAATAGTAATGGTTCCTGGTGATACTGGCCCTTTAATGCTCTCAGTGTTTGCTGTGTAGGTTCATATAAAAACAAATATTTGTCGTTGCTCTCCATCTTGGAGCCTTGCCCGTGTTCTGTGCAGTGAAATAACTGACCTGTCCACTGACCAGATTATTCACATGCTCTCTTTCTGCTGCTTCTGCTCTCTTTCTCTCTCTCTCTCCTTATTTTTCTGTCGCTGCTCACCATGGGTCACTCTCTCTCTCTCTGTTTTCGCTCTGTTCCTCTCTGCCTTTTTTCTTCTCTGCTCTTCGTTTCCAGCACATACACATGCGCGCTGTGCAGAGAGTGATGAATGTTTCATGCTGCTGCGCACTGTAATCCCTGAGGCGTTCTCCCCGGAGACACACACACGCTCTCCTCCATCACTATACATCAGCACAGACACGGGAAGGGAGCGAGAGAGAGAGAGAGAGACAGAGAGAGAGAGAGAGAGAGAGAGAGAGAGAGGCAATCAGAGAGAGAGTGTGTGACAGAACGGGGGATGGGAGAGAGAGAAGATGGAGAGAAAGAAAGACAGGGAAAGAGCGAGACAGACAGAGAACGAGAGAGAGAGAGAGAGAGAGAGAGAGAGAGAGAGAGAGAGAGAGAGAGAGAGAGAATGACAGCAAAAGACAAATGGAAGGTGAACTGCAGGACTGATCTTCAGAGCAGCAATTACTGGAGGGGGGAAGTGAAAAAAGGGGGGAGAAAAAATAAGAAAAAAAGAAGAAAGAGGAGAGGAAGGCAGAGAAAGTAAAAGGGAGTGAGAATGAATAAACAGGGCATAAACAGGACAGAAAATAGAAACGAGAAAAACGAAAAAGAGATGAGATGAAGAGAGAGAGAGAGAAATAAAAAGACCCTTCATACACCTCCACTAACTGGCCACTTTATTGGAAACACCTACCTTATGTTTCCGCTAACTGGCCACTGTACTGGATGCCATTATTTTATGAAATATTAATTTAAGCCTACCTTGTACTTTCACTAACTATTCACTAACAAGGTAGGGGTTTCTGATAAAGTGGGCAGAAATGTTACAGTGCCCTCCATAATTATTGGCACCCCTGATTAAGATGTGTCAAAAGCCTTAAAATAAATTCAGTTTTTATTGTGGAAACATACTGTCACACTGAAAAGTGTAGAAAAATGTAACCTTTAACTCAAGTAGAGTTTTAGGGGGAAAATAAAATCCCTGACTAAGAAATAATATTTCTTCATAAAATCACCTGTTCCACAATTATTGGCACCCCTAACAATTCTTAGGAAATAAATGTAATTAAAGAATTACTGTCACTTCTACAGTAGTTTACGAAGTTAATCAAAGTATGTAGGAACATTTAATTAGCAATTCACAACTTCCTGTTTCCCTGGGGTATAATTATGACGTGACACAGAGGCCATTTCTCTTCAACATGGGAAAGACAAAGGAACATAGCATTCAAGTAAGGCAGATGTGTGTTGACCTTCACAGGTCAGGCAATGGCTACAAGAAAATAGCCACTCGCCTACACCTGTTCGTATCTACTGTCAGAGGAATTATTAAGAAGTTTAAAACAACTGGAACAGTGGTAAACAAGTCTGGACGAGGACGCAAGTTTATTTTGCCACCACGCACAGTGAGGAGGATGATAAGAGAAATAAAAAGTTCTCCAAAGCTCACTGTTACGGAACTGCAAAAATGGTAGCATCTTGGGGTCACGAAGTCTCCAAAACAACCATCAGACGCTATCTACACGCCAACAAGCTGTTTGGGAGGCATGCACGGAAAAAACCTTTTCTCACTCACAATCATAAACGTAAACGTTTGGAGTTTGCTAAGCAGTACTGGAACTTCAACTGGGACCGTGTGCTTTGGTCAGATGAAACAAAGATAGAGCTTTTTGGCAACAAATGCTGTAAGTGGGTCTGGCGTAACACAAGAGCTGAGTATGCAGAAAAGCACCTCATGCCCACTGTGAAATACGGGGGAGGATCAGTGATGCTGTGGGCCTGCTTTTCTTCCAAAGGCCCAGGGAACCTTGTTAGGGTGCATGGCATCATGAATGCTTTGAAATACCAGGACATTTTAAAACAAAATCTGGTGGCTTCTGCCCGAAAGCTGAAGATGGGTCGTCACTGGGTCTTTCAGCAAGATAATGACCCTAAACATATGGCAAGATCTACACAGAAATGGTTGACCACACACAGAATCAAGCTCCTCCCATGGCCATCCCCAGACCTTAACCCCATTGAAAACCTGTGGGGTGAGCAGAAGAGGAGAGTGCAGAGGAGAGGACCCAGGTCGCTGGATGATTTAGAGAGATTGTGCAAAGAGGAATGGTCGAAGATACCTCTTTCTGTGTTCTCCCATCTTGTGAAACATTATAGGAGAAGATTAGGTGCTGTTTTGTTGGCAAAGGGGGGTTGTACAAAGTATTAACATCAGGGGTGCTAATAATTGTGGCACACATTATTTGATGTTAAACAATTATTTCTTAATGTGGGATTTTTTTCCTACTGAATAAATGCACTTGAGATAAAGGTTGGATTTTGCTCTTTTTTCCATCGTGGTCCTATATTATTTAAAAAAACCCTCAATTTATTAGAAGCTAAAGAACACATCTTAACCAGGGGTGCCAATAATTATGGAGGGCACTGTATGTGTATGTCTGGAGGTGGGTGGGGGTTTGGGGGTGGTAGAGTGTTTCGGGGGTGCAAATGTGTATGTACCAGAGTGCGTGTGCACAGAAAGAAGGATGGGGGACGGAGAGCAATCTGATCACCGCAGCCTACGGGGTGGTGGGGGTGGGGGATGCGGGGCAGTGCCAATTTCACACACCTCTGCTCCTGCCATTTCTAACTGCACTCTTTCACCTTCTCCATCTCTCTCTCTCTCCACTCATCACCCCATCTCTCCATCCCCACGGTCAGAAATGACAACAGCAACACACACACATCCATCTCCAGCTAACCACTCAGCTAGCATGGTAGCAGCTAGGCTGGTCCTTAGTTTTAGCACTAATGTCACTAACAAGTAACATTATTTTGTAGTTCATTAGCTAAAATTATTAATTGACGTAAATCAGCTCAATCAATGTGGAGCCGTTCTAAAATCTCTAACAGACTTGATTATGTGATACGGTATGACTGACTGTTATACAACCAAAAAAGTTGGAACGCATGTTAATGTAAATAAAAACAGAATGCAATGATATGCAGATCTCACAGACCCTTATTTTATTCACACTAGATCATAGAACACATAAAAAGTATTTTAGATGTTGATGGCAGCAACACATCAGGGCCACTTTTAACAACAGTCTGTAAACATCAAGGAAGTGAGCATTAACATACTGTTAATGCTCAGCATTAACAGTACCTTTCCAGAGCTGCCCATGCCATAGACTAATCTCTTATCATCAGAGATACAGGTTTTTGAACTGTGTGCTCATAACAAGCTGGATGGTTCCTCTCCTCTTGAGTCTGCAGGACACGTGTCCATGGTTTCCAGACAGAATATCAAATTTTGATGTATCTGACCACAGAACAGTTTTCTATTTAGCCTCAGTCCATTTTATATGAGTTTTGAGAAGATTCTAGATTGTGCTGACATATGGCTTTTTCTTTGCATGCTACAGTTTTAACTTGCATTTGTGGATTGCATGGCGAACTGTGTTCACAGACAGTGGAAGTGATTCTGAGCCCATGCAGTGATTTCTAGTACATAATCATGCCTATTTTTAAAGATCACGTGCATCCAATATTGACTGTTGGCCATTTCCTTTGCACACAGGGAATTCTCCAGGTTCCCTGAACTTTTGATAATTTTATGTTGTGCAGATGGTGGGATATGCAAAGTCTTTGAGTTTTACGTTAAGGAACATTTTTATGAAATTGTTCTACAACTTTTAGACCCAGTTTTTGGCAGATTGGTGAACCTCTGCCCATCTTTGCTTCTCAGATCTCTAGAAGGTCCTTGTCATATCCAGTCATGTGATGTAGTTGTAAATTGCTCCTCCAACTGTTTATTAGTACCACCTGCTTTTCCAGCCTTTTGTTGCCCAAGTCCCAACTTTCTTTGGTGTTGCTGCCAGTGAAATTCTAAATGAGTTAATAATGTTCATGAAATGTTAAAATGTCCCACTTTCAAGTGGGATATAGGTATATGAGGTTTGCATTCTGTTTTTATTTACATTTATTTACATTTATTTACATTTTACACAGCTTCCTAACTTTTTTGGAATTGTGATGGTATCTAAACATGGACTAAAATCCAGCAGGATACCAAAAAAGTAGAGGGCAACCCAGGTAATTTTATTATTCAACAGAACTATGCTTATATTTTATTCTGTCAGTATTGCATTATTAAACGGTTACATTCTGTAGCCAAAGAATTTTCTGTCAAGCCTTAAGTATGATAGAAGATACACAGCAATAGCAACAAATTTTCTAATTCATCTTTAATGCTGGAGCCGTTATGTTCTTATGCTAAATACTTTTCTGTTTCTTAAACCTAAAGTAAACCTTAAATGGAGTAGCAATTATATTCTGGTGACAACAAGTTTTCTGTTTCACCTGAAACAGAGTAGCAGTTACATTCTGGTGTTTACAAATTTTAAGTTATCAAATTTTTTAATTAATGCAGCAGTAGTCATACTGCAGTTCTAAACGTGCCAAATCATTTAAGGTGGAACAGACAATGGAAATAAGTAGCTATTTTCAGTCTGTAATAATTTGTGGTACAGGGACATTTGAATCTGGGTTTTATCCTTCAATTCAATCCAAGTATACAGAGTACCAGCTGATAGCCATGCAATCTTTTGTTTAATGTGTTTTTAAAACTAATAGATGGTATGCAGTGAGGTCACTTTCCTGTTGTAACTAAACCCTCTCAGTCAGACTGAGTTGAAAAACATTGAGGGAAAAACGCTGAATTATTAGGGGAAACTGAGAAACTGGGAAATAAACAAGTGATGATCTGCTTAAGTTAAAAGCAGCTTGACTGAACAGTAAAATATAAATTCTTGTGGTCATTGAGATTGTTTTTGTTTCTCTGTTCCAAGTAGAACTTTCAAATTTGGCTGCTGCGTTGAGTTATAAGGAAAACTGGGTTTGTTCTAGGTAACCCTGTCTAACCAACACCCCCGAAACTGATATAACTACGCACTACTTAGTATTTTGCAAATCCTGTAGCTGTAGCTACATGTCCACTGACACTTTGTTGGACAGAACTGTGTGTACAACTGATTTAATTGCACACAAACAATATAATAAACTGATAATAAACAGTATAAAACTACAGCTTTGGTGCGCAGTGCACCTGTCTTGGATTTTGGGGTCAAGGTTGGTGAGTAGGAAATGTGAAAACTGGCCGAGCCTCCCTTGCAAACTTAGTTAGTTTGTGACAAAGTTTTTACAACCTATTGTTTTTGTGCTCACAACATTGTCACAAAGTTGAAATTTAATTGCTCGATATGTTGTGACAATGTTAAAAGCCAACATTGTGACAATGTAGTAGAATATTTCATATGTTCAGTTATATCTGCATGAAACTTCTGTGATTTTCATTCGTTTGGCAGTCTCTTCCCTGCAACATAGTTACATTGTGACAATGTTGTGACAATGTTGAGCTTTGCTTTTTACATTTATGGCCCAATCAAAGCTCTAATAGTCACTGAAAAACAGTAGAAATGTTCCATCCCTTTAGTTACATTTAGCTACATTAACCTCATAGCTCAAGTTTAAAAAAGCAAACTTTAGAAAGCAAATCACGTCTTGGCTGGCTGTTACTGTGGTACTGAGGGGGAACTGGGAGCATTGCATTTTTCACCAATTGGTTCCTTTCCTCCTGAGGAAGAGCTTTTTTACTCTGCTATTGTTAAATATCTTATTTAGCGTTTGTCCTCTGGCCGCTGCGCGTGCGATTAGGGCCGATAGCTGTCTAATAACTGCATAACAGGCCTGTAATTATGTCATTCTGAAAGACTGATGTATTCCCACCTGTGTGCGTGTCAGTGCGGTGCTAATTCTCAGCTTGTTTTAGCCAAATAAGCGGAACAGCAGAGTCCACGGGTGCCGCCGCGCGTCCTCGCCTGTTTAATTATGAATAGCAAGTTGTCGGTGCATTTGTTATTCATGTGGCGAGCTGCAAAAATAAACATGCGAGAAGAGGTACTTGCATGTTTTTCTGTCCTTGCGGGGACTGAATGTGCCCAAGGTAATAGAAAAAGATGAAAATGCAAAATGCAATGAATTTGTTGAATTATGGTTGCATTAAGTTTGTTTGTAGTACTTTACTTAAACTGTTTGTGTTGTGTGGTCCTGCAGGAACATTACTGCATTCCACTGTATACTGTATATAGACAGAAGTCCTTCTTTACTCTTGACTTTTGACATTTCCACAGTGTGATAGCACTATAGCTTTCAGAAAAGCATGTTATGAAAGAAAGTAGGACTATTGTTATTAGATATGCATAAAGATTTTGGTCTTAAATAGGCACCCGCAGATTATATGTTTATGGCTTTAAAAATGGCCACAAAATCCACTTGACTGGCGCTGAATGTGACATTCCTCCATAACTGTGGTAGATTTCGTCCCTGTTCCTACATTTTATAAATGTTCATGTCTTTTATAATGAATGGACCAAAATACATGGCTTAAAGTCATTTGGAAAATATCTGATTCCACTGATTCCATCTAAGAGTAATGTACATGTGAATTTGAGTAAATGTAACTAATCACTACCCATGTCTGGATGTGTTTGTGGTTTTCTGGGCTGTTGGTTTATTCAGTAATCAGCACCTAAGTAGGTCTGCATGTTCTTTGCCCTTTTCACTTCATTCTCTTATATTTCTGTCTGAATTGTGTGCCATGATGTGAGAAACTGTTTAGCCAGCTAGCATGTTCATGCCTTTCGATATGGGGAGTTTGCTAAATCTATTGACAGTGTGTAAACGCTGCATTTGGACTCTGAACAGAGGAACCTTTATAGACTGATTCAGAGCTGTATGCTGGAGCACTAAACTGATTCACAGATGATAAAACTCTACAGTGTGTGTGTGTGAGTCCTTATCAACGCAAACACAATCTGCTAGCTTTCCAATCCCCCTGTTTTATTATATTTGTCCCACAAATAAGGATGTGCAACAGGAAGACAATTAACCCGTATAGGGGGTGTTATGCCGGGGTCTGTACGCAGCAGAAATGTTCAAATATTGGTTCTGCTCTAAATGAATCGACTGAATTTTGATTCCCGAGTGTTTTTCTGCGGATCAGACAGAAACCCTGAATGTATAAACAAACAGAGTAAAATCACATGTGACTCTGATTTGAAACACATTAATATCTGGATGCAGCCCTTTCGGCAGGAGGCCACCTGCTGGGTGTCTGAGTGGGGGGCGGGTGGAGATCGTATTGGGGGTCATCCCTCAGTCTGAAGTCTGGGCTGTGTTTATGTAAAGCACCCCCAACCAAAGCTTTCCAACGGCCTAACGAGACATTAGCTCACTTAAAGAAAAGAAAACATGACATGCTACTTGGCCCATATGGTTCTTTGGTAGCTACTGTCGTTACGGTTGAATTGTTACAGATAAAAACATCCTATTCAACCTAATAACCTAATAAGTTTATATCACAATATATGAGTTACACACCCACAACCTAATGATTAACTGTAGACTGTTACTCAGTTTATATCACAATACTTACATTTGGAACGAGTTATACATTCAGCCCAATGAGAAACTACAGAATGTGATTAAGTTTATATTGTTTTGTTACTGTTATCATTAATGACAATGTAATATAAAGTTGTCTCACTACTTGTCACTATTATTGTATTGTCATCATTTTTGTCATTGTTATTGTCTTTGTTCTCATTATTGTTGTTGTCATTGTAAATGTTGTGTGTTATTTTTTAGCATTGTTCTTGTTATTGTCTCTCATTATTACTATTTTCATTGTCATTGTTACTGTTATAGTTGTTGACATTGCATTGACATCGTTCTTATTATCATTGTCTTAATTGACAATGTAATTGCATTAGCACTGTTCTTGTTAACATTATTATCATTGTAAATGTTACTGTTATTGCCTTCATTTATTGCCATTATTATTGCTGTTATTTGATCAGTATTTTTATTAAGTATTAAGTATTAAGTCAGTGACTTACAAATAGTAAGTCATTGTTCTCATTATTGATATTTTAATTTTACTGTGATCTGTACTGTTACTTTCAGCTTGTTGTTGTAATTACTGTTGTTGTTGCTGCTGTTGTTTCTATGATGATATTATTACCTTTACAGTACTACAGTAAAATTTTCAAAAGAACTGGACAGACATGTGATCGGTCACTGCCTGATCTATCGTTTCCTGGCAGTCGGGACAGCATCGTTCCCCCCAAATCTCCCGAAATGGGATTTTACACCCGACTGAGCTGTGATTCCACGCCTCTGAGAATCCATTACTGTGGGTCGGCGTAAATGACATGTTATAAATGTGGCAGAAGTGGGTGATTAAAGGGGGGAAATCCGGCGCTGTCGAAGACAGGATATCTCCAGAACAATCAGGGTGTAGTTAATAATGCACTATCAATCACAGGTCGACTCTCCACTAACACTCAGTTCAACTGCAGCTCTGCTCACTTCTTCCTAATGGAGAACATGCGATGAGGAATCATCCTGTAATTAGACCCACATGTATCAGCAGCCCTGAAATAACAGCTGGAATAGAAGCAGTACTTCATCTGTAATAACTCAACATTCTTTATTATCACACTGTGTCAGGTCAACAATAAGCAACTAGTTAACCTACGTAATCACGCCTATGGCTTCATGCACAATTATCTAAAGTTACATTCTTAAGCAGATCATTGAAACAGCGACTGTCAAAAACATACATTTCAGTTTTAGTGGTTTTGTTCTTATAACTGTCCTTAAAGAGCTTAGTTACAGTAAAGGCCTGTTTACATGCATTACATTAAAAACTCATTTAGATGTTTATTCAACTTATTCAAGTTCTGTTTATATATTTATGTGTAACAATTAATTATATTTTATAATCTTTATTATGAACAAAATATTAACATTAAGAGAAAGAAGAACAAATTAAATACATTGATTATACTTTAATTATTGTAATTTCTCTGTTATTTTGCATTTACGATGGTCATATAGAACAGTCTGGTTGAATTTCATGCTATCGTTTCTCTAAGTGCAAATAAATTGCACATCCTTCAAAGATCCTTCAATTTAATATCGTCTTTTTTTTTGTTAAATTCAGTAAACCAACACTAATTGTGTATTAAAATGTAGAATGTAGGATGTGTGACTTATTTACACTCAGCAACAACATATTTTATTATTGTTATTATAATTATATATTTATTTTTTATACATATTTTTAATGATTTCAAAATGACTGTATTATTATTACTATTATTATTATTATTATTATTATTATTTTAGTGTAGTGTGTAAAAGTTGTTAAAGAAACTACCTCTAAGATAAAGCAACCTGTCAAATTCCTATTTCAAACAATAAGGGGCAACATATTACACATATTACTAGAAAATGCTCCTCCCCCTCTTCACTGCTTACTAGTCTAGAAGAAACTTTCAACATCAACCTTCATCACTTTACTCTCTAAGGGCATCTCCAGTGGTGGAAAGCAGCTTCTATTTAACATTTCTCTTGGTTTGTTACTGAAAGTGGGCGGCGGCAGTCACTCGTCAAGCGCTTCAGCCATTGTTGTGTGTACTGTTCCTTTCATTGGCTACCTGTCCTGATCAGGAACAGCACCTTCAACGTGAGTACAATACGCAGCGCCACTGCTTTATCCTCTCATGTTGGACTGATTCCACTACACAACACAGCAGTGTCTCACTACCATGTCTTCTGGACAAAGTGGTACTAGGAGACAAGACAGGCTAGTGTTAGCTGGTTAGCATGCAAACTCCAGCAAGTATTTCTATAAAACAATTCATAGACGTGTTTACAACATCTGCAAAACACATATTTTTCACATTTTCTAAATTTTAGTCTATTGTGTAATGTTTTAAATAAAAAATCTTTAATATTGCTCCTTTTAAGTTTTAAACCATACACTTTACTCCCCCAGACCGCACAGACTACACTCTTAAAAACGTACTTCTTTGAGATTTCTATAGTAAGGACAACCGTTCTACATATATGGCTTTTTGGTACTATATAGACCTACATACAACACATCCTCCATCAGTCTGAACAATGAGTTTACCATGCAAATAACCATTTAAGCATGCAAATGCTTCTTTGAGTTTTAATGTTTCTTTAGAGAACTACTGTTTTAACTAAACAACCCTTGAAGAACCATCTTTTTAAAGAGAGTACATGTAACAGCCCATTGTTTTTATGATGCCATGATCTAAAGCCTACAGCAGTTCAGCTGGGCTTTTCAGCCTTGACTGCTGTTTAAACAAGGCCAATCAGAATAGAGCAGAATAGAATATATATCAGCCTGTTTAAATGCAAGGGATAAAGAAAATCACACCAACTTTAAACCTTGATTAATAATAATTTTTATAGAATATTTATAGGAAATTAGCCCTTAAAGAGCTCTGTCTGAACTGCTGTCTGTCCTGCTGACTGAAAGAGAACAGTCTATTTATCACACAAATATAGACAGTCGTAAATATAGAAAGACAGAGCTGGGACATGGTGACGCGTCCACGTGTTCACGCTGCAGTGACCCAAACACAGATCAGGTCATCTGCACTAATGAACCAATCACACCCACATCTCACTAGCGCCTCTAACTGAGTAAGAGTGTGGCACCGTTACAGCTGTTTGTGTCTGCTTTCATTAACGCTGTCCACTCGGACCACTCAAACAACGCCTTTATATACTCACAGCCACACACACACACACACACACACACACGTGTACTGATCTCACCATTCACAAGCAGTGTAAATACACTCTCTCAGGATGGATCAATTAGCATGCACCTATAGCCTTTAATTTAATATACTGCTAATTAAAGCAGGCAGAGGGGGCGGCAGTGTGTGGGCATGTGGTGGGGAGGGGGTGCTTCTGTTTTCTCTTGAGTGGAAAAGGGAGCTCTCTGATGTTGTTTCGTGGGTAATTTGTGCCATGACGCATGAGTGCGTACTGTTTTAGCTATTTCATGTTTTTCTGGCTACTTGCTATTAATTAGGATCTTCACACTGGTAAACACTTATTGTGATGTAAATAACGTCCCAAAGAACATTTCTGAGATGTTATTATGTAATATATGTTAAAGGGAATTCCATTGATTATCGGAGCGTTTAGGATTAAAGATTTGGAGTGGTTTGGTGTAAAATGGTTAAGATTTTTTCACAAAACAATGTCTCAGATATCAGGCAGTGTATTCAGAACTATTTCATATTATAACGTACTGTGAGGGAGCTTTCAGAGGTGAACGTCTGGTTCCTGTCACCACCGCTGTGAATGGTTTGGACTTGCAAAGTTTCTCCAGAACATATCATTTCTACTCTGAGCGACTAATTATGCTATCATTTTTAGAAAGGTGGAATTCCCTTTCAACATGTTAATGAATCAAATGCTGTGTCTGATTTAACACTCTAGTCACAGGCTAATAACATATATATTCCAAGCCAAAACAATACAATATGATACAACACAATTTGTTACAAAGAAACATGACAATCTTATAAGATACAAAACAATATGATAGAAGACAACCTAAAACGATACTATAAAATGGGTTATAATATAATGCACAATACAAGACAACAAAATACTATATAATACAGTTATATATGATCCAAGACAATATATGACACAATTGTGATATAATAATATATGAGAAGACAATATGAAATGACACTATACGATACAAGAAAGTATGATACGATTCTATATACTATGATGGTGATATCATATAAAAAGTGATACGATGCTATACAATGTGGTACAACAAGATATGATACAAGATGACATAAAACAATACCATACAATATGATGCAACACTATGGGTGTGTCTCAAAACCTAGTGAGCTGCATACATAGCCATCATTTTACGTCATAGTATGCGCGCTCCCGACATGTAGGCTGTCCCAATTCTTAGATACCTGAAACACGCTTTTAGGGAAGCATCGGATGCTTCCTCAGTCGTTAAGGCAATCCCATGATGCAACTCAGGCAAATCTATGAGCACTGAAGTGGTTTTAAAATGTGAGTTATTTTGATTCTCTCTGGTGTTTTAATGAGTTTCTTGTCATATAATCACACAAAACAGTATTTTATTATCAACTTTTCATTTTATTCTCGAGCCCTTAGCATTTATGCTAGCGGATTTTTAAGCCTCGGGCTATTGTTTTGGATGCCGGCTGGTAACTTAGCAACCAGCTAAACCACTGGTCGTGTGCTGCAGTGGGCGGGAAGAAGCTGTGACGCAGTCTCTCTCTAACTAGAGCATCTCAGTAATCTGTCTTATGAGGAGAGATGTCAGACAGAACGCTGCCTACATAAACAGCTGCTACCTAGACAGCTCACTAGGTTTTGGGACACACCCTATACAGCACGATACTGGACTATAAGATACAACACAGTATAATAACACATTATGATATGATAATATACAATATGAAATATTGTTTGATTCTGATATGATACAATACAATATGACACTATACAATACATGTCAGTATGATAAAAGTATGATACCATACTACATTATACTACGATACTGTATCATACAATTCCTTGAATATGATATGATACTAAACAATGCAGCACATTATGATTCAATACAAGAAAATATACGTCCCTCGTTTACTGACGTTTCAATTGTGTTACACACCAAGCGCAACACAAATAAACAAGAACTGTTTGTCACAAATCAGGCAGTTTTTTAGAATTTTGGACATCCAGTTTGACCCGACATAAGGCAGAAGACAAACTAATCCTTTTGATGTTTGTAAAAAATGTCTAGTTGCTGGGACACGCCATGCAGCTATGCCAGCCGTGGACCGTGACCAATCAAGTGAGATTATTAGTTGGAAATAGAGCAAATAAAATTAATGCACTGTTACTATTTAAGAAACCACTTTGCAAGATACCATCAGTTATACACACATTCAAATGTATTTATATTAACATCTGAATAAACTGCAAATGAATGAAAACAAAAAGAGGGTACACAAGGAAGGTTCTACTTTTGCTGCGTTATAACATATGCACACTGAACACACCACTTCTGTGAATTCAGAAATCGGCAGATCCAAATATGTTTATTAGCATCAGACTAAATAAGTTTAGTTCTGATGCACCGAATCGTTTCTTAAAGAATTGTAATTGAATCGAATCGTTGATGAGACATTTAAACCCCTGCTGGCCGCTCTGTGTCTGATTTATCTGTAGCTGAGAGCGGAGCAGGTTTATAGATTAAAGCTCGGCTGTAGGCGTTAGTCTAATTAAAGCGAGAGATTAGCTTGGAGAGAGTATTGATTTTACACTGTTTCACTGTTTCACTAGACTTTCAGCCCAGTTTTAATTCAGATAACCTTGAAGGCGAAGGTAAAAGAAAAAAAATAAATGAATATGTGGAACAAAGCATGGAAACACACACACACACACACACACACACACACACACACACACACACACACACATATATATATATATATATATATTTTTTTTTTTTTTTTTCGCCTGTGGCCATATGACATTTAGTTGATGAACTAGCTTGTGCATCATCTACAGAAAACACACAATTACTGTTTATTTACTGAATTTGTGCCCTGTGCCATGGCTTCCTTTTTTGATTAGAATTTTATATTTAAACTTAAACTGTGGACAAAAACGGTGTATGTATTTTTGCTCCCCATAGATAAGGTGTGCTTTTGACTAGTGGGGGATGTTTTGCATTTGACTGTAAGAGAATATTCAACACAGTCAGTTGACCGTGAGCAGCTTAACTCCGCCGAGAGCCAGTTGGAGTGAACGACGTTAGAAGATCAGCCTATTACAGTAATAAATTACTTATTAATGTCCGAACTCTTATTAGATGTGGAAATCGCGACTATTTAGCAGCTCAAATAGCCCCTGTGGGGGGCCGGCGGTGGGTTTAGTCAGGTTAGAGATTGTTACCGTGGCGAGGAGCGGGCCTCTGGTCCGCACCGTTACCACGGCGACGGCGGGCAGGAGATATGGAACCTGCCAAATGGAAAATGTCAATTACAGCAGATATGCAGATAAGGAGCGCTGTGAGTGTGAGTGTAATGGAGGTGGGGGTTGGGGGGGCATGGAGGGATGGAATGAGAGCGAGGAGGAGACGGGGGGCGGGTAAAGGTGGGGGGGTGATATATCTGGGCTGAACTGGATGAATTGTGTCTGGCTGTCTGACAGAAAGCGTCTGTCTGATTCCATTGTGTGCTCACTCGTCTCTTTCTCTCTCTATGGGCGAGAGACTGTCAGAGAGAGCTGGAAACTCAGTATTGACTGTACCTTTAAAAAATAAGCTACAAGATTATATATTATGGCTGTCTAATTAATTATATAATTAATCAGGTAGTTCTCCCACAGGCATCTGTCCAGCGCAGTCTGAAAGCTATATCTGTTTTAAAAGCTGTATTTGACCGCAAGTGGATTCTAACATACAATGCGCTGCAGCTGGGCTCCAGTCTGCACTACAGCACTAAAGGCATTAAGCAAAACAAAATCAGTAGCATTAAGAATATGGCACATCAGCACGCTTTTAGCACATTTACACTACTATATATGTGCCAAAGTTGAGAACCCACAGCCTAAGTGTTCTATGTGTACTGTATAGAAATTCCACTGGAAAATTAGCAAAGAACTACCATATTTAAGTTTTAAGTAGTCCCAGCGCACATGTGGATGAAAAATCTGATATCTTTAGTATGTTAGCCTGCCTACACTGTCAGGCTATACGCACTTCTGTGTATACTTTCAAGTAGCGTTAGCGCTTGTCTGACAGGAATTAAAGTGTTGGCCCTATTAATCTCAGCCAAGCGAACAGTCTCAGCCTCAGATGCTTTGCCCAGCATATACTTCTCTGATTCCTAAGGAGCTGTTTATGTTGCGACCCTGTTATCAAGACTGCCTTCTTTTATACATTGTGCAAAATAACAGACTTGTGATTGGTCGTTTTGTGCGTCACTTGAATCTATTTTTCCTGCAGTAGTGGCTGGTTCTTGGTGTCGAAAAATACCACCCTTGATGCTGACTAGACATTGATCGTTCGAATATGACACTAAAAACATGGATGCCTCAGAGAAGAAAACAGGTGAGGAGTCTGATGATTGCAGGATTTCAGCAAGTCAAGCTGGTCCCACATTAGTTTGATTCGTCACATTAACTTTGAAAGTCGTATGTTGGAAGTGTCTTGTTACAAAAACGTGTCAATTTTGAAAAAATGGAAGACGTGCATATATACACACATAATATATATTTATGTATATATATATATATATATATACTGCTGTTCTCCACAGGAAAACACGTTAATGGAACCTTGTCTTCTATGTCATTTTTGAAGCTTTTCTATTGGTTTACTCATCATAAGATCTGTGCATGTTTATATCAAAAAAGCTATCACTATCACTTTCACTATCAAAAAACATTGTACGCTCATTTCTCTTAACATTATGCAAACATTTCATGCCCCAAAATTAAAAGTCAAAGTTTAAAATGAAACACAGATTTAATCTGAGTTTGTGTTTCAGAAACAGATACCTGTTTTCCTATATATTTGCTGTGATATAAATGCAAGAGGTTTTAAATTCAACTGTATCAGATGTTTTAAATGTGGTCTGGAATCATCAGTTCTGTGTAAAAGTTTCCTTTTCTGAACTAATTCACCCTGTAATTGTGAGGGCAGTCATACGGGCATCATGGCACATTAAAAATCCATTAATTTAAAAATATCCGTCCCCCACACGCTTCCATACACGCTCCCATACACGCTCCATATGCACTCCCGCTATAACAGGTTTAGTTACGCTGTTAAATAAGACTGCATGTCAGAATATGAGCAAATTCTGGAGAGAAAAAAATCCCTCCGAAATTCCTGAAAAGCTTAGATGGTGATTTTAAGGTGAGCTGAAAGACGGTTGGGTTTTTTAGACTGAAGTAGAGGACATAAAACACAAAATGAGGGCGAGTAAAAGGTGTGGTTATGTTTCTTTCTGATATTCTATATCCATGTGTGTGTGTGTGTGTGTGTGTGTGCGTGTGTGTGCTGGTGGTGACAGACACTCTGGGGGATCAGCTGGATTGATCTCGGCGTCCTGTAATGGAACTGTCTCTACATACAGAATGAGAAGATGCTTCATTACAGATGACTCTCTGAACGCGTCTATGTATGTGTGTGTGTGTGTGAGGTCAGATGGGTTTCTGGACTGTGTTAAAGGGGAAAATGTCCTCACAAACATCAGACTTATTGTATTACCCGATCATGTGCACTCTAGAAATGAGTTTATAAAAACACAAACTGTAATAATAATAATAATAATAATAATAATAATAAAAAGAAATTATAAAAATTGTTCAAAATTGTTTATCTAGGCAGTGAAAGCATTTATAGCAATAAAAACACCACATAAGCTGCAAATAAATACAAATAAACATAAATACTTCAACACATAAGAAGCTTGTTTAGTTTTCATGGATTAAAGTCATGGATACGCTGATTTAAAGAACAACCTCAGTTTATATTAATCCTGTATTAAAATGTATACAACATAGTTGCTGTGTCTGCTTGTAATCTGCAGAACGTTCTCTCCATTCTCATTGTTCTAGAATGTTCTCTCCCCTGTTTTCTACTGTTCTAGAATGGTTTTCCCACATTATCCACTGTTCTAGAATGTTCTCCCACAATATTCTAGAAAGTTCTTTTACTTTCCCACTATTTTACAAAATAATGTTCTCCCACATTAGCCACTGTTCTAGAATGCTATTTACATTATCCATTGTTCTAGATTGTTCTCCCATATTGCCATTGTTTTAGAATGTTCTGCCACATTACCCCGTGTTCTAGATTGTCCTCCCACATCTCCAAATTTCCCACTGTTGCAGAATGTTATCCAAAATTATTTCCAAAGTTATCTAAAATGATTACCACGGTTTGAGAATGTTCTAGATTATTGCCCCCAATTCCTCACTGTTCAGAATGTTCTGGATGTTTTCCCTATTCACACTGTTCCTACTATGCTCTACACAACCCCACGGTTCTAGAATGTGCTCCCTGTTCTTACTATTCTAGAACGCTCTTCCCGTGCTATCTGGCTCTGTAATGCTGGGTTTTGTTGGTGTTTGATCAGTGTGAAAGGCCTAAAGACCCTCTGTCATACGGTATGAATTATTCCAGCCTGCTCTGATCTGCACTGAAGACATTAATCACAATGGAGCGGAGCTGAAAGCCCTCAGGACTCTGCACAGTGTCTGAGTTCATTACTGCGTTAGACTGAATCCATCAACACACACAGCTCACCTTTAACCAGCAAACGCTAGAACACGTCACTCTGCAGCCGGAACCCATTTTCACCCACATTAGATACACCAAGTCTTAGTGCTTTGCCACAATAGCAACACTGGCTAAAACCTCATACCTTCCATATAATCACTTCACAGGATGAATCTAACAGGTCCCTAACAGGCTCTACCAGGAAGCCTTGATTGAATTGTGTTTGATTTTAAACAAAAAATAATAAGAAAGCAACAAAAGTCTCAGACATTCAAACTGATCCACAGAGCAGATAAATTAGAACCCACTACCAGCACCGACAGAGAGCCACACCTTCATTATACCTGGAGAACCCACCACAAACAGGGCAAAGCACTGTGGGTAATGTGGTCATGCAGGACAGGGATCAAAACGACCCCCACAAAGACCACCTCATTAGCATACAGACACCCCCCAACTGAGCAGAACATAAAGGAGGAAATAACAACAGGATAGACACATAGAGTGAGAAAAAAAAGAATGAAAGATAGAGAAAATAAGGAAGAGACAGAATAAGAGAAAAAGAGTGAGAAAGGAGAGTGAGAAAAAGAGAGAACAAGAGAGAAAGAAAGAGAGAAGAGAAAAAATGGAAAGATAAAAGATGCATAGGAGAAAAAAGAGAACATTTGAAAAAAGAGCGAGTGAGAAAGAAAGAGAGAGCTGGGGGGTTGAGCAGTTCAGTAAATAAATCATCCTGTCAATGTGTGCGTGTGTGTGTGTGTGTGTGTGTGTGTGTGTGTGTGTGTGTGTGTGTGTGTGTGGTGAAGGTGAACGAGATCAGAAAGAAAACGAGCGAAAAACGCAAAGAGAAAGGGAGAGAAATAGAGAGAGAAAAAACGATTGAAAAAAGAGACAGAGAGAGATTGAAAAGAAAGAGAGACAGCAACTGAAAAAAGAAAGATACAGAGAGAGAGACTGAAAAGAGAGATAGAGAAAGATCAATTGATAAAAGAATGATTGAAAAAAAGATCGATTGAAAAAACAGAAAAAAGCAATTGAAAAAATAAAGACAGACAGAGAGAGCGATTGAAAAAGAGAGACAAAGAGAGAGAGCGATTGAAAAAGATAGAGAGCAGTTAAAAAAAGACAGAGCATGATTGAAAGAGTGAGAGACACTGAGACAGAGAGAGCAGCTCTAACAAATCATGCGTTCCCTCATTCATGTTTTGATGTCCTCTAACACCTTTGCCTTTTCATGTATTTTTCTAATTATTGTGTAGATTGTGTAGTGCTTAGAACTGGTCTGCCTGTCCGGCTAAACGTAAGCAGGTTTACTATATAATTGTGTAATACAGCAGTAACCAGCAAGATGAACACTAACACAATATCTTAATTACATAAACAGGCTCAACAAGCACACATTCCCACTGACATGCAAACAGCACCATTAAAACACAACAATGGCTCTAATCTCATCCCTGATTAACACCATTACAACCATCATTATCATAATTACACCCATTGTTATCTCACACAATATTACAGCAATAATTTGATTACGAATGGCGAATAATTGAAAAAGATGCGACTCGCTCACTTAATTTAAACATTTGAATCCTTCAATGGCACATACACACAGAAGATTCTCTAAAGATGTGGTTAAAGGAAAACTCTATTATTTCAAAATTGATTAAACAGTTAAGATGTAAACAGAGTCACTTTTTAAAAATGTTTGTATGTGGTGATGGGAACCAGACATCCATCTCTAAAAGCTCCCACACAGAAAAGTATTACAAGAAATCGTTATTAATCTGCTGCCTGATATGAATGAAGAAAAATGAATTTATAAAAACCAAGAGTTTGATACTAAGAGGGTCTAATGTTGACAAGCTAACCTAGCTAAGTAAGCCAAACAGGCCCTTTGCAGATCACATTGATACCATTTATAGGTTTTATGGGTTGTTTATTGCCATGCATATACATCTTTGTGTTCTCGCTCTTGTCAGTCAAACAAGGGCTGACAAAGATATAGCTATCTAGCTAAGGTGGAACTACTGCTAGATATCTAGCTACGGTGGAGCTATTGCTTGATATCTAGCTAAGGTGGAATTACTGCTAGCTATCTAGCTAAGGTGGAGCTATTGCTAGATATCTAGCTACGGTGGAGCTATTGCTTGATATCTAGCTAAGGTGGAATTACTGCTAGCTATCTAGCTAAGGTGGAGCTATTGCTAGCCATCTAGCTAAGCTGCAGAAGCTGGCTAAGGCTAGTTATCTTTGCTTTAACCCTAACCCTTACAATCCGAATATTAAGATCTGGGTTCATAACAAGAAACACCCTATAAAATCCATAGACTATATAAAAGGTCAGTTTGGCTTTTACAAGTGGATGCTAACATTAGCTAGGTTAGCTAGTTGGTAAACATTAGAGTTCATTTGCACTAATTTATAATTTTTTTTTATTTCATCAACTGCAGTCACTTTATCTTCTCTTTCTCTTCACAAGAAAAACGCTAGAATGATAACCATGTAGTTTTTTTGACTGCTGATAAGACAGAACCTCAGCGGCTCAGTAGAGGCTTTAGACCCTTTTTAACAACTGTAAACAGGTTTACATCTTCTGTGATTGTCATTTAATTTAGGGGGTCTCAGGGGGTCTTTAGGGGGCACATCTGGCTACAGATGTCAGACTTGGGTAGAATGCTATGTAGCTGCTAAGATAAGGTTCCTATGATATCCGAGATGGTTGGTGGCGTGTTGTTATGTGGTTGCTACGGCATCCCTGATGGTTTCTACAGTGTTGCTAGGTGCCAATTAACCATAATTGCACCAAAATTCCTCGTCCAATCAAAAAATTTTATATTATTTCTGCTCAATTCAACAGAATGAACCACTAAAGAAAGTCAGCCACAGACTGCCCCCTACTGGTCAAAAGAGGCTGCTCTAATTGGCTAAGAGGGATCAGTGATGTTACTGGTCAAGATGAAGCAGGTGCTCCAGACAAAACCTCACTATCATTCACCTCACGTCCGTTTGCCAGACTCCCAGAGGACGACTCTGCGTTCAGGGTCATCACCTCAGACTGACCTTTTCCAGAATGACATTGATCAACCTTCACTAACGATTTCTACAGAATCAATACAGCCTCCCTCCATCGCACACAGACAGGCCTGCACTGAGATGCTCCTTCTCATGTACTCAGATAACTATATAAAGATGTATATAATATAAACCTTAAATAAATGTTATTATGTAAACTGTAATTATGTGATTCAGCAAAGCAGCAGTGGCAGCTCTAAACGGCTAAACAGAGAAAACCAGAGAACATTTTGTAGGGTTTTTTTCCTCAGAAGCTCTCGATTTTCACAAGGACTGCTCAACATAGGTGCTGCAGTCAGGGTGTGCGCGTGACATTTCCACTTCATGCTCTGTTTGCAGGGACTTTGGTCAGAATTCTGTGCCTCATCTCATTTACCCAGGACAGTCCCACTCACTCAATTACTCTCTCTCACTCATAATCATCACTGTCTAAAGGAAACTTCATTTTAATCCGTTTTTATTTTTCTATATCATGTGAGTGCAGAAGTTTTCCTTTACATTATTACAAATTACATTAAACTTACACATTACCATAAAATTCCATGATGAATGGACTAATAGAAATTCTTCACAATCACTAGAAATATATATCATTCTTTCTCTACACTGGCTACCGGCCTCTGGGACTCTATGATGGACTCTAGTGTGTCCTTTTAAAAAATGTCCCTGTAAATCCTCCCGGATTTCAGACACATTTATCTTGGCTCTCAAGTATCTGAACAGCTCCTTCATGTAGAGCTCTGCTTTCAGCCTGGTGTTTAACACAGAACACACCTGAATTGCAGGGATGATTAACCTTTTCAGTAAATTACCTTTAAACCCACAAATAAAAACCTCAATAATGCAAGGCACCACCTGTTCATGTATTTATTTATTTATTTATTTATAAAATTTAAAACTAAGGGTCAGCACAGGGTTAAACCCCATGCTTATAAAGCACAATAACCAATAACAATAAGCCAGAATCCAAATACCTGAAATAAAAGTAACGGCATGAACATGTGTGGGTGATCACTAGAGGGAGGTGACTACAATTAGACTGAATCTTATATTTATCTCACAATAATATTACAATGAGTATTAATAGTTATACTTCCTACACTCTTGCTGTCACATGCCAAGAGTTGAAGGAATTCTTTGGTGTTGTTTCAGCCTAATCTCTGTATTGAATCACTGCTTACTGTGACATAAACTGAGTCAATAGTTTCTCATTAGGTTGACTGTCCAACTCCCTCTAAACGTGGGTATTGTGCTATAAACTTTCTGGATGGTGCCTTCAAGGGTCAGCTGCTATTCTCTGAGTTAGCTCGGTTTACGCTGGACCCTCATAGCCTGTTTTACTCACTCTGTCATTTATACGAATGGGCCAAGTGGTTGAGGGGGGTCCTCCTCAGTGTGATAAATTGGAGGGGAAGCCCATGCAGTAAATCAGCACAGTGATGAAGAAGGAGCATAAATAGGATATTAAGATTTATATCAGCACCATCCCACACACACACACACAAACAAGCACATAGAGCTTCACTGGGGATTTAAAGGGTCCATATAACTAAAAATCATTGAGTTTCCTATGATTTTGTGAGTTTGGTGTAGTACGTAAATACTATTGAAGTATCAGTTTGTACAATTGCAGCACATATATGGAAACCAAGCTGCAAAACATTTTAGCCCCACCCATTTAGCCTACAGTGGTTTACCGCTGCCTATTTAGGCTACAGCAGTTTAGATCCACCCAATCATCTTACAACAGTTTAGCTCCACCATTTAGCCTACAGCAGTTTACCTCCACACAATCAGCCTACAACAGTTTAGCTCCACCATTTAGCCTGCAGCAGTTTACCTCCACACAATCAGCCTACAACAGTTTAGCTCCACCATTTAGCCTACAGCAGTTTACCTTCACACAATCAGCCTACAACAGTTTAGCTCCACCATTTAGCCTACAGCAGTTTACCTCCACACAATTAGCCTACAACAGTTTAGTCCCACTTATTCAACCTATACCAGTTCAGCACCACCCATTCAGCATACAGCAGTTTAACTCCACCCATTCAGCCTACAACAGTTTAGCTCCACCATTTAGCCTATAGCAGTTTACCTCCATGCAATCAGCCTACAACAGTTTAGCTCCACCATTTAGCCTACAGCAGTTTACCTCCATGCAATCAGCCTACAACAGTTTAGCTCCACCATTTAGCCTACAGCAGTTTACCTCCATGCAATCAGCCTACAACAGTTTAGTCCCACTTATTCAACCTATACCAGTTCAGCACCACCCATTCAGCCTACAGCAGTTTAGCTCCACCCATTCAGCCTACAACAGTTTAGCTCCACCCATTCAGCCTACAACAGTTTAGCTCCACCCATTCAGCCTACAACAGTTTAGTCCCAACCATTTAGCCTACAAGAGTTTAGCCCCACCCATTCAGCCTACAACAGTTTAGCCCTACCCATTCAGCCTATAGTAGGTTATCTCCACCTATTTAGCCTACAGCAGTTCAACTCCACCTATTTAGCCTACAGCAGTTCAGCTCCACGCAATCAGCCTACAACAGTTTAGTCCCACTTATTCAACCTATACCAGTTCAGCACCACCCATTCAGCCTACAGCAGTTTAGCTCCACCCATTCAGTCTACAACAGTTTAGCTCCACCCATTCAGCCTACAACAGTTTAGCTCCACCCATTCAGCCTACAACAGTTTAGTCCCAACAATTTAGCCTACAAGAGTTTAGCCCCACCCATTCAGCCTACAACAGTTTAGCCCTACCCATTCCGCCTATAGTAGGTTATCTCCACCTATTTAGCCTACAGCAGTTCAGCTCCACCTATTTAGCCTACAGCAGTTCAGCTCCACCCATTCAGCCTACAACAGTTTACTCACACCTATATAGCCTACAACAGTTTAGCCCTACCCATTCAACCTATAGCAGGTTATCTCCACCCATTCAGCCTACAGCAGTTCAGTTCCACCCATTTAGCCTTCAGCAGTTTACTCTCACCTATCTAGCCAACAGCAGTTTAGCCCCACCCATTTAGCATATAGCAGTTGAGCCCTACATAATTATCCTATAGAAGTTTACTCCCGTTTATTCAGCCTGTAGCAGTTCAGCTCCACAGATGCTGCCTACAGCAGTTTAGCTCCACCCATTCAGCTTATTCTCAGTTTTTGGGGCCCAACTGCTTTTTGAACAAGTTACAATATAAGGCAGCCAACCAGACAAGAGCTACTTTACACATATGCCTAAAGGTACAGTATCAAACTGCCTGTTTAATTCTAAGGGATAAGGTAAGGTTGGAAAATGTAAGGTAAATCGGACCTCAAGGGAAAAACTAAATGCAAGAAACCCCTATATAAGACCTTCACATCTGTAACAGTGTTGATGTTTACGCAGCTCCTTAACGCCCCGTTAGGCGTGAGAGTAATTGATGTGTTCCAGTCAGCGTGCATTCGCTCCGTTAGTAAACTGAATGATGCTTTTTGGCCTTTTTCTGTAATTAAGCCACCAGAACAATCGAACACTCCAAACTGGTTAGTTGCACATGTAATGTCTTCAATTAAACAGCAAGGAAGCCGTCAAAACCACTAGGCATGACAAGCACAATTAAAAGACACACAGACACACTCAGGCAGCACTATCTATTGCGTAACTCATCACTCAGTGGCGTTAATGGCTGCATTCAGTGAAACAGAACAAAAAGCAGCTGCTAAAATGAGCTGTGAGTGAGAGCAGACTGCAGCAGTGGGCTTCATATGGAGGCTTTTATTCCACACACTGACAGACAGAACAGAAAAAATATTCATTACCGAACCATTAACAGCTACAGCTTCAGCAGCCTAATGCATCTCCTCTCCAAACTCTGTAGCTCTCGTACTCAGACTTACAGTCACTTTTATACAGTGCCGGGATGTTAAGCCCCGTGCATGTTCCATATGTATTATATATGTCCTCCACTGTCTGAACAAAAATTCATATCACCAGAAAGAAAAATGACAGAACGGTCTTTACTCTTGATTGTCTTTTTGGGCCATTTCTACTGGTTTATTTGTCACATATATATGTAATAAGATATATGTAATAAAATACATGCATATAATGTAATGTAGTGTATTAAGGTTTATACAGTAATATAAACAAATACCCCATGCTTTGTATATATGTAGAATATATGTGTATGAATTACAAATGTTCAAGTACCTATGCATAATAACATGTTATATATATGTCATACATGTATTTTATACATTGAAATACATATGAAGTATGTATATGTAGTAATAACAAGTTTGAAATGTATTGTAATTTGTAAGTACCCATGTGTGACAACTTGTCTCTTATGTATTTTATATATATATATATATATATAAGAGCCCATTTGTAATGTCACATATGTATTATATACAGCATCACTGTCCAATGATAAAAATGCAAAAAACAAATAAGCAACTTTATAGGAAAAGAAGAACATTGTACACAACATACACAAGAGCTCAATATTAAATTGACATATATTTAAGACAGAAAAAGTTTGATGGTAACTGCCATATACATTTGCCAAATGCATGAACTGAACCTGTACTGAGAGAGTAAGAGAGAGAGAGAGATTTTAAATGTGTTTTATTGACATGTGTTATGTAGACATATGCTCAACCAGCTGCTTGACATATGCTAACGTCACATTGCATAAGCTAACGGCATGAAATCTGCGAGAGAGAGAGAGAGAGAAAGAGTAGGAGAGAGAGAGAGAGAGAGAAAGAGAGTGTTTCTAATTGGACCACAGAGATGTGCACATTATTTACATCAGTAATAGTAATCATGTATAGATGCACTGTATTTGCACGTTTATATTAGTTATATTACAGTGACTGTTTATAATTAAGTCTCAATAAAGCCCACAGCAGTAGTCAGAGTTATATATGGAATGCTGAAGATGGTAAAAGAGTAGAAAATCAGAAAATAATAAATAATAATAATAAAATAATAAAAATACTCTGATGCCAGGCATTGGATTCATAACCATAGCGCTTCACACCAAAGCCACTCTGTTTACATCTTAACTATTTAATTATGTATGTGGCATATTGCTGCAGTTGCTCTGAGAGAGAGAGAGACTTTACAGCCTCCTGTACGAGCTCCTCAGTAATAACAGATGAAGGGCTTGGCTCCACCCCTGGGGTGGAGCCTGGCGAAGCCCCGCTGCTCCGGCTCTCCACCATGCTAATTAACCTGAGAGCTCTGATCAGCAGGAGCTCATTAGGGGCCTGCATAACGACCACTCCAGAGGATTGGCACGACAATAGGAGGGAGAGGGAGAAAGAGAAAGAGAGAGAGAGAGAGAGAGAGAGAGATGGGCAGTAAGGGTCAAACAGTACAGTAGCTGTAAAAGAGGACTTTTTTATAATAGCACTACACATTTCTTTATCCTTTAGTGCTGGAGTTGTGAGACTTATGTAGCTGATGTTAGCAGGTTGCTAAATGCAAACCTAAACCATTATGTCTCAACCTGTGTGGAAATGTTCAGTATCTCTACTACTTAATTATATAGTTTCTGACACTGTTTGATTCACTGGTATCTATTAACATGGACTAATATACGAACACTGTTAAGGCTACTGCAGGGTTATTAACTGTATAATTACATTTAATCTGTGTAGAATAAAGATAATATCAGCACAAGATAACTAAGCTGTGTTAAGATTGAAGTAAATGAATATAACTAATTAAAACCTAATAAAACATATTTCACAACTACATATTAATTACATAACATAATTAATTAGATATACAAAAACACAAATGTAATCATCATGCAATAAAAAGTATGTAATAAGTATAAAAAGATGAAAAACTCTCTCACTCGCTCATCTCTGTCCTTCTCTCAGCAGTCATACACTTTCCTCTTCTCTTCTCATCTCATTAACACACACACACACACACACACACACACACACACACACACACACACTTATATACACAAATGAAAATTTCACAGTGTGTGTGTGTGTGTGTATCATGTTCAGCTAAAGCTGCTGGTTCTTTTACTTTACAGACAACAAAATTAGGAACAACAAAGAAACAGACATAAAACAATTAACAATAAAAGCAAAAACAATAAAAGGTTTATATACAGAGAAAGCAGTAATGAAATGAAATTATTAATTAACAAATGCACACCAAAAATATTAGTTCATATCGGGGTTTTTCCCCTTTTAGGTTATTTAGGTCTTACTTTTGTATTTGTATTTTTTGTATTTGGGTTCTGTTTATTATTATTTGGGTTTTATTTTTATTTATCAGCGTTTTATTGGCCTTTTATTTAGTTTTAGTACGGGTTTTATGTCAGGTTTTATTTGTTTCTGCATATTTCCAGTGCGTCACTGAACTCCAAATCAAACAAACTGCTGTGGTCTCCCAGTGGTCACGCTCTAAGCCACATTTAGCACTAACCCCACACTAACAGCTAATCACTCCCGTTCTGCTCATAAACAAAGCAATCAGCCACAGTCAGAGATACAATTACCAGCTAATTAGGAGAAATAACAGGTTTTAACATTTATAGCGATTCTCTCAGTGCGCACACACACGCACATATGCACACACACGCGCACATATGCACACATGCGCGTGCACACACACTGCACTGCACATACACACACAAAGACACACATGTACACACACACTGCACTTCTTAATTAACGTCCTCACCGTATCATAGCAACAGCCTCCCTCACCTCTAGTCCATGCTAGCATAATGCTAATTAACAGATTTAAACCTGTCAGAGGAGCAGAGACATCACACACCCCTAATCACAGGAGCAAAACAAACTCACATCATCTGCAGGACCGCAGCAATAATACTATAATAATTCATGTTAAACATTTATTTGTGTTTATGATATTTTTGATTAAATATTAATTCTGTTACTTAGTTCAGTATTAACAGTAAAACCACTAGCTTTGAACAGTTGTAAACTATGTAAAAAAAGTTAGCAAAAAACGCTGGTGTTCAGTTAGCAGAGTTAGTTAGGATTAGATATTTTCAGTTAGCAGAGTTAGCTGGGGTTATATATTTTTAGTTAGCAGAGTTAGCTGGGGTTAAATATTAGATATTTTCAGTGCACGGCGGTAGCTAGGGTTAGATATTTTTAGTTAGCAGAGTTAGCTAGGGTTAGATATTTTTAGTTAGCAGAGTTAGCTGGGGTTAAATATTAGATAT
Source organism: Megaleporinus macrocephalus (assembly GCA_021613375.1). Classification (NCBI taxonomy): domain Eukaryota; kingdom Metazoa; phylum Chordata; class Actinopteri; order Characiformes; family Anostomidae; genus Megaleporinus; species Megaleporinus macrocephalus. Next base: position 35,142,730 of record CM038704.1, on the reverse strand, counting down.
TTTCAGTGCACGGCGGTAGCTAGGGTTGGATATTTTTAGTTAGCAGAGTTAGCTGGGGTTAGATGTTAGACATTTTAAGTTAGCAGAGCTAGCTGGGGTTGGATATGTTCAGTTAGCAGAGGTAGCTGTTGTTAGATATTAGATAGTTAGCAGAGTTAGCCGGGGTTATATATTTTCAGTAAGCAGAGTTAGCTGGGGTTAGATATTAGATAGTTTCAGTTAGCAGAGGTAGCTGGTGTAAGATATTAGAGAGTTTGCAAAGTTAGCTGGGGTTATATATTTTCAGTTAGCAGAGTTAGCTGGGCTTAGACATTAGATAGTTTCAGTTGGCAGAGTTAGCTGGTGTAAGATATTAGAGAGTTTGCAAAGTTAGCTGGGGTTATATATTTTCAGTTAGCAGAGGTAGCTGGTGTTAGATATTAGATAGTTTCAGTTAGCAGAGTTATCTGGTGTAAGATATTAGATATTTTTAGTTAGCAGAGTTAGCTGGGATTATATATTTTCAGTTAGCAGAGTTAGCTGGGATTAGATATTAGATATTTTCAGTGCACGGTTAGAGTTAGTTGAGATTTGACATTTTTAATTAGCAGATTTAGCTGGGCTTATATATTTTTAGTTAGCAGAGTTAGCTGGGGTTAGATATTAGATATTTTCATTTAGCAGAGTTAGCTGGGGTTATATATTTTTAGTTAGCAGAGTTAGCTGGGGTTAAATATTAGATATTTTCAGTGCACGGCGGTAGCTAGGGTTAGATATTTTTAGTTAGCAGAGTTAGCTGGGGTTAGATGTTAGACATTTTCAGTTAGCAGAGCTAGCTGGGGTTAAATATTCGATTCTCAGTTAGCAGAATTAGCTGGGGTTAGATATTAGATAGTTTCAGTTAGCAGAGTTAACTGGTGTAAGATATTAGAGAGTTTGCAAAGTTAGCTGGGGTTATATATTTTCAGTTAGCAGAGTTAACTGGGGTTAGATATTAGATAGTTTCAGTTGGCAGACGTAGCTGGTGTTAGATATTAGATAGTTTCAGTTAGCAGAGTTAGCTGGTGTAAGATATTAGATATTTTTAGTTAGCAGAGTTAGCTGGGGTTATATATTTTCAGTTAGCAGAGTTAGCTGGGATTAGATATTAGATATTTTCAGTTAGCAGAGTTAGTTGGGGTTAGATATTTTCAGTTAGCAGAGTTAGCTGGGGTTATATATTTTCAGTTAGCAGATTTAGCTGGGGTTAGATATTAGATATTTTCAGTTAGCAGAGTTAGTTGGGGTTAGATATTTTTAGTTAGCAGAGTTAGCTGGGGTTAGATATTAGATAGTTTCAGTTAGCAGAGTTAGTTGAGATTTGATATTTTTAATTAGCAGATTTAGCTGGGGTTAGATATTAGATATTTTCAGTTAGCAAAGTTAGTTGGGGTTAGATATTTTTAATTAGCAGAGTTAGCTGGGGTTAGATATTAGATAGTTTCAATTAGCAGAGTTAGTTGAGATTTGAAAATTATAATTAGCAGATTTAGCTGGGGTTAGATATTAGATAGTTTCAATTAGCAGAGTTAGTTGAGATTTGAAAATTATAATTAGCAGATTTAGCTGGGGTTAGATATTAGATAGTTTCAGTTAGCAGAGTTAGTTGAATTTTATATTTTCAGTTAGCAGAGGCAGCTGGTATCAGATAAAATGTTATGTTTTTAGAAGATGCATTCCCATTAGCACAAATATTTATAAAACAAAAGAAAAAAGCAACTGATTCACAATCATTGATACTGAATGATAAGTATGGAAATACATATTGTGATACAAATTCGGTTGCCCTTTCCCTTTCACTAACTCTCTCTCTCACCCTGTCCTCTTTCCTCTTACTCTCTCCCTCCTCTATTCTCTGTCCCTCTCCCTGGCTGTGATTGCTCTGCTATTACATCATCCAGTCTGACACATGCACACGGGCACACACACACTTCAGGGTGGGAAACCATTCCTTTCCTCCTCCCTTTTTCCTCTCCTCCATAACCTTCTGCCCTCCCTATCACTCCACCCACCCTCTAACCACACCACACATAGATCCCTTTGGTTCTGAGTGTAGGTGGTGACACAGGAACAAATGGTAACATCACAATACATAACCCAAAATAGTTGCCTGATCCTCAATTGTTAACTCTCCTTCATAGATTTATTATCCATGTGAGACAAAACATGAGCTTGTAATATGAATACTTATTAAACCTTATGTCCTGGACTGCACTGCAAACAAGGCCACATCCTCTCTAAACCAAATTCCTACAGTTCACATAGTAAAATGCACAATACTATGTATTTTGGTTTACTTTTCCACTTCAGTCCATGCCAGGAGTGGCCTTCTTACCGCTACAGGACATTTCCCACTCCAGGGTTCTCAGGAAGGTCCAAAATTGAATTTCTACAGTAAGTAAAACATACTAGGATGTATTGCTGACTATTAATTTTATCAACACTTGTATGATACTATACATCATGTGTGCACCGATAGTGTGTTCATTGTATTCATATGCCTACTTTTAGTTACCCTCTCCTTTACGTCTATTTTCTCTTTTTTCACTCTCTCTTTTAAAGCATGCAAATGTAAATAAACTGCATATACAATGCTGTCTTTTTCAATAAAGCAAAGTTTTTTATGAATGTAGTCATTCTTAATTAGAACTCAATTGTACCTATGTATTTTGTATGATAAACATGCCATAATAGAGATATGAAATATGTCATGTTTAATTTGAGCAAACAGTGAGCAATCATGCTAATAAATACATTGTTTTGTGCCGTCCAGCAATGACACGGTGAATACACATGGCCGTACAACCTCTGTTGTGGGTTTTTGCCTTATACCGCGCACAAGCATAATGGTCCCCACTGCCCATGTCCACAATGACCTGCACTCACATTGCGCTTAAAGTTCTGCACCTGGCTGCGTTTACGTTATCACTCCGGGTCTTGTTTCAGTCGTAATCTACGTTTGTTCTTTTAAAGATTTGTGTTGGCACGAGGATGCGCGTCCGAAATGATGCAACTGCAGCATTTGTTCATTATATCAGCTCCACTGACTACAAAGGAGCAGACCAGTAGTCCATTTGTTTCTCTGTATATTCTGTATATTTACCCTGTTCATCAATAGCCAGGAACACCACAGAGCAGGTATTACAGGATGATCATTCTCTGTGTACGAACTCTAGCAGCACTGCTGTGTCTGATCCACTTGTATGAGCACAACATGCCTTAACACCCCACCACTGTTACTGTATATGGACGGAAACCTGACAATCTATTAATTAATTAATATTTAAATAGTATTAATACAGTAAAATAGTGTTTTTTTAATGTAAGTGTGTTTATTTAACCCTCTTTAACTATTTCTTTGTGTTAGCCCAGAATTGTTTACACTTATCATCTAATACCTGCTTTGACTGCTCAGTACTTCATTAAGCTAAACCAAGATTTTAAGAGGATTTTTGAGGGAATTTAATAGATTCTGCTATATTTATGCTACTTTGTGTTGTATTTATGTTTATTTACATCTGTTCCAGTGATATATGGGGTTCCTACTGGTAAAAAAAAACATTTTTAGAATATGAGCTTTTAGACAACAAGACCTTTGCACAGGTTGTGCTAACTGGTTGTGCAAAGGTTTACAGCTCGCACCCTAGTCATTATATTTTGGGATCTGCTGGAGCGTTTGGACCCGGTAACTCCTGAAGATTTTATTTAGAGGCAGCTGTGTGTGAACAGCTTCCAGTATTTTTTTAGATTGTATTATCAGTTTATGGAGTGTTGAGATGATGTTTACTCAGCTGTTTGTAAATAAAGTGCCAGGAGGGTTGCTGGCGTTCTACAGCTGCTTCAGATGTCTGGGTTTTAGAGAGGAGCTCAGAAGTGATGTTACAGTCTGAAAGTTGATGAGTGACTAAGTAACTGCTTCAGCACTGATAGTGATAGTTCACAGTCACAATTTCTGAAGGTGCTCCCAAGTGTCCTCCACTAAGATGTTTCAGATATTTGTGGTGTTTAATAACAGTGAATCAGATGAGTGTGTGTGTGTTTGTGCGAACATTTTACAAATGTTGCACGCACACTGCCTATTTTTACTCACAAACACACACTCCTCTCTTCTCTCCGAGGGCTCAGACCCTCAAACCAAGGCAGTGGATGAACTGGTTGCCATGGTGATACCTGACTATGAGGCAGCAAGATTACTGTGGGGTAGAGAGGAATGGAAGATACACAGAGAGCGAGAGAGATGGAGAAAAAGAGAGAGGAGGTGTGGGAGAGAAGAGGCAAAAAGAAAGAGCACTCACCTTCTCTCTCTCTCTCTCGTCAGCTGTCAGTGATTCTGGGTGACAAGTTTAGTTCAAATGCATTTTGTTTTTATAGATTTAATTACTTTTTTTAATAGTTATTGCTATTAGCACACTTATACTGCAGTTATACTGCATCCCTAGTGAGACGGCATCCCTGTCCCACATGGCCACATGGCAATTAAATCCCATTTTTTTTAAGTAAACGAGTCTGAAGAGTTAAGAACTGTCACTACAGAAAACACAGATTTTTTTTTTTTTTTACTTTGTGTTTTAATAATAAATGTGGATTTTGTACATGTACAACTGTTCAAGGCTGTGTTTCTAAGTTGTGTACCAGTCACTACTAGAACATCTGGTAAAGTCTGGCGACTATTGTTTTGGTAGTGACAAAATGAAAAGTTGAGTCATTCACTTTAAGAAAATAAACAGAATTAAAATACATGTTCACGCAAAGCTAAAGCATTTTACACTGAAGTCCAAGATCAGTTAAAAATCCCAAATCTTTTGGTCTTCCTCTTTTTTTCTCTCACTCACTTCCTTCACTCTGTCCTCCTCTCTCTCTGTATAAGTGTGCACTCTGGCTGTATGTGATAACATATAGAGAAACAACAGCAGTACAGTCAAAGTAATGAAGAATCTCTGGCTGCAGAAATTGCTAACATCAATCACACTGACCGCTCACACGTCCCTCTACAACCACACAACACAGCTCAGTGCTCTCCGCCGAGCTCAGCTACACACACTTGCACAGGAATTATCTATTAGGATTATTTAACAACTACTAAACACAGAACCATTTAATTAGGATTAAATTAGTACCAGTGTTTCCAGTCAAACATTTCACTAATGTCTTGCAAATTTAGGCAGGAAAAATGTACATCAAGTTGCTGATGCTGAGAAAGTTTAGACCATGAAGCTACCATGATTAGAAACTGCATCAAAACCAGATAGATAGATTTTACTGGATTTCTGCTTTAAGTAGATTATATTTACAGAAAATTGCCATCTTTTAATGGCTGTACTGCTCAGAAATGGCAGACACAACATGCAGTGGTCACTTAATGAGGGCTGAAATCTCGATGCCTCCCTGATGATGTCAATCTGGGAACGCTAATGCACCAGACAGCTCTGGGAGCCATTTTTCAAACAAACTTTGGATTAGACATTTCAGGATGTGGAAAACAAGCTTGGGAGCAGGATGTGGAAAACAAGCTTCTCAATTGGACCTCCTGTAAGGCCAGTTGCTTCCAGTCATTGGCCAACCACATCCACTAATAGGAAAATCCCCACTGCGTTATATGAGTTGATCAGTTCAAGTTTGGCGTAAGGGTAACAGCAGTTCACCACTGTGCAAACACTTTATGCCAAGCAAAAAGATCAGGTGGTATGGAATCATGTGAATTACAGTTTCATGTGTCATCACTATATCAGCCTTTTTTCACATTTTAGCTTCACAATATTTTAAAATACCCAAAAACTTATTTTACAATATTTGGGTGTATATTTTGAGTGTATATTTTTCTATTATTTTTTTGGTTTGTCTTTAAGTGAACAGTTAGATTCCCTATATAGTTCATATTGTTACCCACAATGCGCCGTAAAAATAGTGGACAACCTATGTACACTACTCACAGGCTAACGTACCACAATACAAAGCTGTTTTTTTGGAACCCTGCGTCTCTGTCTGAGGGATAAAAGCTCTAATACCAACAGGGTGACTAGTATAACCAACTCCACTAACAGAAGTAAAAATAAAAAATAACAGTTACAGAATGTTATAACCATGAGCTTAAGTATATAAAGCTTGGGCTCAAGAAATAAGGCAATGCATAACAATACTTCACTCAGTAGTTTTATTGATTAAATCGAAACATTGAAGTAACTACAGAATCAAATATTTGACAGGCAAATTTGTAGTCATGACAAAAGACATTAGAGCATGGAAAATAGCCATATAGTGATGTAATCTGATGACGCCAGTGGCCTCCATTGTTCTGGATTGTTTATGCAGCCAAAGGTCAAGAAGATTTGTTTCCGATGTAAGTGCATGCCTCCGAATTCCCTCTATTGTCTCCCTCACTCTTATATAGTGTTCTACAAAAACAGTCTCTGTAGTGATCAGTGAATAAGTAAATGAATGTACCTTATCAGACAAACCCATGGAGGATAAACCTATATCACCTTTTAACACATTTTAACACATTTTAAACAAAACAGCAACACAGTATATTATTTTTAAAATATATATTTTCTTGAAAGCTTGACAGTGTATCTGTCCACGCATGACAAGTGCAGCATCTACACCTACAAGAAACACACTTGCGGTAACATTAGAGGCTTGTTGCCTTCTGGTGTGAATGTACAGTATATATAGTTAACATTGCCAGTTAAAAATAGCTAACACTAGTTAACTCTACAATAGGTAGCAATAGTTAGCTCTGCTAAATAAAAACAGCTACCACAAATTAACTAAGCTACCTGAAAATAGCTAATACCTAAGACTAGTTAACACTGCTAACTGTAAATAGCTAATACCTAAGACTAGTTAACACTGCTGACTGTAAATAGCAAAGACTAGTAAACTCTGCTAACTGGATGTAGCTAAGACTAGTTAACACTGCTAACTGTAAATATAGCTAGAACTAAGTTAAGTCTGCTAGTTGTAAGTAGCTAAGATTAGTTAAATCTTCTAACTGTAAGTAGGCAAGACTAGTTAACGCTGCTAACTGAAAGTAGCTAAGACTAGTTAATTCTGGTAGCTGTAACAAGCTAAAACTAGTTAACTCTGCTAACTGTAAGTAGCTAAGACTATTTAACTCTGCTAAATAGAAATAGCTAGCAAGTCAAGCCAAGTCAAGTCAATTTTATTTATATAGCGCTTTTTACAACGATGTTGTCTCAAAGCAGCTTTACAGAGTTTTGAAAACAGACAGTTATAGCACCAGCAAACATTCACGAAATCAGTTTCTGCTAGCTAATTGCTAACTGAAAGCTAATTTGCACTGTATACTGGTATAGTTTTTTTTGCACCTATTTATATTAATATAATGTAAAGATAAGAAAATAATGTCCTATACTAATTAACCAAATTTGCAAGAAATGGCAGACACAACATGCAGTGGTCACTTAATGAGGGCTGAAATCTCGATGCCTCCCTGATGATGTCAATCTGGGAACGCTAATGCACCAGACAGCTCTGGGAGTCATTTTTCAAACAAACTTTAAATTAGACATTTCAGGATGTGGAAAACAAGCTTGGGAGCAGGATGTGGAAAACAAGCTTCTCAATTGGACCTCCTGTAAGGCCAGTTGCTTCCAGTCATTGGCCAACCACATCCACTAATAGGAAAATCCCCACTGCGTTATATGAGTTGATCAGTTCAAGTTTGGCGTAAGGGTAACAGCAGTTCACCACTGTGCAAACACTTTATGCCAAGCAAAAAGATCAGGTGGTATGGAATCATGTGAATTACAGTTTCATGTGTCATCACTATATCAGCCTTATTTCACATTTTAGCTGCTAAATAGAAATAGCTAGCAAGTCAAGCCAAGTCAAGTCAATTTTATTTATATAGCGCTTTTTACAACGATGTTGTCTCAAAGCAGCTTTACAGAGTTTTGAAAACAGACAGTTATAGCACCAGCAAACATTCACAAAATAAATCAGTTTCTGCTAGCTAATTGCTAACTGAAAGCTAATTTGCACTGTATACTGTTTTTTTTTGCACCTATTTATATTAATATAATGTAAAGATAAGAAAATAATGTCCTATACTAATTAACCAAATAGATAAGACTAAAAAACTCAAAGACTAGCAAAACTAACAGAAAACTGCTATAAATATATATATAATATCTCCATAAAATATAAAATATGGACAAAGCAGAATAACATCTCCATTTCTCTCCTTCTGTCCCTTGGCTGTGATGTGACAGCGGAAGATTAGCATATTCTGCATTTTTATAGCACCGCATATTCTCTCCTCTCATTTTCAGACAGCAGCCATTGTGTTATTGTGGTGAGAGAGAAGGAAAGAAACGGGGTGGGGGAAATAGGAAGAAGGAGAGAGAGAGAGTGAACAAGACATAAAGATGATGAGAAGAAAGAGAAAAGGAGAGAGAGGGAGATAGATGAAGAAAGACAGAGGGAGTGATAGATGGAGGGAGAATCACAGGCCTGTTTAAAATAATAAGCAGGTACAGAGATGGGAAGTACTGATTGAATTAAACTCTCATTAATCACAAACACCACTGCCACCACCTCCCTTTATCTCTCTGGGGAAGGAAGGTGATATCTGGACGTTAAGGAGCAGAGAGAGAGAGAAGGAAAGAGAGAGAGAGAGAGAGAGAGAGAGAGAGATTCATTTCTATAGTGAGAAATGATATGGTATTTTAAGTGAGCTAGTAGGCTTAAATTCAAAATGTTAGAAGAATACAGCACATTATTTTGGGGAATGTGACGGTTTTGACATACAGTGGTTTAAAAGAAATGTATCTGGGCTGAATGATGATTATATTTGACCGATATTTGTATTTATTGTACTCTGCATGCGATACTGGGCTAAAATTTTTGCAGCTGATTTATTTAAATAGACCTCTACTGAAGTTATTCAGCTAGCTTGGAGAGTAAAGTGATTAGGCTTGATGCTGAACTCATATTTCTTTAGGTCTAAATAGTAATTTAGCAGTTAATGGTAACATTGAGGAAGAGAGTTTGTAAAGGTGGACACCATTACCTTCAGGTAACATGCTGCACCCTATTGCTTGAAGAATTTGACCAGTTGTACCATCTTATAAATTGCATATTACTTTAATGTTAAGAAAAACACCTCAGATAAAATATTACAGTGATGGTGATGAATAACAAAGAGATGGAGCTGAACGTGTGACTGTTAATTAGGAGGACTAACGTTTGCATGCGTTTGGGAAATGGAACCTGAAACTGGTGAGTAGTGATGTTCTGATAAACAGCAGCTTTTCTGCAGTCAAATCTTTTTTGTGATTTAATTAAAAATATTATGATTCGAAGTATGTACAATCGTTCAAAACAATTTAAATGTTTTTAATAGAAACTTACACTCATAAGAACTCTACATGTCACACTTCCGGATTCTCCCTTAGCCACTGCTTCCCTTCACCACATTTCCCAAAATCCCTTGCAGTATGACATCACGGTTACCAGATCACAGCCTCTCATCAACAGATCTCATCGTCTCCTAAGCACTAATCATTGTCAACTCTTTATGTTCTTTCTGTTTAACTCTGTGACGTACTGCCAACTCTTCCTGTGCACACTGAGTGTTATTTCCTGTTTGCTACACTGTTAGCTGACCTTGTTTTGTCTCTGCTTTTGTTTTGTTTTTTGGTTACCTGGTTGTGTTTGGGTTTTGGGCTCTGGCTTGCTTTTGGTTTCCCCTTTGTTTTTATCTACGTCTGGTACTGTCACAATATTTCTGGTTATTGTTCAACTTCAGCTGTTCAATTACAACTATTGTTCAACTTCAACTGCCTTGTCATGTTAAACCTAAAGCATCTGTGAGTGTTTGGTTTGTTTAACAAATGTGAGACTAAGTCTTTTACCGTCACTTCAGAAATAAAAAAACACCTTTAAAAAATATGCCAATTTATGGGTTAGGGGGTAGTGTAAATTTAGGGGTTAGGGTGTAGTGTAAATTTAGGGGTTAGAGTTCAGTGTTCAGTGTAAACGTAGGAGTTGGGGTGTAGTGTAAATTTAGGGGTTAGGGTTCAGTGTTCAGTGTAAAGGTAGGAGTTAGGGTTTAGTGTAAATTTAGGGGTTAGGGTTCAGTGTAAAGGTAGGAGTTAGGGTTTAGTGTAAATTTAGGGGTTAGAGTTCAGTGTTCAGTGTAAACGTAGGAGTTGGGGTGTAGTGTAAATTTAGGGGTTAGGGTTCAGTGTTCAGTGTAAAGGTAGGAGTTAGGGTTCAGTGTAAATTTAGGGGTTAGGGTTCAGTGTTCAGTGTAAAGGTAGGAGTTAGGGTTTAGTGTAAATATAGGGGTTAGGGTTCAGTGTTCAGTGTAAAGGTAGGAGTTAGGGTGTAGTGTAAATTTAGGGGTTAGGGTTTAGTGTTCAGTGTAAAGGTAGGAGTTAGGGTTCAGTGTAAATTTAGGGGTTAGGGTTCAGTGTTCAGTGTAAAGGTAGGAGTTAGGGTTTAGTGTAAATATAGGGGTTAGTGTTCAGTGTTCATTGTAAAGGTAGGAGTTAGGGTGTAGTGTAAATTTAGGGGTTAGGGTTTAGTGTTCAGTGTAAAGGTAGGAGTTAGGGTGTAGTGTAAATTTAGGGGTTAGGGTTCAGTGTTCATTGTAAAGGTAGGAGTTAGGGTGTAGTGTAAATTTAGGGGTTAGGGTTTAGTGTTCAGTGTAAAGGTAGGAGTTAGGGTTTAGTGTAAATTTAGGGGTTAGGGTTCAGTGTTCAGTGTAAAGGTAGGAGTTAAGGTTTAGTGTAAATTTAGGGGTTAGGGTTCAGTGTTCAGTGTAAAGGTATGAGTTAGGGTTTAGTGTAAATTTAGGGGTTAGGGTTCAGTGTTCAGTGTAAACGTAGGAGTTGGGGTGTAGTGTAAATTTAGGGGTTAGGGTTCAGTGTTCAGTGTAAAGGTAGGAGTTAGGGTTAAGTGTAAATTTAGGGGTTAGGGTTCAGTGTTCAGTGTAAAGGTAGGAGTTAGGGTTTAGTGTAAATATAGGGGTTAGGGTTCAGTGTTCAGTGTAAAGGTAGGAGTTAGGGTTTACTGTAAATTTAGGGGTTAGGGTTCAGTGTTCAGTGTAAAGGTAGGAGTTAGGGTTTACTGTAAATTTAGGGGTTAGTGTTCAGTATTTATTGTAAAGGTAGGAGTTAGGGTGTAGTGTAAATTTAGGGGTTAGGGTTCAGTGTTCAGTGTAAAGGTAGGAGTTAGGGTTTAGTGTAAATGTAGGGGTTAGGGTTCAGTGTTCAGTGTAAAGGTAGGAGTTAGGGTTTAGTGTAAATTTAGGGGTTAGGGTTCAGTGTTCAGTGTAAAGGTATGAGTTAGGGTTTAGTGTAAATTTAGGGGTTAGGGTTCAGTGTAAAGGTAGGAGTTAGGGTTTAGTGTAAATTTAGGGGTTAGGGTTCAGTGTAAAGGTAGGAGTTAGGGTTTAGTGTAAATTTAGGGGTTAGGGTTCAGTGTTCAGTGTAAACATAGGAGTTGGGGTGTAGTGTAAATTTAGGGGTTAGGGTTCAGTGTTCAGTGTAAAGGTAGGAGTTAGGGTGTAGTGTAAATTTAGGGGTTAGGGTTCAGTGTTCAGTGTAAAGGTAGGAGTTAGGGTTTAGTGTAAATTTAGGGGTTAGGGTTCAGTGTTCAGTGTAAAGGTAGGAGTTAGGGTGTAGTGTAAATTTAGGGGTTAGGGTTCAGTGTTCAGTGTAAATGTAGGAGTTTGGGTGTAGTGTAAATTTAGGGGTTAGGGTTCAGTGTTCAGTGTAAAGGTAGGAATTAGGGTTTAGTGTAAATGTAGGGGTTAGGGTTCAGTGTTCAGTGTAAAGGTAGGAGTTAGGGTTCAGTTTAAATTTAGGGGTTGGGGTTTAGTGTAAATTTAGGACTTAAGATTTAGAGAAAGACAGCTTGCAATAAAAAGTACCCTATAGATGTTGACTTATATATCAGAACTGGTCATCCAACAGAACTTGTACCTGACTAATACTCAATCACATCCTCACAACGATGTTCCAACAACTGGTGTAAAGCCTTCCCAGAAGAGTACAGGGCGTAACTGCAGCACAAACTCACCATTAATACCTTCATTTCAGAAGACAACGTAATTATTTATGTCATTATATAACTAATTACAGAAATAAGACTAGATTTACATTCAGTTTTTGTTTGTTTTAGCAGCAACTCAGAGAAAATGATGTAAAGAATTGTTTTTTTCATCCACAGAAACAGTGAACTCCCTTTCTATCATTCAATCCAGTTTTTCTGTTTTGAGTCAATTCTGGAGGTGTTTAGTAGCCAAACATGTATAATCACAGTCTCGACAAAGAAAGACATACAATCACTCATAAATCTCCATTTGTCACACGTCACATCGCTGTGGAAAACCATTCGACAGCAATAACGAACAGCATCAATAAGCACTCTCAAATGACTGATTAACAGTCATTACTGAAGATGCTAAGTACATAATCACTCTTTAATGATGCATTTTACATATCAGTTAAGAAACTGACAACTCAACTTATATTCTCAATGTAGCACATCTACATGTATATTTGCATATACACTATATGGCCAAAAGTATTTGGACACCTGATCATCCACACATCTGCATGTATATCTGCATATACACTTTATGACAAAAAGTATTTGGACACCTGATCATTACTATTATATGAGCTTGTTGGACATTCCAATAGCATGGACATTAATACGGAGTTACCCTCCCTCTGCGGTTTTAACAGCCTCTACTCTTCTGTCAAGCTTTCCACAGGATGTCTATGAGAATTGGTGCCTTGTTAAAGACCATTTGTGAGGCCACGCGCTGATGTTGAACAAGAAGGTCTGGCTCATACTCAATATTCTAGTTCATCCCAGAGGCGTTCGGTTCGGTTTTGGTCAGGGCTCCGTGCAGACCACTGGAGTTTCTCCACACCGAACTGGAGCAGGATATGCGCACAGGGACAGTCATGCTGGAATAGGAAAGAGTTCTTCTTCAAACTGCTGCTACAAAGTTGGAAGCATATAACTGTGAAAATATCTTTGTGTGCTTCAGCATTAACATCATCTTTCACTGGAACCAAGGGTCTTAGCCCAAACCCAGAAAACCCCCCTGGACCATTACGTCCCCTCCACCAAACTTTACTTTTGGCACTATGTGTTTCAGTAGGTAGCGTTCTCCTAGATTCATCCTCCAAACCATGTTCTCTCCTCTTTGCTCTCTCCCCTTTCCTTCCCTTTCCCTTTGTCTCCCATATTTTTGCCCCTTCTACTTCTTCTCCCTCTTTCTCCGTCTTTTTCTTCTAGTCATTTTGTCCCTCGCCATCTCCTCTACCTTTTCTCTCTTAATTTCCTCCACACTCTGTTTCCTTTTCCTCTTCTTTTTTTCCTCCTCATTGTCTCCCTCCATTTATCTTCTTTATTTCTTTCTTTTCCTATTCTCCTCTCCTCTTTCATCACCTTTCTTCCTTTCCTGCCCTCTCCTTCTGTCCTCCTCTCCCTCTCTTTAGACTTTCATTCCACTTTCCCTCTCCCCCTTCCTCTCTAGCCCTCTCCATCTTCGTTCCCCTTGTACTTTCCTTTCTCCTCTCTTTTTCTTTCTCATCCCCTCTCCTTCTACTCTCTCTCTTTCTTCCTCTTTTTCTCTTATTACTCTCTCTGATTGGCTGTTCCATGGATTCATTTCTCTCCATGCATAAACAAATAAAGCAGTAGATTTATGAGGCCGCGGAGACGCAGGGACTCTAATGAAATGCAGAATTGCTTTCCAGCCACAGCCGCTGCCGAGGAGAGACGTGATTCCTCTTTTCTTCTTTCTTCTCTTTGTCCTTACTCCCCTCCCCTCTTCACCTCACTCTCTCTCCCTCTCGCTGGTTCACCCCCACTCTCTCCCCCTCCCTCTTTTTCTCATCTTCGCGAGGCCGCAGTAGGTTGGCACATGACATCGATTTCCATCAGGGTTTGAAAATAACCTCTCCGTTGCCTGGGCAACCTGCGCACACCTCACGCCTCTTTTTTGCATATTGGTGCAAGTTTTCGCATCGGCGAGTGCGCGGGGGGAACGAGCGCGGAACGGCAGATGACAAATGCGCTCAGGTGTGTGCGTGCGTGTGTCGATGATGGATGGTGTACTGAGGCAATCTGAGTGAAGCACTGGGCTCAAATCTTCTTCTGCACCTGCTGCCCCATCTACCAATTAACTCACGCAGGAGATCCTCACTTCTTCTATATCCCGGTAATAAAATGCTCAATTTGGCCTCCTGAATGACTCTCTGTTATGAAGTGCGGCTTCAACCACAACACAAACTGTTAAAAAGTGGAGCTTCAAAGTTTAAAGGTGCCATGGAATGTAAACCTGTATGTACATTGTCATAGTGTAAACTGTTACAGGACAGATCCATTAATATTTACACCCCCACAACATTTACATACAACCACAATGAAGCAACAGCAACCGAGATCTACCATTCCGGGCTGTGAAGGTAATGTCGGCCCTTTTTAATTTTCTTCCCAAGAAACCAAACTGTCAGCGCATGGTTGATGTTCATCTTTAAATGAGGAGTTGGTTCCTATTTGCCAGCTTCTTAATTTAATGTTCTTTTCTATTTTAAATGCAACAGATTGTACAGGCGCCAGAATGCAAAACAAGTTGGTGAATATAACCTTCATTATAACCTTACAATTTTAACAGGATCCTGGACAACTTTAATTCAAAGTCTATACATTTTACTCTGGATAGTTTTTCACCACTCACAATATCTCCTGTGATCAAGAACTGATTATCCAACATTAGTACCAAACCTCACTAATGCTTTTCTGGCTGAATGCAACAGATCCTCACAGATGTTCCGGGCGTGTCCAATCTTGTCTGCAAAGGGCCCGTATTTTCACTTCAGTAATGCAGAATATCACTTGACTCACCTGAGCTCCTGCTCATTTGGAATTAAAAAAGGCACACATGCCCTTTGCGGATAAGACTGGTTGTTACTGTAGCACAAACTCCTCATTAATAACTTAATTTCAGAAAAAAACACTGAATTAACTAATCGCAGAGATGCCTTAAAAAGCAGTGCTGCTGTACAGTTACAATGATTAGCCAACGTTAGAGCATACAGTTGATGGAAATAGTAAGATTCACAGATGTATATTGGCATATCGTATTAGCCCTACAGCTGATAACTAATTATATTACCGCTACATTTGACTTATAGCAAGAAATAATTAGAAATAACATATTAACACACTTCTTGACAACAGTAGCTCTAGTGACTTACATACAATAAACAGATGAATAGTTAACCATAACAGTTTATTGTTTTGTATTACATACATAATGCAACACTGATGAAGATGTTTGCCCACTGTAACTCTGGCCATTTAGTTGAATCCTTGACCTGACAGCGAGAACAGGCCATGAAACCTAAGCCCATTGCTAAGTGTTAGCTTATTAGTGTTAGTGTCTTCTGCTGGCAAACCATTAAAATAACTGGAGATGTCAAACAGATGATCCATATTCTTGTATTCCTACACCTGACACTAACTAGCTGTACTGTCACCAGTTAAGCTCTACTCACAGGACACAACATCCCTGTTTACAAACACCAAAATAGTCTATAGTGCACTTTTAGTAAACAGTGCATCAACAAACAAAGTCAATGTCCACTTACGTTGATACACTATTGACTAATCAATGCACAGTGTGCATGTGCTGTGTGCTTATGTAAGCAGTGTGGTTGTAGCTGATGTTAGCATAAACCCAGTTAATGTTTTTTTTTTCCCACAGCTCTGATCCCGGTGGCCTTCTAATCAGCCCTTAATAGCACCAATTCAGTTCCAATATGGAAAGAATTATTCAGAGGAGGAGAGGAGGCTAAGTGCTAGGGTCAGAGGGTCAAAAAGAGTGTGTGTTTTTGTGTGTGTGTCACTGGGGAGAATGCGCTGGTGTGTGTAGATGAGTGTAAGCCTATTAGTGAGCATGTATGTTTGGGCATTCCACCTTCAGCCCACTGAAACCCCCTCACTTCTCCTTCGTATCAACACCCAGTCAGGGAGAAAATTAATTTCTTATTACCTGATTATATTATGAGGTTTTGCTTTGGGAGCCTTTAAAATACACCACATCAGCGTTTCAGCCAGGCAGGTACACACCACCCCCCGCAACACAATATGAAGGCTAAGCAGTGGAGACAGCTTTCCTCTGCCCCTCTGATTAAGACTGACTTTGGCAGTGTTCTGCTATGACCATATTTCTTGCTTTTTTCTCCCTCCTTCTCTCTCTCAGCTCACTCCTCATCCTTCAGAATTACTCTCAATATGACTCAGAGTATCAACACACTTCCCAATTCTCATAAAAAACAACCTCAAACCTCATCAAAGTGCCATCTTCAGTACTCCTATACCGTCATCCTCAATACTCCCAAACAGCAATCTACAATCCTCCCAGTACTGCCATGCTGAATCCACCCAACATCATCCTTGCTCTCTACAATCACCATTAAACCTCCTAAATTGCCATCCTCAATCTTTGCAAACAGCTGTTCTCAAACTTCCCAAACTGCCATACTGAATCCACACAAACCACCATCCTCATTCCTCAGGAAATATCAAACTCCAACGTCCAAAATAACCCTCTTAAATTGCCATTCTCAATTCTCTCAAATCACAAATCATACTCCTCCAAAAACCATCATCCTCAATCCACTCAAACCACCATCCTCAATTCTCACAAAAAACCTAAAACTTACCAACAGTCCATCCTCAATCCCATTAAATTGTTAAAGGGGTTAAAATATCACAGCCAGCAGTCTCAAATAATCAGAATTAACTAGGACACTAATCTCCCAGTGAGATCCTATCCACTAGGCCATTCTTCTTCTTAAAGAATCCACAAATTCTTCATCTAAAAGGACATAAACTTCATGTGCATGATGTACAATAGTAACAAAAATATCAGCATTCAAGTGAATTCAATCAAACCAAAATCTTTCTAGCAGCACAATATAAACCACCCAAATAGACTCCATTCAGTGCATCCAAACAGTTATCGGGTGACCTTTGGTCCATCTGGATCGAAAGTAACAGGAATTTCAGAGTACAGCTAGAGTGCGACTGTCATGTGAAGAGCTGCAGGCATTCAAACACGTTCCATATAGACCTTTAGCATACAGTTTTATTTTTTCAGATGAGGTTATACGGCTCAAAATATCTCGATAAGGCCTCTGCAGGGTCCACGTAAAAAAATTGTCATTATCAAATTCATGAGGTTCGCAAAAAGCAGTCAACTTGAACCCAGATTCTTCCTGCAGGGCAATGTTGTTATTTTCCATCAGCTGAAAAATAATGCGTTCACACTGACCAGGTTCTGGGGAAAGGGCAAATTTGCATAGTAACCATAAGGTGGTAAATCTGATCATATAAATGTAAATAAGGGAGAATTTAAGTGTGATTTCCTTAAGAAGAGAGTCGATAACACGGACAGTGACAGAGACAGAGAGTGTGAGAGTGAGAAGGAGAGTGAGACAGTGGAAGAGAATATGAATAGAAAGGAGATGTAAGGAAAGGGAGGGACATAGAGATAGTGTGATAACTGAAGAGATAAACTGAGAGACAAAGAAAGAGAGAGTGATAAAGACAGAAATAGGGCCTACTGTTCATCTTTCATATTGACGTGCAATAATATAGACTGACACTAGAGAGCAGTAACTGTAGTGCGTTTGGAAATGCAGATAGCATCTACCACCATACTTCCACTCACTGGCCACTTTACTAGAAACACCTACCTTGTACTTTCAACCACTTGCCACTTTAGTAGAAACACCTACCTTGTACTTCCACTCACTGGCCACTTTACTAGAAACACCTACCTTGTGCTTCCACTCACTGGCCACTTTACTAGAAACACCTACCTTGTGCTTCCATTTACTGGCCATTTTATTAGATACACCTACATTGTACTTCCACTCACTGGTCACTTTATTAGAAACACCTACATTGTACCTCTGCTCACTGGCCACTTTACTAGAAACACCAACCTTGTGCTTCCATTCACTGGCCACTTTACTAGAAACACCTACATTGTACTTCCACTCACTGGTCACTTTATTTGTAACACCTACCTTGTGCTTCCACAATCTGGCCACTTTACTTGAAACACACACCTTGTACTTCCACTAACAGGTCACTTTATTAGAAACACCTACCTTGTACTTTCCCTAATGGGCCACTTTATTAAAAACACCTACCTTGTACTTTCACTAACTGGCCACTATGTTAGAAACACCGACATTGCACTTCCACTCACTGGCCACTTTGTTAGAAACACCTACCATGTGCTTCCACTTACTGGATACTTTACTATAAACACCTACCTTGTGCTTCCATTCACTGGCCACTTTATTAGAAACACCTTCCTTGTTTTTCCCCTAACTGGCAACTTTACTAGAAACCCCAATCTTGTACTTCCACTAACAGGTCACTTATTAGAAACACCTACCTTGTACTTTAGCTAATGGGCCACTGTATTAGAAACACCTACTTTGAACTTCCACACACTGACCACTTTAATAGAAACACCTACACTGTACTTTCATTAACTGGCCACTTTATTCAAAACAAATACTGTGTGCTTCCACAAACTTTTTTTTCAGAAACAGCTTCCTGAAGTTTTCTACTTTTAATAAAAGCTGTTTTCTGTGTTTACATGGAGCTCAATACCCACAAACATTAATCTACACGATCACTCGTCTCCCGAGAACACTGCTACTCTTCCCTCACTGTTACTGAATCTAATTACATCTGCAGCTGTCTTTTAATCAAAAGAGGGCTAATTTGCATGCAGGCAGGACTGAAGCCCCGCCCACTGAAGACTGAGAGCTTGGCACTGAGCCAAGAGACACAATGAGTGGTGAGCATGTGAGAATAGACTGAGGCTATATGGGCTGGTGGGCGGAGCGCGCCAACAAACAAGGAAAATTAAAATCTCCCAAATGAACAGATGGATGTCGGGAATTTACATACACCTAACAACAAACAGCGTACATGTGTGTATGTGTGTCTGGGCTCAAGGGGACAGCGGACACACAAAATCAGACGAAGTGGAGGTGGGGGGCGGGGTTTCATTCCATAAAACACCCAAAAATTATAGATTTTCCGTCAGACTAATTATCGCAACAAACAGCATAAACAAATGCGCGCAATTAAAATTCGATCGTGCTTAACGAGCGCGGATTAATTAGAGCTCAATTACCTTGCCGCTGTGGATGCGTCAGCAAACGCAGGAGTTGTGTTGATTTGGAGCTTTTTGTTTTGGAGCTGGACGTTCCTTGCACACGAAAATCGGCCGAGATGTTTCTTTTCCTTCCTCTGGGGGAGCAAAGGATTCGAGAAAGACGTGTGCATGAGTGAGTGTGTGAGACATCAGCGTTCACTGTCTCTTTCTCTCTCTCACACATACACACACACACAGGTGGAGATCACAATAAAGGTCACATCTCCATAAAGCAAGCCATTTTAACAGTTGTTAATTAAAGCTGGGTGATGTGACGATATGTTATTATTGTCATGATAAATTATAGTTTGATATTTTTTTTTACATTTTAATGAGAATGACTAATATTTCCCCAACACTGAGCACATAGATGGACCATAAAAAGTCTTATTTAGACCAATCATACAGATCCTGTACACAAAACAACAGCCCAGTAGACTATCATCTCATTCTACTCAGAATTTATTTCATCATTTTATTTTTCTTAACTCTTTCCAACCCACAAACAGTGACAAAAGACCAGCAAGTCAGTGTTTTGTGAATCAGAAAACATGAAATTAAGAGTCTGTTCAGGTTTGGCTGCTCTTGCTACGTGAAATGGGGGCTCATTAGAATAAAACCACCCTCATCTGAGTATCTCACAAGAAACTGAAGTCAGCTTCCTATTCGCCAGATTCTTGTTTGAATTGCTCCCTTCCACTTTAAATGGTGCAGCGGTTACATTCTGGCACCTCAGGGTGTTATATTTTTGCTACATCGTCCAGCTTTTGTTCTCTTTCCTCACATTAGACCTCTGTTTACTCGGTATTTGACCACAAACTCACCTGTGACCCCTGAGCTCTCTGTGTGTTTGGGATGCTTTTACTTCTCCTGGAAAGAGACAGAGAAATTCTTACTGGGTGAAACTTTCTGGTTAAACAGATTATACATCCTTTTTAGAGACACACTTTTACACATTTAATACTAGAGGTGGATCAAGCAGCCAAAATAAATACTCTATTAAAGATATTGATCTTTGGGTAAAATACTAACACAAGTAAAAGTACCTTCATATAAAGCAACTTCAGTAAAAGCGCAAAGGTATTAGGGCAAACTACTTAACTACTGGGCAACTCATAGAACTGCAGTGGAACTTCTTAGTTAGTTCAGCATCTACTTAGGTAAGAAACTGAAACTTGCACAGCTCAATTTTCCTTTTTTATGATTTTGGTCTAAAATAAAAAGCTGAAGCTTCACGGTCAGACATATGACCAAAAACAGAACAGTACAGATGTTGTCAAAGCAGGAAAAAAAAAACAGAATTAAATTTATCTCAAAAAGGAATCAGTAAGTACATATGAAGGGCAGTAAAAAGTAGATTACTAACTAAAAGACTTGAGTATAACTAAAATTATTACTATTAGAAAATACTGAGCACAAATAATTTTTTACTGAAGTACATATACTAGAGTAAATGTAAGTAGTTACTACCCACCCCAATTACACAATTACAGTTAATTTATTGGACAGAAATAACTATAAACTGGCACACATTTTCCAATATCTTAAATTCCGCAGATATATTCAGATAATAGAAACTTTACACTGACATTTGCAGAAAAGTGCCACATTTTTGACTGTCTGTAGAGGACACACTAAACCATTTACCCTTAGAAAATCAACAAAGCGTCAGGAAAAACCTTGTACAAAATCTGGCATATGAGCATGGCATTCTCCAGACTCCGCTCATGATAAGAAGTAGACCAACAAAAATGGTCCATAATTACTTGGGGAAATCATTTATATACAGTGGTGCTTAAAGTTTGTACGTTTGAGTTTTCGATATTTCTGCATACATACCTAAAACCTTATCTGTTTTTTTACTAAAGGACCTGAAAGTAGATAAAGAGAACCAAATGAAACATATGAGATAAAAATATTAGATGTAGTCAGATTGTTTATAAAGGAAAATGATCTAATGATACTTATCTGTGAGGGTAGAAGTATGAGAACCTTCAGGATTAGCAGTTAATTTAAAGTTAAAATTAGAATCAGGTGTTTTCAATCAATAGGATGACAATCAGGTGTGAGTGGGTGTCCTGTTGTATTTAAAGAACAGAGATCTGTCAAAGGGTGATCTTCATAACACATGTCTGTGGAAGTGTATTATGGCACAGACAAATGATATTTCTGAGGAGCACAGAAAATACGTTGTTGATGCTCATCAGTTTGGAAAGGGTTACAGAACCAACTCTGAAAAGACTGGACTCCATCACCAATCCACAGTCAGACAGATTGTGTCCAAATTCGAGACCATCAAAAGTCTACTGAAAGAATGTTTTGTGGAAGATGAGACAAAAATATATTTTGGTTTAAATGAGAAGCATTATGTTTGGAAAAAGGAAAACACTGCATTTAAGCACAAAAGCTTTTCTCATCTGTGAAACACGGTGGTGGGAGTATCATGGTTCGGGACTGTTTTGCTACATCTGGGCCAGGATGGCTAGCCATCATTGATGGAAAAATGAATTCTAAATTATATCAGCAAATTCTAAAGGAAAATGTCAGGACACATGTATGTGAGCTGAATCTCAAGGGAATGTGGGTCATGCAGCAAGACAATTTACACAAAAAAATGATTAAAATAGAATATAGTCAATGTTTTGGAATGAGCAAGTAAAAGTTCAGACCTTAATCCTACAGAAATGTTGTGGAAGGACCTGAAGTGAGCAGTTCACATGAGGAAACCCACCAACATGGAGCTGTTTGGAATGAAAGAATTGGCTAAAATTCCTCCGAGCCGATGTGTAGGACTAATCAACAGCGAAAACTGTTTAGCTTCCGTTATTGCTGCTCAAAAGGGGTCACACCAGAAAGCATAGGTTAACATACTTCTGCCACTGACAGACACATAATACTGGATTGTTTCCTCAATAAATAAATGACCAAATCTAATATTTTTGTCTCGTTTGTTTAATTTGGTTCTTTTAATCCACTCTGTGGATCAAGGTCACATTTACATACAAATATAGAGAATTCTAAAGGGTTCACAAACTTTCAAGCACGACTGCATACTGTATATAAGTAAAGCGGTTGCTCCAGAACAAAACATGTAAATACTTTAGACATGTTTCAGTATTCAGTCAAATCCAAAATAAACTGTAATCAATTTTAATACTCTGGTTATAGAGTAGGTGGTGTAACTAGGATATTATGGGCTCCAGTAAAGAAACCCCTTATGCATATGCCCCACCATGCCAATTAATAAAAAAATGACAAAGTAATTTGTATATTTATTATATTATTATATCTTAAATAATATGATGCTACTCCAGCGTTCATGTTTGGTTTGCTATATAACACTATGTAAATAAAATACAGTAAAATAAAAGTAACGTGTTGTTTGGCAGGGCAGATATTTAAGAACACAGCTTTAATTTCTGACTTCTCTCCTCCCTTCAGCCATAACATGAATTAGTTCAATTCCATCAGCAACACCTTTAATTTAATGAAGCATTGATTAGATAAACTACTCACTGGATAGCAAATACTGGACTTATATGTTTGTCTGAAAATCAGTAAAAGAGATGATCTTGGTGAATTACTGTGATATTTCCTGATGGAGGGAAACAGACTGCAGCAGCAGCAGCGAGTTAGGGGGTCAGGTGAGCAGAGGAGAATAAACACTGACCTGTTGCTTTGTTATTCTGAGAACTTTCTCTCTTTTCTTCCCACCTTTCTCTCCTATGTTCACCTTACAGTTTCACCTGCACGCACAGTGTATTTTTCTAATTTTTTATGGCCCCACTCTGTATTAAAGTGTTTACTCATTCATAAATAAATTATTTGAATGTGTTTATCTTTACTACATTAATTTAACTGAGCTGGTTGTATAATGTGTGACTGTGTTGATGTAATATGTGATTAATATGGAGATGGTATACATATTTAAATCTAAAGCACCATGTTTCTAGTGTGAATACTCTGCTATATATCTAGATTAGTTATAATATTAAACCACTTCTACAATATCTGTCAATTTTGCAATATGGGAGCACTTTGTAGTTCTATAATTACGCTGTAGTGCATGTGTTTCTCTGTATACTTTGTTACTCTGTTCTTCAATGATCAGGACCAGCACAGAGCAGGTACTGTTTAGGAAGTGGATTAATCTCAGCACTGCAGTGACACTGACGTGCTGGGGTGAGTGAATCAGACAGAGTAGTGTAGTTTTTAAACACTGTGCCCACTCACTGTCCACTCTATTAAATACTCTTACCTTGTTGGTCCACCTTGTAGAAGTCAGAGACAATAGCTCACCAGCTGCTGCTGCTCAGTTTGAGTGGGTCATTTACTAGTCCTTCATCAGTGGTCAAAGAAACCTGCTGACAGGAAGTTACCCTGTGACCCTTAGGTGTTTAAAAGCTCCAGCAGCACTGCTGTGTTGGATCCACTCACACCAGCACAACACACCTCATCACACCACATCACCTCAGTGTCACTGCAGTGCTGAGAATGTTCAACCACCTAAATAATACCTGCTCTGTGGAGTCCTGACTACTGAAAACAAGAATGTGTTTTTAATCTCATGGCTTATAGTCAAATCTTTGTAATAATACAAATGTTTCCAGCTCAACTTTACTCTCTCAAAGAGCTTTAGTGAGTTTAATGAGCTGCTTAAATGAGTTTTAAAGCAGGAAATTCACTTAGATGTCCACAGTCAGAAAACTGCTTTACATTATCCGCAGGTCAGAACATCCGCAGGTCGTCTGATCAATCTAAACTAACTTTAGCTTCTTTATCATTATCCCTTATATTAGTACTGGAGCTCACTGAGCCTCTGCTCCTCCACTATTATCTGTAAAAATCACTGTACTCACTCTTACTTCTGATAATCAGTTATAAGTGTTAGTTTTTACCTGAACTTCTGTAGCACATCTGTGTTTATCTGTAGAGCCCGGGTGCCATTAACAATCACGTGACCAGCGTCTATCAACCGCGTGCATTGACGACAAATGTGTAACTCCGCCCACCACCCAAATGAAATTAGCATAAACGAATAAAAACAAACAGGCTGCATAAAAATAAACGTGCTGACTTTATTTGTTAAAATTGTATTTGGACCAATATATTTTCATAATAAACACAATGAATGCATTTATCACAAAATATTAGACTTACATACTGAACATGTCAGTAAGTTTAATATACTATGGCTTTTGTTCGGTGGGGTGTAATGAAAAACTAATAAACCTTTGTTAGTCAATAAATTTACAGTTCAGGCCATGAAAACTATGAAAGCCCAATCGTGCTGTTTAGAGTATTTCAAAACTGTGACAACTTACAAGCTTAAAAATGATTGAAAAATATGATTTATGGTAAAACGTTAATTGTAAAATGTGGTTTTTGTTGGCAAAAACAAAGGAATTAAAACACAGATGTAGACAAGTGTCTGTATGAATTGGCCAAAAAAAAAAAAAAAACAATCAAAAGCTTTCTAGAATTGCAAAGAATGTTCTTCCCCAAAAACACAAATTCACAATTAAAATATGTTTTATTGATAAAGATTCAATTAAATTTTATGATAAAAAACATTCCAGCAGCCAAACGTTAACACTGAGAGTGAGAACATGTATTAGCAATATTAGGCGTCTATGCCCAAATACCTGTGAGGTGAAAACCCATCTGTGGCAAGTCAATTATAATGGCTAATGGTGATACAATATGTATCAGGATACAGGGGTTACAATTCAATATTTTGTAATATATTTCATTTTATTTACCTAATTTTAAGAATGAAAACACACCACCATATGCATAAGTTTGCAAGCACTAATGCTAACAGAGCACACTTATGTTACTTATGTTCACGCTGGAGTGGAGAGTCTACTGGCTGAAAGTACATTACAACTCTGCTATCTAGTGATCAGGGGTTTAAACACAACACAGAATGATTCACTGTCTGCACCAATCTTAATAGTAAACTACTAATTAATAATCAATACAGTGTACATAATAATGCAGTGCCCAAGTGTACCCATATTTTATTACACCACTGCTAAACACATCTTCTATGGAAAGTGGGCCAAATCAGTAACTGTGATACATACTGTTCTTATCGCTCATCATAAATTTGATCATTTGTTTATGTGCAGTGCATTTACTGGTTTACTTTGTTTTACCGTCCATTGATAATGTGAAATATAATTATGAAACTCATCACTTTCACTAAAACAGACTAAAATAAGCAGTGCTACAGCATAATATGGGGCCTAAAAGGGAAAACAACAAAACAGCCATTACAAACAGATAAACCTGTAAACAGAGCTGAACTCAAGATTACTGATTTAACTACAACAGAGCTGCACTGAATTTATGATTCCAGATAAATTCCACATAAAGTATGATATACGGATAATTCTGCTGAATTCTACTAAATAGCAGTCCCACAGTAAATAACTTACTGAATATAATATTTCTTTTTTAGTCTGTTTATTTTAGAGCAGGAAGCGAGACTACATCCCTGTCCTTCATGGCCATATGGAAAGCCCAAAGTCTGAAAATCAGTGTGGAACATGAAAACCTGTCACTACCAAAACATACTGCTCAGAACTTGTTTGTGTTTTAATGAAAAATGTGATGATTTTATAAGTGTACGACTCTTCCAGCAGAAGTTTGCTAGTTGTGTACTGGCCAGCATGTTCACTAACAAAAGAGTCACTATTGAAACATTTGTTAAATTTTAGGCTGTGTAATTATTGTTTTGGAAAGTTATCATTATTTTTTAATAAAAATACAATTAAGGTACAGGTTTACTGAAAGCTGAAGGATTTTAGTTGAAAGTTTAAGATCATCCAGAAACACAATTCTGTACTTGTTTGATATTTCATGCATGTGGAAAAGATACATGCATTTATATTAAGTAAATTCAGTGCAGCTCAAACTGTTTATATTACTGGATGTAATTAATTCATATAAATAGTTAGTTTATACAAATAATAGTTTGATTAAGAATCAGTAATGTATATCGCTTCTTCATTTACACAAAACACAAAAGACATTTATTTGGTTTACATCAATACAGAGGCAGCACTCACCTCTGCTAAAGTAATATTACTGACAATGACAACAATGTAAGTATGTAATATGAGTTTAAAACAGGAGGTTGCAAATACAATATTGAACACTGGAATATGATCGACACAAATTCAACAACAAAAAATATACACTCTCAATTTAAAAACAAAACAAGCTCACAAACACACACGCACACACACACACACACACACACACCCCACCCCCTTCCGGCTGTGTTGTAATTCTTCAGTAATTCTTCCATGAATCTCAAGGAGCCTTGGCCCCCTTCCTCACGACACTTATATCTTAATTAAAAATATATATAAAACAAAAACATAAAGGCAGTTCATGAAGCAGAAGAGTATATGAGAAATACAACGAACAAAACAACTGCTGGAATCGCCACTTGCTGAAATACCTTAACCTCAATGCTAGCACAGCTAGAAATGAAAGCAAACCAACAGGAAGCTCTTAGCACTGTCATAATACTAGCTGCTACTTGCTAGAAATGTTAGCATTTCTGCTCATTCTTTGGAAGCAGCAGGTCTCATATGCATAATGCTAACTCATTCATGCTTACAATGTTAGCAATATCTAGGTATTTCTTATTTCTCTATGTCTTGCTTGTATAGCTGGGTTCTATTAGAGATGTTAGCATATTTCTTTATGTATCATGGCCTTTCAGGGTTTTGGGCATGTAAACAAACAGCTCGACACGACATGGTGCTGTAATGTACAGTGCAGGTGGGCTGCATCCCAAATCAACTTTACACCTTATCACTTTGCACCCTTCATATCATCATTGCCACATAAAAAAATATTTTTTAAGAACATTAAATAAAATTTATAAAATCCTATGTTCTTCATAAAATTACCATTTACATTGTATATATCTGTTATTATTTCCTTTCTGATTCTAATAATCTGTATGAAGGGTGCCTAAAGAAAGGTTTCACAAATGATTTAGGACAGAAACACCACACCAACCACTCCCACTCAACACTTAACAAATACTACTGTTTAGTTTAAGTCCTACTCAGCTCCCCTCACTTCTACTTATTTCTCATCCAAGATCACATTAAAGCAAACAAGAAGTCAAAATCATATCGATTAACCAATCGACTATAAAAAAAGAGGTTTTTGGCAAAATGGTAAAATTAAGACACTGATTACAAAATTATAGAACATACCATATTACCTGACGCATGAAAACACTTATACAGGATTGATCCAACCTCAAATTGGAGGCAGTTATGATCAGTCTAACTGTGACTCATCAAGTGTGCCAAATATTTGGGCTTTTGAATGGTGCTTTGGCAGCAGCTAAACACAAATGCGTTCTATTACAGCAACTGCTAAGAGGTCAGAAAAGCTTTACAGAACACTGTTCAAAATCCTGTGAAACTCAATGAGACACTTCAGAATACAATGTAGTTTATATCACAATTACCTCCTCATATCGACCTACTACACCTGCACAGCCAAGCTAGGCTGTGTTATTGAAGCTAATCAAAAATGGGAAATAGTGACATATTCGAGTTTAGCCACAAAGCTAACTGTAGCTAGATTCACATTTCTCATTAGGTTTCATGTATAATTTGCGCTAAATGTAGGTGTTGATATAAACTGAGTATATAGTTTCTCCTTAGGTTGACTTGGCTTTTCTTGGTGTAAATCAAGTTCTGTAAAGCTTGTACAACCCCAGCTGCAAAAAACGCATTTGTGGTGGAACTTGGAGTGGTCAATAAGAAGGTCATCCAAAAAAAAAAAAAAAAAAGAACACCCAGTGAGAGAGCAGAGTGAGTGCGGTTCGGATAGTCATTCAAGGGATAAACAGATAAAATCCTTTTACCACTCAGGTAAAGAGTATTTTTACAATGTAAAAGAAAAGACATTGTAAAACATTTGATAAAAACATGGATGTATGGATGTATGGCAGAAGAAACAAAAGAACGGATGGAGGTCTACATCTCGTGTGACAGAACTTCGTGAACAGGGACTCCATTGGAGTGGCCATTTGGTGGGCCGTTCGGCTGACCACTGGTATGCGTGTTGTTTTCGTTGAGCCTGCGCACGCGGTACACTTCGTAATGAATACTGCCAGTGATGTCCTTTAGGTTCTGCATGTGGGTTCTAGAGGGAACAACAAAGGTTTAGAGAGACATTTATGCTCTGCACTTACGCTTATACACTGCAACATGTTTTGTACTACTGTCATTTTAAGTATTTGTACAATTGTATAATGTAAAGGCGGAATAGTGAGTAAAGGATGCTGAACTGATCCTCACCTAATGAGCAGATCCCTCAAGTAGGCAAATTCACAGTGTGCTGTGTTCTCAACTGTAAGATAAAGGCTTAGGTAAGTGCTCAGTTAATGAACATATACAACGTAAAACATAAAACATGCACATAATACTTGCGCAAGTAGTTCCTATGAATCCTGTATTTATATTGCAGAATAGAATAGATTAATAAGGCTTTACATGGCATACATAATACAGAATATACTGTGTATATGCAGCTATACACTTCCTAAAAAAAGGTATATTCTTTCATAGACACTTTCCGTTATGCATTATAATATCTGCTCATAAGAACATGGTGTACATACTATAGAGCGTAATTCCAGGTAAGAACAGACATTACGTGAAGTGACAATCACACCTACTAGTACAGGACTTAGAAAAAGACATGAATACACAAGCTCAAAACTTTTTATAGTATGAAGCATTGTGTGCGCCATGTTACACCTTATAAATGCATTTATTAACAGAGAAGGATAGAAACTAGTTACATTTACTAAGTGCATTAAGTGTGTGTGTGTGTGTGTGTGTGTGTGTGTGTGTGTGTGTGTGTGTATGTATATATATATATATATATATATATATATATATATATATATATATATATATATATATGATATGTTTGTACTTTTACTCAAGTGAAGTTTCACTTTTGTTAGATTTTAATACCAATCAATACCTTTACTTGAGTACTGATTTAAGCCTCTTTACCTACTGTTAGGATTTACACAACACAATGAATACAGGATCCATAGGAAGGGCTTAGCCAATGTAAAACAAATCAGTTGAATTTTAAAACCTTTAGCTAATGCAGGGTTTCCGCACAGTTTGGAACGATATGGAAAGTATGGAATTTGATTTCATTAGTTTCAGGTTTGGTAAGTATGGAAAAAAGAAAAGCATGAAACATTACTTGTGTTTCCAGATTACTGCTCCTAATCTGTTTTCTAAAATATTTTGAGCAAACAGCCCACAGAAACTAAGTGAACTTGATGTCACTGAAAGAAAAGCAGGAAGTATGGACATGCGACTGCCCACACCTACACAGAGCTGCCTCTATGCTTGTAAATCACAGCCTGCAAAACAGCTCAGCCCCAAGTGCCTTATAACTGTAATCTGGTTTGAAGGAAAACTCAGCAATATCTTTCAATTTCATATATACATAGAATCACAAATAAGCAACAAGCTTGTCTGAATAAGATATGCAGTGATCAGATAAGAAAACAGACTACACTTTCTGCATAAGGAAATCATATGGCTGCAATCATCTTTGTATATAGATCTACTGAGGAGTCTGGAAAAAGGAATTTAGAAAATCTGTAGTAACCCTAAAGCGACTGCCTATTTTCTGACAGAGCAGTGATTATAAATCTGAGCTGCAATTCCCATTATATTCCTCCAGGGGGAAGTGTAGTACTACAGATAACTCAACTGACGGCATTCTTTTTTATGCAGGTAAGATGTTGGAGACCCCACTGAAAGATTACAACAGCTGCTTAAAGTAATACACTAAAAAAGAGAGGTAAGAGTAACACATCTAAAGAGAGAGAGAGCATGCACACGTATGAATTACAGAAAGTGTAGAGATGGGGAAACAGCAGCCAAACAATCTCAAACACTTTGAAAGTACCCCAGCAGAAAAATGAAACTGAATTTGAAGACTACAAAACACCCCAAACGCAAACACCAGTACAGAATTATAAAAGTTTGAGGATCAAAAAGGCCTGAGTGCAGACTGCAACGTAACTGATAGCCGCTACAGATATAAACTACAGTACC
Source organism: Megaleporinus macrocephalus (assembly GCA_021613375.1). NCBI lineage: Eukaryota > Metazoa > Chordata > Actinopteri > Characiformes > Anostomidae > Megaleporinus > Megaleporinus macrocephalus. Next base: position 35,112,331 of record CM038704.1, on the reverse strand, counting down.
AACTTCACTCACACTGCATCTTCTATACTCTCTCTTACCTTCTCTCCATCTCCCTATCCTGTATATCATTCTTTTCCTCATTACTTTCCTCTCCTACTATCATATTCTGTCTTTACCTCCATCTGCGTCTTCCTTCTCTCCTGTCCCCATCTATACCTCCCACTATTTTCTTTCAAACCTTTATCTATTCCTTCCCTTTCACTCTCATCCCTATCCCTTTCTATACTTCTCATTCTTTTCTCTTTCACATCTTCTTTCTCTCTCATGTTTTTCTCTTTTCTCTTTGCCTCCCTTCACCTTTTCCCATTTTCTCTGCTCCTCCCTCTCCCTCTTTCACTCCATCTTATGCCCCCTTTCTATTTTCATTCTCTCTTTTTTCTTTTCTTCTCATACTGAATCTAAAACTCTGTCACAGCAAATAAAGCTGTTTCTGCTTTTCCGGTTGAAGTCTTGCTGTCTGTATAAGGAGAAACGCTGGCAGCTATAGCAAAGGGGTATTTGCGTGTGTGTTACCTTCCACTGTGCCCCATCGTGTTTTCCTGCCCAGCAGCCTCTTCCCATTTACTTGGTACTCCTGATCACTGCCCACTACAGCAAACGGAATCATCTCCTACCAGAACAGAGAAGAAGACATAGTTAGGTTCGATAAATATTGATGGCAAGTTTGTGCTGATTCTTCATTGTACAGAATGTGTTTTCACTGCTTTAGAGTCCAACGACTGTGGTGTGAGGCCTTTAACCATAGAAGCCATGAAGCTTCCAACAAACACTTCTTAAAAAGATGTTGTTTCCTGATGAGGAAGGGGAGCTTGTGTGGCCTCTGAGTTTCCACTCAGACATTTAATGAACTGACTTGTCGTGAAGGTGGCGTCCTACGACAATGAGATGTTGAAAGTGACTGAGCTCTTCCGTATGATCCGTTTTACTTCCAGTGTTTGTCGATGGTGACTGCGCAGCTGTGTGTTCAACTCGATGCATGGTAGCAGTTTGTGAAGTTGGATTACACATACTAAAATATTTCTCACATCAACTCACCCTGATTTTGTCATTGATCATTCTATCCTCTGCATCCTCATCAAACTCCTTTTGAGGGTAAACTTCAATCTCATTGGCTCGCAAGTCCTCCCTTATCTGTGAACACACACCAAAATAGTTCTCACAACCGTTGTGAAACCAAAAAGGATTTAAATATATCAGCAGCAGCATGCAGCAACATGTTCTCAGAGCTAAATAAAAAAAACTGCTGTTAGACAACAGAACATGTGGTTATAAAGAAAAAAGGTTAAAGACCAGACTGACCAACTGGTTTCATATCACCACTAATGGCCAAACGAGAAGATAATGACAGGAATGTGGTCCATCAAAATAAACACACATTCCTGAGCAGTTCAAGGGCTGGGACAACCAATACATCATCTCAGCGCTGCTCTGAAAGCAACAAGCCACAGAAGAAATGGAAACGTCCAAGATATCACTGAAACCCACACAGCTTCAAAACGGCATGACCTTTTAAAGCAGCATTATATATTATATATTTTTGGCTCTTGGGCTCCCCCTACAGTTGCTAAATATATTTATCTTTTATATCACTGTCATAAAAACAAATTGTGCTTTGAGCCCCTCATGGTCCGATTTACATATGCATTTATTGAGGAGACGAAGGTACAGAACCTGATTCCCCATCCCGCAGATATATGGCCACTACAGATCCCATGTGGCTGTTTACACACATAGAGACAGCCAAAATTGTGAGTGTGTCTCTGCAGCATTCACATGCCTAGATGCACAGGTCAGTAAGCCAGGCCTTAGTAAAAGCAAATGTGGTTGAAAAGCCTTGCTGGTTTGGTTTGCTTTAATCACAGTTTGCTTTAATATGTAAGAATCAGTACTGACTAAGAAACTAATACGTACAAGAAATTGATGTTTGGACCTGCTGGTGGTCTCTTCAAGTGGTTAAAACGACTGTCAGCTGACTTTAGTATATGATGAAAACAGAGAAAGTGAGAGAAAAAGAGTGTTTAAGAGAGAGTATGTTGCCATCGGCTGGCTGAAATGAGTGACCAGGCTTCAAAACTGCAAGTTGTTCCTGTGTCGACCCTGCAGAGTTTATTTAAAAGCCTCTGAAGCTTTTTGATGTCCTGAGCTGAACATGAAGGCAAATAAACCAGCACTGTTCACCACAAGCATATGAAAACGTTCAAACGTTCAAGCATGGTTTCACAGAAAATCACAGGGTTCTCACTCCTGTTCTGAGTACGCTCCAACATGTTCACTTTCCTCGATACGCATTGCAAATAACAGCTGTTATTACGGTAAGAGCGAGAGACAAGAGGCTTGACCTGCATTTCTGAGAACACACCAGTTTTAGCAGGAATCTGCTAGATGACAGGAATTTCTACTGTAAATGTACATTCATCTTTGTGCAGTGTTTATTTAACCCCACCACAAACTTAATCTTAAAAACTTGGTGTTCATCTTCACCTGAGCCAATAATAAGTTAATATCTCTCTCCAGGCACCCTACAGCCAATCAAAACAATCCCCTCAGTCCCCTGGTGGGTGTGTATTGGCCGCTCGCTACTCCCTGCCATGTGTTCCTTTTGGCCGGTAGAGTAGAGAGTGGAGGAAGTTTCAACCCACTGGTCTTCCGGACCCTACAAGTCAATGTGTGTGTGTTTTCGTGGATACACCTGCTGCCCCCCCAAAACACCCCTGAAAACACCCACAACTCTGGGCAAAACAGTCTTTCATTACAGCCGAGTACACACAGCACTACCTCAGCACAGTAATAATAGCTGACCCTCCACAATTATGCACTGTAGACATTGAACTCTGAGCATATTACTACAGACTCCACTACTACATCTGCCTCCTCCACAGTGACTGCAATTTCTTGCATATGACATTTAAAATCATTAATGGTGAAGCCCAAGTTTTTCTCACTGATCTGCTGAAGCATTACAGCCACCAAGACCATTTCCTTCAGTCAAGATTAAAACATTTGTTTAGCATTTGGCTAAAAGTATAATGACTTGTCTTGTCAGGTGTAATGATGCTGTTATGTTCATCTAAAGCACTCTTTTCAGTGTTCTATTATATATATTTACCTTTTGTTTAAAGAAGTCTCTCTCCTCCAGCGTCAGCGTGTCTGCCTTTGCGATGACTGGGACGATGTTGACCACTTTACTCAGATGCCTCATGAACTCAATGTCAATTGGCCGCAGACTGAAATAAACACACAAACACAAAAGCATCCTTTAAAATCAAGCTTCAGGAAAAAAAATGACTGACAGGGTCAAGCCCTGGTTGCCCTTTGGTCTTATTTAAAATTTAAACACCTCTTTACCCATAGTAGCTTGCTGGAGACCAATGTGTCAAAGGTGTCAATTAAAGCAATAACTATTATTATCTCACAGTTGTTATTGTGATAAAACACAAAATATGTTTTCTGAGCTTACCATCAAGACTTAAAAAACTGTTTTTCCCCAACTATTTAAATGTCTGTCTGTCTGTCTGTCTATACATACATACATATATACATACATACACATAACTATTATATAGTATTACTTATATACTATTATTTAACAAGATTTAGTGCAGCACAGTATGTAGGTGTTATAAAATAACTAGATTACAGTTTTAATTAATTTTTTTAATATGGCACTGCTTTGCCTGCTCCAAATGATCAGATGTCAGAAAAAAAATCTTGAGACATTGTGCATTATGAGTTCTTGAAGTATTGTGATAATACATTTTTGAGCAAAATAGCTCTAGTGTCAACTGATGTTGAAAATAAACTGTAGAGAACAATGGACTAGTGTGTCTTTATAGTGTAGTCAACAACAATATGAGTTATTTATAAAATGTGTAAATGAATGTATCATGAAATGAACACCAGGGGACAGCAAAGATCCAAAACTCCACTTTCATCTATTCATCTCTGCTTTTTGCATGTAAGCCTATCCATAACTCTGTGATACTTAACTTCCTGATACTACTGCAATATAACAATATTATAGCCAAGTAATGCTGTGATATCATAACAGCCGTTTTCCTTGTTTCACAACCATAGGTCAAATAAATCTCATTTACAGTTAATTCTTTTTAAAACCCTACAAAGAAGCATAACACACTGATCTTCAATATCAGTTAAATGCATGCATAACACATTATTCCTGCTCTAACACACTAGATTTTAATTAGATTTTAACTTAACCTACCAGATTTTAACCAAGCCAAATTTCAAGACCCCATGGGCCCACTTCAGTTTCTCACGTAGTAACCAAAGGCGTGCAGAGGGGTTTGCAAATCCTGTAGTGTGCACTCAGTATAACTAAGTAAACGCAACAGGTTACCACTCATCTTTCCTTTAACTACATAATCTGCACATTAGTTTCAAATAGTAGTTATTAGGCATGTACCCAGTGACCGTCAACTGACTTGCTGCAGGAACATTTCCCTGCAATAGTAAAAACATGTTTACTGATGGTTTATTTATTGATTTAGTTCATGCAAGCCAGAAGAAGAGAGTAGTGTTCCCACTGAATTTTTATATATGTGATATTACCTCCTATATGCATACTTTTATATGTTGGGTGATTTAATATCTTACATTAATATTAGATGTATTTTACCCACATACATTTGTTGTAGAAACACTGCTGCGATAGCTAAACATGCTCAACGTTAAGGCTTATATCTAAAGACATTCTTAACCTGATGAGTCAATCAAGTTCAACATATCAAACCCTGGTCAGAAACCTAGAAATCAAACAAAACTCAAACTCTTCCACAGAGTGTCTGGTGATGTAATCAGGTTGTTTCTGTTCCTCCTGTGGGTGACGACAGGGACCAAATCCTGGGAAATGGAAGTTGAGGAGGGCAGCCTAGCTCACAATGTTGTATAACAAAGCCCATCGAGACAAGTTTACAATATACAATATATAAAGAGGGTAGTGATCTGATATCAAGTATCATATCAGTATTGAACTGACATCAGTAGGATGGAAAATGTATGTGATCCAGTCCTGTAACTGCATGCTCAATCGCCCACAATTATAGTGTGCAGTAATTTTTTCCCATGTGTTTTTCTTACACTGAGTGAACCCGTTCATTCAAAATACACACTCAATCTAAACTGTTACATATAAATACTTTAGTAATGTGAACAAAACCTGTAGTAAAATTACAATGCTAGACCTCGAAGGGTTAAAGAGAGCTGAGCCTACTGCTGACGTTGGTAGAGAGTGGGTTCCTTGAAATAAATCTAAAAATGTCAGACACTCAGCCCAGCCTTGAAGCCACTGACAGCATAAATGCACATCTCTAGAATTACTCGCTGCTGCCGGTACTTAATATTCACAATACTTATAATCATTTTTCACATAAAACATTCCCATCGTGGCTTAAAGCATGGCAACGAGCGGAACAAATATACGAGTCTGGCATTGAGAGCAAGACATCGGTCAACAAGCACCCGGTTTCAAAACCAAAGCCATCAAACTGACCGATAGGTCGCACTGACAAAGCGGAAAGAAGGAAAGAGATCTTTTATTTGCCAGGAACTGTTCCAGAAGCCTGTCAGCCTTGGGAAACCGCGGGCAAACCAGGGAGAGGACACGAGCCTTAAACAAAGAAACTCAGCATAGAGCCAGCTAAGGCCAAACGTCAGATTCATGCAATTATTGGAAAATTTCCTCATCATGGAGACTCCGGTCTGGGAGACACCACGCAGCTCTGGACTGCGTCCAGGACTGAGTACTATCAACTGCACAAGAAAGTGCTTAACCATTTAATGCCCACATACACACAGTAAAAGGGAATATCCTAAACATTTCAGGGCTGTTTTATTGCTTCTTCATTTGCATGCTGAAATATTTCTTTACATTAATTAAGATTATGTTGTACATGGTTCTATATAGCACCAAAAAGGGTTCTAGAGATAAACTTGTAACAAAAAAATAACTATTTCTGGCGCCACTTAGAACCACAAAAAACACATAGTTTATCAATCTAAAGAACCATTTAAGCATGCAAACAACATAGTCCTAGTTTTGTACAGACCCATTGCTTTTAAAGAACTCTTGAAGAGTGTAGGTTTGACAGGGAATATCCACACATGACTAGACAATGAAGTTGTGGCTATTCAGCCAGAAGACTGGAATAAAATATTGTAACATTGTGATCAAATAGACGATGACGCATCAGGCCATAAGTCACATGATCCTGTTACACCTGACATTATTGATTTTTATCATGGTGAACTGCTGTAACACATACACCATTTACACTAATAGACACAATCCCACACTCAGCAGTTTATGGCCAGTTTATAAAATTATATATATATGAATATATATATCAATGAATTTGTATAAAATTGTAAGGCTTGCTTTATGAACACTCAGAATTTGTGCTAGAGTCACTGAAGTTACTGAACTGATTCCCTGGGCAGCATGTTTGAGTAACTTGTTTATAGCTTTAGGGATGTGGTATCAGAGAACTGCATAAAGTTACAGGGAAATGATATTTCCTCTTTTTACTCCTGTCAGGTTAAATATACCAGAGCCAGAACTGAAATCCCAGTACAGCTGCCAGCCCACAGTGTTTTAAGAGCTGTGGAGGTGAAGGAGTCTGTTTCTGGGGCTGGACAGCGTTACAGATGAAGGAACTTGCGCCTGAGAATGTTTCTGATACAGTTATGTGGCATGAGGCGAAACCAACAGCTGTAAAAGCGCACACACACACACACACACACACACACAGACACGCACACACACGCACACACACACGCACACACACACGCACACACACGCACACACTTAACAACAGCTGAGACGACTCAAATGCACATACACATACACACACATATACACACACACACACACACACACACATACACACACTCTCTTTCATAAGTACAGAACTAACAGACAGAAATAAATTATGTTTGCTGAAGATGATATGAAGTAAACAACTTTTTGTTCAATTCATATCATATACTTTAAGACTGTCTTTTTATTGTTTGGTGAATGTCAGAGGGTAGGTTAAGGAGAAATTATTAGATTACAGATTATTTTCTGCACAGCAAAACATATTCAAATGGGCCTGAAAATCTATGGGTATTAAACAGAAAACTGAACTTTAAAATTATTTCATTTTATTTAATTTATGAACGTTGTTTAACAAAATATTAGTTCAACAAAGAATTCCTGGTTGGTTCATCAGCCTTTATTGCCAGGTCACAGTCTAAATGATGTTGAGCATAAAACAGATGCACCTGCTCTTCTATAAATTCTATTTTTTCTGAGCAGAGTAACAGAACTGAATAGCTGTCCGTTTGGATTAAGGATGATTGCACAATCTCACTGCTGCAATGTCCTTCTGTGCAAATGCTGTATGTATAAACACGTTGGATCAGTCATGCTGCAGAAAGGAATATAGTGCAAGAGTTTTGCACAGTATGGTGCTTAGTACATATGGGACATATAGATTTTTTCAGGCAGGGGCATTTCTAGAGGTTTTTGGATAGGGTGGGCTAAGCCTGTACTAGAGAGGTCTGGGGCCATGTCCGCCCAGACAATGTTTTTTAATAAAAATGTCTATTCATACTCATATTCATACATATTTCAGAGTAGCAGCTGCCAGAAAATGTAGGAATGTATGGTATGGGTAAATTGGCACATACTAGATCTGCCTCATAAAAGATATATTATAGATGATTTGTGTACTCACTGCCCCCTAGCGTGTATGTTCACTAGTGTGTGTGTGTGTGTGTGTGTGTGTGTGTGTGTGTGTGTGTGTCTCACCAGTGTCCTGTAGGTGGTATAAAGTAAATGCAGCAGTGGACACGTGTGTCTGGGATTCTCTTCTTCCTGCTGATGTTGATCTCCTCCTGCAGGTACTGTTCATACTGCTCATTAATAAACTTCATTATGGGCTGCCAGCTATAAGACAAACACACACACACACACATATATGAGCATACTGAACACTAATTGTACATGCAGTATAACCTAAAAAAAAAAAAAAAAAGCAGAAATTTAAATTATAAATGAATAAACTCAAGCAGACGGTGTTACCAGTTCTCATTGTTGATCTGATCTCCAAATCCTGGTGTGTCGATTACAGTTAACTTCATTCGTACTCCTTTCTCCTCAATATCTGCAACACATACACACACAATACTAATGTACAGTGATCCTATTGAAAATGTATTATTGATCTACAAATAACATTCTTCAAACACTACAACAAACAATTTTCTGATATAACTCTTTTTCATTTTTGATTATTGATATGGAGTTGCTGATAAGTAGGCATAACTTTATAAATAAATCATTGTTATTCATTACATTAATCATAAGAAAAAAAATTGCTCAATGATTGCTCAACACAATGACTTTTAATCAGAATGCAGAACTAAACCTGTGTGTTCCAAATCACATTTTTGTATGTGTTTTATTTACCATGACTAACTGATTTGATCTCGATGGTTTTGGGAATCCTCTCCTCGTCGCTAGGCATCACTGACCTGCGGCTCACTTTAGACTTAAACAGAGTGTTGATCAGAGTGGATTTACCCAGACCGCTCTGACCTGCCAATCACACACATACACACACAATTAGCCTCAACACTGCGCTGACCTGTAGTGTATTGCAATTTAGCACACTTGTGATTTAAGCATTTTCACTGAACTATTTAGTGAGAAAGGTATAATAACATGTACAGCCCACAGAATCAATGAACTCACGGGCTGTTTACATTTACAGATTTACATAAAATAACACAAGCAATCATATTCAACATGTATTGCATGTGCAGAATATCACTTTAGAACCATTTTAAACCATACTATGACAAAGAGCAACGCTTAAGTCCAGTCAGAGACGAGCAGCAGTTAGCTAACCTTTGATTTATCTATGTAAAGTGGTGATTTGAGAAATTTTCAGAGAATTGTTTAATGTGCACTATAATTTGTGTAAAACCTGCACTGTCCATCATACAGTCAGGTCGAGTGGAATATGAAGTGTTAGGTTCCATTTTTGCCTTTTAATTCACTTTTGATCTAAAATAAAATACTAAAGCTCAAAAGTGAAACGTATAAGCAACAAAGAAGCAAAACAGGAACTGAACCTATTCAACAATGAAAACCCAACAAGCAACTAACCAGTAATGACTAATGGATCTGAGGCGAGGGAAAGCGGTAGGCAGAAGTAAAAGTCTTATCACCTAAAATACAGAACAAAATATTACATCAGTGAAGTGAGTAAATAAAACAAGTGGCTCCCACTGATGTGTGCCTTTACAGTCAAATAAGCTCCTTCTGCATCCATGACCAAAACAAAAAACACACACTAATAAAACAACAAAGCCCCCACATCCATTATAATTACCTGCCCAGATAGCAGAACTACCTGTCCTGCAATAACATCACCCCACTGCCCCACAAGAACCAGTCCAGCTATCTGCTCCTCTAGAACCAGTCCAGCTATCCGCTCCACTGGAAGCAGCCCAGCCATCTGACCTACTACATCCAGCCCAGCCATCTGCCCTACTAGAACCAGCCCAGCCGTATGCCCGACTAGAACCAGCCCAGCCATCTGCCCGACTAGAACCAGCCCAGCCATCTGCCCGACTAGAACCAGCCCAGCCATCTCACCTACTACATCCAGCACAGCTATCGGACCTACTAGAACCAGCAAAGCTATCTGCCCTACTAGAACCAGCCCAGCCATCTGCCCTACTAGAACCAGCCCAGCTATCTGCCCTTCTAGAACCAGCCCAGCTATGTGCCACACTACAACAAGCACACTGGGCTCATCCCACAGTTAATCTGTGTTTGCATCTGGCTAAACTCCATTACAGCTCTCCTGTGGTCTCTCTGGCAGGTAAACAAACAAACCCACAAGTTTATAGAGTCTTTTCTAGCCTTCAGCCAAGTGGTGCTCGCTACTTATGAGACGAGAACAAACACACAAACAAATAGCGGAGGAGATAAATACACAACACAGACCGACACCAGCTGCTGTAAAAGTGCAGAGCAAAAGACCATAAATTATTTTTACACTAACAAAAAACTACATATATGAACAGCTTGCCTCTGATTCTGTTCGAGGCTGATCTTCCTTATCACCAACAAGTGGCTGCAAGTTACTGCTGCAAGTGCCAAGAAAAACAAATAAAACTGAAATGCATTTCCAGCACCTACAGTGCAGGGGATCACACCGCTTTTCGCAAGGAAGAACACCTTTGGGAAGAGAGTTTTACAGACAGTGAAGGTACATAACTTACTTTCATCCTGAACTGCACAATGTATCATTCAATAATTCTTATCATAACATTGGTCTTTACAATTCTGATTCTGCTGTAGGCTGCAATATGCAAACTAGCTCTCTAACCAACCACTACATTTTCACTGCACATAGTGTGTATCCTGTCCAGTGAGAAACCTTCCCAACACAATTCCTGTACACTAATCTACACACAAGATACACCATGCACAAAAAAAGCACAGGTTTTTACGCTCTACTCATTCAGATTTAATTAAATATAACATTCAGCAGTAGCAAAGCACGTTTGCCATCAACTTAAAGAAGTTGTTATATGAAACACTGGCAAAAGTCACAGACATTTTAAGTTTGTCTTATTAATCTCCAGATTGCAGACCAAACAATATGTGCGTGTACATGCACTTTATAATCCTTTGATAAACAGATTTATTCAAATTTATTAAAATGGTCACGTAAAGAGTATGCTTTACATCAAGAATCTAAATAAGAAATGTGATAACAAGAACTAGACATTGGTGAGTAGTTGGATTCCTGTATTCATCTTACTTTGATTCTTCTTCAGATTTTTCTTTTAGTGTTCTTAGTCTGCGTATGAGTCGAACAGAGCATGATCAGACTATTAAGTGCATGTGAACACACTCAGTGAGTTCTGTGCTTTGGTGTTGGGTTTGAATTAATGCAGTAGTAGGAAAACACTGAGTGTTGTGCTGTGGTGCTTAAGGAAATTGAGCACAGTGTTTGAAGTCTCTGTTAAGAAGAATGCAACAACATCATATGGAAGCAATAGAGAAGGACCCATCAGCGTTTTTGAGGTTGATTCCGATCACCTTTCAGCGTGATCGGCCGATAGCCGATACCGATAGAGGGCGGGGCATGAAACATGGTCGAAACTGATTTATTACCATTTTTAACCAGCTCATGTGAAAAAGCAAAATATTTTTAACCAAATTAACAGTAAATAAACAAAATAAATCAAACAAATAGCCCCAATACTGCAATCATTCAATTTAGACCATTAATTTAATTATTTTAAACGAAAAACAGCAATCATTAAATGCAGATATTGTAGATCTGGTCTGCACGGTGTTCTGGTTTATTTGTTTAGTGCTAGTTGCGTGTGATAGCTCTGCTGTTTGCTGATACTCACTGTATTCAGCTGTGTGCAGTGTCGTATCAGATTAGTAGTGTTAAATGTCTTTGTCTTGGTTCCTCAACGAGACACGCTGATTTTACACATTTTAAAAACGTCACATACGGTAAAACACTGCCAGACGGACGACATACTTTCTATAAGCGCATACATTTCTCGCGACGCCGCTGCTTCAGTCAGTCTGTTAAAAAATGAAAGGGTGTGTATTTCCACCTAGCGGTTCAGATAGGAATTGCAGGGAGCTGGTTTCTAAGTTGAAACATTCCTCTTCCTAGATGAAACGCTAGCTGGGAATACAGAAATTAGTCTTATTTGTTTAACGCCATCGATCACCTCTCGGGATCGGCTCAATTGGAGAAATATTGGCCGATCACCGATCGCATATTTTGATTAAAAATCGGCCGAAACCGATAAATAGCCGATCGATCCTTCCAGCTCTAGTAAGCAACTGTGCAAAACCTTTTTGAGAAATAATGCTTACAAGCATTATTACATCAATCCCATCATGCTTGCATGCGATTTCAGCATGATTGGATCTTGCTGAATGTGATTTCTAACTAAAGACTGGCTGCTATCCAGGCAGCAGATATAAGAACTACCATTAGTCCAGACTATGTATTAGTCCAGACCCTGGTACTAGGTACCATTCTGCTGTTTGTTGCAGCATTTAAGGTGAAAACTGGCAAATGAGAGCGGACTCACGTTCGGAGCAAGTACTGTACTGTGAATGGTTTGTCTGTGGGTGCTGTGACTGTTCATTGGTGACAGAATTAAAACAACAGCTACAAAAAAAATCATTAAATTCAAACTAGAAACATGAAACACGCACAGGAAGCTCCTTCAGCCTCGTCCTGACTGCAGAGGGAGGCTCGCAAGTTACTTTCACCAATGTTTTTCAGTCAGTCTCTTGCATTTTCTCCTCCATGAAACCTTTCGTACTCGTTAAAAGTTCTTTGTGATGCCTCAGTTAAACTGATTTTAAGCGACTGTAAACAACATAATCCACAGATCCCCATTTCAAGAGAGTGAAAAAGTGCGCCCTATGTCAAAACTCACTTGAGACCCTCCAGCCATTGCACTGCAGTGGGGTGAGGTCATTTGCAAACAGCCTATTCCTTAATGTATTAAAATGCTTCACACTTCAAGTGTTTTTATTGATTAAATTGCTAAAGGTCTGTTGGCTCAGCATTACTAGCCTAGCCTTTTACAACAGCCAGTTTGCAAAGAGATGGTAAACTAAAACCAATGATAAGTGATGTTGAACACTAGATATAAACTATTACGAATATATCAGTGAAGTTTATAAACATTCTTAAACTTGTTGTTTATTGGCTATGCCTGCCAGCACTGTATAATACCACTCTACAACAATATGTGACGCTGTTGAAGGTGTGGTTTACACTTTACGATAATGCTGTCACAGATAAAAATCATAAATCATCAAACAAATTAATCACATAAATTAATCACACAGTCTGCAGTGAGCTTAAATCAGTCACTCACCCACTACCATGATGTTGAGCTCGAAGCCCTGTTTCATGGCTTTTCTCCTCATCTGCTCCAGGATGGCGTCAATGCCCACATAGCCAAACTCCACCCCTTTCTCCGCCTGCCCCGCAGGTTGAGGCTGTGCTGCCTTCGCTGCGTCTGCCATGTTACCGTAGAAACTGCTGATGACCTCTGGCCCTGATGATGCAAACAGACAAAAACAGGACTGTAAACACCAGGTGAGTTTGAAGCACCATTAAAAAAATGAACTCATGTCATTTTCAGCTTTTCATTACTTGGATTGGGAGACAAAGAGAAACAAACAAAATCTCCATGGTCAAAACGAAACAGGGGATGCAAAAAGTAGCAGCCCTTCATCATCTTCATCATCAATTAGCATCACATCATCCTGCCTCAAGCTGCAAGACTTGTGTATCTGTATCTGCAAGTAGTAGCTATGAGCTGATTCTAAGTGCTAGAAATATTTTCTGATAAGGTCATTTGCCAGCTTTTTGTACAGATTTTTAACTCCACCTTATGGTGGTGCTATTCTGGTTACATTCTGGCACATTCTGGTGTGTCATAATATAACTGTGGCACTATTTAAAGTAGAACTGGAAATTTCAAACAAGCAGCGAAGCAAGAAGAAGCTGAATTTCAGCCTTGTATTTTTAATGCTGGTAATAGTTTAATAAGGAAGTGTAATCTCTATCAAAATATTCTACCTGGCAAGAATACGTGCAAGAATAAAACTAAGAACAATCTTTGTTGAAATGTTTTGTCTTACAAAACTAGAGAGAAACATGAAGCTTGACTGTATGTTATATTTCATTTTTTATAATAGCCCCACTTCCACAAAATCTTACACACTCTACCTTTAATTAATAATTCTTAGGTTGGCGTGAAACCAGAAGAAAAGAGAAAGAAGGAAGAAAAGAAAGAAAGAAAGAAAAAAATGCACTCTAATAATACAAATGAAATGAAAAGTGAAAGTGGGAAGTGATAATAGCTTTTTTTCTACAACTTGTTTTTCTCTGTATAACGAATGTCTAGACAACTACCAGAACGCACTGACTTTCTGCAATAGCTGCACCTTCTCAAACCAACAGCACAGAAAACACTACTGATCCACAAACTTGTGCAAACACACCTCATCAATTACAGCCTGACGTCACACGGCAGCTCAAATCGGCTGAATGCACATTACAAATCATAAATCATATCAGTCATGCAAGGGGGCGGAGTCAGAAACTCTAGGGGGATTTGGCTCCTGATGTTCAGTCTTGCTAAACGTGGACAACCTGTTGTTACCTGCCAATTGGTTTAAAAAGCTTTGGCTTTGAGTTTAGGTGCATTGAGCAATTCTGTGCAGCTCTTAGACAATTACGGAGCAGATGATGAACTGCCGAGGCACGAATTCATATGACTAAATCCTTAGAAGCTGCTGTTATGGCCCACCGATAACAAAGGCATGCTGTAATTTTCTGTGAGTTATTTCTGGTTCATAGTTCACTGGGACAAGCATAAAAACTCTGCAGGAAACTTTCAACCCAGACCCCATCAGTGTTTGCAAGCAGAAGATGACTTTAAGTTTGTAAGTTTGTAAGTAGAAGGCGAGATATTCTATTATAATCTATTATATTAGAATTGTGATCATAAAAATATTAATATGTTTACCATTTAAGACTTTATTCTGTAGTGTGGGGTGAACGCAGATTCTCAAGTGTGACATCATGCCTAAAAGTCTGTAGGCCAATGAGTGTTGAGCTAAACAGAACGTTTCACTGTGTACAGCTCTGGCTGTAAACCTGGCCGCTAAATTGAGAATTCAAGTGAAGAAAAAGGAAACTTGTGAAAAATCTTGCAAAGTTGTGGTAACAACAAATATCTGTAAAACATGTGTTGTAAAATATTCCACAACAGAAACAACAAAGAAAGCACACAACATGATAGCAACTCCTTACCGTTGTTTGTTCAAAGAAGTCTAAAGTCACGTTTGCTTGTGAAAAATCCCACAATGTAGCCGCTCATGAGAAACTGTCACAATGTTTGAGCCACTGGTCGGGAAACATCTATTAGGTCACAAGACCTTTCTATTCCATAATCCCCATGATGACTTTACTCCTTTTTTACTCCGCATTTACTCCTTTCTTCTATTTACATTTATTTACCCAAATCCAACACATCCAATCACATAATGCTTGACTGAAAATCACTGACTATACAAAATGACTGCAGTCAGCTTAAATAATAGTACTCATTTTAAATAACTGCAACTAGGAGATTATGTAGTAACTGTGACAGGCTAAACTGGTTATCATATTTTATTTGCATGCATTTAAAATGATTCGGCCATCTTTTGTGGACTGCAGAAGCTTTTGTGGCTGGTTGCTAGGGCAATTTGAGGGGCTGAAAACCGCTGGTACAGCAAAACCAAATGTAATAGACTTCAATGGTTAAAGTGAACCAAGTCACCTCTTACAGCCTAAATAGGAGTCACATATTGTACCACCCAACTCTCCATTTCTAAAAGAAATACAATATAAACAGATGTGAAATCAACGGCACAAAAGGCCTCTGCAGACTGTCTTCAGTACTGCACAATTTAGCAAACAGTGTTTACTTCCTTCACCCAGTGAGACATATCCTGTCAGGGGGTGATACACTCAAGACTCACACACTAACACAAACACAAGCATACTGACCAGGCTGACCCTGTATGGAACCCCCAAGACTTTCTAGGGCTTTAGAGAAAACTAAATTTTTGAGATACAGGATAAAAATACATGCCTGTGATTTTTAGTTTTTTAATTCACCAGCATCATGATGCTTACCGCATGTGAACTCTCCAAGCATCGTAGTCACACTTGTATTTCATTGTTACAGATGTGAATTTCAACTAGAAACAGCCTAGCGAGCTCTCCAATTGGTTTACGACTTCAGGAGCTGGACTGATTAAAAACCAAAATAATTAGAAAGTGAACCAATCACATTTACAACAGGACCATATTGGAGATGATTCTAGTCTTTCTGGAAATTCTAGATACGTGTTTGAGTTGATCTAAAACATGTACATGTGCACTAGTATCACCTCAGCCTACTACAGGAAATCTAAAAAAAAATGTTCTGTGTACTTTTGCTAGCGACAAAACTTACTGACCAATTTTGGTTGCATCTGCTATAATGATAAATCACCTGTAATCCAAAAGCAGCTCCTAATGGGCTATAGAAGTCAAATATGTTGTCTCATGTTATTGGCGCTTAGACATTCAGGCTGTTTGGTGCTTCATTTAGTGGAGCTACAGCTCCAAAATTGGCTCAGACACCAGTTGAGTGAACGCACTCCAACCTTTATCCAATCTCTGCCTTAGCAGCAACCAAAGGCATCCCTAATTCACACGAGCTTTTGGCTGAAACTTTCCGATACGATTTCAAAGAACGGATTTGACTGATCAATCAAAAGAAGCTTGCGAGTCACAGCATGGAATTTTCCATCGGAGTCAAGGTTGATTGACTGTTTCTCTGTTTTCTCTCTATTCCTCTGACATTTGAAACTAAAGCACACAATGAGATGAGAAATCAACACTACAAAATGGGGTGAACCGCAGTGTCCTTTACACCAAAACTGAAAACAACCTCTACAAAAACTGCTTTTCAAACAGAAGCTCTAATGACATTTCACGTCTCCATTAGTCTGTTACAAGTGTTGGTACAAGGTGTTTGTTGACGGTTTCTGTTCAACATGTGTTTCCAGTTTTTTTTGAAGCCCTGAACTGCATCCTGTCTGCTGAAGCCACTAATAGATCCTGAGGCATCATTTAACCATAATGAACGAAACAGATATTGAAAGCAAAGCAGATCAGGCTTCATTAGAAAGCTATTATCTGGCCCAAAAAGCCCATTCATTCCATATTTGCATTTCTGAAGGAAATTTTCAGCAAAAGTTTCAGCAAAAGTTTCAGCAAAAGATGGATTTTCGTGAATAAAAACACATGTGCATTGTTGCACAGTATCAGTAATAAATGAGAGTCTGTCCTGAATTACAGTGCAGGACCGGTGTGTTCTGGTTAGCAGTCCATGTGTGTCTGCCATAATTAAGGTTGAGACACTGAGAGCAGTTGGCACTGTGGCTACACTACATGCCCACTCTGGTGCCCCCTGAGCCCTTGGCACCAACACCTGCTGCAGCCATCTGCTGAGCTGGAGAGGACACTGACAAGAGCAAAGACTGAAAGAGCTAATTCAGACCCTGTAAAATCCGTTTAAATGCACATACAAAGAGACCCAGTGAGCGAGAGAGAGAGGCTAATGACAGAAACTGAAGCTGCTGTTTCAGTTAAAAGGAAACTGTTTGCTGCTTTTTGTAATTAAAATCAAAGCCCAGACTTCAGAGAGAGTCATTTATATCATTTAGACTAAAGGGAAAAGATGAGTTGCTCTGAGTTGAAGGCCATGAGCGCAGGTGAACGCTCCAACAGAACTCACACCACACGAGTCCTCTACACTAGTGACTCCCAAACACAATCCTTTGCTCACCACCTTTTTTGTGGTTTCCCTATTCTACACTCCTGACCCAGTCATCATCATTAACAAGCGGTACCATGTGTGCTTGAGGTGTGTTGTGTCATCAGGACTGTGAACCCCTGATCTGCATACACTGCTCACATTCTTAAGCCTCTCTTCTTCTCTCAGAGAAATGCGCTGCACTGAATTTATTTCCTTAGATTATTATCTGAAGAGGTCCTACTATGCTGACGCCAGACATCTAACACAGTGTTTCAGACAGAGGGTGAATACTGATGTACAGTATAAGGAAATGAAGCATGTAAATATACTCTGGTAGAAAACACTTAACAATGAAAATGAGCAGGTCCCCTTTAAAAGCTTACCGTAGAATTCAGTCACACTACAGTCCACAGTCCACATACCAATGCTAAGGTACAAAATGGCTCATTTCAAATGCTTTTGTAATGTCACATAGGCCAACACATTCACATAAATGCGCTAGGAGCAGCTGAGCTCAAAATGCTAAATATTTTTAAAAGGATTTTTTCATTTTTTTTCCCACCTCAGCTTCCCATTATAGAGACACACACACGCAAGACTAAACCACTCAACAGAGATAAATAGCTCTTGTGAACATGCCTAATAGGCCTGCTCAGCTGCTGCACAGGTTTACCAAATATAGCCTGATCTTAAGTCATGTGAGTTTACAGAGCTTGATCGATTAAACAGAATCAAAGTAAAAAACCCCAGAGTGTATGAGCACACTACAGTAAACACTGACAGGAGACAGACAAAGAGCATGAGTAGAAGAAGCAGACCTAAAATGCACTAGGAAACATCTTTTTGGTACATAAATATGGCTGTTTGAGCCATGATCAAAGCAGCTGTAAAATACTAGGTATCAAAGGGGAACTCCACTGAGTTCTGTTCCACATAAATAAATGGTTAAGACGTAAACAGGGTCATTTACAGTGGATCTGTAAAACCAGACTTCCATCTCTAAACGCTTCCTCACAAAAGCTGATGTCTAAGATGTCGGTTTGTGACATGTTTTTGCCTTCTTAAACCTTTATGGAGGCCGTTGTGAGGCAAAATAGTCCTGAAAGAAAATACATTTTTAGAACTATTTCAACCATCATTCCATATAAAACTCAGAAGACGCTTGTAGGTTTACTAGAGGTTCTGACAATAAACCAGATGTCTATATTTGTGTTATGTTGGTGACACCTATTTCCCATCACAATCAACTATCACACTATATAAAAACACTCACTTAATACTTTAATACAGATCTGCACCAGTGATCGCTACATAAGACACAGATGAACCTGCTTCATGAACCTATTCTGTCACAACAGCAGGAAGCGTAAAATGTTGGGCTTACCACACTCAAACCAACAGCAGCGAACAACAGGAAGTTAGGAGTAAAAAAAAGTGTACAGTCAGCCTAAACACTGCAGAAATGACTTAAACACAGGAATCTGTGTGCTAGCAGTGATGAACTGATGTCTGTCAGCTTCTGAGCACACGCGTCTTCTAAACCACTTGCACAGTCAGTGTTCAAGTTAGGTTTAGGAATTAAAAAATCATATTAAATTATGACAGTTGTTGGTATATAAACCCACATGAATGCTGTAAGCAAACAAAAATCAAGGGAGAAAAAACAAAAGACTGTAATCAGCCTAGTTTATGCATGTATATACACTAACTGAGTACTTTATTAGGAATGCCTCCTTGTTTTCAACACTCACTGTCCATTTGATCATTTTTTTTTGTTAACTTGTTTTTTATTGGTCAGAACCCTCACCATGCAAACCCATGCAAAGGGCAAAAGTAGAACTATTTATATGTTTCCTTGTTTACATTCATCGTCTTTATAATCTGATTGTGTTCTTGTCATTCACAACAGATTAAACTATGTATTTTCAGAGAGTTTTAATTCTAAATAAGAATTATATACAGAGGTTGTAAAAGGTATTAATAAGGTTACCATTCGTTGATGTACAGAATTTATTTGGCCTGTATTTCAGGCACCACAAGTGCGTGCTTTAGTTTCAGACTAAAACAGGAAACAAGCAGCTCATCACACAGACACACAGATACCAAATGTGCAGATATTACTCCTTTTTTTGCTCCTTTAGAAACTATAGATGAGAATCATAAGTACAAAAAGCCTCTGCCATCACTATAATGCCCAAACACCAAAATTTAAATTTAAAATATCGTGACAATTAAAAAAAACAAAAAAAAAAAAACAATGTCGTCCACCAGTAGAACACGCCATGCAGGGACACACTCTGTACTATACCACACAGCTTATGATGACTCTCCACTGAAGTCCTACCGAGTCCATGACTCTTATTAAAGGACCCTCATTCTCACTGAAGACAGTTATATATGTAAATGAATTCTGCTGTGATTGGCTGTCCTGTATTGTGTCTCATTCGAATAGCAGTCAGAAACTTCAGCATAAATGGATGTAGCTAAAAGGGGCTGTTTCTGCAGCTTAGTTTCCATATGTGGACTGTATAGACCAGGAAGTAAATAGTTCCTTCGGAAAGTTTAAGAATCAAATAAAAAAAAAAAAATTAAAAAGTAAATCAGTTTTCCATAATATGTGTAATTCAAAGTACACACTTGCCTAATGCACTTTCAGAACAAAAATGATTACCATATAATACTTAGTCTGAAAATCTAACTGAAACATCTGAAACATTTTCAGTCATGCTTCAATCCTAATCCGAATGCAGTATTCCACAGACCTTATTTTCATGGCAGTAAAAGAAAACCCATTCCCTTCCACCAGAAACCCCCGCAATTCAAAAGGGGGGTGAACACAAGCTTGTGTGTCCACCTCTGAAGTGTGTCCAGGCTCTGTAAGAACCCAAAGAGCTACAAAAAAGCCAGGAAAACGCTGAAAATAAGGCCGGCTGAATGTAATTTATCCCCCTTGTGCAACATGCAGTTTCAGCCCCCTCTTTGTGTTCAGCCACAGGGCTCAAGAAAGCTGGCATATCATGAACATTGGGCTGGTCAAACGGTGGGTTTGACTCAAGGATGTACTAATAGTCAAGTAACACTATACCATCATCAAAAAACAACTTGGAGATGACAGTTTCAATTATAGCTGCTTCCATACTGACCACCCGTTCGCCAATCATGTTGGCCCTCATAAAGAGGGCGACATGCTCTGTTGAGTGAGGGAGGGTCTTAGCAGGAAATGAGGGACTTTTCTGTGGTGTAGTTATAGCTGAACCACTGAAGCTTTAATTACACTAAAAACTTGTTGTCATTATGCACAGCATGAATTATGCAGTATTTTATGAAAGAGGTTCTGACAGCACAGTCTGATTAGCAGAGAAGTATTTTACCCACACTGTTAATTTAGATAACAGCACACATTTTCCACAATAACTATCATTCCACTGAGCACTAACTTCTAAGTTAGTTTACACAAGAGCTAATCGTTACCATGCTTCTATTTCGCTAAATGCATACCTACACACATACATTAAAATAACAATAGACCTGCAGCCCGTTTGCTCAGATTCTGAAAAAAGAGTGAAGACAGGACTCCACCAAATTCCAAACCTGTGGTTGATTCTTCTAATCAAGCTTTTTCTGCACTAACCATAATCAGCCAGAAGCCAACTGAATGCAACTCAGCTTTAAAGTCTGGCACAGACTGGCCAAATTTTAAAGCTGTTAAATCACATTCAGCTTTATCTGGAGAAACACTGAAAAAGCTGAACTCAACTTAATATTCATATGGCTCTATGGCTCTGTCTGTGACAAGAATTTCCAACATTTAAGTACATTTTGTACCATATTGGGGCTTCTTTACTCCATTTTTACCTGTATAAAGTCATCAAACTGTGGAGGTCTTCTTTTAAATATCATGGTTATGATGATCTACTGTACTACGTGCATCACAGCCATGTTATTTGGCATAAGAAACTAGTCATCTGCTTGAAGGACACACACACAGTGACAGCTAATGTATTGTATAGCAGCTCGTCAGAGATACGTTTTACATGTGTTAGCTTGTAAATTTGACTTCTGTTGCTTTGTGAGCACAGTGTGTGTCCTTTAGAGGACACTGCTCATTGTTAAAGAAAGCCTCTAAACGATTTACTTATTTAAATCCAAATGAGATTTTGTTTGCCAGACAAGTGCATGATTAGTAAGAGGAACCAGGTTGGAGCCAAAGAATAAAAGGACTGCAAGAGTGACTGTGATACAGGCAGTCTTAACCAACTAAATATTTACTGAATTGTATCTAATAATTGTTCAATAGTAATAATAATAATAATAAACTACTACAGTCTAAAACCTCCTCAATGGGTAAAGCCTGATTAAAAGAATGATTGAAGAATGAAACGCCGGCATATACTTCCTCAAGCAGATATATAAAGGCTTGAATAAAAATCCCAATTCCACTGGGATGATGTGCAAAATGCTAATTTATGTAAATAAAAACAGAATGCAATGAATTGCAAATGTTATACAGAAATATTAAATGTTACTTCTTTTAACAACAATCTGTAAACATCAGGGAAGTAAGGAGACCAATTACTGGAGTTTTGGGAGAGGAATGTTGTCCCATTCTTGTCTGATGTATGACTCTAGCTGTTTAACAGTACTGGGTCTTTTTTACAGGATTTTTCATTTCATCATGCACTGAACATTTTCTTTTGGTGAATGGTCTGGACCGCAGACAGGCCAGTTTAGCAGCAAAACAGTTTTCCATTTTGAGCTTTGGCTCTGAGAAGACGGCAGTGTTTCTGGATCTTGTAGACATATGGCTTCTTCTTTGCATAATACAGCTTTAACTTGCATTTGTGGATTGCACGGCAAACTGTGTTTACTGACAATTTCTGGAAGTGTTCTTGAGCCCATGGATTGATTTCTAGTACAGACCCATGCTTATTCTTAATGCAGTGCCACCTGAGGCACTGCAGATCATGAGCATTCAAAATTGAAATTCTCTGAATCTTCTGATGACTTTATGTAGTGTAGATGGTGAGATATCCAAAGTTTTCACAATTTTATGAGTAATATTTTTCTGAAATAGTTCCACAATTTGTAAATGTAGTCTTTTGCTGAACTTCTGGCCATTTCCCTTCTGAGAGACTCTGCCTCTTTAAAATGTATTAAATCTATTTTTATACCCAGTCATTTGACTTAGCTGCCCCTACGTTTTACACTCTGTCCCAACTTTTTTAGCACATCATGAGCTTGTCTGGATCCCAATGCAGAACAACAGAGTCTTAAGGTATGTACACACTGTACGTTTAATACATCTAGAAGCATCGGTAAACATTTGTTTACATTTGCCTGACAATCCTATTAGGAAAAACACACAACAGGACAAAGGTACACTTAACTGTAGCCAGGTTTCCATCCAAATTTTGCAAATATTATGTACACCTACAAAATTTGTTATGTGTAGAAATTTTAGATGACATAGCTACATGATTAGGATCTACTTTTGTTTTAAGTAAATTATCTTAACAGACCCATACAGACAACTTTTATAGCCATGCAGCTTAGAGATGCAAAACACGATGAGCAGTGGCCACCTACTGTTAGGTTTTTTGCTCTCCCACGTACAAAGTGGAACAAAGTTAGCTTCTTATTTGAATGTCCTGTTCCACCTTTAATGGTGCCAGAATGTATATGCCAACACATTTACATTAGACCGGGAAATTCAGATAAGACGCTAACCTTAAACTCATTCCACTTGCATGTGGGCGCACAAATGTCTAGGACAGTCCTACCATAGGTAAAAGGGCGGTCCAGGCAGAAGTCACCTAGAACTCCAACGCAGAGAGTTCTCCACCCCTCCCTCAATCAATCACTGTGCTGCTGCCTTCACAGACCCAACTGTTTTATGAAATCAGTTACAAATCATAATTAAGACTTTAGAAATATACAAAATGTACATATTCATTACCTAATATTGTTTTCACCATTAAGTTATTATGATCAGTGGAAGTCATGTTCAAATTATTATTATTTCCACTGAGCATTTTTTGGTACTGAGCACCATAATGATACAGTTGTTGTTGACATTAAAGTCAAAATTTCTGTACCATGACAACGCTAACAAGATTTAGAGAGACCTGATTACAATGGCAGTACCAAATGATTGACGCTGATACTCCAGCCAATTTTAGCCAGGACCAAAAGTATAGAAATATTAACTCACCAGCTGAACTGCAGGTCAAGTGACACCTGACCATAAAACTACAATAAGACACAATAGGAAACATTTAAGGAGAAGCAAAGAAGAAACACTAGTGTTCACTGGTGTAGAGCAATGCCAGCATAACTGATAAGACTGCTAAAATCATCATAACTCACTTTTCAATCAACAGATATGGAATCACAAATAAAAATAAAACTTCCTGTCAGTGTACTCCAAAATATAAACACTAAATATTGTAAGACTGTGAAAATGTTTTAGGCACTGGAGAGACTGTCTGTTTAAGTAAGCAACTGCTCAGAAAAGAACACTCACAATAAAACAAAATTATGATATGTTATAATTTTAATATGAATTCTAATATGAATACAATAAGAAATGTTAGCACTGCACTGTTAACATGTCACAGTGTTTGTTTAACCATTTCTTTCACTTTACTCGAGGAAGCCCAGTATTAGTTGTGGTGACCAACCAACAGACGTAACCAATATTTCTTTACGTTCAAACTTATTGTTAAAATAAATGGTTAAAAATGTGCTTAGGTGCCCAAGACTTTCATCCAGTACTGTATTTTCTATTTCTATTCTTTTGTAATATTTTTAAAGAATGGGGGCTCCTGGATGAGTTTCCGCTACACTGCAGCTAATTTATTTTAAAATAAGAACAGAGTTTCCAACAGATAAATCACAGAGGGAGAAAAGAAGAGGAGGAATGCTACCAGTCCACTTCATCTGTCACCCCCTTTCACTCTAAGCCCCCAACCAGAATGTGACCTTTGCCACCACACGTTACTAAAGCAGATGGTGAGGGAGGGAGCTTCTGTGCAGAAACCTCTGGAACAGAGGAACAGAGCAGAGAACTACAGGAAATATCTTAACCCTATCTTACCTAATGTTCATCAGTTTTCCTCTTTAACTGATTCAAATCTGCGCCCAGAGTAGCTGGTGAGTGTTCATGTCCACACTGGTTAGCAAAATAGGTCAGCATGTGAAACTGGAGTATTTCTGTGATGATTTCGGAGATGCTTATCTAAATGTCTGTGCCACTTTGCTTAGTAACCACTGATCTGCTGTTGTGTAGCATTTAGAGCCTGAGTTAATGTTAGTCCAGATTTGTATCAAGGAAGTGGATAGAACTGCCAGACACTTAGCATGATAATAGCCTTTAGCTAGCATAACATGTCAATTAACTGTATCCTGTACAAAACGCTGGAAGTTGCTGCTATTGAGTGCCATCAATGGTGGAAATTTGGTTAGGTTAGCCAGATTTAGTATCTGTACCGTTACTGTGAGCATCGTCACAGCATAGATCCAGATGAGTTTTAATGTATCAAGTTATTTGTACAATCCAATGAAAGTGTATTATTTTGGTTCAAATAACAATCAGACCAATATCTCACATTGATTTGTCACTGCAGTTACATACATTGTATAGCACAGTCTATAACACTATAGTATATGTGTACTGGGGGGGTGTCCAATTTCACAAAGGGCCAATATGACTGCAGGTACTTATTCTTAATCAGCAGGAGCTCATCTGATTCTACTTGATTAATCAATTGCTCATCTCTCAAACAACAGATCATGTGATCATGACAAAATCTACAGAAAACACTCAACTGTGGCTTTCCAGTAATCAATTTCAGTCCCAGAAGACAGTAGCAGTGCAGGTTTGGAGTTTTTTTTTAATGACGTAGTCCAAAATGATCAAATCATTCAGTGTTGCGAGCATACTCCAGGACAAATCCTTCTGATTACGCAAACCAGATCACTTGTACAGCTGCATGACACTGTAATCAGGAGCAAAAAAAAGGGTTTCCTTAGGGACTGTATTAGTTGCTGCCTCTGCATAATTACCACAGAACAGGGCTAGTGGTGATTTAACACTATATGTTATTCAGTCCAATTTTATGATTGCCACTTCCAACTAAAAAGGTGATTTTTGTAGTTAAACCTCACATGTAATACGGTCTTTATATCTTATCACAGAGTTTAGGTGCACTTGAAAAAGGAAAATTCTGTAAACTGACAATAGGTATGTTATGCTCTCTGTTTCTAAATCATGCATTATCGTGTTAGGAAGCTTTACACTACTATTTTCTTCACTTAAGAACATTAAAGTTTCCATTCTTTGGCCTGCTGTGGCATAGGATCAAATTAACGCACTTATGCTACTGACTTCATTCACATGAAAACTGAAAAAATATTGCTTTATTGTCATGCAGAGGTTTTTGCTCTAATTAACTGTTCATTCATTTTCTCCTCTTATACAAAGGCATGCCATTCCGTTTAGGTCTTTCCAGCAACCACAGTCATGCACGTTTATGTCTTGGAGAAACAAGAAGAGTTTACAGATGTCTGGAAATAAATTAAACTCTATTGTATCTTAGTGGCATCTCATTAAAGAGCATTTTCAGTGCCAAGAACAGCAGTGATTGTCTCAATTCCCACTTAATATCCAATCTTGGCTCCATTGCCAAAGGGAATACACACACACACACACACACACACACAAATCACAAAACAGCAAACAAAACAGAACACACACACACACACACACACACACACACACACACACACACACACACACACACACATATATATATATATGCACTCACATGTATGTATGTCTTATGTCTATGTTTATAAGTACTTATCCAGTGTAAATGTTTAAGTATAAATGTTAAAGAAATCCTTTAGTCAGACACATTAAAATAAATTCTATTGTATTTAAGGGTTACTGCAGGCTAGTGGGCATCTGTCTGCTGCTCTAATACTAACACAATACTAACTCCTATTGGAAAGTTTAAAACACAGATGTACTGACTTAATGAGTGCAAACTGGTAAGGTAGCACTGTTTGACTAGCTACTATAGCTTGGGGTAGAAGGTTTCTTAACCGTCCATGTGCGTTGCAACTAACTTTGATATTCAAGTAGTTGGCGCTGAAGATGCACCCCTTTAGCTGACAGCACTGCTGCTATGAGGTTAAAACTAAAGGAAGCTTTTTCTAAATGGTCCCGTCAGTATCTCTGACTCAGAACTGTAGCCGTTAAAAAAAAAGAAGAGCTCAGATCAAAGAGAGTCCTATCAGCAGCAGGAAACAGGGCCAACTGACAAGAGTACTGCTATGCTCTTGAGCAGACAGCCTGTCTGTAGGTGTTTAGAAGAATGCAATGAACATGATGGCAGTGTTTATGTAAAAACACACCTGAGTGTGCCTCTCAGGTAAGAGAGATCAGTTGAGAGACAGTCACCTGAACCTGTCCATGCCAAAGCTCTCTTCATTGTACAAAAAAGATGTCTGAACAGCTGACTGACGACCGATTTACTCAAATCCTCATAACAAGTTATAACAACGCTTATAGTAGCCAGGGGCTAAACACCACTGAAGATCATTTATCCACCAAATGACACCAAATATACTTTCTACTTTTTCCTTTCTATCTACTATTTTAATTAAATTTTTTTTAATGAAATTATTATCTTGTTTATTTTATTAGAGAATTTAACTCTAAACATTACTATATTATTTG
Source organism: Megaleporinus macrocephalus (assembly GCA_021613375.1). Taxonomy (NCBI): domain Eukaryota; kingdom Metazoa; phylum Chordata; class Actinopteri; order Characiformes; family Anostomidae; genus Megaleporinus; species Megaleporinus macrocephalus. Next base: position 35,085,150 of record CM038704.1, on the reverse strand, counting down.
CTTTGTTTTGTTTTTATAATGTGTTAGCCAAGGGGATGTTTCATACCCTGAAAATAAAATAAACTGCCCCAAGTAACTCCTAAGGTACTGCAAGCATTTTTAAAGCCTTGAATGAGTTTGTGATATGAGGAAGTGGCGGTTCTCAAGAGGTAACGTTTGACCCAGATAAAGTCGTTCATTTTGTTAAAGAAAATATGCTAAACACAAAGCTGCAGATTTTAACACTGGCACAACCTACCTTGGTCACAAGCCAGACTAGTTATGTAAAACTAGCAACTAGCAAGATAAGTAAAAATCAATTAACTAGCATGAGTAAACTAGCTTTCCTGGTTACCTAGCAATGTTTAATGAGCTAAAACAGCTCCACCTGGGAGGTCTGATAAAACCTGGGAGTGTGCGTTTGACTAATTATAACATTCAAGTACCTGCAGGAGCAATAAATGAATATCCCATTAGCCATAATGTGAAAAAAATCATTATTAACAGACTTTATATATATATATATATATATATATATATATATATATATATATATATATATATATATATATATATATATATATATATATATATATATATATATATATTAGCAGTACTAATCTTTTGCAAGACAAAACACATAAACAAAAAACATATTACAAACCGTATTTTATTACTTTAACAAAAAAGACAACGAAAATCTATATTTGTCGTGCTGAATGAGTAACGAAGGCTGCCTGTGTGAGCTAAAGCTAACTTGTACAACACTGGCTGATGAGTTACATAAGCTCGTCAGTGGATGACGTGCCAACATGTTATTTGACAAAGTATTATGTTTCGAGAACTAGCCAATATCAGCCATTGGAAAGTATAATCTACATACTCAGAAATATAAGCAAAACTAACCTCATAAGGGAAACACAAATCAGTGTTTATTTACAGTAAGTCTGAAAAGGTAAACAGTAAACATCTATATCTAAGCATACACCAACGTTGTTTCTTCATCTGTGCACTCCTTTATTCATATACCAATACAAGCTAGATAATAGTGGTAGTTCTGTATAATGGGCAGTTAAGGTTAGTGTTTGACAGAGAGCTGTCAATCAAGCTGCTCATAAGCCACACCTACACAGTTCTGGTCAGCGATATTCAAGTTGTGTTCATTGTATTTATACCTTTTATTTTTCATCAGCTTTGGTGGATGTTTTATATAACACTCAAGTAGTATCATACATTTTAATAATTTACTCGTCCGCTTGTGCTAAAACAGAAAGAAGGACCTAAAAAACAAAAAATCGCAGAGTTTGAATACTGGCACTTCTGAAGAGTCATCCAAGTACTCTGGTACCCATGTGCATTAACACAGACACACTCCTGAAAGTTTTGACAGTCTTAGTGTGCAATACCTGACAGTCTGTGTATCTGGGGGCAGAGAGTCAGAAGCAGAGATCTTGGACAACCTAAGTCGTATCTAAATATAAGAGCCAGGTGTATTAGACCATCATTATCAGGACTGAGTTCTGCTGATTCAGAGAGCAGTGACCCAGCCTCTGGACAAGACAAGACGATGCTAATCATTCACAGGCAAGTTGAATGTGACTCTGCGTTTAAGTAAGCCGAGCAATAAAGACTTACTGGCCACATGCAAACTCACAATCATGGTGTTTTTAGCATTACTGAAAATAGTTCTTGTTCTTTAGCAAAGCAGGCTTGCAGAACAGCCATACACTTTAAGGTTGCTCATACACACCCATACATACATTCATACATACACACACACACACACATACATGAGAAAAATCCTGTACTTAAACCTGCCAAAAAACTGAGCGAAAGATTTCTGGCCAAAGAGTGATTCACACAGAGCAACCAATCAAACTTAAAGGACTGAAAAGAAGACTTTCTCAAACCAAACACACAGTTATGAGACTGAACTGGTGGGGACCTTCTCTCCGTGCAGTGACAGAGAGAAAGTCCAGACAAAAGAAAGAAAAGAGGGGGAATGAAAGAGAAAGACAAAAGGGGGTTGGGGAGGGTCAGAAAACCCTTCAGTGGAGCTCATCATCTGTTTCAGTGCACACACAAATAAGAGAGAATGGGGGGGGGGTGAGAAAGGGTGTACAACTGTGAGAGAGAGAGGAAGCAAGAAAGAGTAAGAGAACAGTGAGAAATAACTGCACGAGAGAATGTGTTGGGGTTTGAAACATAATGCTCAACAAACTCCTGCACCCCCCCACCCCCCCCCGCGCGCGCGCGCGCGCACACACACACACACCAAATCTCAGCTGGGACACCTAACACACACACACAATCACCCTGTGAGGTGTAATCTGTTAGAGGAGAAGACGTTGCGTGTAGAATGCGAACAACAACAAAATCCATCTGAGTTTAACAGAGAAAAACATGGAGAACAGATAAATGACTCACCCTCCTTCAGCACGCACACACTCTCTCACTCTCTCTCCCTCTCTCTCTCTCTCTCTCTGCTAGTCAGTTTGCAACACCAGCTGGGCTCAGCTACTCCTTCAAACCACGCCCACTTCCAGGTCAGATGACAAAGACCAGCCAATAATAATCCACCCCCCTGATTCAAGAAGGCACTCAATGGAGTTCAGCGGGAGTACGTGTATTCTGGAGCTCTGTCTGTGTGTGTGTGTGTGTGTGTGTGTGTGTGTGTGTGTGTGTGTGTGTGTGTGTGTGTGTGTGTGTGTGTGTGTGTGTTCTTATGTCCTCACAAGCATAGGAGGATGTGAAATTTTTGTTTAAGAATATAAAACATTTTTCTGATCCTCACTTGAGCACATGCTGTTGTGTTATTTAGCTGAATTACATACATGAAATACATACATTTGAGTGTGAAAAACTATAACAGTAAATGTAAACTAGTTGTACTCAAATGGTGCAGCTGTTCATCCACAATATAACTACACAGAACTTCATTAGAACAATAAAATGTGGCATTCATTCTTAATGCAATAAATCTCAGGAATTGTGCTGGATTAATCAGAGGCAATGTTTCTGACTTTTGGACCAATCAAAGGCTGTGTTATTGACTTGCAAATGGAACAATGCTACTCTTGCAGGCAAATAAAAGTAAGCGTCTAGCGTGCAGAATTTTTAGAGATATTTATTTTGATGTGTACAATGTCCTTTAACCGTTAGCAGGAGGGTAAAACAGGAATCATCAATAGATTACGCAATTATATTAACCCTTTTAAAAACAAAATGTGATATACTTTGCATGGATGACTAACAGCTTTTACATTTTTCCATGATGAGCAGATTCACTTAACCCCTTCTTGCTAAGTTACCATTTCATACCTATGTAAAAGTAGATGAGTGACACTTCAGCTTTGTTAGATCATGTTATTCACCTGTCAACACACGTGACACCAGCATTGAGAAATCTGTGCTAATCATAAAGGGTTAAAGGCTTCCTCGTTCATCTTTTTCCAGTAAAACAATATTTCAAAGGCTGTACTTTGTTTGTTCAAGTCAGTCACTTTATTAATGAAAAACTCTATTGCTCAGGTACTAATGTAACTGATACTGACAGTAGGTGACATTAGCAGAGAGCAGAAAAAGTCAGAACACTGCAGTAATGGTTGAAGGAAGTTACAGCAGGAAGAGAACGTAACGGTTCTGTTTGAAAACCACAAACTAGACACCTGCACGCACACACACTAAGCTCTGCAGGAAGAGTCTTTCTCTTCCTCTCTCTTGTTTTCTCTCTTTCTCTCTCTCTCTCTCTCTCGTTCTCTCTCTTTCTCTTACACACACAGGTGCACAGAACAGCTTATTTGATGTAGTTCAAGAAATACGATTCCAAAACAGTTGGGACGCTGTGTAAAATTTAAATAAATGTCAATAAAAACAGAATGCAATGATGTGCATAAAATGTTGAAAGTGAGACATTGTGCCATTTTATCAAAATTATTAACTCATTAGAACTTGATGACAGCAACACATCTCAAAAAAGTGGTACAAATAAAAAACAGCTGGAGGAGAAAACTGTCTCTAAACATTGTAGAACAATTTCAGAAAATTGTTAGTGTAAAATTGTGAAGACTTTGGATATTTCACCATCTACACTACACAATATCATCATAAGATTTAGAGAATCTGGAGAAATAACTTTGTACAAGGGATAAGGCAGATAGTCAGTATTGGTTACTTGTGATCTTCAGGCCGTCAGACGGCACTGCATTAAAAACAGGTATAATTCTGTATTGTAAATCACTGCAGGGGCTCAGGATCACTTCCAGAAATCACTGCCTGTGAACACAGTTTGCAATACAATCCACAAATGCAAGTTAAAGCTGTAGCATGCAAAGAAGAAGCCATATGTCAACACCTCTATAAATGGCGCAATCTTCTCTGGGCCATTCAAAATTTAAAATGGACTGAGGCAAAATGGTTATCTGCACACAGTCCAAAAGTCTGCATCACTGATGTATGGGGTTGCATTAGTGTCTATGTCATGGGCAACTTACACACCTTTAAAGGCACTATCAGGCTGAACAGTATACAGAGGTTGTTAAAAGAAGAGGCTACACAGTGGTAGACATGGCCCTGTCCCAATTTTTGTTTTAGATGTGTTGATTCCATGAAGTTCTAAATTAATAAATCATAATTAAAATATTATATATTAAACATCTGAAATGTGTTCTGGGTTCTACTGTAAATAAAAATGCGGGTCTATGAAATTTGTAAATCATTGCATTCTGTTTAAATCGGGGTTATAATCGGGGTTATAATATACATTTTTGGAATCGGGGTTATAATATAAATAGTCTAAAAACGGAGGTGTCCAGTCTTAGGGCCTGATCCAATTTTAATGTAGTGGGATGATTTTTTTTTAAGCACTGCAGGTAAACAACTAGGTACATTGCATTCTACAGAAAAGACAACCCTGCTGCCCCTTACAGGCGCTGAAACTGCACATCGAGTGATTCTGCTGGTATTTCCGTACCTCAGTGGGGAAGTTCAAGGCTCTGCTTCTGTCTGGTGCTCCTCTCAGTAGAAAGAAGTCAATGCCAGTGACTCCAACCTATACTTCCCTTTCTAGTATTGCAGATTTTCTTATTAGGCTTGGGAAGTCAAATTGTATAGGGTTCCTAGATCTTCAGTTTGTGCAAGGCACAGTGTTCATTATACACACAAAAATAAGCAGAAATGACCTGTTTATTATTGTCTTTTCTGCAGGCAGACCTGGATAATGATGATCAATCAATAAACCACCCGCCAGCCATCACAAACTGATGACAGTATTGCAGCAAACAAGAGTTGCTTTAAATATTAACAGCAAATATTACCTGAAATAATGCTGCTAAATTAAACCAGAACCACACCCTTAACTCTTTACCTACAGGCTTAGGACATTATTATTTGCACCACCATTCTCCGATATCCTGTTTCAACATGGCAGGTAATGTGAAAACTTTATGCTTGCGTGGTAGTTCTTGCTGTAGGTACATTTTAACAATACATATTGTGTCTTGTTAAAATAACATAATGACAAAAGCTGTGGCTACTGAAACCATAGCCTATTATTGTTGTTAAATATTGAACTGGACAATATCAAGCTGTTTTAAACTTTTTAATTTTTTTAGTTTTAAATCATTTAATTTGCAATCATGTTCTACAGAAGTAGATGTTTTATGAGTGAAAGGCTCAAGCACAGCAATATCTATTGCGATACAAATTAGGTGAAAGATATAAACAACACTATAGTCAATTGGCTCAGTCGTTATGAATAAAGTGTGAAGTGCTCAGATCAGAGACAGACCAGTCCTGCTGAGGCTGAAGTGAGAGAAACATGCACACATGTGACCTTCCTGAGTGTAAATTATATATACACGCGTCTACACACACACACACACACACACACACACACACACACACACACACACACACACACACACACACACACACACACACACACACACACACACACCATATGGACAAAAGTATGTGGACACATAACCATCTCTACTAAATAAGCATACTGGACATTCCATTCCACAACCATGGATATTAAAATAGAGTTACTTTCCTTAACAGCTATAATAGCCTCCACTTTCCTGGAGTATGTCTGTGGGAATTTGTGCCCAATCAGTGAAAAGACTATTTGATGTTGGATACTGATCCTGGACGAGACTTACAATGAACCAATTCCAGTTCATCCTAAAGGTGTTCAGTACAGTTGAGGTCAGGGCTCTGTGCAGGCCACTGGAGTTCCTCCACACCAAACTGGCTTTGTGCACAGGGACACAGTCATGCTGGAGTGCATGCAAAATGCTGCACAAAGTGTAGAACAAGAAGAAAGATAAGAGAAAGAAAGAGGAAAGAAAGAGGCAGACAGATTATTTGCCTATGACTTCCTTCCGTATCTTGACTGCACATGCTGATAAGCTGATAGGCCCTCAGAGGTTTTACACACACTTCCTCATTCTATCAGAAACCACAAACAAACAAACAGGCCGAATTACAAAATTGCTCTCTCTAAACTCAATCAGCCACTTCCACTACACTCGCCGTACAGCAGAGTGGAGTGTTCTATTGATGATGGCGATGATTTAACGATATACTAAATAATTCAAAGTACTTACTGAATAATAAACTCTGAGGTTTAAAACTTAACAGCGAGTTTGCTGTGTGTGAATATTTTTGAATAATAAGATTTATTTATTAAAAGCACAATGTTTTTCCAGCAGCCTGAGCTGTTCTGCACTGAGAGAGAATGAGGGCAGGTTTGGCGGTGGGTCTGGTGGCGTGTAATTAAAGCACATGGAGTTGATTATGTATCCCGCTGCTCTGTAGCAAGAGTGATTCACTGTGAAAACTCTTCTTCCCCCTGCAGAGACCACCCCCCAGCTGGCTGAGCTTACTGACCCCCATCTGCTTCGCCTTCTCTCTTACACTGAAACACACATCTGAAGTCCTCCTGGAGTTGTAGATCTTTTACCTGGTGCCATAATAAAGAGACATCCTAACTCTGACATCTTATCTGTTTGGTCACCAAGACAACTTTAGTTAGGATTAAATTTAGGACAATAGCTTTTTCAGATGATCCATAGACATTCAGAGGAAAATGTCTGCAGTAAAACACAGAACATTTTAGGTGCAAAAGATCATTTCTGATTAAATAGTTTTGCTTTTATTGTTTTTAGTGAAATTATGAATATTATTGCGGCTAAGAAACCAGTTTTCATTCACAAAACCTTTTTTTTTCATATATGATAAAGATGTAAATGTAAAACACACTGAATCAGATATTTTCAGGTCTGATTAAGGACACCTCCACATGTGATATTGAAATCTTATACGTATCTGATATGCAGCAGTTTGATCAAATTGGAATTCATTCAACTTTTACATCAATCCAACTTGACATATGTCAAAATTTCACACTGCTGAAGCCTCAAACATACAAGCTGACATTTCTGTACAAACAAAATTAGTAAGCATTTATCACAATTGCTTATAATCTGAATAAGATTGTAAAGAAAATGTCCAAATACAGTTAAGGGAGCAGCATCATGATGAGTCCAGCTGATATTCATTGGAGCTTCATGATCACTCTGGTGATGCCATAGAAGAACAATATGAAACCTCTAGAAGCGGACCTGCATTCATCAGCAGTGATTGTTTACCTCTGGATAAGCGCGTCACACATTTTGCGCATGTGGGACAATTTAGGGGCTGATCTATAAATGGTAACAATAATACATTTTGATTTGATAACACTTTTCATGACACCCAAGAACACTATATGTATCATAATACATACCCAAGGATGGTTTATAATTTAAGAAAACAAACATAAAATAAAGACAATAGAAGCATTTAAAGAAAAGGTTTTAGCTGAGCTTTAAAGATGGACAGAGAGGGAGAAGAGTGAAAAAAAGAAGGTAAAGGGCAGGGGCAGTAAGACCTGCCACACATGGAAGAAAGCCTAAAGCTAGAAACAATCAGTAGACCAGACATAAAGATAAAATCTTTAAATTAAAATAACATATGCAAACATGCAAACACAATACACATAATAATAAATCAATCTATTCTGACTCAATCCAAAAACCAGCTGGAACAGATGGATTTCCAAACTGACTTTAAATATAGTCGTGGAGACACAAGCATGGAACTCAAAGACTGAAAGCTCTATCACCAAAAACATGCAACTTAGATGAAGGAACTTGGAGCAAATGCAAATCAGCAAAGATTACAGGCTGGAAAGTATGACTGAAACAGATTACTAAAGAAAGAGGGGCGAGGCTGTGCAAAAACCAACATAAACAATTAATATTGCACATGGTACTGAAGACAATGATGGAAGCCAGTGAAGATGTTTCAGTTGAACTAATGTGCTCCTAATAAGTGTTAAATATGTGTTAATATGTGTTAAAACACTTGCCGCTGAATTTTGCACATATTGCAGTCTGTTCATTTAGCACAGCACTGCAGTAGTTAATTCAATATGTTACAAAAGCATGAATAATAGTCTCAGCAGCAGTAAAGGAGAGAAAAGGTGCATCCTAGCAATGGAAAAGACTGCCTTACAAGTGTTTTTAATATATCTAATGATGGATATACATCACATTTGCAAGATATTTTTTAACCAACCGAGCAAGAAAATCATCTCTGAGTGTAGGCTAAATGAACAGGCTCTACTGTGCTACCCTAAAGCCTGGAAAAAGAGACATTACGATATCATATTGAATCAAATTCTAAGTTTGTCATTAACTGCTCACTATTGTGCTAGCCAAACAGGTCAGAAGTCTCTGAAATACTAAAGCTTCTGATGTGCCAAATGATTCAGCAGAGACGATATTCAAAGCAGGAGATGTCAGATCTCTCATCGAATCCTAGAGTAACATTATTGCTAACAGTCATCCAACTTCTTATGCGTTCTCCAGCTATTTCCTATAGTCTTACAACACCAGAACCAGATATCTGAAGTGCAGAAAAGCATATGCTTAATGAAGACTGTTGTTTTAGTTGCAGCAGCTTTTCCTTCTGTTAAGAGCAGGCAGATAAATGTATTCCATAACAAAGTAACAGAAAAGAAAGAGAGAAATGAGGATGTAGATGGAGCGAATGAAATACAAAATCTATGTAAAAAAATCTGAAAAAGATCTCTGGCAGTTTCCGCATAATCACAGAAGGTGGGGAGAGAAAAAGAGAAAGAGAGAGAGAGATAGAGAGACATAAAGGAGAGACAGACAGACATTCAGACAGACAGATAGTAAGCGAGATGAGAGACAGAATAAGAGACAGAGAAGAAGGAAAAGAAGAAAAAAAGAGAAATAAGGAAGAAGAAAAAAGATGAAGAAGAAAGAAATGTAATAAAAAAGAAAGAAAGGAAGGAGAGAAAAAAAAGAAGCGTGGGGAGCACAGCAAGCCTCAGCAGCATCTTTCTATTCAGTCAGTGGCTTTGATTGAAGGAAACAAGCTTGAAAAAAAACAGAAGTATGAAAGACGTTTAGTATGTTTCCTGCTGTTCTCTTCCTCTATTTTTTCTCTCGCTCTCTCTCTCTCACTTTCTCATTCTCTCTCTCACTGAGGAACTGTAACAGATACAAGCTGTATTGTAGTCATAGTTGTTCCTAATTGAAACCAGCCTCTCTCTCTTATTCTTTAACAGTCGTCTTTTGTAAATGTTACTCACGGCGCAGTTCTGGATCCAAACCCTCCGAAACCTCCACACAAACAGCCCTGTGATTCATCTCTTCGATCAGGAACCCCCCGAGAACCCTCTAGAACTACAGGATTCTTCTGTGCCTCTAACAGCTGGGTTCCTAACTCCAAGCAGGACAGAGTTCCCGCCTTCTGCTGTTCTCTATACTATAAACAGTCCCTCTCTCTCTCACACGTAGGCCTTCCGGGGGGGACCGGGTCTCTAAGGCATCTCGTGTAATCCAGTGTGAGTTAGTATTCTGAGTGGGACGGATGTAAAGGAGGGGGCATTCCGCCAGTGATAAACCAACACCAGCAGGATAATTGCTATAAACACAGTCTAACGGTGGTGGAAAAATGGAAAAGCGGCGACTAACCAGAGATAAAACCTTTCAAGAAATATGGAGACAATTTAAACCCTTAACCCTTTCATGTTGACAGAGTAGAGTGGCTATTCCTGCCATCTGCTTTTCTCCATTAATCACATGATCTTACTATGAAAATCCATACACCATTACTCAGTCTGCCTTACAAACAAACTTCGATTAAACAAATCAATCATAAGTGCTGACTCACTGAAGTATACTTCACTAGGCTTCTTCAGAAATATTGATTGAAATATTTCACCCTAAAAACGACTAATACAACACAGCAGGTGAATTGCCCATCTGTAACTGAGCGGTCAGTGGTTCGATGTTCCTGCTATCAAGGCCAGCCAGGGCTGTAATACATATCCCTATGTCCTGAACCACTATATACAGAACTAGTTTCATAGTAGTTTCTTTGTAATAATAAACCTTAAGATTTAATTAAATTTAAATTAAATAAAGTTAAATTTTTTAATTACACAGAAGATACTCATGCTGTTAAAGAGCGCTGCAGTCTGAGCTTCTGGCTTATCTAAAAGTGATAAGTAAGAATTGTGTGGAGAGGAGAGAACAGAGAGAGTGGGAAGGTCTTCCATGATGGTGGGAAACTTGTGTGACCTTTGACCTTTCCTCTGCTACACTGAGTAAACGCACGTTTCCGGAAATCCGATCTGGAGAGACTCTGAACAGAACACGTGTAAAAACTTCTTGTACAGTAGTGTCATCGGCTCATCAGTCTCTCTCTCTCTCTCTCTTTAGTCTATTTGACAAAGTAAGGTAATGATTGTGCTATAGACCAGAGGCCGCTTGAACACAACACCTAAAGTGTATATCTTGCAGGGACATTACACCTTATTTTCATATTAGGTTTAAGATGTAAACACTCATCTAGAAAGGTTTAGTGTTCAGATGTTCTTTAATGTTCTTCAATGGTAGTGATACAAAGCAGGGGTCAACACGAATAAAACACAAATATTTTATTGACTAGCAAACCAGTGAACTTGCATGTGTCATTATATGAAATGTTGTTCAAGGTAAAATAGTTCCATCTATCCATCCATCCATCCATCTATCCATTATCTGCCGCTTTATCTTGCTAGTCAGGGTCACGGGGGGCTGGAGCCAATTCCAGCATCATCGGGTGAAGGCGGGGTACACCATGGACAGTAAAAAATCTGAAAATAATAATGTTTTCTTTATGGACTATTTTGCCTCACCACACCCTACATATATACCCTCCATCATAAAAGGATTTTAAAAGCAAAATGATCATAAAAGAACATCTCAGGCATCAGGCAGCTTATTCATAACTGTTTCATGTAATAACTGTCAGTGAGGGAGCTTTAAGAGGCGGACATCTGCTTACAATCACCATCACTCCTGACACAGCAAGTTTTTCAAGAACGGCTGTTCACATCAACCTTTGTTTATATTTAAATGATTTTATTATGCAGATTTTTTTCAGATGTTGGGCTTATCTCTTTAACCTAAATGTTTAGGAATAATTCTGAAGCTGTAAACTTAAGGTTTTAAGTGACCACAGGGCTGTAAATCTAATCTTACTATGATTTAGATTGAGTTTTGATTCTTGAGAAATCTTTTTGATAATTTTGGCGGGATTTAGAATATTTTTTTTTTTAGAAAACACAAGGTATACACAAAGAACTGGAGGAATTAATTACATAGTAGTGAACTACAGACATTCAATATAATACAACAAAATGTTAAGGCTGTTAACAAATGTTAATGTTAATATATTAATATATTATGTGAGTTTTACAGAATATTATTATGATCCATTGCAGCTGATTCAGATTGACGCAGTTAAATCATCCCCTTCAAATTGTTGCATCATGATACTCTTGTTACAGAACCAATTACTTAACTGTATAATGTACACGTGTGTGGGTGTGTGCTTGCTTGACTGCGAAGATTTTTAATTCTGTGTTACTCAGCTTAGGTAAGAGTATGTGTATGGATAAATGAACAGGACATATACCATGTCACACACACACACCTCACTCTGTAAGTAAATATTTCAACCCACTGTTAATACAGAGTGTATATATATTGATTTTAATTCTGCTCACACATCTTTGCTGATCAGAGGATGCTGTTTGAATCAGTTTAACTTGTATGTTACTCCACTGCTGTCTTTAAAGCGCAGCTACAAATTGTGTACTTCCTCAGGAATGTTTTATGAAATTTGTATGAACATGTCATTTGAACAAACACTGGCAAATATTTGTGAGAAAAAAACTAAAAGCTGTGGTGTCAGATTAAACATTTGATTATAATACATTATAGACAACATCAATTACTGAAAAACATCCCCTTGCCTGCCAGAAGATTAATTGAAGGTTGTCACTGTGCCAGCTGGATGTATATCGTACAGATCCCTTCTCCCTACTCTGCCAATCCACATTTTCACTGATTCATACAGCACAAATCTGACAGTTAGACAGGAACTAACAAACCCGGATCAAGCTACAAATGCAGACAGCCTGCTTGATGTCAATAAAACAAATGCATTGTAATATTTTCACCCATTCAGCCTACAGTACTTCAGCCCTGCCCACTTACACTTAAGTTATTAGGAGTGTTTCAGTCAAGACCACTGTTTGATTAAGGCAGCCAATTAGAACAGCGCTCACTTACATATCTGTATGTTAGTCTGTATGTTACAAAGCTGAGCGTGTACTGCACAACTTTTAAAACCTTATCAGATTTCTGAAACGGACAGCATTTCAAACTAACCATCAAACTTAAATGAACTTAATTGAAAATCTGGAGGTACACATCATGAAGACGATAATGGCTGTATTTTTCTATGCATCTCCTCTGTCTATACGCTACGCTGTTCAGGCAGCCTACATGCACACCTCTTCACCCTTTTCTCCACTCCTCCAGCTCTCTGACTGCATTTAGCCTTAATCATATATTAAGAAATCTCATCCTTCTAAAATGAGTGACTCCTTTCTCCTATCACACACCAGATAACCCAAACCATTAAAACGCTTCTCAAAAAAAAGTTTCCACACTGGAAAACTGCTTATAAAAATGAAAGCAAATCAGCCTGAAATTGGGCAAAATTTACGTAGTGTAGGCCCATTGTAATGTACAAATGCACTATGATTAGTTTTGGCACATAAAACCGCACAATGTTCTAAATAGAAAAAAACCTTAAGAAAAATGTAGCCCTTTAATTTCTTATGGCTGTAGGTTATTTTTTTTTATAAATGTTCCAATTTGATGTTTTTTTTCCATGAATTGATTATAATTTAATCCGCTCAGTCAGAAAGGAAACGCATAATAAAACCAAACATCCTAAGTAAAGGTTCAGTACACCGGAGCTCAAAGTGAGGGTGGAGAATTAAAAGAAAATATGATAATGTTGTGATGATAAACTTTGACAAACATAGTCAGTTTGCTTTCATTTGTGACACTCTTGTTTGTTCCGCTCCTGATCATTAATAATAAGTACAGGAACTGCAGACCATGCTCTACCTCTGCATCGACTATGCCATGTCAAAGAGAGAAACGTTCAAACAGTTGACAGGAAGGAAATTCCACCGCTGGCGTATGTGTCTGTGAGGTCATTTCCTGTCCAAATAAAAAATGAATTACACAGGAAGTGGGTTACTCTGGCCTCACTTTGGGGGAAAATATCCTTAACATGAGTGGAAACTGAGTTAATACTTTTAATAGCTACTGCAGTGTGGAATTAACATAAAATAAAATATGAAGCCACAATGCATATAAACATTACACAATGCCTGTGTTTTGAAACATAACCATTACTATTGTTGTTATTATTATCATCATATTATTATTATTGTTATAAATATTTGTTATTATTAAGAAAAATGAGCTGGATCATACATGCTTAAAGTAACACATATGTTTTTGCATGTATCATTTTCTATTAAACTTGTGCAGATTGTAACAGCAGTTTAATGTTGTGTTAACATCAAATACCAAGCAATAAAATCAGGTGGCACTTGAGCTACATCATCAGTGCGCTCCAACCAACCCCAAAATGCACCACAATCAGCTGTGTACAGCTGATGTACCCCAGCAGAGAGGGAATTTACCGCATTGTTTGGCTTGAAGATTAACAAGTGCAGATACAGTGATGGCATCTCCACAGATCTCTCTTCAGAACTGTTACAGATGTAGGTCAGCTCTTCTCATGTGTGCAGCCAGACTCAGTGGTTATAGTTGACTGGTAGCAGGTTGTTACCAGAGTGTAGAAACATAGGCTATAGTAAATAGAGGGCTATTTTAGACACAGTGTAGGTGTAGAAAAAAACTGTTTAATATGTTTAAATAAAGCATTCACTGTTAAAAACCTCTTCGGTATGTTGCTTGTTTTTATCTACAGCAGTGTGGACTACTGCAACTGTCTCTTACATAGACTCCCCAAAAAGACCATTAAACAGCTACAGCTCATTTAGAATGCTGCTGCTAGAGTTTTAACAAGGATCAGGAGAACAGATTAATCTCTAAACTGGGTTCCAGTTTAAAGTGCTGCTACTAGTCTATAAACCACAGCATGGTTTCGGTCCAGAAAACATTCTTTACCTTTAGCATTGCACCTTTAACAAGCTAAGTTTAATAAGACTTTAGTTCTTTCTTTATCTTTTCCTTTAATGTTTTAACATGTGCTTCTAGCACGTCCTTTAAATTATTTATTTTATTTCTTTAAGCTATTGCACTCTGCACTATATGCCTTTTCTTTTTCACTTACATTCATTATATATTAACTGATCAATTCAGAATCAGAAATAGAAATAAATTAAACTGTCATAATGAAATATAAGTTTAAAGTAGAAATGATGTGCTTAAATATCCTAAAGCTGCTGTTTCTGCTCCAACATTGTTTTTTTCCTAACACCTCCTCCATCTTACTCATACACTGGTGGGTCAGTATGTTGCCCCCTGGGCAGGTCAGGCCTAATTTCAGCAGAGTGGCCTTAATAAGAAACAGCCCCCAGGCTCTTTACCAGTCAGACACAGTAGAGACTCAAGGACCCAGAGAGCATTACAGCAAATAAAGTTCCTGAGTAGGGCTATCACAATCATAACATTTATTTAATGGTTAATTATTTAATTCTCTTTTCTTATTCATTGTTTGGATCTATTACAAAAAAGCCTAAAATGGTCAAGTTAACTAATTAAACAACATACTTGCTGGATACGTTTACAAAGTAGCTAACACTGTCTGTACACAAGCATCTACAGTTACAAAGAATTATGCGTAGGGCAATATAAAGCAATATAATCTTCTCCAGAGTAAAACATGAGCAAAAAAAATTTTTCTGCCAACATACAAGTAAACTAATATTACGCAGCGCTGCTCTCTAAACATGTTACAGCACCAAATTGGAAACCAGACATGTATTTTGTTTTAATAATCACCAAGATATCAATTCACATTATGCAGCATAACATCTAATGACTGCAGTGAGCTTAAATAATTGCAATAGTCTCTCATAACTGAGATAAAATTATTACGTAATAATTTTGGCAAGCCGTCTTCTAAGGCTGAAAAAACACAGAATTCTAGATTTATTGCTGTTGTTCTTCAATAGTCTTTAAAATGTTTGAGCGATTTTTCAGTAATGTCAAACTATGTATAAATATGCAGAGACAGCAACTGCTTGCAACTAGTTTGCATTTACCATGATAAAAATAGAAAAACGATCAATTAATAAATGAGCACAGAAGCATGGAGAGATGTAAGAAGGGGATCATCAAAAATGTGTGGTGAGTTCAGCATGGAATGAACTAAAATACAACAATACATATGTTACACATATTCACTTTAAAAAGAAGAACTGATAATACCAACATACCAACACAATACTCTTTAGTCTGATACAATGCTTATTTACTTATACTCAACCATATATATATGCCCCAATACTAACATCTGACAGCAGCTGATACCATGTGTCGAAAGCTCAGTTAGTGTATACCGCTGCGCTAAATAAACAAACAAGGCGGTGTTCACACACCAACAACCACATTCTGGTACAGAGTGAGTATGTAAATCGGCAGATTTGACCCAACACACTGCAATATTCAAGAGTCACCAAATAACATGACTTTGACAGTGTATGTCTGACTTCAGAGGGCTCAACCAGCCATTTAGAAGACTCCAACAAGACGTAAAACTGAAAATGTGAGCTCCTTGATGTGGTTCCTGTTGTCAATGTTCTATGTTTGTTGAAAGATACAGGAAAACTATAAAACATTCTTTACTTCACTGAAGAACTTTTTTGACATGGAACTAAAACCGCTCTTCTACACTGCAGTGCTAGTCTATCCAAACATCTAATGTAGCGTGGTTAGCTACAGTCTAGATGTTAATGATTTAAAATACACTACTCTCATTTGCACTAAAAAGTTGGTTTACAGGCCTGTGAAAAATTACTGCCTCAGTTTGGTCATGGTGACAGAACACCTATTCAACCCTGTTCCTCTAGTAAAGAGTGAAGATTCTACACAGGCCGGCCATGCACACACAGACATTAGATCATTCCTAACTACTCTCTATTTTCCCTCCGTTATTCATCTTTGGCATTTTTGCAGGAATCTTATTGGCTAGCGTGTGTGTTTTTGTAGTAATCTCTTTGGCTTGTGTCCAAAGGCCCATAACACCCGAGGAACTTCCATCTGCTTACACTAATGTGCTGTCTTTGTGCATGTTCTACACATAGTGTGTAACCGTCAGCGAGCATATCGGATTCAATCGCATTAATTGTTTTTGCACATTTACATATTTACATATATACAGAGCAATAGGCTCAGTAACAAAAACAGCCTGTTTATTTTTACATAATAAAGAGAGCCTGGAGAAACAGATTATGACAGTTTCAGGTTCATAAATTCACACAAAAAAAATAAAATAAAAAAATCCATGACTGTGTGTGTGTGTGTGTGAGAGAGAGAGTGTGTGGGCATGTGTGTGTGTGTGTGTGTGTGTGTGTGTCTGAGGGTTCTAAAAGAAATATATAATCTGATCCAACTTTGACTTCTGTAAAAGAAATATTTACACAGTCAGGAAAGGAAACCATGTAGTCTGATATCACAGACAGCATTGACATACATGGTACTCCAGCTCACACACTCACACACTGCTCATCTAACTGCAGAGGAACGCAGAGATAGCTCAGTTGAATCTAAACCCACCCATCACACACAGAACCCAGGGAGATCACATATCACTTACAGACTGTAAAGAACACATAGTGAGAAGCTGCGTGGTACCACTGACCACCTGCCTTGTACTTACAATTAGTGACCATTTAATCAGAGACAGGCCCCTATATAGGTATACTTGGTCGGTGTAGAGTTCTAAACTGTAGTTCATCTGTTACTGCACCCATCCTATCACCCACATTCACCACTGATAAGAGACCACAACAGGACCACCACTGAGCAGATATTAACTCTGTTTACACTCAGTATTAACATTCTTCTCAAGTATATAATTAAATGTAGCCGTATACAAAAATGTGGACGCCCTTGGTCAAATACCATGTTTAGTTCTAAGTGTAAAACAAATACACATCCTCTACAGAGACATTTTAATATACAATTACTGTCTATTTACTGACTTTAACATAAATAAAACAAAAGATATGACACTTTTATTTTTATTTTATTTACATTTTCTTTTTATACGTTAAACTCAATATCTCTGTAGAGAATTTCTGTAGAATATGTATAACATGGAAAATTGATAATGTGATGTAATTTATAGACTTAATTTGTACGTGGGCAGTGAAACATACAGTCACTGTGTCTTGAAAATGCAATGACCTTGTGATCAGAAAGTGGTCAAAGGGTACCACAAATATGGCAGAGTATGTGGCACTGGTACTGTATCACACACAGTGGGGTCACGGTGCTGATGTCACAGATCTAAGTAGGTGAATATGCATGGGGTACACTAATGATATCTGATCTGCAATTACATAAAGCCATTCCATTTATAGTCTGTGCATGCTATGTATGCCAGCAGTCTTATTTTGGGAATAAACGCCCCCTTCAGGTTGCAGTTCATAATATCAATTTCTTTTTGCCTTCTATTCAAATAGCTAATGATGTCTATTTTGGACAAAATGTTTAACATTTGGACCATCTCTTCTCTCTGCAGTGTAGCCCTTGCTCCTTTTATCACTTGTTTGATTTGGTGTGTCCCATTACACGCATTGTACTGCAAAAAGCACCACAAAGACTCTGTCTTGAATTGTCCAGCAAACATTGGCTTAGATGAGACTTAGATTGGTTAAGAACTCAGCCAGACCATGATAATTAAACTAGACTAGCAGTCTTGGACTAATATCAAACCAGTAGTTAACAAATGGTAATGCTAAATTCATGCTGTATAGATATAAAGAGTGGCTAAACCTTCTTGATGCAGAGTTGTTATGTTTACGTAGTAAGGGAGATGAACCTCCAGCCTGTTTTTTATGATATATCCCAAAACTACAGTATTGAGGACAGAAATGCTTTTCAACGCTGATGTTCTAAAACGTGATGAAATGATGAAATCTACACAAAAATAATGCTTTCCTTCAAAGAGCTCTCTTCTATTCCTCCACGCAGTCCGTGCTCCTCATGACTCATCATCCACAACCTTCACCTGAGTCAAAACTACATAATGTACCAAATCATCACAACCAAAGTTAGAGCGAGAGACAGACCCCACAGCAGACTGTACGGACTGATTGTAGGTTCCAGATGTTAGTTTAGATGTTAGTTTAGATTTTGTTTATTCCATGTTTTACGCTCAAGTAAAATAAAGAAGAAAAGAATAATCATTCCCAACAGTCCCAACAAACCAGCAAACTACAAATACTCAACACTCAGAACTACGTCAGCACTGTGTTTAAAACTTCAGACATAAACAGCTTTTAGTTTTCTAGATGTAATATTCAATTACACCACACCTCAGCTGAACATTTCTGGTTAAAAACAAGCATAGGTACATTCACGACACAGACCGCTTCCTAGCCAGTGTATATATTATTTTCTATTAATAGTATGAGGTCAGACAAAGTATATGTCTTACACATGGCTAAGAGGCGACATGAAGCTATCTTTTAGCAGTGAATACAAACATGACAGCTCCAATGCTACTATCAGAAATCTCTTACTTAGCAAACAGCTTCTGTTGATTGTCTTCTGTTAACCTTGGTCAAGTGAGAAAAATTACAGCAGGAGAACACAATGCAGAAAACTGAATCTAGACCATATCTAGCATGGTCAGCCTCAATCCACCACAAATCGAGTTAGCGTACAGCTCATTAATGGTAGCATACTAAGTATCTGTCAGTCTTATGGTGATTGTTAGCCCACTCTCTACATGCTTGCAACTTTAAACAAAAATAACTTAGACCAACTGATGGTCAGTAATAGCATAATTTGAGTTATTCACTGCTTTACAACATTAAAATATTCTGAGAAAGCCTGCTGCCAGTCAGCGCACCTGTTGTATTAATGCCTTATTGTGAAATCTGTCTGACATATGGCTGGAAAGACTTTCTCATTATACTTATTCTGTGTAAACAGAGCATGTTACTGCCTGATGATTATGTCTTGTCCAAGACATAGTTAGCTTCTTAAAGCAACAGCTCAGCACTTGCTGAGACATCTTTTATAGCCTAACTAAACAAGGTCAATATTCAAATATGGCAATCAAAACTGCAAACTTAAGCAAATGAAATGATCCCTCACCACTTTCGCATGCACACCATATAATGGTACTGCCAATATTTTGTGCCATTTTTACAGCAACACTGTTGTTAAGTGTTTCCTGTCTTTTGGTTGTGCACTAGTCTTGCTTTAGCAGGTGACTTTGTTGTGCCTTTGTGAACAGTTTTGTTCACTTCAAATTCATTATTCCTTTCATGTGTATCTATTTCAAACTGGTTTCAGGTATTGTACACAAATTAACTAACATGGCTCTAAGATTTAAAACAAAGCATGATCAAGCAAAAACCTACTGTGTCCGTCAGTGCTGGGTGACTTCCTTCCGGCATGATTTGGTGAGGCACACCTCGTTGTAATAGGTGGATGATGATGGTTTTCCAGACCTTTACCCTCTGTTGCCTTTGTGATACTGATCTCAGGCCGGCGCGACCCGTCCAAGACATAGTTAGCTTCTTAAAGCAACAGCTCAGCACTTGCTGAGACATCTTTTATAGCCTAACTAAACAAGGTCAATATTCAAATATGGCAATCAAAACTGCAAACTTAAGCAAATGAAATGATCCCTCACCACTTTCGCATGCACACCATATAATGGTACTGCCAATATTTTGTGCCATTTTTACAGCAACACTGTTGTTAAGTGTTTCCTGTCTTTGCCTTTTGGTTGTGCACTAGTCTTGCTTTAGCAGGTGACTTTGTTGTGCCTTTGTGAACAGTTTTGTTCACTTCAAATTCATTATTCCTTTCATGTGTATCTATTTCAAACTGGTTTCAGGTATTGTACACAAATTAACTAACATGGCTCTAAGATTTAAAACAAAGCATGATCAAGCAAAAACCTACTGTGTCCGTCAGTGCTGGGTGACTTCCTTCCGGCATGATTTGGTGAGGCACACCTCGTTGTAATAGGTGGATGATGATGGTTTTCCAGACCTTTACCCTCTGTTGCCTTTGTGATACTGATCTCAGGCCGGCGCGACCCGTCCCCTGGGCTGGGCGGTTCGTTTCTCCTGAATGTAGTCTCAGGGAGTTTGGAACTGGCGTGCGGGACCACGGTTGAAGGTGTCCGGGAGACTGGGGCAATGGTCTCCAGGGTCTTGCTGAATGTGACAGAGTGCTTCTGCGTCTCTGGCATCTTGCTGTGTCCCAGGGCGTCAGGCCTCTTCAGACCAAAACGGGTGATTCCAGCACTGAGGAAGGAAGGTTAGAATACAGTAAAAAACAACTCTACTCAAAGGATAACAAAATAATTTTACAAGAAATGTAGCGGAGTCTGAATAATGGACATTCCCCATTTCACCGAGAGCAGGTGTGTAAAATCAGACATGTTGTAATTCATTTATAATTCTTTAGAAAATAATACAGTGTATCTTGAGTCTGTTTGTTTGATTGAAATAGTATGCAAGTATTATTGCTGTGTTTGAGCTGAGGGAGCTGTAGTGGCCACTTGTCAGCGCTTTTTCAGACAAATCAGCATGTTAGCACAGGTCAAGAGTGAGGTGCAGGATAAAAATGCATAGCATAAAGAACTTTAAGTGCAGAAATTTATCAATAAGGAAAAGCATTTGTTAATTTTAATATGAAGGGGAAAATAACTTCATATTTAAAGCTGTGCATGAAGTGTTCTAGAAGTGAACCCCTCTCCCACCCTGGGCCAGTGAATTTGGAGTGGCATATTCAGTGTGCAATAGGATTTATGATATATTGCAAATGTTCTTTCTAACTGTAAAACACAGTCAACTTAATGTACCTAGTTTTATCTACCTTTCTTTTTTTTCTCTTCTCCCTGTTTTTCTTATTTCTCTCTCCCTTTTTTGAATACGTAGAGATAGAAAGACGGGATTGGACGTCTCCAATTCCTGTATCCATCATTTCTTATTAAAAGACTTCTGAAGAGTTTTGTAATTGTGATTTCATGACCTTTCATACAATGCTAAAGCAGCGGCGACAATAATTTATATGTACATATAAAAATATACGTAGGGGAAACAATGGTAACCAATGCCAACACTAAACTATGACAGAAACATGTGAACTTTCCTTGATGTTTGTATATGTTTCTGTTTGCTTCTCTCAATTTGACTTCATTGGAAAAATACACATACAGCTACAGACATTACGACAGTAATACTGAACCTACAGGTGTGGAGTTTGCACTGTGTCCCCCTTACTTTTAAAATGATGGCTGGTTTTAAAAGTATGCGTGGCTAACTTTGTGATATGTGAAAATAACCTGAATTTTATGTGGCCAAAAGTTTAATTCAATATTATTAAGATCAGATGTTCCATTTCAAAAACGGATGTAGTTGCTGGGGTTTTACAAGTTAACTACTGGTGTAGTATAGCAGCATATACAAACACAGCAGCGACCTATACCTCGGTGATCCATCGATGGCTTTGCCGTTGTTGTTGGCTGAGATGTCTATGGAGAGCTCAGAGCGTCGGGAGACAGGTTCAGGGGTCCGTGCTTTGGGTTTGGAGGTATCAAGGGGCCTGGTGCCGTTGGAGCCGACCTCGTAGTGTCGACTTGTGGACGGGGAGATAGCGCTGCGCTGTTGAACATTAGAAGGTGTGCGGCGGATATGGGGAGAGGAAGAGTGTGAAGAGGAATCCACATCCTCCACTTCAAACGACCTCTTCAGGGCTGAAGGTGGAGAACACAGAACAGGAGCCCACTCAGACAAGAGTTTTAGACAGGAAATAAAGCATCATCAATGCCTTAAGGTCTCCAAACGACAGAGTTTGCAGGCTAGCCTATAAGTTTATATAATTCTTTTTTGCCCTTTCTTGCCCCAACAAAGGACAAAGTTCGACCCACAGCATCAATTCCAACGCAATGCTGTTCGGACTAAAACTCCAATCTTTAACAAAATTACAATGGCAAAAGAGATTTTCTAGTAAAAATCCCACTTATGCTAAACCTTCTGTCTTCTTCGATCACATAGCATATCTCCCATCTACAGTTCAAGTGACAGACATCTGTGATCTGTTGCATTTTGAGAGGAATCACTTCATTAAGCTCCAGTGTCTTAGGAAAAGATCTCTAAGCAAAAACAGAAGAACTTCTTTCATTAGAAAACTTGCTCTTCAAACAGGAACGTAAGAGACTAAAATGCAGCAGTCGCACTAGTCAACATCACTTTCTTCAGAACGTGAGCAAGCCTTGGGGTGATGTGTTCACTCGTGTGCGTGTGAGTGCAGCTGTCCCTGATGGGATACTCAGTGGTTGTGTAATAAGCGTCCCCAGTAGAATAGAAATTTCAGAGCAGAGATGAACGTGTGGGTGCCTTGCGAAACCGACCCAGTTTCTCTGTGAACTCAGAAATAAACTCAGTGGTCTGTGGTGTGTTAAGGGGGTTTTGAAGATTAGTTCTAATTAGACTGGTTGAAACGCGTCATGTCTAGGAATGCATGATAATATATTTAAAAATAAAAATGTAAAAATGTTTAGATTCTTAAAGCCAATATTTGATGTTGCATTTATTGTGCTCTTAGAGAGTATAAGCTATACATTGTCATATATCAGTTTGAGGTATATGTCCAATTTAAACCTTGTTTCAAAGCTGAACATTTTGTAAGAAGAAATATATATTTCAATTCTGATATTGCACATCACAAATTGCCTGTAATAAAATCACACATTTGCTTTACTTTTTAATCTTGTTGTAAAAAAAACAGCAGAATGGATCTGGTGTGCTGTGGTTAATAACACTGCAGCTCTCATAATCTACTGCAGTGATAACACTTTTAGTGTCTTTGTCAAGTCTTGGTGCATCCTGTGATGTGAAATTGTAAAGTCAGGTGTTATGTAAACTGTTTTGTTGATTTTTGCTTTGTGTATCGGTTCATTGTGCCTTGTGGATTTTTATTTTGGATTTATGTTCTTGTTCCCATCACAGACTCTCCTGTGCTTTAAATCTGGTCTCTGATAAACAGATCATGCACTTGTATACATTGCCCTCAACTGCTAATTCATCACATTCTACACAAAACCAGCTATTTTTGCAAATGAATGTACTTCACTAAAATAATTTATTCCCATATGTACAGACCATGATCTAAAACGTACAACATTTGCAACAACGACTCGTTGATATCATAAATTAGTTTGTTAATCAAACAAATATAAAAATTATTTCACAATACAGTGTGCTTTTTATTGTTATTCTTACAAACAAATAATAATACAATACAATAAGAACAATAAGTATTTGTATAGCAAACTGTGTTCTGAATGTGCACACATGATCACTTACAACTCTTAAATATCACAGTATGTATCTGTCTGTACTAACTCTGATGTTGGGTATATGCCTGATAATGTGCTCATTTACTCATAGAAATGCACCAAAACCAACATTTAATACCAACTGATATCATTTGACAAAAGAGTGCCATGTGACAAGTCATTTTATATGAACTGTTGATGACCCGTGGCACAAAGTCATTGGCCACTTTCCACCTTGGCAAATTCCCACCAGACATACACTGTGAGATTTCAGCATACACAATTACAGTATTTGTTCAGTACCAGCCAGAAGCATGTTATTCTGAACGAAACAGCTTTACTGATAATTGTCTGTAGACAGAGCCGTTTGCATGTACTGTGTTTCTCAGGTCAATCACACAAAGCTTTTTGCTACAGGGTAAGTAACCTGTAGACTTTATCCAAACATGTTGGACCATTCAAATGTCCAGTGTGAGTGACTAGACAAGGACAATATTCTCATTTTAAATTAATTTTTGACAGACAGAGAGGCTTTTGGTTAGTTTAAAGGTTTGAGGGTGGCGTCCATCTCTCAGACCATGTTTCTATGCTGTTTCAACTCCTGTCAGACAAGGAGCCAGGTATTTAGCGTTTCACAGGTATTTAGCGTTTCACAGCTACCAAATATTTTTTATTGATATAGAATTTATTTTCTTTCACCACATAGAGCTATAAAACATAACACATTATACATTTCACCACAGTCTCATGAGAATGTCTCTCCTGGCCTTTTTTAACCATGACCTTCTCCTCTCATTTAAAATTAATGTACATTAAGGTACATTACACGCATTTACACTAACAACTACTTTATTCTAAGTAGGTTCATAATATAATATCAATAAAACATGTATTTAGTCTGAATTCATTGTTTGAATTAATTTCTAAATAGAATCAGTGCATCCACATTAAAGAAAGCATGGAGCATCTTTTATACAGTGATAGGAAACATGGTAACTCACAGAAAGCAACAACTAAACATGCTGAACCAACATAGTCATGCACACTCACAAACTACTATAGATTTAAAGGGAACTCTGCCTATACGTATGGTTTGGCTGGATTAAATATGCTGTGAGGGACTGTGTGTGTATGCACATGTTCATGTCTGTATTAATCTGTGCATGGCTGTAACAATAGCTCCTTCTCTGCATGCAGTCCCCAGTGTGAAATCACTTCTAACAGCTGTGTATTGGTACATCAGAAAACCCATTAGTGTAGTCCAGTCACAGGCCATATTATCCAATATCTGCCATGAGAGATTTTGTATTGGGCAGCTGTTCCTGAACACAGCCTGGCCACTCACTGTGAACACACCCACACACAGCAAGACTATATTACTATTATTATGATAATATTAGCATACTCCAATTAGAAGTTTGACTGGCCCAGAACACTAGTATCAGGGCATTACAGTGTGGACTAAACTACAATTATTTCTATAATCAATTAAACTGTCAACTATAATATAATAAGTAAATATATAATATAACAATTAAACTGTCACAGTAGAAGTTAATCACTCCCCACACTTCCTGTAGTGTATTGCAATCTGCCAGAATGACTGCATGGATCATAAGAACATTACAGAGTACTTTCTAAACAAAATGGTAAGCCATATCGTAAACTTACCACAAAAAAACAAAATACTCTGTAAAATAGAATTTTAAAATTCAGTGGGTCATTATACAATACAAATGGATGAAAACAGTCGAGCCTGTAGCAATGCAGTTCTCATGTTACCCATAATGTCATAAACGGTGTAGAGAGACAGAAAGATGCACTTTGTGAAGGCATGTACTGTATTAGTCTGTTTGCTCTCGCCTCTTCTCGCACATGACGAAGACTGCAGTGCCACACAAGGCGGAGCTAAGCAGCATCAGAGCATGCCATGTATTTTGGTTGTCATATAGATTTTTACAGATAAATCAAGAAGACTACTAAACTATAAAAAATTTAGAGAAAACTGCTTAATGACAGTCGTGGTTCTTTAGCTACGAATATCAAACCTGAAACACAAAACGTGAGTGTGATTTTATGCTCTGAGCTCTGTTTCATCCCTGAAACAACCCTGCAATGAACAGGAGAGCACGCTATGGTTCTGCTTTTTCCCACATTCACAACAAATTAAATGACGTTAAAGAAACTTTCACTTCGTTATTTTTTTTACAATGCAATAAAATCTGAAATAAATGTCCCCCTATTGTGCCACCATTAAGTCACAAAGTTACCACGTGATTTGGATTCAGGATGAAAGTCAGTGTATGAAAACAGTGAGAAGTGGCTTTAGATCATATATTAAACATTTACAACACACACACATTTCCAAACTTTTGCTATGCAAAAAAAACACACCACCCAGTCTCTACTTCAGTGGAGCTAACAGTAACGGCCTCTGTGAGTTCACTGAGTGCAGAACACCTCATATCTAGTTCAAACACTGATGAATGATTGAATACATTTCTGCTCAGTGACCATGCTTATGTGGTCCACCACCTCCTCCAGCATTGAGATGATGACACCTGACAACATATTGTCACTGTCAAAATTACACAGACATGTACAATATTTGTGCCACTGCTCTGTACATTGTGTAAACATTTCAAAAACAGACCTTGGTCCAGACATTGGTCCAGAACTCCTAACCCTAACCCTAATTTCTTTTACACCACATATATTTTTGCCTTCTGGTATAAAGTAATAATGTCAGAGATGCATGATTTTATTACAACAGCAACATAATGTTTCTTTGTGCAACAACTGAGAGATAGTGAATGAGAGAGGTACAGACCAAAAAGTAGATTTTGCTTCTTATATTATTATTCAAGAAAATGTTTTAAAACTAATTGCACAAACCCCTGAAAAATTGTGTAGTGTATGAATTACTGTTTGTTTTAATATAAAAAGTTGCAAACAAATCAGAAAAACAACACAACAATACATTTTAATCCAATTCAAATCATAATAAAATGTTGTCTCTTCTGCTTAGCCCCGAATGTAATATTGTTTGTAAGTTCAGCACCTTTACTTCCACAAATTTTTGATAGATAAAAAATAAATCCAATAAAATTATATGTTTTTATTACTACCAGCTATAACAGTAACAAAAGCCTCTCTGTCTGTCAACATCTACAGCTAAAGCAAAGTTGGCCATCTGCTACTGGGCGCCACCTTGATGGCTGGACGTTCAGACAGTGGAAATAAAGGCATCCCTAGTGGCCAGTTAGCCCAGTAAAACCCAAACAACCCTAAATTAAACACCTACATTTACACTAAACCCTAACCCTGAAACTTGTACTAACTCTAAACCCTAGCTCCTAAATTTACACTATATCCTAACACCATCTTTTCACTAATCCCTAAATGTACATTAAACCCTTCATTCACACCTAAATGTGCACTAAACCATAACCCCTACACTTACGCCTTGTGCAGAGACTGGTTCATTTTGTGTTGCACCTATACCCAAGACTGCTAGATGGGAGGGTTGCCCATCTTCACCACTAGACTCCCACTCAAACAACCAAGGAGACCATCTCAACCCCGGTTTCATGATTCAAAATGTACCATCAAGTTCTTGCTAAAACACGATCCTAATGAATACGGGGATCTTAACTGCTGTAGGCTGAATAGACAGATATGTCACATAATAAAAAAAACAATGAATTGAAAAAGGGCTGGGGAGCGAATATGACTGTACACTCCCACAAATTTACAGAGTCTCACGCTCACACACAAACCGACCCACTTTGTTTAGTTTTTTTTCTAGCCATACTTGGCATCACAAACAAGTCTTTTGTGGAATTTTCTTTCCCATCAGAGAGAAACGAGCAGACCATCAGTCACCCTGATTAATGTAACAGGAGCCCAACAAACCAAACCAAAGCCTCCGTGTGTAAAACTCACAGAAAGTTGTACAGCAGATCCTCTGTGTTTATCACTGCTTTTAACTCTTACTTTAACACACATCACGCTCAAAGATGCAAGACTTAACTGAAAGCACAACTGAATTCATGCACGGTAAAAATAAAATATACAATCAACTTATAATTGTTAAAGAAAATAGAGTTATAAATTATTATAAGAAAATTTCATAAAAAAATACTGCAACACAAACTCTCCGTTTATTTCATTTCAAATAAACACTGGAACAGCAGGTGTCTATAAAGTTTAAGACATAAACAGCCTCTCAGCCTCTCTGGTTTCCAAAGTGAAATCATCTGGTCATGTTAATATGCACTTTTAAACATACAAAAACAACCAGAGCATTGAATTTAGCTCACATGTACAAACTAAAGAGCAGAAGAAAGCTGGGAACGATTAGAAAAGAGGGAACTCCTGCCAACTCCATGCAAAGAAGAGAGGAAGCCGAAGAATGAGGTGAAAACGAGTGAAGGTTAGGCAAGGAGGAGTGTGTGAGATCCAGATGTGGGGCTTTAGTCCCGTCAGAGCCTCTGAATGTGTCTGAATGAGAGATTTCCTATAGACACACTCCACTGAGCACAACATCTGCTCTCTAACGCACACATACACAGTGCAAATCAGTACCAGACTGTCCAGAGTTTAGAGACAGAGCTCAGAAGAGGTATACTGCAGATGCTCTCAGAACATTACCCAAAAATAAAGACACACTGAAATACTGTTGACGTTGACAGGTCAGTAAGTAACCTGGTGCCATTAATACTTACACTTACTTACACTCTCTTAACTTACTCAGTGAACTCAAATTTGAATGCATTCAGTGAATTATTAGTTAAAACAACTGAAAAAAAGAACGATAGGAAAAAAGACAAACCTTTAAAATTGATCCCCTCTGATTTTGTATTTTCAGTTAAACCTGACATGTCGCTGCCCCTGTGTGGTGCAGACTTTGACTTTTCTAAACTCACACCTCTAAACACAAAACCAATCACAAACTTGTTAGAAGACGAAGAAAAAGTCTGCAGTTGTGATAACACACTCACACAGTCCGACTCCTCTTAAAGAAGTAATCCCCTTTTTCTCCTCCCTCTAACCTCGCCCCCCCAGGCTCTCCCTCCCTCTCACCAGAGAGCCCCAAGGAAGTTTGACACCATCCGCATTCACATTGTGTGTCAGTGTTCATCAATAACACAATGCTAAGGTCATTAAGCATCAGCTAAAGGTGTACAAAGCCCCCAAACACTGGGCTGCTGAGCAGTGCAACTGGGCTATCTAAAGTTCCCTCACTTTTCAGGGTTTTTTTTCAGGCTTTTTCAGGACCAATTCCAAGAGAACTTCCACGACTTATATGGACAATTCTATCTAGCTCAAACTCTTGTCCCACATTACAAAAATATAAAATGTTATAATCTAAAACCTATTCATCCAAAATCAGTACCTGGCATCAAAAATGCCCTTCATGCTGAATGCAGTCAAATCCTCACAGCAATATTCCAACATGTAGTGTAAAGCCTTTCCAGAAGAGTAGAGACTAAAGCAAATAGGACAACCTTCCCAGACAATTAGAAGAAATCAATTAAATTAAGCTATTAAACAATTAAAACAAGGTGCATCAAACTTTGTAGGACATTCCTTTGGCAGCAATGAGTAAGCATAAGTTCCTTAATATGGTATTAATGATAACTTATTATGTTTACTAACACATCATCAAAACATCCACTGATATTGTGATAGTGTATTATTTTAGGATAACTGAGTTATTATATTGAACTATTATTAAGCATCATTCTCTAAACAGGTGAGGTCACTCCAAACATACAGACAAACCATTAACTACCAAACTTGACAATATATATCATATTCACATACATACACATGTGCGGTGTAGGCAAACACAAACAGGCATGATCAACACTTCTGAATTAATGTGTGCCCTACATTCAAAGCCGATCCTCAGTTTAACTCTTCACTTTCCTTGGTGCAAAACAGCAGAAAAGCTGTTACTCTTGCAGTCTGCCCATTCTGTTAAAGCTAGTGGAGCCCATGCTCCCCTTCAGCTCTGTTTGGTTTGGCTCTGGTACAGCTCTGCTAGACAGAGTCTGAACTGGCATATGGAGCAGCAGTTACAGCCAAGACCACTTCAAACACAAAGCTATGCTAACTGAAACACAGGGCACAACTATTCAGCACTTGAAACAGCGCTGTAACTAGTTTAATTTGAAAACATTGTAGATGCTTTGTAAAGACCACTACACATGCACAGTGAATGAAAAATAAAGAATAAAAAAGTAAAAAAGTGCACCACTACAGACAATTATTCACAATTCTCTTACATAAAAAAACAACAGAGAACCCAATAACTCAAAACTCCCTTATAATAGAAGCTAATATCCAGTCTCTGCATGCTATCAATAAACATTTTTGCTATGCATGCATTATTGCCCTTGTTTAGGCTGCAAGCCCAAATCAGATTTTTGGCATATCCAGAGTGATTGATCTTTACAGCAAAACACAGTCGAAAATGGTCGGAAATGCGATTCCAATCAGATTTTTACATCTCAGTCTGAATGCTTTGGACACTTGAATTGGATTTCAAATTGTGTTTTATGCCAGTCATAAAACAAAAACAAATACAAATAAACAAATATAAAAATAAATAACAAATACAAAAAGATAGAGGTGCTAATAATAGACCCATGTTTATAACAGAAGATTATTGTACACACTGTAAAAGAGTACAACACTTGTAAAAGTGTGACAGCGCGATTGCTTGGAGGGTCAAATAATGGACCTCCATGTCTGAAATCTGTGTAACCCAAGCACTGACACCTGCCTCTTCACTACAGCAACCTATTCACATAGGTTGGTGATGTTACAGTCAGTGCAGTCAGCGTGTGAAGCAAACAGTATTGGGTCTTCCATCGGCATCTATTTACAGTCAAAGTACTGCTGGCATTCCTCCATCTTTAACAAATATCCAGGACCCAAAAGGATGCATACTGTTGCACAATGGTGGAGATAAGGGTCACACTCTGCTCATCCTCTCCTGTCTATGTCCTTGTTTACGTCCTGTCATTCCCATGTGCTACTGTTTTGGTCATGTGTTCCTTTCCTCTCTGTCCTTTACCTGCTCTGAATCTGGTGCTCCTGTTTCCAGGTGTTCTGTGTTTGCTAGCTTGTTATATACCCCCTGTATTCTGCTTATCGCTGTCCAACATTTTGCTCCCACTCCATATCTTGTCTTCTGGTTTTGTTAGTTCCTGTAGTTTGCTTGTTTATTAGATTTTCACTGTATTCCTAGCTAAGTTTATTTGTTTGTTTGTTCTTTTTTATGTTTTCTCTCTGTTTGGTTTCGTCTGTTGTTCAGTATTTCTGGACATTATTAAACCTTATCTACGTGTGTATCTGCCTCTCCGGTCTCCTCAATCGTTACAATAAAGCACACGCCACCCTGCTAAATTCTCATTGGTCAACATCACCAGCAAATTCTAAGTTACAGGAAATGCCCCAAAAATATACTATTTTGAATACACATACAGAGGATTTCAGCTGAAATGTTTAAAGTAGTAGTTGTTTAAGTAGTCTATATTAAGTCAGAAGTATATTTAAAGTTATTATCAAGTGCTCTATACAGGGTAATTTTATAATTTAATCAAACTTAAGGTATACTACAATAGTACAAAATACAATACCTATGCCACTATAATTAGTTTTTAAGGCAATTTGTTTGCATGCTTTTTAAAGTAAGGTTAACTAAGTGGCACAAATCAGAAGTGTTTTTATGTTTTTACATCTGGGTGGACATGCAAATATTACCTTTACTTATCGGATGTTTACTTTAATGCGTAGTCCTAGAACAGATACATATGCAATTCACGGCCATGTGACCTGAATGAGAATGGCTGGTTCGTAAATCATGAACAGATCTAAGTCTGGGTCTAAAAGCAAATAATTAAAATTGAAGATTGAGGCTTACAATGTGAAGGAAGCCTAACACTCATGCGAACAGTTTTCTAATTTTTTAACCATACTGAATATGCGTATCAATAATCCCAAAGTTAGCCTGCCTTTAACATAGCAGTCCATTGCTGGAGTTCTGTCTCAGACATGCGACTAAGATTTTCCCTAGTGCTTTCTAACCCAGCCAGGGTGAACTGCTCTGAGCTCTCACCAGCACAGGAACCTTGATCAAAGGGCCAAGGCGACCAAGAGGCCAGAGACGAGTGCACAAGTGCTAATATGACAGTGTTGAGAAAGAGCTAGAAACACAGAGGCTATTCGATCCATGCTGTGCTCCAAGGCCTTTAGCCTTACTACTAATTAGCAGCATGTCATGGCTACGGGTTGAATGACTGTTAACAAAAACAACCGGTGGAAAAAATGTTCCATTTCCTTCAGCGATTAATTACTTTGCCATCTTTCTCTGGGGGTTCACACAGCTCTCTGGCAGTCACAGTAAGCCCACAGAGTTCTTACTAGCGCCGCAGTTAAAACAGTGCTGTAAAGTTAACAGGCAGCAAGTGATGGGTTTTGTGACGCAAACTGCTATTGGAGCTGGATGGAGTTGAATTCACCCCAGTGAACCCCCCGAAATCAGTGTAGATATGAGTGATAAAACAGAGCCCAGTTGTTTAAAAGAACATTAGAAGAAAAAGACAGAGAGCGAGTATAAAGTGACATAGCGTTCCCTTTCTCTGAAAAAAAAGTTTTCTGAGATTAAGGAAAAGTAAAAGTCTGGAGCTTTGGTCTGGCTCAGTGGCTCAGAAACTGGGTGAAACTCATTTTGGGGATCATGCCATGCTATACAGCCCCAAAGGTCTGAATGACTGCATGGGTCCATACACAGCAAAGTGGATCAAGTTAAAAAATATATACTGAGGTACAGGGTCAGTCTTAGGGTTGGTGTTGAGGCTTGGGTTACAGTTAAAGTTAAGATTAGAATAAATAACAATACCACCAATTTTTTATACATTTGGATACATTAAGGCCTAAACAACTTTAGGGTTTGAAGTAATTTTACACAAAATGTTATATATATATATATATATATATATATATATATATATATATATATATATATATATATATATATATATTAATACATATATTAATGATGGTAATAGGTACCAGGGGTCGCAATGACTAGCCATTTTATTTACCATCTAAAATCACTAGTGACTCTACATGTTTTTTGAGGTATCATATGGAATGCTGCAATAGTATAATAGTGAGCAGTATTATTTGGTGGTAAATTGTTATCTCTCAAATCAGATCAAGTGTTGTCAGCAATCTGTTCACCATGTTCACATGCAGTTTCAAATACATCTACCTCAGCGATCAGATAATAGGGAAACTTAGGGTCTTTGTGAGTTAGACAGTAATCAGTAATCCTACTTATAAACTCACACGATATGACATCACATAAACCTATCACATTAACACAGCAACTGTAAAAAAGTATTTTACAGTTGCTGTGTTAAACACTGCTTGCGAATAGCTGGTCCGAGCTGGTTCTCGCACTGCGCAAGGTGAGAAACATGAAAGAAATCAGAGTGAACATGCACAAAAAATCTGATTACTGAGCTAAAAATGGCAGAAATTCAGATATGATCAGATGATGGCCGATCAGGTTATGATCAAGTAAATGCACTCAACGTCCCAGACATAATGCAGTGCATTCATAATCATTTCATGCAATAACTTTGTGTAAGGGAGCGTGGATATGTGGTTTGTATCACCACCTCTGAGAACTGACTTTCTCTAAAATAAAGCATTTCATACCAAACCACACTAAATTGCTTTATTTACTGCCCAATGATTCAACAACGCAGAATTTCTGATAAACTGATGCACTTTACTCTTAATAAATTAAATAATAAATATATACTTATAAATACTGTGTGGTTCAGAGTCAAACCTTCAATACAATTCTACTTCCACAGTTTTTAGCCTGGTGGTTTCCTAACAAAATATTGCAGTGTCCTTCTATTGACTTGTTATTATACAACATAGAAAATATTGAATTCCATGCTGGTTCATGCTGGTTTGTTGCTTATTTAGCTGGTCACCCAGTATAGCATCATCCAAAATATCATATCACTGCCGTCAAAACATAACCTCATATCTTCAACATGCTAAGCTTACAGGAAGAGAAAAAAACATTCCTTTCAATGCAAGTCTATATATCCAAAGCAATTCCCAAAGTCCATTCATCATGAAATTTACATACAATGTAAAGGACAGGTACTTTTAAATTTAGTCAAAAACTGAAAAATGACAGAAATTAAGATGAAAATGTTTTGATATGACTTTGCTTTTGACCAGCCATGCTGATCTGTGTATGTTTTCCTACCATGGTATATACACCAAGAAAATACATAATACTTTGTGCCCAAACGATTGAAAACGTATCAATTTCAGTGCTTGGATAACTCTGCCAGTTTTGCCCATGACACTTTCCTTGACATCCACACTTAATAAATCTGTTCTCGACTACTGTGGAAACATGATGGTGGCAGCCTCTGTATGAAGACGACCTACTCTTATGTAAATATGAAGACTCATTCTAAGCTAATGAAAGCACAACAATATGTAGTTACATGTAATACACAAATAAACCATAGTTTGTATATTAAATTCCATTTCTGATAATAGAGCCCCTCCTACACTCTATGTGTCGCTGTGTGTTGCACTATGAGGCCAGAGGAACATTTCATTCCATTGTATACTATCTATATCAGGGAATGACAATAAAAACACTTGACTATCTTACACAGTGCTCCTTTAAGATTTGTAAAAATGTGCATGTCTGATCGATGGTGTGGTGAGAAGAAACACTGTGCTGTTTAAGGGTCATGAGTTCAACAGGCCAGTATTTTGACTGTATCACAATCTAATAATGGTAATGTGTGAGGAATGTCATGGGCTATTATTACTTTTGCGTGACTGAACTTGATGGGTCTGAACTTTCAACTGCAGACATTAAAAACAGCACCACAATAAACAACTTCAACAGAAACGCTGCATTAAAAACCAGAACAGCACGTTTAACATCAGCAGCTTCATATCGACCACATGCTATTGGCTCTCTCACCCACTCTCTCTCTCTAATGACACATGTGCAGTTATATTTCAAGCTGTACGCCATTATATACTGTTCTGTTGACTGCTGTTAACTCAATTATACACGCCTCTAAATTAGACCTTAACTTCATTATACATGCCTCTTAATTAGACCTCAGCTCCAAAACAAAAGTTGTTCTATTTTTCTTAGGATGACCTGGAAAATTACATGCATGAAAAAAAAATTTTTTTTTTTTAGCATAAACAAAGCAAATCAAAGCACATATTAAACCTGCATAGACTCTTCTAGTGAAGAAAGAGGGGTGCGTCCTGGTGATGAGTGTGAGAGAGAGAAATATGACTCATAGAGGATATCCTATACGCTACTTGAATGGAAGTTGAACTGAATTGACCGAGCTGTGGGAACATTCAGCTCAAATAAACACACACATGTGATTAAGCTGAACAAAGGGAACACTCAGTAATAAGGCAGGCACAACAACACACATCATATCTTAACCCTGTTTCCTAAAAAAAGCGGGGATTTTAATAAAAACATACTGTAATGATGTATAAAATCTTTTAAACCCTATATTTAACTAAAAATGGTACAAAGACAACATATCAAATGATCAGTTAAGCACCAGGACTCTTACTACGGATGCATGCAGAATGTGGCTGATTATACTGCCAAAAGTATTCACTCACCCATCCAAATTATAGAATTATGGTGTTCCAATCACTTCCATGACCAAAGGTGTATAAATCCAAGCACCTAGTCATGCAGACAGCTTTCACAAACATTTGTGAAGAAATGGGTTGCTCTCAGGAGCACAGTGAATTCCAGTGTGGTATTGTGATAGGATGCCACCTCTGCAAGTACAGTGATGAAATTTATTCACTACTTAAAATTCCACAGTCAACTGTCAGTGCGATTATAACAAAGTGGAAGCGATTGGGAATGACAGCAACTCAGCGGATGCTGAGGGGTATAGTGCCCAGAGGTCGCAAGCTTTCTGCAAAGTCAATCGCAACAGACTTCCAAGCTTCATGTTGCTTTTAGATTAGCTCAAGAACATTGCATAGACAGCTTCATGGAATGGATTTTCTTGGCCATGCAGCCGCATCCAAACCTTACAATACCAAGAGCAATGCAAAGCTTCGGATGCAGCCATGTAAAGCATTAGTTCAATGGACAATAAAGCATCCTAGTCTGCCATTGTATATGTGTTCATATGTTATATGGTTGTTTCTGGTTTTGTTATTTTTCGATCTAATTTCTGTATCAAGCATGGACTTCAATAAACACGTGTTTGTATCTGCCACTCCTGCCTACTACCTTGTTATAAAAGGCTCCTGGTAGACGTGCACCCTCTCAAAAAGGGACTTGTAAACGCTATCTTTAAAAAAGACAAATCCCAGTGTCAAAACAAAGGGTTTCACATGGCAGTACACTATCTTAACAACAAAAGCTAAATAGTTAGTTGGCATGGTAGTTTGCAATTGTTTTCTTTCCCTTTTTTGGGAAAAAAGGCCTTAAATAATAAAGTAATAAGATGAAATAAAATTAAACTGTGACGCAAATTAGATCACATGACATCAGGAGTTTAGCAAGGGACATCACCACATTAAAGATGAATAGAATGATGGTCAAAAATGGCATAATTACATGTCAGTCATCCCAGGTGCATTTAGAGGTCGGTCTGTGCACTGATATGAGAGCTCTGCTTCACATATTGTGCAGTTTTTAAGGAGCTTTTTGGGTCAGGCAGCTGTGATCTGGCTCCTTTTTGGCTAACTGTGCATCCAGTCAGCAGGTTACTTTGAGAAATAATCATTACTTGCAGTCCCAGGGTTAACCTGTTACACATTACACAGTCATGCTTTCATGGCTAATTCCCTCAAACCATGCAGTGTGAAACACGGCGTGTGAGCCACATGTAGGAATAATCAGCGCATTGTCACAGTCCATCCACGTTAATGAAATACTGCTGAGTGCTGACATTACAGGACATTAGCACTGCAGTTGGACTGCCAAGACAAACAAATGGAGCCAAGCCTACAGGGCCCGAATCAGCCCAGAGCCAATCCACCGTATCACTTTCAAAACACCACGCGGGGTAAATCACCACAGCAACCAAGATACACACCAACAGCAGGAAGCAGCTCGGCCGCAGCTTCCTCCATTAAACAGTTCGAAACTAATCACGAGGAAACCTCTCCTTATTCTGACTAACACCCTTCACACAGACTTCTGCACAAAACCCTCATGTGTACTGTGTGGTGCTTCAGTGTGTATCTGTTTGAGTGTGTGTTCATGCTGCTGTTTGTATTGTGTTAGTATGTGGGAAAACAGCAATATTTTCTTGTGTCCCCACAACGACACAGAATTCATGGTTTTATCATCCGCACTGATCTATATTGTGTGAACTACACTGTGACCAGCTGTGCTGACAGAAGTGCAATATAACATCTAAAACAGTGCCCCTTTGTGGCCACTGCCAGAACTACAAGAGAAAAATATAGGAAATATAGTTGGGCTTGCTTTTCCGTATAAACAATTATTAATGAATAGATCAATAGAAACTTTTTACATCCATTAATATCCATTAAAAGTTAACAATGTGTTTGTTTCTGCTCAGTTGTTGTGGATATAATATGTCTCAACTGCAATAATATTTATTTATATGATACTATATGATACTACATGGTACAGTAAAATGCAAAAGTTTGAGACATGACTTGATTCCCAAAAGGCATAGTTACACAACAATACTTCTTTGGTATTTTAATTAAGATTACTTTTCTATTTCCATCTTTTACAGTTTCAAAAAAATAAAAATGGAAAAGGGCCTGAAGCAGAAGTTTGGGCACCCTGCATGGCCATTATTGAGTTCCACCACAAGTTTATTGATGCTTTTTAAGGCTCATTTATGCTCATGGATACATGGATATGGACAGAGCCTTTTTTCTGTACTCTGAACACTAGCGGATGCATTGCTTAACATTCTTGCCCACATTAAGAACACATAGAAGTATGTGGTCAGTGATGGTTATTCATTTATGTGTGTAAAGAGAGAATAAATTACCCCTAAGAGTGTTTCAGAATTTTTGTTTTTTCTTCCTCACATAAAGTCTTCTAGTTCTACAAGGTTCTTGGGCCGTCTTGCATTCGATGCTCTTTTCAGGTCTGTCCACAGATTGTCATCAGAATTCAGTGGTATATAATTTATATTTGTCTTCGGTTGACTCTTCCATGAAGGTCATATTTATGCGGATGTCGCTGCACAGTAGAACAGCACCAACACTCCAGAGTTTGCTAAATCTTCCTAGGTCTTTGCAGTCAAACAGAGGTTTTGATTAGCTATTCTAGGAATCCTATGAGCAGTTCTCCTGAAAAGTTTTACAGTTCTTTCAGACCTCCACCGGTCGTGGCTGCTGATTGTTGGGGCAAAGTTTATAGAGTGTTTAGAAAACTGTGAAATATGCATCACCTGATCCTTTTTGCTAACCCAGAGCATTTTGTACAAAAACACACAGATTGAGCAGCTCTGTGCATGCTAGTGCTGCGCAATTAGGGTTCTGTATGTGTTGAGTGGCCTGCAGTTCCAGACAGAGTGTGTGTGTGCATGTGTGTGTGTGTGTCACATTGTCTGAGTGCCGTGAAACAGCTGTTGGCTGCGTAGAGGCTGTTGGACCCCCAAAGATTTGAGCCCTGCCCACCACAGCTGCTCAGACTGACCGCACTGACACACTTTCTGCAGACAGCTGAGCAACATGCACACACACACACACACACACACACACACACATATATATATATATTTATATATATATATATATATATATATATATATATATATATATGTTTTTCTCTATTTCCTCTCTCTCCCTCTCAGTCATTCTAAATGGTTTGGTGTGAAACCCTCTGTTCTAAAGAAAGGGAGAATTGTTCACAGTGGTGGTGAATGTAACCAGACTTCTATCTCTAAAGCTCCCTTACAGAAAGTTATTACATAAAATAGTTATGAATGTGTTGCCTGATGTCTGACAGCATTCATGATAGAGGGATATACATGCAAGCTAATGTGATGCAAAATAGTGCCCAAAGAAAAATTTTCCACTTTATTATCATCAACATTCCATATAAAACTCAAGATTACTATCTCTGTTAAGAACATCTAAACCATTTCACACCAAACCACTCTGAATCACTGTTTAAACCTCAGACACTGGAATGTAAATTAACATACAAGACACTAGTCACGGTGCATAAACCATCAACTTTGAAAGTAACAATCTCTGTCAGTCTGTGACGTGAATGTGAGAGCAGACTGTGTAATTCAGTAACACACTTGTTCTCATATAAAATACGATTAAAACTGCAGTGAAAAAGTGCTAAATAAGGCAAATCACAACATAAACGTTCTTTTAATAACAGAAGTTTCTCTTCCCCAAAGCCCAGCTCTCATCTCACCAGAAAATCCTTCTTCAGTCAGATGCCTGTAGTTCCGCAAAAAAACACACTTAAACAGCAAGAAATGACCACAACAGTGACCATGAAACCGGCCACATTCGCATATAACTTTGTTTTATAACTTAAACCCCAT
Organism: Megaleporinus macrocephalus; assembly: GCA_021613375.1. NCBI lineage: Eukaryota > Metazoa > Chordata > Actinopteri > Characiformes > Anostomidae > Megaleporinus > Megaleporinus macrocephalus. The sequence continues at coordinate 35,045,539 of CM038704.1, read as the reverse complement.
GACACTGAACAACAGCACTAAAAAGCAAAGATCACTTCTAAACGACTCTCAAATCCACTAGTCAGCCAGCATCCAGCATGGTGGCCAAAAAAGTACAGCTACAAATTGTTCTGTCAATAAAAGCTGAGAGAAATCTTGATAGAGCGATAGAGAAGGAGGAAAGGAAGCAGAGAGTTTCGAGTTTTTTCTCTTACCGGTGATTCTGTCCCGCTCCATTACTGCATTACTGACCCTCACAGACTCACACTGACCACTGCTGCACTCCGCCCAGCATGCACACTTCCCCTTTCTGACCACTCACTCACTCTACTTCTCCTCCTCCTTTTCTCTGTCTCTCTTTCTCTATCTTCTTTTTCTTTCAGCTGATATCAATAACTCTTCTCTGTGTAGAGCAACTTCTGTTTCTGCCTTTCTCTTTTCCTTTGTCTTCTTCTCCCTGTCTCTCTTTCTTTTCTGTCTCTCTCTCTCTCTTACTCTGTCTTTCTTATTTCCCTTTTTATCTTTCTGCTTGCAAAGTAACTTTTTTTTTCTTTCTTTCTGTCTCCTCTTTCAAAAAAACTCAATAAGTATGGAGAAACTTTTCTACTTGTAGAGTAACTTTTCTCTCTTACTCTCTCTGTCTCTGTCTCTCTGTCTCTCTCTCTGTCTCTCTCTCTCAGTGTTACTGCATGGCCGTGTGCCGATCATACGGACATCCTGTCGTTTTTCCTCCTCCGCTCTCCCCCTCTTCCTTTGCCACTGTGGCTGTATTGTGAGAGCGGTCATGTGACCCTCCAGCTGAAAATAACGCTTTTAGCTCAGCGTTAGCTTAGCGCTACTTCAGGACAGGAAAAGCACAGAGCAGAGCGGACGCTGCTGAGCTGAGGGGTGCAAAACTCACACACACACGCACACAGTTGAAAACAAAATGATAATAAATCTATTAAACTAAACTAATAAATGTTTACTTATACAATCACAATGCTGGAGAAAAACCCTTATCTTAATTAACCTTGTTTGCTTATTCATGTGCCCACTTACTTTTCATGTGCCCACTTACTTTTTTGTTGGAAAGCAGCACCAATTTTAACTCCTGTTCTGCTTCTTTTTAAATCACTTCTTTTGTTTACTGCTGAATGTGGTTTCTTCCCAAAAAGTGGGCGGTGGTGTTGTTCACCAAGAGCTTCAGCCATCGTTGTGTTTTTCATTGGCTATCTGTCCTTAAATGATCTAACCATGAGCAGCACCTTTAAACGTGTCTGACAAGAGGTCACGCCTTCTGGGCAGCGCAACTTTCTCATACTCTGCCTCACTTTTGCCTCTTCAGGCACAAGGTGGTATTAAGAAACAGGACGGGCCAGGACTAGTTGGTTATCATGCTAACTTCAGACATCGCTGCAACATGTTTTTACTTCACATTCTGTTGATCATTTTCATTCATTTTAAATTGTTAATGGGTGTATGTGTAGTAAATGGCAGGCCAGAGTCAAACAATTTCTGCCACAGCAATGGCGACAGTGGAGGTCATAACAAAGTCATGTACATACTACAAAAGGGGCAGACTAAAGAGTTGTGGACATTGATGGTCTGTGAGCCCATTAAATACTTTGCGGCATCGAAGAATTCTTTAAACATATATTACCAATGAGAGAACCGTCTGGCTTGAGCTATAGGATGAAATGAATGCACTGTGGAAAGTAGGCTCTATCTGAATTTGTATTTAAAGTAAAAATTAGCCATAAGATGAAGATAACTAGCCTCAACTAGCTAACCACTTTCATCAACCTGGCAAACAAAGCACAAACCCACTTAACCTATACATCACATCTTAACAAGCAGGTATCTATGTTGGCTTAGAGAGTAGTATCTAGTTTCAGGCTAAAAGACCATATGGTCAGCTGTATTTTATTAATTTCCATATTAGATTAATGATTAGATTTTTATATTAAAAGATTAATGTGTCAATCTTTTCATCATCATCATCATTGTAACACAGCAGGGTAGGCGCATTCCTTAGTTTGCTACACAAGAAGCAATGATGACCTTTGACCCTAACAGCCACCTCACACTCATCCCATGTTCTGATTAAGATTTTTTTTGTCTTTGTGTATGACATTTATACCATTATACATTTTTACATCACCATTTGTCTCTCCTTATTCCTTAAGCTTATGCTGTATAAACTGAAAAGTGATTGATTGCTTCAAATTAATAATGTGTACTACATCAAACTTTTAAAAAGAAACATGAGATAATTTATATTTTTTTTTTACCAGCAACCAAGGAAAGCTACTATCTAAATATAAGCTGTGTTGCTTTTCAGATAATTAACCAATATCATGATGTAGCTAGCTAGGAAATATTATCTTTAGCTACTTACCTATTAGTTTTACATGGCTAGCTAAGGTGCTAGATATTATGTTTTGCTATAGCTAAGATACCTAGCTCTTTTAACTAAATAGATAGCTAAGGTACTAACTAAATATTATGTTGGACTGTAGCTAAGGTTCCTAGCTATCTTTTATTTCTAGCTGCGTAGGTAAAGCCATTAGCCAGAAGGACAAAACTGGCACCTAAACAGCATTCACAAGTTAGCTAATGTTACCAAATGAACGTGCAGTGCTGATTTTAAGCCATTCTTCTAGTCTATGCTGTTGTTACAACACATGACATAAATCTGTCTATTTGCCAGACAAGCTAGCAAATAGACAATATGCAATTGTTATCTGCACTCAAAAATGACTAAAACAATAGTGTATAAATGACCACATTACATTTTTTACATTTTGTTGGTCTTTTATGAACTAGTATAATCCACTGAACCACAGTGACCTCCTGGCTCAGACTCAGTATGGTCTGAGTTCGGGCAGCGTGGACAGGAAAAGCGTGTGAACCCTGATATAGAAACACTTTTAGCACAGGCTTGTCACTGCAGAGACTGCAGATAAAACACATTCACAGCGAAGATAACTAACACCAACTGTATCTACAGGACATCCAAATGGTGTCTGTTTCAGGCTAAATGTGAAGCTGCTGGGGAACATTTTCGCTCTCAACACCAGCTAATAGACACAATGAAGCCAGTGATTAAGGTCTCTGCTTTGTTGAATTAAATCCATCTTATCTTTACAGCACAGTTAATTCTTCTAGGTCTCATTTAGTGTTCATATCTAAAAACAGCTCCTCAAACATTTAAATTCATTAACCCAATCTAGACCACCTTTGTGTTTGCAAGTAGAAGAGAGAGTGTGAGGGATTCACTTTGTAGTGATTATAATTTTTCATTAAGTCATCACTCATCTGGATGGTAAACTGCATTATATAACACTGTACTGGACATAAGCTGGTGGTTAATTAACCCATCAGCAGGTATGTGCATTAAAGGGCCTATGTTTTTATGTTTTATTTTGTTCCAGATGCAATATGATTTTATTCTGGAATTCTGTCGAATTGTTCACAATGTGAGGAAAAAGGGGCAGAATATCTATAAGAAGGTATTTTGCTTCTCATGATATGGGCAATCTGATGCAGTGTGCATGATGTTTTCCACTTTGAAAAAATGAGAGGAGAACGGTGAGTTTCTTCTCATTTAGGGGTCCTTTCTTACTCTCTGTAACTCAGCTTGAGCTGATTTTGGAGTTGCACCTAAACACGTAGTACAAAACAGTCGGACAGAATATTTTCAAGAGCAAATCAGCTCTGCACCAGTGTCCATTCTGGAAAAGTGAAAGTAGTGTATAACACTTGGTTTAGAAGCTCAAGACTTGACAGATGACCGAGATTGGTCAGAGTACAAAGCACCGACAGAGGTTCTCAAAAATTAAACACAGGGTAAAAATTCATACTTGGTGTACAAGATACTGTCAGTTTTACATGCATGTAAATTCATTTACTGTCATCCGAATGAGTTGTGTAAAGGCCTCCAGAATGAAACACACTGTTTTTGTTGCTCTGTATATGTGTAGTGAACATTTATAGATCCAGAAATCTGTGCGACTTCACAGGATCCTGTGCTTGAACACAGGTGATGCCACAGCCATCCATAAGAAGGAGTGTAAGGGAAAAGAATATTGTTTGATGGAAAGCCTCTGTAGCTGTGGTTTACCAAACTAAGATGCAGAACTAAAAAAATGCAGAACTGCTGAATAAATGAAGACATTTGAGTTAAGTGAACTCTAACATCCAGAGGATACCATAACAACCACAGAGTAATACCAGGGCAGCCACCTAGTAGCCAGCAGACAAAGCAGCAATTTTGTTTCTTTTTTGTCTTTGATGTTTTTGACAAATTATTAATCATGGTATAAGCTTAACCTTCAGAAGATGTTATTTTCCCACCTCAGACTGTCAAATCAGATGCTATATAGGCTGATTTACCATATTCCCTGTTAAACAGAGGTTAATTCAGGAAATCAATATATATAAAAAAAACCGAAGAAGAAAACAGAAAAGCTGGATTTCATTAAAATCTTATTTTCTGTTTCATTTTTATTTCCAAAAAGTAAAGTGTAAAACTGGGTAACACTGGTGTGTAAGTAAGCAGTAAGCAGCATTCAGGAGCAGTTAGCCTGACCATAGTGGAATGTTCTGTTCTTGAAGAGAGGTAGCAGGTTTGTGCATAAAATTCAACACGGATTTAAATGAACTTTTTGTTAAACAATAAAAATAAATAGAGAAAAAAATAACTCTTAACATTAAATGCCCTGTATGTTTGGTGTTACTTCATTTTTTAGAGATACAAAAAACAACAGTCACTTTATTGCTTTTTTAAAAAGGTAATGGGATGTAAACTGACCTCTATTCAGGGAAAGTGCTAGAAACACCCTAATAATCACCTCTAATTTTATAGCAATCACCTGGAACCTAACCTAACAATCACCTAGAACACCATAGAAACAACCTATAAACTCTCTAGTAATACCAGACATACCATTGCCTGTTCTGTACAAAAATCTACATTCTTTAGGAAACACGGGTTTTTTAGGTTTATACATGTAGTGCATGTACTTTTGATAATATATTCATAATGCACACATACAACACACATTAGTGCACATATCACACACACACAAACCAGATGCCCGTGGGTCCCTCTAGACTCCAGAATATCCCACTCACATGAGTGAACAGCTTACTTACACACACACACACACACACACACACACACACATTTATATATATATATTTATCAAAGCAGATGGCAGAATTGTAGTCAGACACGTGAGCAAATGCAGCCATGTGCACAGAACACACGCACAGGCAGAAACACACTCATATAGAAAGTGCCTCAGAGCAAAAGAACTCCACGCATTAATGGACACGGTCACTTTAGAAACTGACCTATGAGCTCCACTCTGACTCAGACATGATGCTGAGAGTGGCGTGTGTTGGGTATGGAGGGAATAAAAGAAGGAGCGTGTGAACAGAAAGAAAAGAATATAAAAATAGAAGCAGTGATGGCATTCTCAGTGTGCGTATGAACACACATCACAAACCCATTACAGGCATGTGAGAGTACGCTAAGAGAGAGTAAAGATAAAGGTTCAAAGAAGAAGGGAGGAAAAGAAAGAAAGGCAGAATCCTTGAGGCAACCACAGCCATGACATCATCTCTAGCTCACTGTTAGTGCTGCACTAAACACACACGAGAGAGCCAGCAGTTGGTTCTCGATCATGTTAGAGCAGAGGTTTCAAATTACAGAACCTTTGACACCTATTCAAAATTGTGCACAGTTAATACACTTTATTTTTTATGTGGCTAAATATTTGCAGCTGACAGCTTGATCTGCCAGATCCACTAGACAACAATCAGATAGTGCTCTAAGTAAACTCTAAAAATCTGCTCAGATTGATGTTTATGACGTTAACAGCAAAAACACAGATCATTCAGACGCAAACCTCACAGCACAACTGTAATCAGCTGCAGCTAAATAGCTAAATAAAGCTATTATTCCAATATTTACAAGTAGTCAGTTACATCTGCCTTTGTGAATTCATTCACGACACAGTAGGGGATACAGAGATATAATGTATTTAATTGAAAATTTATTAAAAATTGAACTGAAAATAGTACAACGACAACATATGAAAGTAAAAAAAAAATATTGTTTTTTTAAAAATATATGTCTATTTTGAATTAGATGCAGCAACACTCCCAGAAAGCTCCCAGAGAGCGTTTCTGAAGTAAAGATGAGTAGGGTCACCACTCTGTGAATGACTGTGCAAGCAAATAGTGCAACAATGCAAGTAGAACATATCTCAACATTAAATAGACAAAAAATGTACATTTTATCATCCACACTACATAATGTCAAAAGTTTCAGGGAATCTGACAAAATCTCTGTACGCAAAGAACAACAACTAGCAGCTCTCAGGAAATGCTTAACATGTGGTGGGACACTGTACACTGTGCAGTATTGCATTAAATAAATAAATATTTTCTCAGCATTGAACTCAGTCTGGCTGGCACGATGTGGAAATAAGTCCAGAGGAGGCCGACAGCCTAGTAGGTCAGCAGAAGGGGGGGATTCCCTCAAGTCAGGCATGCGAGGAACAAACTCTAGGCTGATTCTAATAGTTGGCTAATGACTCACAGGGGCAGGACCAAGGACGAATCATAGTCTCATGAGACATGTGGACACAAATGTCTCTGGAGGTCTACCATACCTTCAATAACAAAACAAAAGTTACTTTGAGAAAAAACTTGCAAAACAATTTTAAAAGGGACGTTTAATGCAAAAAACATTTTTTATGGTTCTTGAATAATTATCCCAAACAATATAACGATATAACACAGCATTCAACAAGCTGTTCATATTTGCCTCCTGGAATATTTAAGCCCCATCTGAGTAGCTCCACCAACAGCTTCCTACCTGTCCAGCTTCTCATTTGCATTTTCCTCATTCCACCTTACATACTGCAGCAGTTACAGTGAGGTGCCTCACGCCTCCTGCCCAGCTTCTCATTTGAATTTTTCATGTTCCACCTTAAATAGTGCAGCTGTTATAATGAGGTGCCTCACGTCTCCTGTCCAGCTACTCATTTGAATTTTTCATGTTCCACCTTACATACTGGGCAGTTACAGTGAGGTGCCTCAGGCCTCGTGTCCAGCTTCTCATTTGAATTTTTGCATGTTCCACCTTAAATAGTACAGCAGTTACAGTGAGTTGCCTCAGGCTACCTGCCTAGCTTCTCACTTGAATTTTTTTTATGTTCCACCTTAAATAGTACAGCTGTTACAATTAGGTGCCTCAGGTTACCTGTCCAGCTTCTCTCTCAAACTTTCCTCGTTTCACCAAATATAGTGCAGCAGTTACAGTGTGGTGTCTCAGGCTACCTGTCCAGCTTCTTTTTTGAATTTTCTTTTTTCCACCATAAATAGTGGAAATAGCAGTCTGCAAAGTCTGCTTTAGACTTGTGTCTGACTGTCTCATCGGCTACAAAACCTTTCCTAAAAGAGGGAACAATGCCAACTGTCTATGGGAAAACTGCAGGGGAGGGAAATGTAAGTATATGTAGGAAAATTATTCTGCTCTCTGTTTCTTGGGCTGTTTAGCACTAGTGAACATTAACAGCTTAGGTAATGCATTCATGGAGATGTATTGTTCTAGACAGTTATTGGTTAATTGCAGCAGGATCTAAAGTAACATTAATCTACTTAAGCATAACGTCTGCAAACTGAACTTCCTCTGATCAACAGGTCAATAAGGTGAGAACAAAATGTAATGAAGAACATTTTTTTAATAACAGTTCATTCTGTTCATTCAGTTTCTTTGGAACATAGCATTTCACACCAAACTGCTCTGAATGAGTTTAAAGCGTAACCCTTTTACTTTGAAAATGTTGAGAAAACAGTGACATTTCCCTTTAAGTCACTTTCAGGGTTCAGGGTTTTAATAGCAGCTTTCTGGATGCAGGTCCTTTTTTCCCCCCTTGTATAGCAGACAGCAGAGGTCGAAACCTCTTTCCACGCCGCAGAAATGCAGCAGTTGTGCATGCATGTACATTCCCTCTCTTTAATCATCATGCCAAAGTCCTGATGTCTAAATTCATGGTCTCCACAGCGCTGTAAAATCAGCAGACACACAGCTCCAGATGCAGCAGTCGTGCGGTAATATCCGCTCATGTGGAGTCTGGCGCTGGCCTCTAAAACTGAGCACAGTGACTGTAACTGAGTAAAAATGCTATACGTGGCCTGACCCTGCACTTACGTAACTATTAATTGGGAGGGCAATCCGCCGCCGTTAGGCTTTTTTTATTTTCTCTTTTTCCACTCATTCTCTAAAGGATTATGTTTAGCTGTTCATGGCCTGATTTGAATTTGATTTTTAAAGCTACAGTTAAAGATTACAGCCTCAATATCCATTTCTCTGTCATACCCGCTGCACAGATATAAAATAGAGTTTCCCCAAATTACAGCATTAGCTGAAGTAAGGGCAATAAATAAACAACAACAAACAAAATTAAGTAAGAAGTCATAGATAACACTGACAACAATTAATCAGTACAAATACTGGGATAATTTTACAGCATTAAGTCATTTCAAAGTCTTTGCATAGTTAAACATCATTCAGAGTGGTTTGATGTAAAACCAGACGTCCACCTCTGAAAGCTACCTCACAGAAAGTTATTACATGAAGTAGTTATAAATACACTGCCTGATATCTGAGGCAGTAGCTGAGTTTCCAATCAGAGTTTCACAAATGTTTGGCGCATTTACAAAACTTGCAAAAAAAACAAAACAACATCCACTACAGTTAAGTGAAGAAACTTTAGATGATGTAACTCCTGTGATTAGTAGCTGCTTTGCAGAGAGATGAAGAAATTGAACTGGCTTTCTGCCTAAAGAAGGTTATCTTTAGAGACGTTTGCCATCTTTTTAACGTCGTGCTGCTCAGAGACGATGCACAAGACAAGCACAAGTGCCAGAGCTACCATCTTGCACCTGAGAATGCAAATGCACCAGACAGTTTTATTTGCGTTTGGAGTTTTGGATTGTATTCAGGATCTGAAAAACAAGCTTGGGAAGCTATGTGTATGATCAGACCCCCTGTAAGGCCAGTTGTGTCCAATCACTGTTCTCCTGCATCCACTGATAAGAGTATCACCACTGCGTTATAAGGGCGGATCACTTAAGTGTACGGTCGCCAGTGAATTGTTTGATGTCAGCACAACAGCAGTTCACCGCTGTGTAAACACTATACGCCAAGCAATAAAATCATGTGACTTGCAGCTTTATATGGCATCATTTATTTGTGAAACACTTCTATCAGTCGTTTTTTTTATGTTTAAGCTTCAGCAATATTCTTTTTTAGCAACATTTTTTTCACATTGTTCTAGCATTTTGTATTCTTTATTTACTTGTTAGTTTTAGCCAATAAATTCTCAACATGTACAAAACATTGGTGGATGGAAACCCATTATTGTTTTATTATAGTTTTTTACCTCAAAATCCATTTAAGGTGGAGGGATACATGCAGTTGTGTTGTATCCTCACCTTGTTTTATTTTATTTTCACTATTTTATTATCGTCAATATTCCATATGAAACTCAGAAGACACACATTTGTCCACTGGTGGTTTTGATAATAAAAAAAAGTGTATATTTGTGTTGTAGACATGGTGACCCCTGGTTCCTATCGCCATCATTGTAAAGAACAACTGTGCCTCTATAATCAACCATTTCATACCAAACCACTCAGATAAATCCTGAGATCTTTAAAAATCAGTGGAATTCCCCTTTAAAAACATTTAAGTTAGTGATGAAAAAAGTAAGAAAGGAAAAAAAATACATCAGAAAAAGCCAGAGAGTCCACAGTGAATGTACAAGTGCTGGAAATGCCAGAAAAGATTAAGAATGAGCTGTGACCGTCATTAACATTCTGACAATGAGATATATGAGCTCAGCCTTCCTCTGCACTAAAGTGCACTGAATGTACTTAATTTGCATCATTTTCACATGAATAAAATATATATTATCAGCACAGTTACTGCCCAGAAGTCAACAAGCTGAAGGACAGAATAGTGTTGTTGTTGATTCAAGTACATTCACTGAAGCAAGTACAAATTGACGCCGCATGTCTCTGCTGTTTGTTTTTTTTGCTCAAATGACGTGACAGCTCCTAACATCGGAAAACACTGAGAGAATGTGAGAGGACAAGTGCGCATGCCAGATCTCCAGGCAGAAGGGCCATGTTAGAATTAGCACTAGCTCCGCAGGCTCCTTCCCTTAACGAGCATCTGGCCTCTTCAGCACGTTTAAATGAAGCCTGGAGAAATGTTCATGCCTAACGAATCTCCACCACACATGCACAGTAACGCCACAGCCTGTTTAAAGTCATCTGTACACAAACCCCTTCACGTGACATCACGCGTGCAACTCATCACAGCTATTTATAATCCAACTATGACCCAGTCATCATACGCAGTAGTAGATGTAGAGACATGCTTTGTGGGCAGATAGGAAATGTAGCAGCTTCTGATTGCAGCGGCTTTCGTGGCTGTGGACTCACTACATTCACAAGAGGTTCTAAAATGCACTGATGTATTACAAATCCTTGATCTAAAGTCGATTCTAGAACCTGTAAAATGACTCGAGTGATGTTTGTTCTCTCTAAATTGTTCTCATCGTGAATCAGAGCATGACTGTTTGGTTTCTCTGTCATGTCCTAATTATGTTGGGAGATAATCAGTTTGGCTCCTGAAGTCTTAACAAATGGAAGAGTGTAACGGGTGTGTTCGTGCATGCATCTGTCAGTCCTAACACACCAATAGACTTCCTGCGTTGTGTTCTGAGTCCGCGGTTGGTGAGGGAGAAGAATGAGACTCTGAGGCAACCGATGCTGGCAGTAGCTGTTCTTTTACTTCGCTGGTCTGTATGCATAAAAAATAATAAACAATTATTTGTAGACAATGTGCGCAGCAAATCTCTCCCATACAGGCAGGCTGTCAGCAGATACACTCATATGCACTGAGGCCTACAGCTCCCTCCTCTCAGCTCGCAAACTGCGGACTGGAGCGGCTTACACACTTACATTTTAAGTTCAAAACTTATTTGAATGCAATAAGCTTAAAATAAAATGCCAATACACACTTTCCTTTACACAAAGGTGAATAAAATAACATTTGGCACATACCAGCAGAATTTTATGTAAATAACCAACTAATAGGAATATATGTACAAACATAAAACGATGTAAAACAATATAACACGCAACTTGCAGAACAATATGGAGTATGAACATACCTGTATGCATAAAAAATAATAAACAATTATTTGTAGACAATGTGCGCAGCAAATCTCTCCCATGCAGGCAGGCTGTCAGCAGATACACTCATATGCACTGAGGCCTACAGCTCCCTAGCGGCAGAGAACATAGAAATTCCACTCGAGCACATGTCTGACATAAAACTTGAAAAAATAGCGCTTTTCTCTGAGTACTCTTACTTGGCTAACTCAAAATCTGTTCTGTACAGTGTTATGAACGATTTTAGCTACAAAACACTACGCTAGAGTAATTTTATATTTTATAAAGCGCTTTTTTGTGAGGAACATGACAAACACTAACCTCCTCTCAGCTCGCAAACTGCGGACTGAGAGGCTAACCGAAATGGCGTCGCTTGTAGCTACTTCTTAAAGCGACAATACAGGTATTAAACAAACTCCATTCTGAAAGAACTAAATCCACAAAAATAAAAAATAATACAATGTATTTATCAGGATTTGGTGGAGTTTCATACAGATATGCTTTTAATAATTTATTTATTTTAACTGGGTTACAAGAGCTTACTCCACTGATTCTACCTACTTACCAAAGAGAGAACAATCCTGATAGGACAAGAGGTTTCAACATTTTAACACTTTGGTTTCCAGCCAGAACTACTGCTAACAATAATCGTGACGATTTTAAACATCTACAGTAAATACTTATTTCCCCACTGATCAGTTATTATCACTTACAATCATGTAAAATGGTGTCTGTAGTATTTTGTTTTCATATCATTCATGCATGTTTAAGGAATTTGGAGCTCTAAGCTAATGCTAACATTTTAGCCAAAGCTAACAGGCTCAGAGTTCTTAAGGCCTTTAACAGAGCTGTGGAATCTGGATGTGTGAGTCACGTTTCACCCTGCTAATATAGCTCATCTGAATCATGATGGAAAATAACAAGCAACTTCCTGCTTGACACAAGATTAAAAAACTCCCAGATGGTGTAAGAATGAATAAAACTCTGCTGCTTCAAAGATGACCAGCATGTCAAATCAAGGCACTGGTGAAATATCTTAATATTTCATTAAGGAGAGTTCTGCTCCACAGCATCTGTACTGTATGTTCAGTTACCACAGATAATCGTTTCAACACATTTTCTTGAACACAGATAAAAAAGGCCTGGTCCACACTAATCAGTTTTAAGGCCATTTTTTCTCTCATCAAATGAAAATAGTCTTCTGATATAAGGGTGATATTAAACAATAATCTTCCCATATTATCACGTGGTGTGGGGTGTCTATAATCCAAGTTTTACTCCTCTGATCTATTCCCAGTCAGTCAGGGGCACCTGATTGTGAACCGTAAATATTGTTTAATGCTCAGTACCTTGTAGTGTGGGTTGGATGCCCATTCTCTGATGTAAAATTCTGTAGTGTGTGCCGGGAATAATTGACTAAACTCATTTATGATGGGTAGATGCTAAATTCTGTAAATACTAGGGATGTTAGGGATGCTGGATGTTGGTATGCCTGTAAAACAGCTTGACCATGCATCGATGCATGTCTAGTTTCTTGGAATATGTATAGTTTGCTTCCCAGCAAAACAATAACAGGAATGCTACAAACATAAACCTATGAGGAAAGCACAGAGCTTCATTGCACATTATGAACATGGCTTCATAATCAGTTTTTGAAATCTGTGCTAATAAAAGCCAACCAGATAATAAACATCACTAATAAAAAACTGACCACAAGTTTAGGACTTAATTAAAAACTGGGTCATACAAAGTAACAAATACATTTCTTACATGCCTGGCACAAGCTTAAAACTATCCCTTCTAGCTTGCGGCCAGCATACCAACATAGTTGTGTGTACAATGACTAAAACCTTGCTTCTATACTTTCGAACTAAAGAGTATAGGTACCTTACCATACCACCAGAATAGCAATAGCCTTTCTGTCATCCGTCATGTGTTTTTTCTTCTAAAGTCTTATCAGCAATGTAACAATTTGTAGGTAACCATGTAGTGTGGGGACTTAACAACAATCTTATAATGGGAACTTATAATGGGTAGATGCTGAATTCACAAACCCCTGTAGATTTGTAGGTTTTCTGTTCTTTTTCAAGCTTTAAGAAACTAATTAAAATGTCCATCTAGGATGGTCAGCTGTACACAGCAGGCTTAGATCATGTCATGAAAAACGCTGGAGCTTTTCTCTAAGAGTGCTCAGCAGTTTGAGGGAATGACTGGACTTTCTGAGGATCAGTGTGGTGTGCTGTGTGTGTTTGTGAAGGGACTGGTCCAAAGTCTTGCGATGCTGTATGAGTAAGTTCTGCTGGAATGTAACACTGAGGCGGTCATTGTTAAGAAGAATAAAGAGAGGAATTGATCTTAGTCAGCTGCAGGGTTCCTCAACGGATCTGACATAGACACGGATCACAAACCACTTACATTCATGCACATGCACAGAGGAGAGATTTGCCTTAAACTGTGAGCAGCTGTATGAGCGACAACACATTAGTTCATCACTCTGATAACAACAGAACTCACAGAAGTTTTTAATTCAGTTGAATGTATAACACTGAATGTATAACTCACTCTAAATGTAGGCAATTTAATATAGACAGTTTCTCGTTAGGTTGAATGGAATTGGGTAAAACTTGTCCAACCTCACAATTTTAACAACACATTTGTGGGCGGAGCTTAGATACGACTGTTGTGTAATGGAGGTTTTTGAATGGACTGTCACTTTAAGGCGGTGCATACGCAGGCAATCCAAACCAAACAAGGCCAAATAGCATCCCGGAGCAAAAACACACGAACAAACTCAGAGCATGAGTCACTCCTTCATCTACAAACATCCCAGTGTTTTTACCCCAACGGCTACAACACACACACACACACACACACACACACATACACAAACTCTCCTCAGCCACATCAAAAAGCTGTTACTTACACTGAAAAAGCACTGCACCAAACCAGCTCAACTCAAATTCACCATTTCTACATTAAACGTGTGCTATATAAGTTTTAGAGATTTGAAGACCTCTCTGGAGGAAAAATGTAACTGCTCCCCAGTGTGCGTCAGAACATTTTGTAATGTTGTATTTCTGCCCCCTTCCCTGAGTGGATGAATGTGATGACTGAAAGAAAATTTAAAAGAAATCAGTTAAAAGTTGAGGGACGTCTTCTGAGGATGCGAGTGAATTATCTGCTATCGTTATCATACCTTCATCAGATTAATGTTGATTTTGAGATCATCTGAGCCGGAACTTCTCTTTGAGCCTGTTCCTTCTTAAGTCATGCTGTGCCACTATCAGACTGCACCACCTGAATGAAGACTTGGTGAGTGGGTGGGTGGGTTGAGAGAGGTTTTGGGGTCATATTTACAAAACAAGATTTAGGAGACTATTGAATTCAAGTGTTTGAGCCTTGCAGCAACAAAAACCCTTTTCTGATCAATTAAATCTGGGGTTAGTATCACTGTGGTGGTACATCTTGAGTATCTCTTGTGAGGAAACATAACTGTACAGTTATTGTTCTTCATACAGCCGTCTGTCATGACTCTTAACTCTTATTTTGCTATATAAAAAAAGACAATATATAAATACACGATCTTGAACAGGTACAAATGTACAAATAAACCTCTTAAACAATATATTGTACTGCTAAAGTTCATTTAAGGTGCACAAATGAACCTTAAAGACCTCACTGTCTATACAGGGGTCTATACAGTAGCGTTCTCTCTGACAGTGTATAAAATGTTCAGTGATAAAGTACAGTGAAAACATGTTTCTTAGTCCTGCAGGATGTATATGTGATGCATGATGATTGATTTACACACTCTCTCTCTCTATTTCTCTCTCTTTCTCTTTTTCAGTGCTGAATGCTTTACATGGCTGTAGCTCAAGCATGCAGGAAACATTCTGGCCCTTTGGGCCGCTACTGGGAAAAATAACATCAATATCAGAACAAAGAGACCATTATTAAAAAAACAAGAATTCTCTGGACCAAAGAAACCAACACTCAATATCACCTCTAGTGGAGCACATACACTACTTCAATGAAAACTTTAGGAACAGTTAAGTTTAGTGCCAAGAGTTCCACTACAACCACAACTAGTATGTACAGTATGCATCACAACACAATTAAAGACATCATTAGTGCAATTTGTAAGTCTAAAGCTGTTTGTATTGAAAGACCTGCCATTCCACACCTCATAGTGGTACATGGTGGCAAAAAGTCACACAAATGTTGGCATTGTGACAGTGTTAGGGGTAAACACATTATCTCAAAAGAGATTTTAATCAGTGTAGATTTTTTTAAAATAAATAATTGATGATAGATGAGATGACAGATGAGATGTTTGGTGTCCATGGCTTCCAAAAAAACATTCACACCTGGTATCTCCATGTGTCTCCTGATGGGATTTGGTGACTAGCGGGAGGAGACTGAACGCATGCACTACGTCATTGTCTTGCTTTGCTTGTTTTCAGACAAAATTGCACATTGTGACCATGTTTGTGTACATGAAAGGGCTGGTACAAATGTTTAGACCACATGAACTGCTAACAGAACTTGTAAACAAACAGTAGAGGAGTAAATAAAGGTACAGAACTGCTTTTATCTCTGTTGTGTGCCGCTTTAGCATTTACAATATAAAGCTTTTGTTTTCAAACGTGTCTCTGATCAAATGGTTTGAGTGGTCCGATCTGAGTGTATGTCCAAGATGCATCCCATTCATTCCCACACTTACCACTGTTTACTTATGATCAGATCCCCCAGGATGCTGCCAAAGCACGTTAGACAACCAAAACCCCTTCCAATACTATGACTCCTCCCCTTAATCTATCTATCTATCTATCTATCTATCTATCTATCTATCTATCTATCTATCTATCTATCTATCTATCTATCTATCTAGCCATCTTTGTAAACAATTGCTGTTTTGTTAGAAGGGACATAAAAACACAGGCAATTTGCTGTTACCCATGAGCTGGTTGTATATATCCACACCACATTGCAATCTGACACAGTGGCACATAATTTCTAAATGATAAACAGATGCAGTAAAAAAAAAACAGTTACGTTATCAGGGATGCATCTGCTGAGTGCTGGATAGTAGGTAAGTGGATAAAAACAAATGATGAACCAAGGGCGAGATTTCATTTGTTCATGCTGGGGATGTAAAAAGTGTAAACAGGATCTAGCCAAAGTAAATCCAGATACAATACACACACAGACACTTCATCATTTTGTAGTGACCCACTATTGACTTGTCTGCCTGGAGACTACAAGAGGTGTGGCCATGCACAGCGGCCATGCAGGGAGCAAGGCAGAAGCGCCACACTTGTGATAGGAAAGAGACTTTAAATGTGAATAGTTGTGACTATTGTGCACATTGCATGAGCAGCATTGCTGTAAGCGTGCTAACTCCACCTCTTTCAATTGGTGAGGAATGGTGCTTCCACAAACTCAAAGGTAAAAGAGGCTGAGCACATCCAAGGACTGTGCAGAACAAAGCCTATGGTGCCAGTGCCCCAGGGACTCTGCCCAAATGTTAAATGAGAGGCCATTGTTTTGAATTGTATGAAAGAAGGTGTGAATCAATTGTACAGAAGGAGGTGGAGTTATGATTTCATGTTCACGCTGACAGGAAGACCAATGGCGTGTACCAAAACCAGACATGTCTAACCCCATTACAGTGACTGGTCTTCATAAAGTGGCCTATAAGCAAAGTGAGTGACCTCAAATCAGCCCACAGCTTGTTATAATGCAGTATGCATGTATTAACCTTTGTGATGAAGGCTCTGTATGTGTTATTGATACCTGAAGGCAGCAGTGACCTGCATTATATTCCTCTCTGTGACTCAGGCCAGTCCCTGGTCTGTTTATGTTATTTGGCATAGTGGAATCAGAAGTGTTAAATCTGCAGAAAGGTCACTTTAAACAACCAGCGTGTGGTCAAGGCCTTTAATTATGATCAAAATTAAAATAACTGCTTAACCAAAGGTCATTAAGGGGTCAGATTATTAATAATCTATGTGCATATGAAAAATAAACTGTCCCCCAATCAGATAAACAACATTTAGTTTTTTAAAGAAGGATTATTTGGATGGTGAAAAGCAAAAAATGCTGAAAGACTGAACATGGACACACTAACCCATTAAACACCTGATATTATGTTTAGATGCTGAGGATTCTGGGTAATAATCTGTTTTGGATAATTTGTACTTAACGGCTGATTTGACTAGAATTTACATAAACAAACGGAGCCTCTGATTTTTGCACAGTATTTTAAAAGTACAGTCATCAAATACACAACTTAATTCTATGTTGTAGATGATGTTCTAAGTGTAAACAAGTTACACATCCTCTACAGTGAATGTCCTGCTATACACTTTTACTGTTATACGACTACTGTTTATTTACTGAATTTAACACACTGGATTAAAACAGAAGCCATATGTAAGTGTGTTCTCTGTAGAGGATGTTAAACTTATTTTCATGTAGAACTTCAACAACGACCCAGAATTTAACCATTGCATATAACTATATTAAAGAGGATAGTGATTTTGTGTTCCTTTAAGCCTCACCTCTCCATCAGGCCAGTGTGCTCTGATTGAACAATTCTGGACAAAGTCTGTTTTGAAAGGTCAACCACTAGATCAGCATTCTGCTACAAGCTCTGCCCCCACAGTGGTCATTTTTTACTGTTTGAGCTGTCTGTGCGTGTGAGCCAAAGTTGCTGGTAGGCAGGCACTAAGGATTGATTCACAAGATTACGTCTCCTCGTAACAGAAAAAAGAAAAAAGTGCTTTCTGTGGGAGAGAGTGTGTACTTTGCAACTTTGCAGAAGGTTTAAAGGAAAAAAAAGTTGATTAGGACCTCTTTTAAAATAGAATTATCCCCACATTTTATTTTTTAAACATTCGGATATACAGTAATTAGTAAAAGCACATGAGAATGAAATGATCAGTAAAGCTGTTTATTTTGGCAGTAAGTGTTTACTAACCACAGAACAAATACAAATAAACAAGCAAACCACATATTGTGGTCGTTCTATATAAGTGTGAGTTTATTTATTTTTTGGAATCCCAGTATTTACTCACCCCCTGCTTTATCTAATCTTTATGTACCCACGAACATGAAGATAAACACATGCAAAACAGCTCTACGTTATACACATGCAGCCTGAATAGAAACTGCACATAATTTACATAATTGAACACATTCTATTGTTGTTGTTGTTGTTATAACGCTCCTACCTTGCTGTGAGGTGGTCTTCTTCATCCTCGCGCTGTAGTGATGCTGTGCACGCTCTGACGAAGGCGCGCGGTGTAATGATGGGCTCTGCAGCTGTTACTCCGCGCGGGGGAGCCCGATGACCGCTGGAGCGGACGGACGCTGCGCGCGCTGCTGGCGGCGGTGAGGCGCCTTGATTCTGTTTACTTTTCAAGGCGCGCGTAAAACCAGACTATAAACGGAAACACCCGAAGGTGCACACTAGAGAGAGAGAAAAAGAAAGAGAGAGAGAGACTCAAAGGGGGAGAGAATGAGAGGAGAGACAGGGACAGAGATGGAGGGATACAGATAGAGGCACAGAGAGAGGAGAGAGACAGAGATAGAGAGAGAGGTCGAGAGAGAGAGAGAGAGAGAGAGATACAGGGTGAGAGAGACAGGTGTCTGAATCAGAGACAAGCTCAGAATCAAAAACAATTAATTCAAACATATAATACATTTATATTTATATTTATTATAATATTTATCATATTAATGACAAATTTCTAACCTGTATTTACCACTTACAGCTGTCTATTTCTTTTACTGTTCTTGACAGATACATGTAAATGAGCTCTGTTCTGATTGGCTGTTGTTATTAAGCTAAGAGTGGGTCAGTCTGTTTCTGGAGTTTAGTTTATATATGTATGGCTATATGTATGGTATGTATGGACTGGGAGAAAACTATAGCAGCCTCTATGTACTGCTTAAATGTATTATTTAAAAAAGCTAGGATCTTATGGGCCCTTTAACAGCACAGTGCTACAGTAGTTCTGCGTTACACTTTAAAACATTAACATAAACAAGGGGCTGTTCTGAGTGATTTGATAGGGATTGAGTGTAAATACCTTCATCTTTTGGTTTTAGATCTCCATTCATTTCTCCATATAGGTGGATTCCTAATAACGGACTAAAAATCACTTTTTTGTGATCTCACATGCACAATGTTGTCAGTTTTTATTTACTGCTAGTTAACTACTACTCCAAATAGTGCAGCAATCGGCAGCATGCTTCCTCACTCATAATTGTTTGCATCAGCATATCTTTCCCGTTTTACAACACCTTCACTGGCTCCCAGGAGAATATCGCATAAAATTCAAAATTCTGCTCTTTACCTTTAAAGCCTTGCACAATCTTGCTCCTATATAACAGTCTGATCTACTCATTCCCTACAAACCTACTCGCACTCTCAGGTCCTGGCTTGCTCTCTGTCCCTCCTTCCAACCTCCAGGGGTATGGTAACTCACTTCCCTCTAATGTCCAGCAGGCCAACTATATTTCTTCTTTCAAATCTCGAAAACTTTTCTCTTCTCTTGTGCATACAGCTTATCCTTACCTTGAGGTTCTCCTGTATTTGTTTGTATTGTCTTCTGTTACAGCAGCAATCACCACACAAAAGGCAGTAGAGATGGTAGTGGGCTTCAGAGGCAACAATTGTGATTCTGATTAAATTCTAATGTGTGCAAGCACAAATAGTGATCAGTTCTCAATTCTACAGTCATTTAGAGGGTTTTGTTATGAAACGCTTTGCTGAATAACACCAGACATCCACCTCTAAAAAGCTTCCTCACAGAAAGTTATTACATGAATTGGTTGTGAATATGCTGTCTGATGTCTGAGCTGTTTAAAAAACTTTACTGTATTATTTCAGATTTTACCATCAATAACATTACGTATCGTTTTATATGTATTCACTGGTGGTTTTAATAGTAAATAGAACATCTATTTTTGTGTTGTAGACACGGTAACCCCTGGTCCCCATCACCACTCTGAATCACGTTATTTACAATTTACACACTCAATTATGGTAGAATTTTTAAAAGTTGGTCAATTTTTTCAGGTTTTGTTCTATATATTACTGACCAAAGCTTCATCACATCCTTATTTTCTGACATTTTCATTTGCACATTACAGTTCTCTTGGATGTACTTATCACAGTCCAGTCAGTGTATATGGTGCAGGTTGTACCAGTAAATGCTTCTCAATCAGGCTTTTGTCACCCTCTGGTGGTGGAAATAGATAATATACCATGTGCTGAGACTTTTAGGAACAGCCAGCTTGAATGGAACAAAATATACACAGTTCTGTGGAGCAGTCCTGTCCAGAAAAGGTCTTAGGCCACTCAAGTGAAAGTAAAAGTAGGAAGAAAACAGGTTGAATTAATGAATTTCCAAAAGTTCAAATAGAACTGCTGTGCAACGTCTCAGTCCATTCAACATCTAATGTCAATTTTCAATTCCATAGCAGTTACAGTCTGACAGTAGAGGCACCAGAATGTTACACTTGCACAATTTAAGGTAAAACACTAAATTCAAATAAGAAGCTGCTGCGTAGGAAGGGAAGTCTATTCCTCTCTTTTTGGATCAGTTGAGTCTAAAGTAAATATCTGGAGAAAAACAGAACTAAACACACCAAATAAAATGGAACTGATTAAAATTAGATAACTAATATAAATAATATAGAGGTAAAAGTAGTTGTATTAGAAAATGCATATGTTAGGTTGAAGGTTGACATATGAACTACAGTGCCTTGCAAAAGTATTTGGCCCCCTTGAACTTTTTTATGAAATTGTAATTTTTTGTGAAGAATCAACAACAAGTGGGACACAATCGTGAAGTGGAAAAAAATTTATTGGACATTTTAAACTTTTTTAGAAATAAAAAACGGAAAAATTGGGCGTGCAAAATTATTCGCCTGAGTTAATACTTTGTAGCGCCACCTACTTTGTAGCTGTGATTACAGCTGCAGGTCGCTTGGGGTATGTCAGTTTTGCACATCGAGAGACTGAAATTTTTGCCCATTCTTCCTTGCAAAACAGCTTGAGCTCAGTGAGGTTGGATGGAGAGCATTTGTGAACAGCAGTTTTCAGCTCTTTCCACAGATTCTCGATTGGATTCAGGTCTGGACTTTGACTTGACCATTCTAACATCTGGATACGTTTATTTGTAAACCATTCCATTGTAGATTTTGCTTTATGTTGTGGATCATTGTCTTGTTGGAAGATAAATCTCCGTCCCAATTTTGCAGACTCCAACAGGTTTTCTTCCAGAATGGTCCTGTATTTGGCTCCATCCATATTCCCATCAATTTTAACCATCTTCCCTGTCCCTGCTGAGTAAAAGCAGGCCCAAATCATGATGCTGCCACCACCATGTTTGACAGTGAGGATGGTGTGTTCAGGGTGAGGAGCTGTGTTGCTTTTACGCCAAACATAACGTTTTGCATTGTGGCCAAAAAGTTCGATTTTGGTTTCATCTGACCAGAGCACCTTCTTCCACATGTTTGGTGTGTCTTCCAGGTGGCTTGTGGCAAACCTTAAACGAGACTTTTTATTGATATCTTTGAGAAATGATTTTCTTCTTGTCACTCTTCCATAAAGGCCAGATTGTTGTCCTATGGACAGATTCTCCCACCTCAGCTGTAGATCTTTGCAGTTCATCCAGAGTGATCATGGGCCTCTTGGCTGCATCTCTGAACAGTCTTCTCCTTGTTTGAGCTGAAAGTTTAGAGGGACGGCCGGGTCTTGGTAGATTTGCAGTGGTCTGATACTCCTTCCATTGCAATATGATCACTTGCACAGTGCTCCTTGAGATGTTTAAAGCGTGAGAAACTTTTTTGTATCCAAATTCGACTTTAAACTTCTCCACAACAGTATCTCGGACCTGCCTGGTGTGTTCCTTGGTTTTAATGATGCTCTCTGCACTTTAACAGAACTCTGAGACTATCACAAAGCAGGTGCATTTTTACGGAGACTTGACAGGTGGATTCTATTTATCATCATCAGTCATTTAGGTCAACATTGGATCATTCAGAGATCCTAACTGAACTTCTGAAGTGAGTTTGCTGCACCAAAAGTTTTTTATTTCTAAAAAAAGTTTAAAATATCCAAAAAATTTCATTCCACTTCACGATTGTGTCCCACTTCTTGTTAATTCTTCACAAAAGATTACAATTTCATATCTTTATGTTTGAAGCCTGAAATGTGGCAAAAGGTTGAAAAGTTCAAGGGGGGCGAATACTTTTGCAAGGCACTGTATATGTTATGTATATGTTTTTCAGGGGAAAAAAAACACTATGGAAAAAGTAAACCACTATGAAATATGGTTCATCAAATGTTCTGTATAACACTAGCAGACGTTTGCTACTACATATAACCCTACACAACACATTCTCCATCAATCTAAAGAACAAAGACAGGAGCGCCCTCTCTAACTTGTACAGACTGACAGGCCCATATAACTGACCTGTACTCATGTGAACTGAAAGCCCTTTGTAACTGACTCATACAGACTGACATCCCTCTATAATACACTTGCGAACTACTTATGGTCCTCTATTACTGACATATATGAAATGAGAGTCCTCTATTACTGATTCATATTAACTGATGGCTGTATCTCCAGAAAATGTACACACAGAACACTGCCATTGTTGGGTGGATGACTTTGGTAAGACATTCATTAGACATATCTTGTACATGAATACTGGCTCAAGAAAAACTAAATAACTTCATTAGAAAGAAACTAAAATTTAGTCAAGTCAAGTCAAGTTTATTTGTATAGCTCTTTTTACAACAATGTTGTCACAAAGCAGCTTTACAGGAATTTTAAAGCATGAAAAACATGAAATCACAACACTTTATCCCTTGTGAGCAAGCCAGAGGCAACAGTGGCAAGGAAAAACTCCCTCAACTGGAGGAAGAAACCTTGGGAGGAACCAGACTCACAAGGGGAGACCCATCCTCCTCTGGTCAAACAGTATTTACAGTTTATAAACTAAAGCTGAGTCTGAAGGTAAAAGCTTTAGAAGCTGTACAGGTCATACAGTGAAGCAGTCAAGGATGGAGCAAATGGCACAAATGGAGAGGAGAGCTGGTTGGAGCCGGGTGACGGGGGGGGGGGCCTGGTGGTCATTTCTTACAGTATTCGGCGGGACAGGTGGGCGGTTATTACCTCAGAGAGAGAGAGAGAGAAGAGAAAAACAAAGTTAGTTCTGGTTTGGGTTAGTACAGAGGAGTCGAGGTGTAGCAGAGAAAAGAGCTGGTTGGTGCCAGGTGACGAGGAGGCCCTGCCAGTCAGACCTCCAACAGCATTCGATGAGACAGGTGGGCGGTTATTACCTCAGAGAAAGAGAGAAAAGCAGAGTTAGTTCTGGTTTGGGTTAGTAAAGAGGATATGGAGTGTTTAGAGTGCAGCTGGTGACTCTGACAGATCTGATTATAAACAAAAGGAACTAAAGGAGAGAAGCTGCACACATGCTACATCTGGATGATACAGTAATGCAATCGAGGTGCAGGCAGATGACATAGATGAAGAGGTTACAAGGTAACAAGGGGGTACTGGTGGTCAGTCCTCCAACAGTATTCGGCAGGAGAGGTGGGCGGTTATTACCTCAGAAAGAAGGAGAAAAGAAAAAAACAGGTTAGTTCAGGTTTGGAGTAATACAGTGGATGAGAAGCATAGCTCAGTCAACAAAAGCTACACTGAACAAGTACGTTTTAAGTCTGGACTTAAAGCTTGAGACTGTGTCAGAGTCCTGAACATTAACTGGAAGATTATTCCACAGTTTGGGGGCTTTGTAGGAAAAAGCTCTTATGTAAATAGGAACAGAGTTGTCGAGCTACAGCCTTTTCTAAAATTTTAGAAAAAAATTAAATAAATTGGAAATCGGTCTATAACTGGACAGTTCTCTGGGGTCAAAATTTGGTTTCTTTATCAAGGGTTTTATCACAGCTAGTTTAAAAGACCTAGGTACATGACCCAGACTAAGAGAAGAGTTGATGATAGTTAAGATGGGTTTAATAATAGCTGGTAATACTTGTTTCAATAGGCTTGTTGGAATCATATCGTGTGTGCATGTGGCAGAATTTGAGGAAGTTTTTCTAGTTGTGTCTGCTGGAGTGGACAAAATGTTTCTAGTGTTTCTTTTATAACCACATTTCGTGCTGTCTCAGCCAAACCAGATGAAGGATAGGTTACTGGTGTCAGTTGAACGTTTTGTCTAATATTCTCGATTTTGCTATTGAAAAAGTTCAGTTCAGTTCCTGCCTGGTTTTTGGTAAATTTAGTGGGAGCATGTTTTACTGTGTTTCACTCCAAACAACACTCAGTTCTTCTTACCCAGTAAAAAAAATCAAACCTGCAAACATTGCGAAGTATCAAAATAAACAGATAAATGAAAACAAAGGAAACAAACAAACAATTAAATAAATAAATAAAAATGTTCTGGACATATTTTGCTACAGTCCTGTCAGGTTGTCGTTTTGGATACAATGTAAATAAAAATGTAAGTAAATAAATAAACTAATAAATATATACATATATACATGCATGTGCATTTTCATGCTCAACAGACTCTTAGTAACATAACAATAGCATATCAGTGATGTAACAAAAATAAAGCATATGAATTCAGTAATTCAGAAGATATTTTTTGTATATTTCATTTAGTTTGCTTTTAAACATGACACAAACACAAAATAAAATTAATAATAATAATAATAAAAAAGCAAAAAAAACGAGGATTAAGCTAATATAACATAGAGAAGAAAAAAAGGTAATAAGCCTTATGTACAGTCTATCAAGATATTTTTAATTAGCTTGTAAATAAGATTTATTAATAATCTGCTGAATTCAGATGGTCTCCTCTTTATTTGGAGGGATTAAGTTCATATCTGTGAGTGTTAACCTGAGAAGTCACTGGGCATGTAACAGGTAGAATTTAGATCATCGGAACATCCTCAACAAGCTTTTGTAGACATGCTGCTAACACCATCCTGCAACTGGAGTTTATTTGGTGAAGTTTTGATTAATGTTCGTAAAATTAGGGTTATGATTATGCCGGGGTTAATATTAGGTTTTGGGTTAAGGTTAAGGTAAGGGTCGGGATGATGACCAGGGTGAGGGTTAGGTTTTGGTTTGAGGTTAAGGTTAATAATGGATTAGGACCTGAGGGCTGGGGTTATGTTTAGGTTTTGGGTTGAGTTTAGGATTAGGCCCAGGGTTAGGATAGGGTTTTGAGTTGAGGTTAGGGTTAGCATTAGGTTTTGGGCTAAGGTTAATGTTAGAGATAATAATCGGGCTAGGGGCCAGGGTTATGGTGAGGTTTTGGGTTGAGTTTATGGTCAGGGCCAGGATTAGGGCCAGGGTTTGGACTAGCCTTTGGGTTAAGGCTAAGGTTAAGGTTGGGATTAGGTTTTGGGTTGATTTTAAGGTTAAGGTAAGGATTAGGGCTAGTGTTAGGTTTACGTTTTGGGTTCAGGTTAAAGTTGGGACTAGGCTTAGGGCCAGGGTTAACGTTATGATTAGGTTTTGGGTAAGGTTAGGTTTTGCTTAATGGTTAGGGTTAGGGTTAACATATTAGGACCTCTTAATTTAACATAAGCATACATCTACACAATGTAAGTAATGTATTAACAGTACATCTTCAAGATGTTAAGTGTATTCAGATGATTCATTGTTGCAACTTCACTGATGTGTTGTTGATGTGTTGCTGTTAAAAATGTAATAATAATCATCAAGTATCATTAAAAATTATTTTTTTAGCAGATCTATAATTTTAATATACAATTTACACATTACCATTGTACAGTTGCAAGAAAATGTATGTGAACCCTTTGAAATTACCTGGTTATCTGCATTAATTAAAATTTGATTTGATCTACATTGAAGTCCCAAGTATAGACTAACTCAATATGCTGCCTAATATCACATAAACAATTATAATATTTAATGACTGAATTGGACACATCCATAAAACATTCACAATACTGGTTCACAAAAGCTAATTAGAGTCAGGAGTTAGTAAAACCTGGAGGCCAGTCAATGAAAGAAGATTGGAGTGAGGTGTAGATTTACTATGACTTAAAAATAACACTTAAACATTTTGAGTTTGTAAACGTGGCGGTCCACCAGCTGAAGCTCAGTAGGAGTTGTGTGATGTAACAGGACAATGACCAGAATCCCATAAAAATGCTGTGGAATGACCTTAAGAGGGCTGTTCACACCAGACATCCTAAGAATGTGGCTGAGCTGAAGCAGTTCTGTAAGGAAGAACTGTTGAAGGTTATTGCTGCCAAAGGAGGTTAGACCAATTATTAAATCCAAGGGTTCACTTACTTTTCAACCAGCACTGTTAATGTTTAATGGATGCGTCCATTACAGACATGTAATATTATGATTGTTTGTGTGATATTGGGTGGCACATTTGTCTATACATAGGACATTTTATGACCAAGCTATTTTGGAACATTTCTTTTGGTTCATTCATCAAAAATATTTTTACACTATGTAAACAGCAGCTGTCATAATCAAAACTGACACAAATGGAGATACATGTTTTTCTTAATTATTAATAAGTAAAAATATAAGTTAAAGAGTAGCTTAAGTATGTAAGTAAATAAGTAACTATATGAGTAAATGAGTAGGCTAAGTGTGTTCGAGTAAAAGGTCACAGTATTTACAGAGAAGAACAGTTGGGCAACATGGTTTTAGCCACAATGTGTCCTATTTACTTGTGCGTGTGTATTTATGTGTGTGTGTGTGTGTGTGTGTGTGTGTGTGTATGTGTGAAAGCATCTCACATTGGTTACACCTTGAACAAGAGCCAGCACAGTTAGCCAGGGTTTAAAATCATGCTTATCTTTAAGTTCATATTTGTAATGTTTCTCATGAGCCGTGGCGTTGTGAACAGACATTTTCTGTACTTCTCAGTAAATGTATCTCATTTACCTCACAGAACTTTTTTTCCAACCACTGTCTGCATCAAATCTCTCTGTGAACTAAGTAGCTTAGAAACAAACTCTGCCTTATAAACTTTCTGGCTATCTTTTTGCCTTAAACAAATAACTGACATCATATACAACTTTGTAATTACAGATATTTACAGACTTTTAGTCCAGCAATGACACAGAGGTGTTTAAAACTCCAGCAGCAATCCTGTCTCTGCTTTACTCATACCAGCACAACACTAACATCACCACACTGTCAGTGTCACTGCAGTGCTGAGCTGCTCTGTGATGGTCCCTTGGTGTTCCTGTAGGGATCATGGAAGAACAGAGTAAAATGGGACTAATAAATTATACAGAGAAACAGATGGACTACTGTCTGTAAATGTAGAACAACAAAGTGCTAAATGGAGTAACAATTACAATTACAGTAGCAAATTCAGTAGATTCAAGGAGACTGTTTTAATGTTATGGCTAATCAGTGTACATGCTTCATTAACGGCAACAAACCTTTCATCTGTGTTGACCAGATAAGATTCTGGAATGTCCTTAAGACAATAGGATTACCAGAGCATCTCCTCATTCTTAAGAGGAATCTCTACACTGACCAAAAATGGTCAAACAGGCTGCCTCCAATCAGCAAAGGAACTTGACAAGAAACCCTATATGCAGAACTTACAATGAGAGAATGATAAAATTAAAGTATTCAGAATTGGTAAAGGAATCTAAGTAATCAATATGTAGATGATACAACAATCACTGTGGAAGACTTGATGGCCTTTTCACAGAAAGTTGAAGGAAAAAGTGAAAAGATGGGATACCAGCTCAGTAAGTTCATAACGACAGCAAAGAGCACTAATGTTGTCATCAGTGCAAAAGATACAGTGGACACTTAAATTAAATCAAGTATTATAAACAGAACATCCAGCACTCCGGAGAACAAGGATGAAATAGCTTGTAAAGGTCTTCGAATATAATAATTTGACTCTACATCAAAGACCAGAATCGCCAAGGTTGTGGTCTTCTCTGTGGTTGTCCATGGATGGATAAACAACCAGGAAAGGCAAAATATACACATCTTTAAGCCTTGGTGTTTGGGGTCACCTCTTACTGGAGAGATGTTATTTTGCACACATAATAAGCTGAAGCAGATCATGGAAGACAACCATTATGCTCAATCAGCTACAAATTGGATAGGTGCAATCAGAGGAATCATGAACCAGCGTTTCAGAAGCCTGAAGACCTAAACAGAATGTAGGGCATTCTGTAGGCAAACCATTCATATGGTCACCAGGAGTCAGAACCAATTTGATAGCACTAAATCATAATAATAACAACGAGCAAACTGTTCTCCAAAATAACCCATTCATGTGACAACCAACCATGCAAGGGCAACTGTGAAAATGCAAACTCATACAAGAGGTGTCGCCAGATTGAGTGGTTTTCCTCCTTCTATGACAAGTAGACAAACACTGGGCAAAAATGTGGATCAGACCCAGCAGTGCTGCTGGGGTTTTAAACACCTCAGTGTCACTGCTGGACTGAAGTGTGGGAAGTGTCATGTGACCACTGATGAAGGGCTACAGGATGACCATGACAAACTGTGCAGCAACAGATGAGCTGTCATATGTGACTTTACATCTACAGGGTAGACTAACATGGTAGAGGTGTCTAAGTTGGCAGTGATTGGACACAATGTTTCATAGCTCCAGCAGCACTGCTATGTCTGATCCACTCATAGCAGATCAACACATACTAACACAAAACCACCAGGTTAGTTACTGCTGGGAAGAAAAACAGGGCAACAAAGTATATAGAGAAATACACTACAGTCCACATCTGTCATTGTAGAACTACATAGTATAGATATAAGGAGATAGTTTTAATGTTATGGCTGATTCTTGTATATAGTTCTATATACATCCTTTACAGAAAAGTAAACCGGGGATATTAAAATATGCAAGCAAGATGACTAACTGACCATAAGGGTGCAGATGTGTGCATGTGTAAATGACATATGTGCCAAAAAACTGAAATAGATTTTGTTTTTGCCTGTTAGCTGCAGGCAGATGCTGGTTTCTGTATGCAGGCTGCATGACCCTTAACCACCAATATTACCTGAGTGATCCTATATATAAACAGGGCGGGCATGAAGTGTGAAACCACACAGTGCCTTAGGTAAGTGTTAGCCTTTAAAACTCTTTCACACATGCAGTATCACCATTTACATGAAAAAAGCAAACATAAATGTAAACTTTCAATAGCTTTTATTTATGGAGTATGGCATCATTGGCCACAGCTTCTCATGTGGTTCTAATATCTGTGCTCGCTATTCTTTTAAGCACTTATCACATATAGACATTACAAACAAACCAGTTGCTAGCAACTACAGTTTCAGTATTTTAGAAAACATTAAAGTTAGTAATCACAGCTATACTTCCAAGAAAACAGCACAGACCACCATCATAATGGTCACCAACAAAAACATGTTCAAAACACAACAAACGCTAGGCACCAGCATGGACAGCATCTTGCTGGTCTGTGCTATATTTTTTAGCACAGATAGTAATAAAACCTAACAAGAGTTCACAAGCTGTGTGTGTGTGTATGTTGGATTTTGAGGACTTGTGTTAATTGTAAACCAGCTTTTTGGAAGTTCTTTGAATAGGTTTTGGCTTAGTCAGGGAGCTAGGTTGAATCATTGTCTTCTATTTTCTGTTGTTTTGTTAGGAAAAGGAGGTTTTTTGGGGGTTTTGTTTGTTATTTTGGCCTTGCTTACCCCTGGAGAAATGACTTTGATCAATACACTTAAAAGAATGCACGTGTGTTTTCTGTGGTGTTATTATCTTAGTAGATCCACCTACCTCCACCTCATCCCTTAGACTTGCTTGTAACAAATGGGGGCTCGTCCGGGGTCAGTTTCCTGAGCAGACATCGATTCTGCACAATTCACAGGAGTAGTCAAGGTGCAAGTAGACACATCCCACCCTATCTGGCAATCCTTGTTACTAACAGCTTTCACATTCGCGTGTGGATTGTCTTTATTGAAAAAGTCTGTTAAATCAATAGCCTCTACTTTGCTTTTACTCTGAGAACGAGTAATACACTATCATCACTTTGACTTCTGCCAGTATTTACCAGAGAATTCTGCTTCCTGCATGCCACCTCTTTAGGTTTGTCCCTCTTTTTATTCCACACAGCACAGTCAGCAATTAAGTGACCTAGGCATCTACAATAAAAACATACCCGAGTCTCAGAAGGTTGTGAAGGAGACTCCACAGCGGTCTTTTCACTCATAGGAGAAGCCTTAAACCAAACCCCTTAACTTCGCCTATTTCTTTTCTGCTGTATGCACTATATACAGGTAATGAAGACTTGGTGACATTCACAGACGAGATTACAGTTTTATGAGTTAGCACATACTCATCGGTTAACACAGCAGCTTCAGGAAGATTCACCACCTGTTGCTCATTTAAAAGTACAACCACAGCCTCAGGAACAGTGTTTTTAAAGTCTTCAAGCAAAAGAAGTTATTTTTTTGGTTACATCGAAATTGCCGTCTGTAGGCCTCAGGCACTAACTCATAAGCTCTAAGCACGGCAGGAGACAACACAAACTTATCCAAATGAAACTCCATGCCAACTAGAAAAAAGATACACCCCCCACCACCACCACTACCAAAAAGAGGCAGACAAACAAACAAACAAAAAAACGCCACACACAAAAAAAACTAGAAGATAAGACGAGCCCCCATTTGTTACAAGTCAGTCTAAGGGATGAGGTGGAGGTAGATGGATCTACTAAGATAATAAAACCACAGAAAACACACGTGCATTCATTTAAGTGTATTGATCAAAGTTTACACAACCATACTGGCCAACAACAGCAAAGGCCTAATTGGTCACCAACTAAACAAGCAAAGACCAGCAAACGCCATACTGTGCCGTGAGGGCACAGTTAATAGTAGCTCAGCTTGTCTGGCAGCATACAAGAACCAAAGACAGTCCATACTGGTCAACGGCTAAAACAGCAAAGACCATGATAGCCAACAGCTAAACTAGCAGGGGCCATACTGGCCAACAGTTAATCGAGAAAAGACCATTCTTGGCCAGAACTAAACCAGCAAAGGGAACTAAAACAGCAAAGACCATGCCTGACCAGCTTTACCAACAAAGACATGCTAGTCAACTTCACCAGCAAAGACACGTTAGCCAAAAGCTAAACCATCAAAGACCATACTGTTCAAGAGCTAAGCCAGCAAAGGCCGTGCAGACCAAATGCTAAACCAGCAAAGAATATACTGGCAACAGCTAAACAGCAAAGACCATACTGGCCAACAGCTAAACCAGTGAAGCCTATACTGGCAAACAGCTGAACCAGAAAGGACCACACTGACCAAAAGCTAAACCAGCAAAAAATATACTGGCCAACAGCTAAACCAGCAAAGGCCATAGTGGCCAACATCTAAACCACTGTCTGGAAGTATGCAAGAACCAAAGACAGTCA
The DNA here is from genome assembly GCA_021613375.1 of Megaleporinus macrocephalus. Lineage (NCBI taxonomy): Eukaryota > Metazoa > Chordata > Actinopteri > Characiformes > Anostomidae > Megaleporinus > Megaleporinus macrocephalus. The sequence continues at coordinate 35,013,837 of CM038704.1, read as the reverse complement.
CTCGTAGTGTACGGTGCATCTTCATTCATACAGGCTCTCTGATTTACTGTTGTCATAGTTACAACGCAATATCACCGGCATGGGAGGATTTATGCAGAATCTTAATAACAAAAGGTGGAGAGGACACCCCTGCCCCATCAGCCCCTATTTTTTTCCACCCAAAACTAAAAATGTATTTCCCAGTACATTGTAGTCTACATTTCCAGTGACCTATCTAGCACACAATGCAGCTTACAGTTATTCTTTCAGTGTCATCTAAACATGCACACACAGGAACGACGGAAAACCACAAAAGTCACAGTTGTGAACTTTTCATCCGTTTCAGCACCAGCACCTTGTTTCCTCTCGGCACAACATTGCAGAGCAAACCTGTAGAATATTTGTAGACGTCAAGGTTATCGGTACTTCTAGGTGGAAAACTCACATCCAGTCAGCGCGGAAGCAGCTCAATTTACCGTAAATACAAACACAACATACAAAACAAAGCAATAATGTCAAATCTTGTTGTGTTTGCAGCTGTAATGTCAAATGTGGCAAATTCTGCCCTTTTTTAAATTTCATTCATAAAGATAAAAAAACAAACAAAGGAAATGTCCCCTTAAAGCTACAACTTCAAGCAGCTTCTAAAAGTGATTTTAAGGTCAAACTGTGTTTCTCAGGTGAAAAGAACCATTTTCAGAAAAAAAAGAACCATTTTTTTGTGAATATGAAATAGGTGCATATGTGTATACAGTTGCAGGCCTAGGAGGGGGTTGTATGACAATTAAATGCTTAAGAGCTGACGCTATTCCATCCCACACCTGTACTGTAACTGGTTTGCCCTTATTTTTAACCTTGTTTCACCTTATATTTGTGAGTGCATTCTTGTTTAGTCTTGTAGTCACTGTTTTCTTTTGGTTTTAGAATTTTTAATTGTGTCTTTCTGATTGTGTACTGCGTTTCTTGTGTTTACAATTAACCTACCACCAGCTTAGCACTCCTGTCCCCTCATCTTTCCGTTTATAACAATCTCCATATATAAACATCTGGCCATATGAGTTTCTGTCCTGTTGTACTACATATGTTAATTTAAAACAAATATTATTTCACAGGATGCCACTAATATCTGTATAATAATAATATTTATTATTACATATTTGTATTATTTATTCTATTTTTAGTTCTTCTTTGTTTCTTTGATTCTTTGTTTATTTATTTATTTTTCAGTTATTCAGGTTTTGTAAAAGTGAGGTGGTGGGTGGCTGCAGTGGGTGAGAGGGGGGAGGGTGAAAGAAAGGAAAGCATATTGTTGGTCATTGTTCATGCACATCATGCTTTTATACTAATAAAAAATATTATTATTATAAAACATGCAAATATAGAGAGCGCAATGCACCCCAAAAATGTATGACAAATATTAAAGGTGCTCTAGATAGATAGTGTAAGATAATGTGACTAATCAAGTGTTTATTTATAGCACCGGTGTTTTGTTACTCTTGCACGCCAAATGTGGTTTTGTGTCCGTGCTGTGGTGAAGGCTTTTTGAAGAGAGTGAAGAGAGTGAACAAGTATTCACTTGTTTTCAGCTAACATTATATTTTAATCATTTGTAACAGATACCAACTTAGAGTAAAAGAAAAAATGACAGCTGTGTTCATTATTTAAATAATGATTTAGCAAGACAGTAAACATGTTCCTTTATTTCCTATACAATCCTAATTGTATTAGAGCATAGCTATTCTGTAAACAAGCTGATTAAATTCAACCTGATCATTTAATCAGGTGCGAAAATATGGTGTGATACCAGGTTTAAGTTCAGTTGGGTTCTTTTTTAAATATTGCTGGTAATGATTTTATTTTTGCTACAATGCATAGAGATATATAGAGACTTTTACAATAAAATACACACAAATATAGCAAATTGCATTTTTCTTTATTTAGACACAACATTGAATACATCTGTGCAAAGTTGTGCATAGCTTTTAAAATCTGAAAACAGCAATCTTCTACTGTAAATCATCTACTGTAAAAATGAGTTGTTGTCAGAGGTTATTATTCTGGTCCAAATGTACTACTGTAGTTAGAGAAAACAGTAAAAAACAATACATTTATTAAAACAAGCACACATATTAGAACTGTTTCTATATATCTGACAAAGAAGGGATTTGCAGTTTAGCATGTTACATTCAGGCACATGGAAATCTAGTTTCTATTTTATGACAGACCCATACAAAAAAGAAATAAACTGAAATATATTACAATATATTCAACTCAGTATATGTTGATGACAAAAAATGTAATGTGCCATGTTTATATGGAGCATAAAGTGCAACATTTTATTCAAATGTACGTAATTTGCACATTAATAGGATCATTAATGTGTTACATTGATATTTTGTTTTTGTCTGTGATGAGGAAAAGCTAAAGGAGCCGCTTAACATTTAATAATTCAGCTGTTAATATGTATAAAAATTACTGCTGAGCAACAGAACTAAGCCAGCTAGCATTTTAAGAAAATTGCTACATTGCTACCACTAACTGCAGCGCTAACTGGGTATTTTCAGCTTTAATGTCATTTCGACAGCTGTTTTTGTTGTGCTAGTGAGCAATGAGGGGTGAAGGGGGAGGGGTGAGAATTCTCTGCTGTGAAAAACTATTCTCCACAAAAATACAGGTAAAACAGATAATTGCAGCTTTCTACATATAGAACTATCCTTTACAACTGACACACAGTAACAACATGTTTTTATGCCAACACAGTTCCATTGACTTACAATAAAAGGAAAGACATAAAGTTCATAAAGTTGCCATTTTGGATATTTGTTTTTCTTTGGACAGCAACAATATATAGATGTGCAAATGATTAACTAACTGAGTGGACGCTCATGCAACCATGAAGAGCTTTAGGATTAAAACTAGGTTCAGGATTAGGGGACAGAGTCAGTGAAGTTAAAGTGAACTGAGTAGATATTTAGGTAAATATAAGTGCAAGATGAGCATCTACAAACCACATACTATAACACAGGAGACTTAAGGTTGCTAGTTTACCCTAACTCTCTTAAAAAAAAATTCAAATACACATTTTTATTACTTATTTATTTTTACACATATTTAAAACTATACTATAAAGTGATTTAAGTGAAAATGTTGCTGATTGGTTACAGCTGTATATCCTGCTTTATTTATAATTTTGCTGACATTATTTAACTTATTCACTAAGGATAACTAAAGCAGGAAATCAAAAATAAGTAAACTGGACTTGAAAGATTAAAATGACATTATGTCTAATGTCTAATATGACATTATGAGTCACCCAGAAACGCTCGCAAAAGGTCAGTGGGTCTCCAGCTTTGCTGTCAGTGGCCCAGTATCTCCTTACTATCTTGCAACCTATCAAGGGAAGATGTTACATTTTGTGTAACCTGGTTTAGATTTTTTGCTTTTATTTTCTCTTAAGTGGAAGTGATTTATGTAACTAGGGGCAGTTGTCAGAGCACAATGCTAGTTTGTAGAGTAAGACTGTAAAGTAAAATATTCACGTAAAAAAGTGTTACATTTTTTACTTTTTTAATTGTTCACTAGTAATTTGACCATTTAGCAGAGGTAATGTGCTAGCTTAATGTTGGGCGACTCATCAAGATGGAATTAATGTAATTTTTTTTGATGTATCGTTGACATTTAACGGCCAGCAGAGGGGACATATACATATACCTGACAGTTTAAAAATGACCAAAAGACGGAAGATTCAGTTCTGTTGGTTTTGTTTGGTACTCAAGTTGTACATTAGAGATTGAGATAGAGATTGTTGTTTGTTTTATACCCAAAAAGGGGCGGGAACATACTGCAAGTTCTCAGAGGTGCCAATCTGATGTATAGACTTCTCTACAAGGCACTGCAGTATGTCTAAATGTAAGCCCTCTCAGTAACAAAGCATGACCACGCATTAAAATTAAAGTCCTGTGAATTATTTTGCACGTCACTCATCTTCATCAGCCAATTTAAAAAATGAAAAAGGCTAATCAGATTTTTGGGTTATTTAAAAAAAAAAAACTTTTTGAAGAATACCGTTGAATATAAAGTGCTTATTAAGGGAGCCTAATTTAAAGGTCTTGTAAATAAGTGTAAATAAGTTACACATCCACTACAGAGACACATACCAGCACCTTTTTGAAACTTGTGGTACACATGTACTGGTTATTTACTCAATTTAACATATTGGAGAAAAATAAAGCCAGGTATTAGGTCTGTGCAAAAATGGCACATTTTATTTTTAGCATTTTCCCAACAATTTTAGACCTCTTCATAATTCCCCTGTAGTTCCTAGAGGATGTGTTAACTTATTCTCATTTTTAAATCAACAAAACTTTTTATTTGAGAAAGAAAGTGTGATGGACTGGGCCTCAGTATGTGCTGTGAAGTGTGTGCTTCTTGCTGGTCTGGTATGCAGGGTTGATGAGTACGTTTGCTGCAGGAGGACGGCGCCCCCTCATGTCCTCATATACGCCGTCTGTGGCCTGGTGAGAGGGAGTAAAGTTTCCACGCTCGCAGCAATGCTTCATCTGTGGAGACACACACAAAACACGCATGCTTAAACTCAAAAACAACAGAAAATCACATATAGCATCACTGTGGGTTTTCCCTTTGCTCACTGGCACCTTTGCTCAGAGGAAACAGCACTCTCAGAAGTCTGTTCAAGAAAAATGAAACACCGACTCTTCTCAGAATGAAATCCTGTATAATAACAATCCTTTTTTTTTCCAAAGTCAGACTTTTGATCTTTGGGCTTTTTTCTGGTAGCAAATCAGTGACAGCTTAAGGCTGACTCATGCTGCCACAGCACGGGGCACAGCTCTACATCTGAACAAGCTGATTCCTCTCAGATTGTTCTGACTGTTTGTGTATGTATGGTATGCAGAATGTCATAGCCCACTGTGAAGAAACCCATTAAAACTAATCTGGGATCAGATTTTCCACACTCAGACTAATTGTGTGAGTATCCTGCACTGTTTTTTTGTTTTTGTAAAAAAGAGAAAACATTTATCTCTAAAAGTAAGTGTTTGTAGGACTTCTAGAATCAATATGTATTTTTAAATTTTGTTAAACACTAATAGGCCTTCTGTACCCAGTATGTAGTGCTGAATTATGTCACACACTGCTAGGCTTTTTTTATAAATGCCATCAAACACTGCTAGTCTTTTCTGCAGCCACTATACATTGTAAAATGACATTGAACACTGCTAAGGCCTGTGTGAAAGGGATACTGACCCTCGGTATTAACCACAGCAAAATGACGGTGGCGAACAGCATAAGAAAAGCTGCTCCAACACAAACGATGATCAGAGCCAAAGTGGTGTTCTCGTCCTCCTTTTCTTCCTTGTCACACTCCTTTTGTTTTCCTGTCATGGAAAACATTCAGACTGGTCAGTTCAGCCAGAGTAAAGGTCCCGATAAGAAGATAAAAGTGTTGTCTAGTAATTTACAAATACATTTATTAAATAATTTATTAATTTGTTAAAGGTAACTTGTAGGTTAATTTGTAGGTAGACTGCAGGGGAGAGCAAGCCACAATCTAATGCCTAGTGTTAAATATAGCCAAACGTATTTAAGCTTTTTCTTTTTGCATGTTGTCTACAAACGAAAACACTTCACAACTTTGTACGTCTTTAAGAACATTTCCGTCAAAAGTACAGGGTGAGAAAATGTGACTGGGTGGAGTTACTTTTTACAAATGTGGGGGTATATATTAATATTAAAAAAAGCTGAACAGCAAATATCGGGGAAAATATATTTCTGATAAACCTGTGCAGAACGACTTGTTCTGCCTCGAATGAATAGAGGCGGTTATATTAAATAGAGTTCTCTGATTTGGGAGTTCTAAACCTAATGCCCTTTTGTGGACGCTTGAACCTGGTTAGCTCTTACTGTGAGCTGTTTATATGCTTCTAAGCACTGCTATATTGCACATATCAAGAGGAGACAATAATAAAGGAGTGAATTCTGTGCATCTCACTACTTTCATATTTTGCATCCTCTGCTTATTGAAAGAGGCAATAAATTACAGTAAAGTACTGTAACTATTGACTTTTTAGCTACCTGATATTACGTGCCACAAAATATTTTGAGAAAATGGCACCACTGTTGTTATTATGTATAAGAAAGACAAAAAAGTTAAATAAATAATATTTTTTTTATCTTGTGTAATTTAAATGCTTTTGCAGATAAAGAGGAAATTAAATAAATTAAATGTTGATTATAAATGCTTTTCTTTTATTGACAGTGAAATAGAATAAAGTCACACGACTAATTAGGTGTTCTGTTTTTGTGGCCGTAGAGTGCAGCAGGTTCTAGCGAACTGATTGTGAGAACTGAAAATTTACCTTTATTTTATGAAAGAACAAACACAATAGTTGACAAACCTGCTGCACCTGACTAACGGTGATTAAGCCCTAAAACACAGCCACAAATCTAAACACAGCAGCAAAGAAAAGCTGCTCAACAATAAAGATGTAATTATACAGCAAATTCTTAAATGATGTCCAAGATAACAGACTGTTCTAGGGGAATTCTGTCTTTGGCTCCCTAGGCAGGTGTTAGTTGACTGGGCAGGTGCCAGTAATGTGAGTGAAAAATGGGGCCAGATGTTGTAAAGTTTAATACTGTTATGCCTTGTGTCTATGTTTGTGGGCCAACTCTGGTGTGAATGTTGTGGACGCAGATTTGAGGCACATTTTTTAATTCCACCTACTTTACTGTGTGTAGACTAGTTCTAGACCAATGAGCCATTGCATACTGGGCCAGAACAAACCCATAGATGTTGCCCATGAATGGACCAGACACATTTTGCTAACTTGAGCATGACATTGTTTGAGTTTTCAGTTTATTTGATCCTGTGAAAGAGTGCCATTCTGGAGAAACAGAAATATTATTTTGTATTATGTGGGGTGACTATACATCCCCTTTTTCCTGAACATGTTCTCTTTCTAGGATTTCTGAATCACCAAAAATGCTTTTCAATTTTATCTTTAGGTCCTAAATGGAAAAGTTGGTATGTATGTGCAGTGCTGCCAGAACTATGAGGTTAAGCCAGCATTTGAATCACGGCTTTTTCAGAACACGTACATACAAACCCCATAAACTGCATGGAGCACCGACAGAGTCAATCAGAATTTTCATTTCAGCACCAGAAGCAATCGGATGGGGCATTTCCCAAAACAATTTAGTGTAAACTTGTGCTCAGTAAGAGAAGCTGCAGCTCACTTTACAATCTTGTAAAAATGTTTTTACTGTGATACGCAAATTCAGGCACAGTAACATTTTATGTTTATGTTACAGTTTATGTCCATTTGAAAATTTGTTACTGCTGCCACTAAATTTTCAGACCTACTTTTCACAAGGATACTAGCCAGTTATCAGAGTTTACTATCAGAGGCTGAACCTGGTAGTGTGTAGGCCAAACAGATAGAGGCTATGGCCTCTAACTGCACACCAGCAAAGTTCTGTTATTGTATTTATAGGATGCACAAAAGCAGAGACAACATAAGGCCTGTTTTTTTTGGTTCTTATTAAGTCTAAACTTTGTGTAACGCTGCTAACAATGAAAGACTCTTGTCTTTACAATAAACTTTTTAACCATCTATACCTTGTTTGTCATTACATAATGAAAATAAAGGTAAAGATAAAGTGAGTGTGCTTACCTGACACCACTAACAGAGTCTTCTTTGTTTCACTGGTGATGTATTTTTTATTAAACTCACACCAGTAAACCCCAGTGTCCTGCACGGTAAGGTTTTTGATGGACACAACAAAGTTGGCCAAGTCCCTGTTTGTCTCTAAGCGGTCAAGAAAAGGAGCCCTGGGGGAGAAAGTGCCGTCTCTATAGAAGTAGGTCACTGTTTGTTTTGTGTACAGCTGTTGATACATGTACACTCCATCCTGCTCAGTAGTCTGAGGAGCGCTGCAGCGGAAAGTAGCCTTCTCACCAACATGTGCCGAAATAAACTCATCTTTTTCTAATAGAGGAAAGAAAGAAAAAAGGATCATAAACCCACAATAGTGCAAAAATCATCATTCATTTACTTACCAGTTTAAACAGTCAGTAAATGCAAGTTCTTCTTTTTTCAGTGTCAGAAAGAAGATGAAAACATACATTTTACAGAAAATAACAGAATTCTCAGCTAACAAATATGATCTAAATATAAAGTTTCAGTGGTCAGCGTGTTCATTACTATGTTATAGGTAAATACATTTCAGCCTTAGACATTGTTTTAGCATTTTCTGCTTCATACAGGCTGGGTCGAGCTGAGCAGTAGAGAGGGTAGTGGACACACTTGCAAGCTTTTAAATGAATGACACTTTTAATGAAACCAACAGAAACGTAAAGTAAACAGACCGGATACAAGGACAGCATAACCACAACACAATGACCAACAAAGACAGACTGAAAACATGACACATGTAAACACAAGCACATGGGACTGACAGAACATAAACACGGACTTAGACAGGGGAAGACGAGCGGGGCATGACACATACTATCCAAATAATCCCTAACCAGGGCTCGACATTTAGCTCCACATTTAATCTCCTAGAAAACTGATCTAAATCCTAATATCACTTTAGATTTGCACTCTTAAAGCTCTCTTTAGTAAAGACAATGTGTCTATACAGAACCCTGAATGCTTATAGCCATTTACATTTACATTACAGGGTTCTCTGCATGGTGAAATGGTGAAAAAATTTAGATTGATGGAGAATGTGTTGAATATGGTTTTATACAGCACCAAAAAGTGGTCTGGTATTGTTACAATGTCACACTTGTAGAAATATAATAACCCTTTAAGCTTCTTGTGTTTAACATTTAACCAATTTTTCTCTATGGGGTTTAAATCTGGACTCTAACAAACCCAACCAGCCTATTACGACTGAGGAGTCATAACAGCTTAGTGTGTTATGTAACTTTTTTTGTCCATAGAAAAGCATAATAGGTCCCCTGGAAACCACGCACTGAAACTAAAAGCGGCCAGTGGTGTACACAGTAGGACATATGGTCTCTACAGACTATTTTCCAAAGACAAGTAACATATTGATGTTTATACCTTGTAATTATGTATATTCGGCCTGGTATCGCAACCTTTTGTCTTCATTCTGTACGCCTATGTGTGTTCACAAGGGCCAGTGGTTGTGATGGTGTGAGCATGTGTGGTTTACGTGTGACTTTAAAATGATACATGTCCACTTGCAACTATGCCTGACCGCATCCTGTTCATGTCAATGGAGATCTCTGCCTCATTGCATGGTATATGGCGGTTTGTGGTGCCTTACCAGAATCTTACATTTGAAAACAATAGAATGCACCTGCCACATTGTGTACAGCCGGTTAGGCAAAGACAGACCTGTTTTTTGTTACGAAAATAACTAGAGTACAGCGGATAATTAAACTTCTTTTTGTCTGAGTTGAATCCATGACCATGTAACGATACAATTAAATGGTCTGGTTTTGTACAGAAGTGTGAGAGACCAGACATAATTGTGAGGTGATTGCAACAATTTCAACTGAAATTGTTACACTGCTTTGGTAGAAGACAAAGTAAATGCCTCTTTTCTTAAATTTGTGGTTCTCTATAGAAGGATAGAAGTCAGTGTTGTGTCATATTACAGTACTTTAAGATTTTACTGAACCATGATACACTCAGAAAAGCATATAGTGACATATCATCAGCAATGATAAATATTGTTATATTGTCGAGCTCTGACCCAGAATTCATTACATAAAATGAACAGTAAATGAAAAAAGTATTAAATCATTTAGTTATTTTTGATTATTTATTGCTACTGTTTGTTTTGTTATTTGACTATTTTCTCAAGGTGACTTTGCCAAAAGTTCAGTGATTAACAGTTATCCATTTTAAGACAACCCACCCAGCAAAGGCTGAAAACATTTTATTCTTCGCCAGTTTGTTTTAGCAACTGGAATTCAACCCAATTTTAACAATGAACCATGGATTCATGATTCCAGATTTAAACTCTATAGAGAATATTTTGTCTCATGTTAAACACAAGAAGATTTATAAAATATTTTTAAAAATGTTTCTATAAAGTAACAAAAGGGGTCCTGCTTTGTTAAAAGTTGGACATTGTAACAATACCAGACTTTTTGAGCTATTCAGCTATTCAGGGACAAAATGGAAGACATGTTGGAAAGCCAGTCATCTCAACAGCATTGAGATTTGATTGAAAAGTGAAAGATGAAAAGTTGTTAAAGCAATTTTAACCTTAAACCATGAATTTATCATTATATATATTATATTGGCCATTTTATATTCCTATTTACTATGACAAGGGACAAAAAAGTACCAATAGATAGTCAATATATTTTAAATTGTGCAAAATATAAAATTGTGTATTAAAGTATCATTTTGGGTAGCAGGTGCTACCTTCAGCACCGGACCATCCAGGGGTGTGTTTAAGGCGTCTTTCTTCAAAACACTTTTCAACAGCAACAGTCATATTCAGACTATTCAGAAAGACTCATTTGGGTTTGTACACAACATTTTCATACTGTCTTATTTTCATGTACATTGTCCAGACAAGATGTCTTGGGCCTAATCAGATCCCCATTTTCAAATGTTTATTTTTAGGCTAAATAAAGGCCATGATGAGTCGACCAGATTAAGGTAAATGGATATATGATGTCTGATGCTTAGTGGAATACATTATACAATAAGTGTTCAAAACAATAAAAATATCATTGTTGTTGTTGTTTCAAGAACCGGATAATTGTTTAAAAAAATTATATTTAAATTATACTTGTTTTTTTATTATACATATTAATTCATACATGCTTCAAAATACACAATCATGATTATTGCAAACACAGATAAAAATGAAAGTTTTTCTTTAAACATCTAAACATTTTCACTATATTGGTATAAAATTTCGGAAACACAAAGAACCGGAATCAATAAACTTAATCATAATTGATAAAATCCCAACTCTGTTGTCAAGTGGGTTTTCTCACATGATCTAATTTTACACTCTAAAAAAGGATTCTTTAGTAAAGACAATTGTTCTGTATAAGTTTCAAGTTCAAGAACCATTTGCATGCTTAATTTGTTATATGCATGATGATACATTGTTTTTATTGATAAAGACTTGATCTATGAAAATCTATGAAATGAATCTGGATATATAATCTTTTTGAAAATGGTTCTATATAGCACTAAAAAGGTCCTTCTACTGTTACAAACTTGACCAGCGCAAACCCTTTTTGGTGCTATGCACAACCATGCACTTAAGTGTTCATGGTTTTAAATAGAACAGCTATATTTACTAAAAAATCTTTGAGGAAGCATTTTTTATGATGATTATTGCAAGCTGGTGGTCATGACAGTAAGCGTGGTTAACTGCAGGAGCCAACACATCCTGTTCTGGAATTGGACTGTAACTTGTTACTCTGCACTATGTTGACTGCCATACACGTTCAGCATCAAAAATTAAGTCAGTCCGGTGCTGGTTTAATCTGGTGTTGATTTGATTTAGTAAATGCATGTCAGTGAAGTTAGGCCAGTTGTGTTGTGAGAGTGAAATTCAGTGGGTTGCCAGATTGACTTGGCAAATGTTTGTTTGCTAGATCTACCCTGTAAAAGTTTCCAACTGCCTGTTTTTTTTCACGCTTTTGCATTTTTTTTCCCCCGACCTACATGTTAACAGTTTGTGAGTCTTTTAGAGCTTTACGGTTAACCGCCTAGCCACAGTACTGTTGAGTTACAGAATGCGATTCTAACACAGCTCATAACTAAACTTTGTGTGCCTAATTTAAACCTATTAAATTGTGTTACTTGTTCTAGGTTAATGAGTTGAAAATAAAAATATTAAGTGGAATTTAATTGAATGTTGAAGTACCACATACACTCTTGTGTGGTTTACTTAAAGTTGTTTAGTACATATAACTCAACGGAGCATCTAAAAAGCTAACATTTTTTGGTAAACCCAACATTTAATTTGTTGTAAGTGCAGCCACCTGATCCCAAAACACAAAAAGGTTCTACATTAGTCTCTTACCTTTCATGCAGAACTAAAAAAACAGTTTTGACCTAATGTCCTGTTGTCCTGCAAGCTCAAGAGGAGCTGTATGTGTGTACATGTATATGAGTGAATTCCTGAATTTTTAGTAAAAATTTAGTAAAAGAGTTTAGTCACATTATTAGCTAGGGGCATAGCATAGTACAAACATACACACTACTGAACATCTCTCAACAAGACTTCACATAACAAGTCTTCTGTTATAGAAGAATCTTTAGTCTTCAGAGTTATAGGCAATGTCTGGCTAGTCTGGGGTTTATATAGCACATATTCTGAGCTAGAGAGCACAACAGCTGAACTTTGGTTTACTTCCTTCCTTTGAACACCATATTTACTGTTAGCACTTAATTCTGTCCATCATTCTTAATAATATAGGAGTCTCCCTCACTGTGTACCTGTCAGCTTAATTCTCATATAATCTGGTAATAAACTGTAGGCAATGGATTTTATGTTTCCATTTTACTGGTGCTTTTTGTTGTTGCATAATTTGAAAGCTCCAGTTACCAGTTACTATTAATATTATATCAACATTTCATGATGAATGGACTAATAGAAATGATTCAAAATTGGATAAATGAATAAATAATTTCCACATTAACTTTCATTTTAATTTTCCTCCTCCTGCAAAATTACATTTTGAAGTTAAGAGGTTTTGATTTAGCGATGACAGGTTGTGTTTTAGATGCTGGTCACCAGCAAAATATTTAGAAATTATTATGTTACATTCACTTCCATTATTAGTTATACATGTTTTTTCTTCTTCTGTAAAATTACAATTTTGGATATATATTTTGCTCCAACAACAATATGTGGCATTTGAGATGCTGGTAAACTAGTATGAACCTACAGGGTAACCAGCTAAACCAGCTGTTGTGCATAGTTACTGTCTTTTTATTTTTTAAAGATCTGTTATTGTCTTTGTGCTTGTCTGGTTTGTTCAGTATATTACATGTCATGCATACAAATACATACTTATACTTTACATAATAAAATTTTTCTGATTGTGAACCTGAGGAGGGTAGCATTACAGTAATGACACCACATGACCACAGGAAACCTCTCACATGTAAGATTGCAACTAAAGTTTTTCTTCATTCAAAATATTAAAATTCACAATTCAAATTTTATCACATTTCTTTCTGTCTTTTTCTCAGATTGAACTTTTGTTTGGTGGAGTCTGAGTCCGATAACAAAACATGTTATATATTTTCACCGATACTTTTTATATTGTCCCAACTCTAATCAATAGCTGGAGGTCTGTAAATGGTGATAAAGCAGACGTACCTAATGTGGAGCCTCTGGAGAGAAACAGCAGGACAAGTATGTGCTGGAGAAAATGCGCCATGTCTACTGACATGCACACACAGTCTGCCTGTCTGAGACACAATATACAGGAAACCTCACTTTTTCCGTCCGGCTGCCTTTGACGTGTGAAGATGTCATACAGGCATTGGCTATAGCTAGCTTGCAATATAGGCCATTTGTAGTATCCTATCACTACAACAGATCTTAATAAGTACAGTCTGCCTTACATTTCTAAAATACCTGCCTAGATGCTTACTTTATCTTCCTCCAACTGGTGTGACTTGTATCATTAAAGGCCATCATCAAACTCTGTGAGGCCTTCTACAGCCAGTATGTATTGTTGAATACAACTGAACACTGCTAGGTTTTTTACATCCATTATGTACTAATAAACACCACTGAGCACTGCTAGGTCTTTTATGTCCAGTATGTATTGTGAAATGCCACTGACCAATACAAGGTTTTTCACTTTGCTCTAATATATATCACTAATCACTCTTACCAAGAATAACTTAATGCTCTCTTTAACACCTAATTTCTGTTGTTTGTTTCAGCTGTTTCTGTTCTACTGCTGAGGATGTGACAGTGCTCTTTTGTTCTTCTGGTTTGTCGGGTAAACGCTTTGGTTTGAAGTGGCTGAACATGCAGAATTTAAACATGGATAAGATCTAGCTGTGCGGAAACAGCCACAACAGAAAGTCTTTCTAGACCAGCAGGCCTGTTTGTTTTAAGAACACTGACTTAATTCAGTGCTCCAAGAACCAGGCTGGTTGGGTCATTTCTGTGTACATTGTAGAACACTTTAACCAGGGGAGAACATTGTAGAATACGGTCTGTGCAATTAAAGCTAAAGGTTTGGTTAAAAATCTCAAATGTGTGAGTTATACACCCCAGTCAACTATCCACTCACTGACCATGGACATCTGTGATTAGCTTCATATACCAATCATATACTAAATTTGGGCTTTCAGTGTAATTAAAGTTAAAGGTTGAAATGCTTCAATGGATTTGGTTATACATCTACCATTCAAGCCCGTGGTTTCTCTGCCCAGCACAGTCACTGTCAGAAGCTGGTTAGCAAAATGGTTCATTTAGAGTATTCTATCACGGTACACGTTCCCAATTGGTACAGACTGCCTTTCTAAAGTTTTCAAGTCTTGATAGCACCACCTAGTGTCAGTTGCTGGCTAAGCCTCACATTGCATATACAGTATATCTGTACATGCAACAGTTCACTACATACAGTTACTGTGATTAATCCATAATACAATGAACATGAATGACAAAATGGCAAATCAGTTATATTACAATTATATAAGAAAATACAGACAAGAACAATAAGGATATGTTGAGTGTCACGCGTGGTGTTTGTTTTGGTCACGTGTTCCTTGTTTTTGCCGTAATCCCGCCTGTCACACCGGTTTGTCCCACATGTTAGCCGTTTGTTATATATACCCTGTGTGTTCAGTCAGTCTTTGTCGTTCATTGTAATGTTATGTGGTGATTCTGTCCATGCATTTCCGTCTGTTCATTTATTAAATCATTTCCGTTAAAAGCTTGCGAGTGCGTCCACTGCTTCGCCTGTTCCTGCTCATCACCGTGACAGTGAGGATGTGAAAAACAATTTATTTCCGTCAGTAATTCTTGTCTAGATGACATACTAGTAACATTAACAATAAAGAACAGCAACAACAACAGTGATAATATTATTACAATGATAAAATATTTTATAATGTCAATAAAACAAGAATACTAAAAATAAATGAACTAAACTTTGTACATTATTTCACAGCATGGAAGCCTAACATTATACTGCCACCTCAATGCAGCTGTGCCCATCCTGCAACTTGATTCCAGTGGTGCTGATCTGAAGGCAGACCTCCGCCTTTCACGGGAGACCATCGCTTCACTGACTGCTGCACTAAGGCGTGACAGTGACCATGGGTGGAGCACAGACATTGTCTTGGTGTTCCTCTACTGGCTGGCACATGCAGCTTCCTACCGTGTTGTTTCACAAGCATTTGCCATCCCCAGGTCATCTGTGCACGACATTGTGCACAGGGTTAGTGGAGCTGTCCGTGGGATCATCAAAAGGGTCATCACCTTCCCCACTGGAGATAAACTGGGGGCGGTAGGAGCAGGGTTTGCTCACTTAGCTGGATCTCCAGTGTTCACAGTGGCAGTTGGTGCCATAGACAGATGCCCCATCCGCATTAAACTGTCATCCACCAATGCACCGTGCTACCTCAACAGAAAGCTGTTCCACTCAACTCAGCTGCAAGCTATCTGTGACCACCAGGAAAAGTTCCTTGATGTGTTCACCAGGTATCGTGGGTCTGTGCACGATGCCAGAGTTATCCATGCATCAGCACAGCAATTTGGCTCCTGACTCTCTATCAAGGGCCTGTGCAGAACCCTGTACAGGCTCACTTCAACACCAAGCTCTCTCGAGCCAGGAGTATCATCGAGAGAGCATTTGGCAAGCTGAAGACACGCTGGCGCTCCATTTTTTTAAGGCCCTTGAGGTGAGCCCTGTCTTCACCCCAGAGGCTGTGGCATGCTGTGCGGTGCTCCACCAATCTATGCAGCGCTAATGGTGACATCATTGAACCAGATGTGTCAAAGGAGGAAGACGTGGACCCACCAGAGCCTGGCAACACAGAAGTCAGATCTAGTGAAAATGCATGGGAAAATCTGTCTGCAGCTGTTTCAGCACCACAGTACCGTGTACCAGCTCTTCATGAGCACGACTATGTTTAGAGAGAACATAAGTTCACTTTTTTATTTTAAGTTTTATAGTTCTAAGTTCTAAGTCATGAAATTATAGTGATTGTTGAATATATTAAATAGCTGTTTATTAATTATTGATCATTTACCTCTAGCTGAGGTTCAATAAAAAATGTTGGCTTTTTATAATTTTGATTAATACATACCTTGTTTTTTCCCCTCTATCTTTAGCTAATCACTACATCATCAGCAATCATTTTCATATAGAATTTTCAGCTAGGATACTGTATAAAACCAAGTTTGTATTACAAAAGTCAGATTTTTTTAAACTTCTCTGGTAAATTATTTAGTGCTACATATAGATTATATATAAACACACATTATAGCATGTCATTCAACACTGCAAATATGAAATATGAAGTGATGTGGCATGTTCTGATTTATACTGGACAAACGGTTCACACTTCCAACCAGACTAAATTGTCTTGATTTCTCAGTGTTCCTGTCTATCTTCTTTGTAGCTACCTGTAGCCTCTTTCAGCCAGTAAAATCCTAACAGGTATGGAGCCCGACTGCTTCAGCAGAAATGAACTTGTCAGTAAACTCAGTTCAAGGCAAGACATTTATGTCACAACACTGCCCTCTGTACTCACGTCTGTTGGAGGAGACTTCAGTTCCTACAACATTCATAAACACAATTCAAAGCAACAACTACATGCACGTAAAATCCAAATCCACCAATGAACTGGAATGTGCAAACTTGAAACAAAAAGTAATATTAATAATAATTCAAATGTACAAATGTGGAAAAATATTTAAAATATATAAAAACATAGATTTTTTTATATATTTGTGGGAAAGATTTGCATTTGTAAATTCTAATGTTGTGAATGTGTGAATCAGTACTGCTGAAAGTGTGGAGGTAAAAATCCTCACATTCACCTTCTCTGCTGCAGTTGCGAATTTTGACCCTGTTTTGAGGCTAATTCATAGCTCAGCTGCTCAGCTGCACCAATCAGATTGCGAGGTTTGGTTAACCAATCAGACCACTGATTTGGTGCTGTCACTCAACTTCTGCGCGCTATTAGAACAAGCCTCCCAAACTGCTTCTTGGCGCTGCCAGGCACAGATACAATGCTAGTTCATGTTTCTATAGCAAAAAGTTCAGCTATTGGTCTATGAATTAGCCATCAAAACAGGGTCAAAATCCGCAACTGCAGCAAGAGCTTCGCAACTGCAGCAGAGAAGGTGAATGTGAGGATTTTTACCTCCACACTTTCAGCAGTACTGATTCACACATTCACAACATTAGAATTTACAAATGCAAATCTTTCCCACAAATATATAAAAAAATCTATGTTTTTATATATTTTAAATATTTTTCCACATTTGTACATTTGAATTATTATTAATATTACTTTTTTTCAAGTTTGCACATTCCAGTTAATTTGTGGATTTGGATTTTACGTGCATGTAGTTGTTTAAACACAGCTGCAAGTTTCGGTACATTTGTGACCATTGTTTTATGACCCTATTTTGACTCCATACACCACGAGCCAGTGCAATAGTGAGCTACGATCAGTAGTAAAGTTATGATTAGTAATAATGAGTTATGACCAGAGTTATGTTTCACATTAAGTGTTTTAGAATGCCTGTATTTAAATTCAACTCTGTTAACCAGCATCTAAAACGCAACATATTCTGGGTTTTTTTTAGCTTTTCTTCTAACTTGGAGACTTACAGACATAATATCTGTGTAACTGTTGGGCCCTTGTTGTTCAGTAAAATCAGTGTTAAATGTAACTCCGATTACAGCATTCCTGACACACAAATCTCCAAACACTGCCAGCAAACATGACCGCTAATGTTGAAACCTAGTGTGAAACCTGCGACCTTTAAACACCTCAATCTTACTGGTAGCTCATGAACACATCTGCCACACAAGTCTCCTTAAACAGGCTTTGACATCCTCGCTATGAACATATAAATATATGACAGCTCCCAATAATCTTATGTAGAAAGTCACTGTGTAGCAGCAGCTGATAAGCTAGAGGATGCTGTTATCCAGCCAAAGACTGTTTATAGCTACTAATACATCCTCTTAGCCTGATTCCACTTCACACTTCAGTGAATCACTATCACCTCTTTGGTGGTATTAAGCGACAGACTGACTAGCTGACTAGCATGCTAACTTAACTATGCAACATGATAGCTTGAACACACCATATACTGTACTATACTTTACTGCTATTATTTAATATTCTGTTGTTCATTTGGGAATGTTCTTTACTAAAAATCTTACATATAGCTCCTTTAAAGACCGTTTTGATTAATTAAGGGTGATTAGTGACTTTTTCACAGTACATTGTGCAGTTACTTAGTTACTAATTGCTGTGAAGATACTGCTATGTCTCTGAGCTTTCAGGTTATTTAGAGCTTCTCTATTCTTCCACTTGTCATATCATTTTCCTGCCATTCTATGGTAGAAGTAGGAGGTGAAACAATAATAATGCTGCTTTACTGCTGTGTTTGTATGTGGCAACATTTTTGTTGTAAGTAAGCTGAGCATTTACTAAATCCATGTATGGCTTGCCACAAGTTTAGCGAGGACATACACACACAGTTCAGAGAAACAGCTACACCTAAAAAAACAACACACATGAGGCTACATATACAGTATTAAATTTATTTTATATCAATATGTTACAATAAATTTGTACCAGTGGATCTGAGTTACAATATATATAGGCCCAATGGTTAGACACCCCAAGAAAACAATTACAATATGAACAATAATTATAATCAATGTATTAGAAAAATAAAATACAGTCAGCTTTCATCAGAATACAACACAGAATTTATTTTTTATTTTTTTCAAAATGCATTGTTCCCCTATGTTTATGGTATGGGATCTTTAAAGTGTGGGCATGTTTTCTGTGTACTGGCCAGATGACCACTCTGTTAGTTTTTTAGTATTAAAGCCTCAGGGTCATTCTTTCTTACTAGAAGACAGATTCATATTAACTGCAGTTGAAAAATCAAGCAACTTTCATTTTAATGTGGGTCTTCTAACAAGCTTTGTGCTTCAGTGTAATACTTGCATGCAGCTTAACTAGCATCTTAATGAGCTCCAGTGCAAAGTGCAAATGAATTCAGAACCTCTTTCCTAAAGACAGATTGAGCCAGTTAAGCTAAACCTTTACTTACACTTAAATTATTCCAAGATTAAACTTAATCCTCATCAAGGACACCAACATTCAATGTTTAAAGGGAATTCTACACATTTTTAATATTTCAGCATAATTAAGCAGTTAAGACATGAAGAGTCATTCAGAGTGGTTTGGTGTGAAATGCAACGTTCTGCAAAAAAGTAACTGGTGGTTATAACTTTGCTGGCTGATGTCTGAGGTCTTGTTTTATGGTAGATTTTAGAACATTTTGGTCTTAAAATCCATTCATTATGGAGGAATACGTGCTGGGTTCTGTGAGGCAAAATAGTTCCAAAGAAAATGTGTTATTTTCAGATTTTTCACTATATTACCCACATTCCACATGAAACTCATGTGAAAACACGTGTAGGTTCACTGGTGGTTACGATAGTAAATTAAAGGTCTATACTTGTATGGAAGACATGGTGACCTCTGGTACCCATCACCACCACTGTAAAGAACATCTAAACCATTTCACAGTAAAGCACTCTGAATCACTCTGTTTACACCTCAGACACTCAATTATGAAGACACAGAGTAGAGTAAATGTTCTTTAATAATTGAACTGAGCTAATGTAAGGTGCTATAAACAATGCAGCCTTGTATTATGATGAGTGATTCACAGGTGCTGCATAAATAGTGCATATTTCTATAATCTGGGCTTGATTGCATAGCTTATAAAAGGGTTTAATCAGTAAATGAGTGATTTTTCACATTATAAGAGATGCAGAAACAAACACATATTTAAAAAGAAAATAAACAGTATTTTTTTTCAGTAGACCACATTCGCACTATAAGCAGTTATGGTTAATGTTCGCACACTTGCTTCACAAAACAGTTTATAAAGGTGCCAGTGGAAAAAAAGATGATAAGATTAAACTATATATCTATATATCTGTTTATTCTGATCTGTAGAAAACACAAGATTTATTTAAAAAAGAAACACAATGCCTTCAAAATGCAGCAGGGGCAGCCATGAGAAAGAAGGCTTAGAGACTAATGACTAATGCCTTTTTAACCCTCAGTTAGAGAAAAATATTGTAAAGACATAAAAAATAGTTTCTTTCCTCCATCTGCTTCCACATGACGAAAGAAAATTCTTTGGTGTTGTCAACTTAATGTCAGTTCACACTGGGACTTTCCATCTGAGCTCTCAGTACTTTTAATTTCACTCTCGTTTAAGTGCTTTGAGCATACAAGAACAGACATCCGTAGGTCATAATCTCACTTCACATCACATTCCAGCTCACAGTCGAGATTTGATTTTTTGGTTTTAGCCCTATGAGACTAATTCTGCTCTCTGCCGCTTAGGAGAACTGCATGAACAGTAGTACACAAAAATGTTCCAAACCTGTTATATTTAGTTCTGTATACAACTGCACTGGACCCTCTGACTTACAAGGCCGTTTAGGAGCTAAATTACAAAGAATGCTACGTGTGAGTTGACATATGTAATGTTTAAAATGTATGTGCTAATGGAGACAGTTATGTGCCAATATATACACATTCTGTAAAATATGTAATGATGTTTAAGATTTACATATATGCCAGACATACATTTCCTTTGCATGTGGTCATTAGAAGTTATGTAATAGATTTTTTGAGGAACTCTTCTTTTAAAGGAAGATACAGTTGGTGAATGCGGATGTGAGAAATTATTATAACAAAAAAGTCTCGGAAACAGAGAACAGAACTAGCAGTGTTTCATCAGTGAAAAAAAAATCTTTACCTCCTTATTCCCCAGTGTTAAAGGAACACACCACCATTTCCATCTGCTGCGTCTGTAACATTAGTTCATTGTACTTAGCAAAACAGGAGAGAGCTGGTATACTGTATAATATAAGACAGCTATGACTGGCAAATTGTGCCTGCAAAGTCAAATCTATTTTAAGTAGATTTAGAATCAACACAGAAATGCGTAGATTATTATCAGCAATGCCGCAGATAGTTTAACAATTTCCTCTCGAGTCCTCAAAACAGGGGTGTCCCATCCTGGCCCTGAAGATATATCACCAGGCTCTAACAACCGGGTGCCCTTAAAGGCTTTTAATACCTGGATCAGGTGTGTTTAACTGTGATTGGATGTGGATCTCTAGGACCAGCATGGGGCCCTATCTCAGAACAGAGTTAAATTTATGTGTTCAGCATTACAGCTTCTCCATTTGGCTCCAGCGGCTCTTCTGCAGAGAAGAAAACAACCACCACTGGGTTAAACATCAATGAGCCAGAAAGGCTGAAGAAAGGAGACTAAAGCATAGAAGACAGCATCTTCATAGTTAAAGGACTAGAACCATCAGATAAAGCCTGTGAGAGCTTGTGTCTGTGAAGAACAACTTTGCTCAAGCCATGTTCAGTGTAACAAGAGCGTGAAGCATACCTGTTTCAGCAGCCTCAACATTCTGGTTATGTCCAGGAAAACCCCCTAAAGAAAAGTACATGTTCAGTTTTTAGGTTTAGTTTCAGCTTTAAAACACACTTTGCTGTTATATTTAAAACAGGTTATTAAAACTGTCCAGTGGAAGCCAGAATGTTTTACTTTCAGTTCCATCCATGAAGCTGGAAAGTCCAGAGAGAGAGTGGATGTGATGTCATCAGAAAGAGATGCAGAGGGAGAGCAAAAGGACAGGAAAGGGGGTTTCTAGACAGGGTCCTTGCTTTTGGCATGGACCCTATCTATCCCAAAACAAACAAAGCTGAAACTCCTTGGCCAAATTCCATGGGCTTTCATGGAAATTCCATGATTTTCTGAATAGGTTAACAATTAGCAAAACTTTAACAAACAGGAATTGCATGTTAAAATGTGTTTTTTTGTTGAAAATGTGTTAGAAAATCAAGAAAACATGAAATCTGACCAGGGCGCCCACACTTTTCCACAAAACTGCCCACTTCCCAACCAAAAGTACTAGGACACCCTCTCCAAAAGCAGAGAGTATAACAAAAGCAAAAAATTTTAAACTGCATCAATATATTAAACTCATCGTCAGTCATTATTGATTATACTAAAGTTCTAATTACTGACTGATCGATTATGCAAGCAACTTATATTTAAAAATGTGGTAAAATTAAAAAGAACCAGACTTCAATTCAGATTCTAATGTATTTAACTGTAATGTAATAAACTATAGTACTCAAAAGAGACATAATTTAAATGAGGACATGTACACAGTTGTAAAAAGGTGGACTTTTTGTATTGTCAAAGATACAAAATATACCTTATACAAGTATATACCTTAACTGAGCTTTAAATGCTTCATTTAATTTCCTTTTTATAACCGTAAACAAATGACTGATAAAACTGTTACTGGGCTGCCAAGATTTTGATGCAAACCCTATTGGGTGCTGTTTGCACTCAAATAAGTATATTTATTTCTCTTATTTACTGAGAGTGCACTGGCATTGATGCAATGCACCAAAAGCTACTTGAGTGCTAACAGCACCCCCACCCTGGTTAATGTGATCTAAAGATGTTACTAAAATGTACAGAAAAAGCTGCGTTTAAGTTAAAAAACGTAAAACTACAAAGTCAACCACTTTTACATACAACTGTCTCTGACACACCATCTTTCATATCTTTAGCATAATATAAAATGTGCATTATTATCAAGAAAACTGAGAACTGCTGATGCTTTGTGAAGACAAATTAGAATCCATTTCTTCTTATTTAAGCATTAGTGGCAGTCCCACTTCAGTATATAGTTTCCTCTAGTAAGTGATTTTGTGATGGTTTCAGTTCTTTCAGTGTGTTTAGAGTGGAACTGAAAGTCACTGAAGGCGTGCAAGCCAGTCGGGGAATTTGGGCACGAAAACAACATTTATATCATTAGAAGGCTGTTAGAGAAACTTTTCCCTGAACCAAAGAAGGACCAACTGACCAGTTGTGTCCAGTACTTTCAGTGTGGTACTGTATTTATATAGAAACACCCACAAACACACCCAATAGCACCGGCTAACTATTACAGTTAAACAACAGCACTTATACAGTTCTCCAGACTGCTGAGAGAGAAATACAGAGCATACCAGTAGAGGAGAAGAAACTGGTTTTAAATAAAGATGTTAGTCAGAAATTCTGAAGAGTTTCAGAAACCAGAGGACCCAAAAACACAGCTATAGAAACTAAAATAAAATGTATATGTAAGGAGCATACTTAGAATAGGTTGAGTGGAAGGTCTTCGGCCCTCTGTCATTAAAATAAATGCAGAAAACGGTGTGAAATTACAGCCCGGCTGCTAAAGCCTGCTAAAGCCTGACCGATATAGACATTGTTAGCGACACAAGAACTGAACAAAAACTCAGATAGCCAATAATATTAGCTAAGAATTATTTAATTTTTTATTTTTTAAAGAATTGTCCCTATCAATATTCACGCCACCTAATCATGCTTGCATTTAACTGGCTGAAAGGGAGGGCGCTCATGACAAATTTTCTTACTGTCAGACTCGGAGAACCAAGAGCTGATCAGTAAGCTAGCAGCATGTTATCTCGGTTCCACAGGCCTCAAGCACTGGTGAAAATGTAGTCTTTCAGATTTTCTTGTTTAACATTTCTTATATCTTAAATTCCTGTTGATTTGTGACAATATCGTTGTAAAAAGCGCTATATAAATAAACTTGACTTGACTTTCTTATTCAGAACATTTTCTTATTACCCACTTAAAAGTGGGCTAGTATTTTGGGAATCATAATTTGGTGTGATATCTAGTTGGTTATTGCTATCTAGCATCTAAGTGATGTTTAGTAAACCACTAGTGTTAACCAGCAAGCTAATCCTACCTTTCTGTCACATATAGGCTACACTACCAATCTGGAGACCAAATCTACACCCATCATCATTAGTTGTTTATGCTTTTAAACATCATAAAATAAAACTCATACACCAACCTATTCAGCAGCAGCCTGTTCTGAAAATGCTTTTACAAGAAACAGGGCAGTGCAAGCCAGACTATTAAAAATAAAGATTTTCAGTAATTCTCATGATTCTCATGATTAAGCACTTCTTAGTTGGTCTGTCTTTCCTCAGGAACTACTTCCCTGGGTGAGGCTTTCGTGGTAAAGGTCATATGTTTTCTGCCGATACTTACGCTGACTGTGTCTTCTCCTGCGGTATAGGAGGGCTATTAGGAGTCCTGCAATGATGACACCAATGACCAAGACACCAGCAACAGAACTTGCCACCTTAGGCTCTGTAGTTGGAGAATCTGGACCAGCTGAAAAAGAAAAAATGAGTAGCTTTGATTTTTAGTTACAAGAGAGTGCTCTTCCTTAGACACCAGCGTCGTAATAGATCAATCGGAATGGAATATGTCTATGTATACACAAGTCAGAATGCGCTAGTTCCAAATACAATTTCTATGTTATTGAATAAGGTGAGTAATCCCTTAAATATTCTGTTAGAGAGAAAAATAATAGCATGTAAACATCTGTATCCGACTGCATTCCCAATCAAGAAGTTTAAGTAGGTTCTGAGGTTCACTCTTACTGGACTCATGTGATGCTCATGTCATTGTAATTTCTATGTTACGTGCTAATGCACATCATTTTGGATGTGATTACTTGCAGTGTTCATGTAAACATCTCGGTCTTAAGATATAATTAGAATGAGTTCAATCAGATTGGTGGAAATCTTGTGTAAACACAGCAAGAGCCTACATCAGTCATGAGCATATGTAAAAACATGGAATACAGATGTGAGGATGTGGTATTTAAAGTGATAGTTTAGCCAAAAATCTAATTTATCCATATTTTCACCATTAACTAGAGGCAATGAACTTGTTTAGACTAGTGTAGATAGAGTACACAGATAAGTAGTGAGAGTTTGTAATCTGTATTGCGCAAATGGTGAGCCTGATGGTTTTCCTTTCTAATAGGAAATCCTTTGTTTCCTGTAGGACACATTTATAGCCCATTAGGAGATCGCCCATGCATCTGAAACCAGTTCCAAAACACAAGTTAACCCATCAGAGCCTTCTGTGATGCCAGTCTATCAGGACAAACACTAAATACCATTACTGACTAATGTACACTAGCAAAAGCCAGCAGAAACATTATGTTTGCTTTCAGGATTGATTTATCGTCAGGGTTCTTATAATAGAAAAACTATTGCTAACACAAAAACTAGCAGAAAAAATGAGCTTGTTAACTGTTGTAAAGACTGTTATAAACTGTTATACCGTTTTCAAAAACGTGAATACTAAATCCATAATGTCCACTGCAAAGCTAACAAAAAGTACATTTGAAAACTGGAACAATTTTACTTTAGTTACTTCAGGGCATAAATAAGAATTTAGAAGTGGATAACAAAAAATGAATGACAGACAGTGAACCTCCAGCTATCAGGGCTGCTAATAATACTGAAAACTAAAACTAAAACTAAAATGGAATAAAAGTTAAATCCTTTTTTTTCAGAAAATAAAAACAAAAATGAAACTAAAA
This sequence comes from Megaleporinus macrocephalus, assembly GCA_021613375.1. Lineage (NCBI taxonomy): Eukaryota > Metazoa > Chordata > Actinopteri > Characiformes > Anostomidae > Megaleporinus > Megaleporinus macrocephalus. The sequence continues at coordinate 34,988,108 of CM038704.1, read as the reverse complement.
TAAACAAAAACCAAAACCAAACTGAATGAAAATGAAAGTTATAATAACATGGCTGCACGAGTCCACAGTAGTGTCACAGCAGATTGCTGGGCTAGGTCTAAAAATTGCCTACTTGCATACTGCACAGTGGGCGAAATCAGCAGGGTGAGCACAGCTCACGTGTCCGAATACACAGTATTCATCGAGTAGTATGCAAACATTACCAGAATATCCTACTGAATTGTGGGACATTTTAAAGTACTTGCCTGCAGCACATGGTGCTATCCCATGGTTCAACTGGAGCTGATACAGATGTTAGCCGTACTTAAGTTTCTTCTCAGATAAAAAATAACATATAATCCTCATTTTCATTTCACTGAGCTCCTGCGTAACACCATCTAAGTACCATCTAAGATCAGTTCCACAAAAAGTATCTAAAATGATGTCTGTAAATGGGGCTTTTAATAAATAGCGGAACTATTACAGTGTTTGACGTAAGATGGTTGATGTGGTGCAAGGTCCGAGGTTGTGTGGATACTAAACACTTACCTACTGAAACAGCCAACTGCTTTACCGGTTCAGCAGTGCACACTGGGTCCAATGCTATTGACTTAGTTGGTGATTTCAGATGCAGCTCTAATTTAACAACTACAAAGTCTAATCATCACCACATGCCCCCAAACTACCTATCAGAGATGGTTTTCCCGTTTACCTGTTGACATCATTCACCTGTGTCTCATTTGTCAGGGTGTAAATCATGACTGTCCAATAACAAATCTCCAAAATGGCAACAGGACAGAGCAAAACCATTCTTTACACAAGGTAAACAGCAGCTGCTGCATTCAAATGATGTAGAAAAATAATTGATAAAAATGAAGATACATGTTTTTCTTTATACAGTGACATATATACCTGTTGAGCTTGTTTCTTTGCGGTGTATTGGCAGTTTTCTGGTTTTGACTTCATTTTGCCAGTGTCTGTTTTGGTAGACTTGGTGTTAGCTCTTTGGATAACTCGTCTTTTTACCTACTCAGTCGCTCCTTGTTATTAAACTCCTTTTAAATATAACATCTGCGGGCATCCTGTTTGTCCACCCAGAGTTACACCCTGATAGTTACCTGAGTTATTTATTGAAGACACAGGGTAAATAAACAGAATGTTTTCAGTAACCTTGTAATGGAACATCTAAATACTGAGTTAGTGTAGTTCTACATATTCATTGGTAAACTATGCTCTCTAATATTGTGGTGCATTTTAAACCTGTGTGCTACTAACCTATCAAGAAATTACTTTGAAAAACGTTTATCATTAGAACATTTTGGTAAAATTATCTGAAGTTGGGAATGTTCCCTGCTAGCTGGGAAAGCTGTTGTTCTAGTGGCTTTAAACTCTATTTTAAACTCTTCCACTCCCCCATAAACTGGACTGTGTGGGGTCAAGTAATCATTTAAATTGAACCAGTATGTTGCTAGGAACACAAGCTGGATCCTGTATGCTGACGATAGACAGAACCAATGGAGCTTTTTTTACTCTACAGAGTCTCAGAGTCTGAGCTAGCTGCTCTGAGGTACTAAGTTACTTTACAGTGGAGCTCCAAAACAGACCCACATTCATTTGCTGTGGGGGAAAGTAAGGACAAAGTAGAAAGGTAGTTATTACAACTGACTTTTCACTGACTGACAGTGAAAGGAAAAAATGGGGCACATGCACACTTCTTAAAGAAATATGGACCAAGATTCTTTCCATTACAGCCCCAAACGCAAAAATATTTGACATTATTTATTATATTTTGGTTCTGTCTGTATTAACCACTATTTAAAACAAGCTACTTCTACCACTGACTGGATGTACTATCCACCTGGAACAGCTGTGTTATATCCTGTGTTAGCCCTCCATAAAACTTTTCGCCTAAAAGCAGTCAAGCCCCCAACAGCACGAGAGGGTTTAATTCAAGGTGGGCCTTTGCAGCAGTAATGGAGGGATTAGTGAGGGTTTAGGTTAGGACTTTTTGTCTGTACATAACAATAGCTTGCTAGTGCAGCCAGAGTCTTCTCAATGCAGCACTTAAGATTTCACGGTTCACAATTTTGTTATCAATGTTTAGCAGAAATTATGGATAGTTATCTTGAGCAAAAAAAAAAGCACAACCATTATCATTTTAACTAAAGCAACATGATAAATCACCAACACAAAAGCAAAGATCTCACAAACACACACAGACATAAAAGGACTACATACACACAAGCCCTGGACAGGTTATGGGTGAAGCTGGGACACAAAAGGAGGCAGAACCTGTTTGAGAAACCATAAATCTTATCTATAAATGGACAGAAGAACACAGCTAAAAACAAGAGTGGCAGCTATCTCGAAGTCTCAAGCACAGTGTGGCTGGTTTAAAAAAGTAAAAGTTAGATAACATCTGAATAAACACTAAGAATCAGAGACACGCTTTTCCTGTTTTCTTCTCAGATCTAACTAAACCTGTAAGTAGATGTTGGGTTAACGTTTATTTTGATTTGCCAAGTATCTGTCCTATGTAGGCTGAACTTTAGTTCCCAAACTAATTCACATACTCCCAAAAACCTTTATCAGTAATCTAGCTCTATCCAAGTTCTGCCCACAAATGTGTTCTATGTCTGTTCTACAGTTTCTCATTAGGCTGACTCGCTATACGTTATACAGTTTGAGGACGGAGCATGGAGAGGTCATGAACTGTTCTACAGTTTCTCATTAGGCTGACTCGCTATACGTTATACAGTTTGAGGACGGAGCATGGAGAGGTCAAAACAATTCACCTAGCACCACTTGATATAAATTTTCAGACAAAACTTTCTAAAAGAAATCATATAGTTACCTATAATTGTGTCATGAAATATGTTCTCTCCTTCTGTGATGAATTTGCTGTTGAGTACGACACATCTGAAGGGCGCCCAGTTCGAGTCGATGCTTTTGAAGGACAGTTTGCTAGACAGATGCAGCAGTCCGTCCTCTCCCTCTGTGATCTCCAGTGTAGCGCTCTTCGTCCAGTTGGTGTTGGTTTTGTCGAACCAGTGAATGGCTCCTGCCGGATAGCCGCCACTAGCGTTGCAGTAAAAGTCGGCAGGGCTGCCCACTACTACTTTGTCTGGCCGAGTGCTGATGGATGGTGGGCTGTACTTGGCTAAACAGAGAGAAGATACATGCAGTTTTCAACTAGTCATTTGAAAAGGTTGTATAATACTTTAATTGTGATTAGTCAGGGAATGAGAACCATTGCCAGACTCTTTGCTTTATTAAACTGAAAAAGGTTGCACATCTTGTTTTCTTAAATGGGAATATAATTTGTCTTTTTCCTGCACTATATAATGCTTTGAGTGGCTTATGGATAAAAAATCCTACAAAGTAGGATCATATACACAGACTGAAAACACTATATGCTCAGGTTTTGGACAGTATTAAAAAGGAATTTGTCCTCAGTATATTTGCTGCAGTAAAGGCCTCTACTCTTCTGGATAGACTTTGCAGTAGATGCTAGAACACTGCTGTGAGGAGCTGATTGATTATTAGTGAGGTCAGCTACTGATGTTGAACAATGCATGAGGGGGATTTTTTTATTATTAGTGAGGTCAGCTTCAAGCCAATAACCAGCATACTCTGCACACCGTGCAACCACTGGAAATATATCCTACCACTAGCTACTGTATTAGCCTCTACTGATGTGGAGTTTAATACTTAAAAAGAATTATATTTAAGCTGGTTATCTGGTTTCATTCTATATTAGCCAGCTAGCAGCCCGAAACACACAACAATCTATCATTAACTGCTTTTCAATAAATACTCAAGATACATCATTAAAAGGAGAGTTGACTTTGTTTTAAAACTGGATCATTTCACTAAACTGACTAGTGTGTGGTGGTAGAATGTGATTAGGGGGTGTTTACAACCAATGTAAACAGATATTGTTTTTTTTGCCAGCAGGCCCCTTTAGAGATCTAATCACTGAAGGGCATACTCATAGGGACACCAAAAGGGGTTCTCCTATAGCCTACTGCCCCAAGGAACCCAGTGACTCAAACTCACAAGAATTTCATTGTGAACACAAAGCTGAATCACAAATGGGAGTGCGGACGCCTTTTCTAAAAGTACACAAGTGCTGTCTTTCCAAATTAACTTGTGCACGCACTTCAGGTTGCCAACAATCTTTCCTATTCAATAGGCTTATCCTCCACAGAGACCTTTAGTCATGTTGTCATGCTTTAGTTAACATCGTGCTCAAATTTCAGATCAAAGCTAGTTTTATCATTTGTCATTTCTTCTAATATATGTCGTTTCTCCAGAACATGGTACTATACGGTCAATGAGTACAGGACAATTGAAGGGACCAAGCAGCTGCTGGTCCAAAGCAGTAAAAAGTGTGTAGAGTGTGTAGTTTAGGCTAATCAGATATGGTGTGTTTGTATGCAGCTACTTGATTGGACATACTGTTTTTATAAAATAGATTGTTTGCAAGTGATGTCACATTACTGCATTGCAATGGTGTGAACTGCATTTGGAGGGCAGGAAGTAATTTTCCACAGTCACAGCACCCACAGACAAACTGTTCACAATACAAATCAGCTTATTCACCACTTTTTTTCCATTTTTTTTTCACCACTTTTTTTCCTAACCCTAAACTCTAACTCTTACCTGTAACACAGATCCTGAATGTTCCGTCTGGTACAAAACCACGATTGGTTAGAACCTTGTAATCATAATGGCCTTCATCAGAGACAGCAGTGTTGGCGATCTGTAAAGACGGATCATTTCTAAAAGGAAGTTTAACTCGAGTATCTCCATGCTCTGCTCCATCCTTTATCCAGAACAGTGGATCTACATCTCCTTTCTTAGTTACAGTAACTAAAAAAATTGTTATATCCTTATTTTCAGTAAAAGTGGTTTTGAAAGAGCAAGAGATATTTGTGTTCTCCCCAACGATTCCAACTGCAGGCTGGCATTCCACACTGATCAGTGCTGTTTAAACACATTAAATAAAAGGACAAACATTGTTAGATGTTCCATAATGAAGGAATCAAGAACAATACACCGTTCTTAAGGAGTAATCATAATAAAGAATTATGTTCTAGACATTTCACACCAAACCACTCTGAATCACTCTGTTCACACCGGAAACACCCAGTTATTGAGGAATTTAGTAGAATTCCCCTTTAAGTTTTTTGTGCTGCACTCGTGTAAGTTTATCTGGCCCTGTAAGCGCTCATTACAATGTGCTTTCACAATCAGAGTAAATACTAAGATGGTGTGACTTACTGCTAGAGCTCCCCAGACGGACAAAGATCAGAGTGAGCAGCAGAACAACCTCCACAGCCATGTTCTGTAGAAGAGAGAAGTGATAGAAATAACAGTGAGGATATAACGCTGAAGAACATTTTAACATCTCAGGGTGACTCCAGTTTCACTGTTCATCAGAAAACTACACCACAGATCTTGGAGGCTCTTCATTAAAAGGTGGTGGGAGGTAATGTGGAAACCCAATTCTTGTTCTTGATTACTAATAATCCATATCGGCCCACAAAAAAACATATCAGATGACCCCCAGTCAGCAGTATTTAACTAATATGTGATATGTTTTTTAAATGGAAAGTGGAATATATATACAAATGTAGATGTAAAATAAGTTTGCATTTGTGTCTGTGTTGTGTCTCCCTGTTTGTTTTTTTTGGGAATAAACTTGCTCTTGACTCTTCACCTGCATAAAGTAACTCCTTACAATTTTAAATATGCCATTTAAACATAAACACCTAAACAAATGCCAGTATATGCACATCTGTACGCAAAAGTTTTTTTTGGGGTAAAAATCAGTTAAAAAAAAAAAGGAAAAACACCCTTAATCACATAAAAAAAAAAATAATTTCAGTAACATCCTGATTCATACACATGTATTGATAGGGATGCTGGATCAAATCATGAAGCACAGAAAACATGTGATACATTCAACATGTCCAAATTCTGCTAAATATGATATACAATACATTTTTCGGTTAAACAGCAAATTGAAATAAACATATACCTTAATGCATATGTATAAATAGAAATGTGATTAATTAAGTCCTTTGAATTCTCCTTTCAAAGTCACTCATTTAATTTCCAAAGGGAATTTATAATAGAGATCGAAAGTTTAGCATCTGTGGAAACATTGTGAGAAGCCGGATTTACTTGAACTCACTTCCAGACAGCTCAAAAGTCCAGACTACAGCAGCTCTGCATCCATAGCACAGCCAAACCTAATAGTCGACAAAAAACAGGGCTTTAACATTAAGTTTATGATAAACCTGCCAAAATATATGTTAAATTGAAATTTATGGTACAGACATCACTGAAATCTAATCACAACCAAATATGGAACAACAGGTCAATTTGGTATGCATGTGTTGATTATCCATGGAGAGAACACTGGATATCATCTGAGGAGAGTTCTGTCAGGGTTAAACATATCGCTGCTGTTGTAAGAAAACACCATTTTTCAGTTTTTTCACATAGTTGTAAAGCATCTGTTGTTCATTACATTTTGTGCAAATTTCATGAGATTACCCAAAATCACTTGTTTGTTTCAACCGATTTGGGTATGAATGCATCCAAGCAGTTCCCCAGAATTCCCCAGCATCCGGGGGACCATCTTAATCGTTGTTTTCATAGTCAGCATGGCTCTATGTAATAACCTACCAGGGGCCTACCAGTTGGGGAGAAATTCTAGCAAAGAAAGTTAAATGAGTAACAGTGCGTGGTGGTAGATTTGTATTAGAAAGTTTAAGTATGAATAATGCGATTATAATGTTTTAGTAGTTTTATGACCTTGGGTGAGTTCAGGCACTGCAGTTTGTCCCTGAGGGAAGGCTTCTTTTTGGAACTGTTCCTAAAATCCTGACTTGATATATTCATCTTCCTCTCCAATCTGTACGAGGTGGTGGGTCGTGTGCTCATTTGTCATTTTCATGGCAAGCTTTCAGAAGTTCCATGCTTTATATAACTGTCTGTTCTCCTCAGCAATCTCACTTTATGACCCTTGTTTTGAACAACCATTTCCTGATCTTTGTAACTTTCTGCCTCGTTGCAGCCGTGTTGATTGATTTTTTCATCCAACATTCTTACAACATATGAATAATTTCCATAACTGGAGTTGACTGTATATGTTAAGGCATGACATACATAGCATAACATCCACTTCATTAAAACAACCACCTTGTATCTACACTCACTGTCTATCATATCAGTTTCAGTTTCCACACAGGAGTGCTGCGCTGGTACGAACAATCACAGCAGTTTTAATGGAGTTTTTAAACACCTTACTGTCAGTGCTGGACTGAGAATAGGCCACTATCCAAAAATATCCTGTCCTGTGGGCAGCTTCCTGTGACCACTGAGAAAGGAGAATGACCAACAAAGTATGCAGAAAAACAGATTTACAACAGTCTGTGGTTGTAGAACTACAACATGCTCCTATATGGTAAGTGGAGTTGATAAAATAGACAAGAAGGTGGATTTGATTATTTGGCCCACTGATGTATGTATCTCGCCTAAACTGTGATATGAGCACATAGTTTACACACAGTTTTCTTCCATACAGAAACCATGTTAATTGTAAGTTAAAGAGCCATTACAAAAAGGCCTAGAACCCCATGTCTAAGTCAAGAACCATTCAGGAACTTAATAAGGTAAGTTAACATATACTTACTAATACTAACAGGTTCAACATAAACTCTGGAGAGTAATTTTGTTTAAATTCCTTTGTTTTTCACTTTGTGTTGTTTAAAGACACACTGAACTGACCAGTTCTGATCAAGCTGCGGTGGGGGTGGGCGGTGGGGTGGGGCTCTATGTAGGAGTATGAGCTGGTCTACTGATTTATGTGAAATTCTTTTGTCACATGACAGACAAAAGAAAGGCTGCCTTAAGAGAGAAACAAGTTACAATATCAGACAGTCACTCACTAGAGTTTAAAAAGTATTGTATTGTCATAATCAGATGACTGTTCGGTTTGACATGTCTAGAGTGTAATTCACAGAAAAATGCATCAACAGAGATACATTTACTCCTCAGTATCACCACACAAATAATATTACATCTTCAGAGACTTTTATTCTTTCAGCTTATTACATGTTTGTGCCTGTTTTTAACTGATTGAGAGACTATGAGAATATGAAGTGTATAAAAAGTAATTAGGCTGATGTATCGGACTGTAGTGGTCTGTGCAAAACTAATTTTTTAATTCCACTCACGCTGGACTTCAACTCACTTTTTCCTGAACCAACTCAATTGCACAAGCTGCACCCACACCTAGACCCATACAACAGAAATCCAATGTTCAACACTCTACTCACAAGCAAGTGATTTTCTCCTGAAATAATCAGGACTGAAAATGGCTGCTGCATGTCAGACTGGAATTAGTGGAAGTATTTGCCTTTCTTTAGAGCACTGACCACAGCTGTGGCCAGTTGATTGTCTAAAGGTTCCACCACAATAATGTCGTTCATGTGTTAATCATATAATCAGCTGCTTCGCAACTATTTAGAACAAGCTTATCACTTTCTTATTGGTTATTTAGCTGTTTCCCCCTTATGTTAATTATGCTACTTTGTGGGATTTTTTTTCATCAGGTATATGTTGTCCTGTTTCCACATGCACTGGATATTGTCATGGGACTCACAAGTCCCACAGAGTTATGCAGGCCTGTAACTTACAGCTCAGTGAAGGTATACAGTTATACAGTAAAAGTTTGGAGGCTGTAAATATAAGATTTGATTAAACTATAAAAACAATGAAAACAATGTTGCCAAGTTTCTTACTCTAATGCCCATGTAACGAATTAGTAAACGACAATAATTATGTTTATTTATGTAGCGGCTCCTGCCACATCCCGCCTTACCTCAGAGGAGCTCAGAAGGGGTGGCCATGCAAATAGCCATGCAAATACAAACTCATGAAATGTGAAATGCTGCCAGTGGGAAAAGGACATTTATTCTTATTTGCGTTGTGGTTCGTTGGTTTAGGGTGTGTGTGTTGTTTATGTTATTTGGCTGTGGGGTTAGTTAGGTGGGTTGTGTTTCTACCATAGGAAGACAGCACATGGCTGGTGGTGACCTCTTCTGTGGGGAGGTTTTTTGTTTGCTGGTCTTGGTAACAAGCACTCCTGGGAGCAGAAATCATGTAATCCACCGTGTTTCCATGACTGTATTTATTCTAACACTGTCTGTTGTCAAAATAAACAGCTTTAAACTGCTTTCATGACTGTTTTATGAAATTGATAATATAATAACATAACATTTGAACTGAAAAACTCCAGTTTTTAGTTGTTATGAATAATCTCTCCACTGTTGTACACATGTTTCTGCTTTGTCAACACTTCCTCTTTTTGTCTTTAACCCTTTCATGGGCAAAAACAAAATTTTGCCATTTTATGATTTAATACCTATTGTGTTTATTTATGGTACAATATCTGATTATTATATTTTTACACATACAAGATCATATAGGCACAAATTTCCATATTTCATTATAGTGAGATTGATTACACTGGGCTGTTTTATGTAATAACTTTAATTAATCATTTAGATTTGATAGTTGTGATTGTATCAGTTAAACTTCAAACTTACATTTCTATAAGCTCATATGTATTTAGTCACATCTCTGTGTATGGTTTAAGAGAAATTTCATTTCATTTCAAAGTTCAAGCATAATTGAATTGAGCAATTCAGAGTGGTTTGACGCAGTTCCAGAGAAAGTCAAAATTCTTCACTGTGGTGGTGAAAGAAACTGCCTTTAAAATCTCCCTTACGGAAGGTTATCACATGAAATGATTCTGAATACGCTGCCTGATGTCTGAGATGATAGCCTTAAAATGTAAAAAAAAGTTACACCCTTAAAATCCATTCATGTTAGAGGGATACATAATATGCAAAGCGTTGTGAGGCAAATAAATAGTCCCTGAAGAAAACATACAATTTTCAGATTCTCTCATTGTTTCACAAAATTTCACAGACACTTAGGTTTCACTGGTGGGTTGGATATAAAATAGAATGTCTATATTTATGTCATTGGCATGCTGACCCCTGGATCCTATCACCACCACTATAAAGAAATCTGAACCATTTCACACCAAACCACTCTGAAACCACTCTGTTTTCATTATAACAAGCTGCATTACAAATAAGGTGCACTCTCGGTGTGCTTTTAACAGAGGCCGAGTTAATGTGGCTAATTATTACATTCAGTCTGTTGCTGGTATGAGAAGAATGATCAGATGTCGCAGGTCAGTGCGAGGTATAACTACACATATATTTATAATTTCAGGCCAGTCAGAAGAAGTTATGTGGCGATTCTCCTCCTCATAACCAAGATTGGAAATTAAGCAGTTAATATTTTCACACTGTTCTGCTTTCGATATTCACAACAGGAGCATATTAAATGTTACTGTGAAACAGCTGGAATAAACATTATATGATATAAGAACACTGTTTAGACGCATTTCATATCTCAAACACAGCATTAGCTTTACAGCCTGTACGTTACACCATTCAACATCTACTCCTAATCCACTCCTGCGATTATGTGCTAAACCAACTGCACTCATTCCTTCAGCCGTCCACAAATCAGAATATTTCTCCCCTCGCTTCCCTGCAGGAGCAGACTGCATGCTCTCTTACAGTCTCTTACAGTTTCCTTCTCTCTTTCACTGATTTTACAGGCAGCTCAGAAAGCAGACGGTGAAGCTGTCCGGCCTGCCGTGCGGGTAGCCAGTAAACTCTACAGGTTCTGTAGGTTTTCTCTGCTGTCTTTCCGTGTTTGTACAGTAAATTTCTGTCCATGTCCAATTTACCGAGCACGCGAGAAAGACCGAGGGGGACTGATGATTTTTACTTTTACACTGCGGCGAACATGCAACGCTGGCTTATTTTCCAGAGCACGCGCGCGCGAACGACCACTGAAAACGCGCACGAAAGCATATGTGAGAAGTCAGGACTTACCGACTCAGGAGCCGATCCACTGCGCGCGACGCAACAGAGAAAAGTCCCACTGAAGCTTCGTTATCTTTCACTTTCACTCATCCGCTGCCGCTGCTTCGCCGAGTGCCGAATGACGTCAACCGAATTTGAGCTTGACCCGGTCGGATGTGGCGCAAATCCAGGTTCTTTGGACTCACTGAGGGATTTGCACGCCTCTGATTTTCTGATAACTGCAGGAAATTCGATTCTGTCAGTAGTCCGTCCACGGCGCTTACATGAACTTAATAATCACATGCTGGGGAAACTTCGAGTCTACACGAGTGGCTTATTGCTGCCCAAGCAGAATAAAACATAATCTCTTCGTCATGTCGTATTTTTTATTTCTACGAGAAAGTAGACTGGAAGCGGCTTTGATTTGACTCACTTTATTATTTGAATACATTTTTACTTCATGTTTGGATTAAATTACATTGAATTTTAAGATTTAACAACAGAAGCGGTAACCCAGTGTAATTCAGTGAATTTTAATCCAAACTTGAAGTCAAACCTGATTAAAATAATAAACGTAGCACTAAGTCAAGTCAAAACAGCGTCTAGCCTATTCCCTAACCAAAAATACTATAGCGTTAAAGTATCTGACAAAAATAGATTGCTGACACATTGTTTTTATGTGTTTTTATGACATTTCCTTGTACAAATAAGATACTGTCTCATATTTACGATATATTATTTTATTTTTATGACTTCTCATAAAATACTCATTACGTTTATTATTATTTTTTTCGTAATTGCAACGTATTTTTTTTAATGTTTTTTATTCTGCTAGTGATACGTGTAGTTTCAGTGTGGTTTGAAGTGTTTTGTTGCATCTCGTGCTTGCAGTAAAAGACTACATGCCTTTTACATGTTACTGAGCTTAAATCCGGCTTTCTTTATCAGATTGGATCTAAGAAATCAGACCCAGCAAACACACAATGTTGTCTACTTACTTACAACATTGTTACAACGTTTTCAAAAGGTGGTGTGGTTATGTTGTCTGAACAACATTGTCATAACATATTTCTGTTTTAAGTTTTCTGTTTGCATGAACACTTGAATATAAATGTGGAAATCTGATTATGATCTGATTATGCATGTAATGCACCCAGTTTATATTTTCAGGTTTTTATTTTTTGTTAATGGTACATATGTTCCCTGCAAACAGTTACAGTTGTGACAATGTACTGTTTTAATACTCACAACGTAGTCAAACATTGAAATTTAATTCCTCAGAAAGCAGTAACAATGTTATCTCACAAAATTGCGATAATGTAGTGGCAATGTTGTCAGTATGTTGTCACAACCTCGTATAATCCTTCAAACATTCCATTACATCTGCATGGAATTCCATGGAATTTGGTAAAGTTTCCAGCAAGTAAAAATAATACTGTAAAACAACTTAATTTAGTAGTTACCTTTTAACAAACCTTGTTCAGAGAACGTATAAAAACACCGCCTTTTGACAATGTTGTAGCAAAAAGTAAACAAAAAAGAAAGTAAACAACGTTGTGTGTTTGCTGGCTGGCTTTGTAGGGTCTTGTACTGGCGTACAGGGCGTAGCTCCGCCCCCACCTCATGCTGATCATAGCATACAGACCACTCGTCAGACGTTACAAAACCTGAGCAGTAGCAGGTGAAAACCTGGCCCCCCGGAACCATTTCTGCTTTTTTTTTTGCATGTACTGATTATAACATATAACAGCTCTGTCGACTTACAACATCAGGGACTTGCATCATTTCCAAGTGTACTGATGATGTGGTGTCTCCAAGGTCATCACCACACGCCCCAACCAGAAACGACTGATGACTGCAGAGGTGCGTGTGATGCTCAGACATCTTGATGGCCCGTTACATCTTTAAATCTGGTAATGAGGCTGCTCTGAGGACATTGGGGGCAATCTGTCACGGGCCATCAAGCCAGCAAAGTGCACTAATGCAAAAAACCATCCATGGCCAGGGTCAGGACACAGCGGATACACAGCATCTGTGGAAGGGCATGCAAGCCATCACCACCCACATAGCCTGCCCCCTCTGCGTGTGGTAATGAGACCTCCATTCCACGGACATTTCTATGCATGCTTTAATACACCTTGGTGTTCACATTGCGGGGAACCTCTCTCAACACCAGTTCCATCACCATGAAAGCACATTAGCTTCTCTACTTCCTGCGGAGGCTAAGGAAATCACGTGTGACTATCTGCTGTAGGATCTTGCGTTCCCTGATGGTGCAGTTCATATACCAGACAGTGATAAAGCTGCTCAGGATGCTCTGTATTGTTCCTCTGTAGAACAGAGTGAGGGTGGGAGAGGCAACGCCAGCTGAACGGGTTACTGAAGTACGGGTTACTCTCTCCTCTCTGTCATGGACATTTACACCACATGCTGTGTCCACAAGGATGCCAGCATTGTGGATGACCCCACTCACTCCTACCACACTCTCTGTTGCCTTCTGGCAGGTTCCGTGGCATCCGGGTCTCTACTGCCACACTGGGGAACAACTTTTTTCCACAAGTTATCTTTGGGGAACATCCTGAACCAAAATCCACCCAGGATTGTCATCACACACACACACACACAAACTAAATGGTTTATACAACTTAGACAACCCTGAACTAGCCACCAGCATAGTATTTAGTTTAGTATTTAGTACTTTATTTTTTATTTTGCATATTGCACATTTTGCGCATTCTACCCAGGAACTGCTCTGTGCTCTATTGTTTCCTACCAGGTTGCTGCGGTATACTGTGGTATAAAATCTGGTGGGTGTTGGTGGTTTTAAAACTTGCCCTAAAATATCCAGGCAGTCAGTGCAGGTTCTAAACAGACAGAGACCTTCAATTTGAAACCAGACACTAACCCTATCCCTAGAAAGTATGTGTTGCCTCAAAGCGCGTAGTCCAGAGACAAACGACCAAACATTATTATCAGGTTAATGCTGCATAAAAGCTATGGAGTTTAGAAAAGCTTCCAACAACCTGTGGCCATGTTTGGATATCATTGGTAGTAAATACGTTCCTATGTATGAACAGGGGATACTATGAGGTCAGTAACATATTTTAAATTTCCAAGACCTTGTCATGCTGGATCATTCAGTATCTTTGCATCCTTAAATAACCATCATTGTAATAATGTCCCCCTTTTTACATCATATACATGTTGCATTTATGTAATAATTTCGGTGTCTCACTGTAGAACAGCCAATCAGAGCTCATCAAATTATTCCTGAGCTCACCAAAACAAGGGAAAACACCACTGGGGTGTATAAATGTGAGTATGAACCGAATCCAGGCATTTATGAATTAGATACCTTCTACGTAAAACATCAGAGAACAATTTAAATACCCAATAAATACATTATATGGTGCTTTTAAAATGAGAAAACATCTAGAAATAGGTTGGATCTTGTAATATGCCAACAGCAGGCTCATGAGAAACAGATATGTTGACTTCATTTAAACATTATTTGTTTTTCAAAAAACAGAAAAATCTGTAAAAAAAAAAAAATGTTAAAAACTGAAAAAAAAAGTTTAATAAACAAACACTGAACTGTTGTGTCGTTGCTAGTACAAGTTAGTCATGTGGGAAAAGCACCTGACAATCATGACTGAGGCTTTTGGTTTCGTTATGACTGTGTGACTTTTCACCCACACAATAGAGCTGAACAGCAAATATTTCCCCTCCCAACCGGTTTCTGCCCTGCTTCTGCGCTCAGACTTAAGCAGTAAGGAAAGAGCAATAATCTGACCAATGATTTCAGTTTAATACAATGAATTTATTTGTTATCATATAAAAGATTATGTGTATTTGCAGACATGAATAAAATACATTTGTTATACAAATAAACATAGGGCATTTATTACAATTTTAACAATTTAACTCAATATACAGTAGTATGCAGTCTCACTACTCCTTACTCTGGCATTCTGCAATGTATGTAGTCAGTAAAGGTGCTACTATTTAGTTTGGCAATTTTATGCCCCTGCTCCGTAAATATACTTGAGCACAAACAACAGCCGCAGCGGCCAAAATTAAGTTTACATTTATTATTCATAAACTTTTGTGATTGTGAGTCATAAATCCCAAAGTCAAGTTTCTTAGAGATTACTGAACAACTAGACACACTTTCTTGGTTAGCATGATGCTAATTGGCCTGTGCATAGACAGGTTTAAGTTACTTGTATTAGCATCGTAGCTCCAGTGCTAAAAAACTTTTTCAGACAACACGCCTGGCTGATGTACATATAATCTCCTCTCCTACACTGTAGGGAATATTTGGTACATTTTTACTTTTCCCTCTCATAGTATAGTACCTAAAAAGGACCTGTTCATGACAGTTAAGTATGCAGAATGCCCTCTATGTATTCACACTGATCTCAAATAAACGCAAAATAAACGTTTCCACAAACCCAACAAATACATTACATGAACATGCAGCATGTAGTATACAGCAAATAACAAAGTTAAGAGTTAATCAACAGGGAAAAGCACACTGTGATATTCTATCTATTTTATACAATTTCACATATAAAATAGTAGATCTTGGTGATTTCGGTGACAGATTCACTTGCAATGCGAATAGAGACTAAAGCAACGAGAAGAGTGGAGGTCATGCGCTGACATGCATGTTCGTGAGGTTTTGGCAGTAGGTAAAGCCTACAAGGCCGTTCTCGCTGATGACTGGTCAGATTAATGGAGGAGAAAGAAGAACATCATGCTAAAAATCTGACAAAAAACACATTTGGTCAAATAAAGCTCTTGCATATTCTCACCAGCTAATATTTTCCTTTGCTAAACTTTGTCACCTGTCTGGCTCAAGATTTTGAATGAACTGAACCTCTAATACATCAGATTAAACAATATAAAAATATAAAACTGCTTATTTGAAGCTAAGGCAAGATATTCTTACTTCAAGACACTTCAAATCACATATATGGCATGTGAGGTGTCTAAAACCATTTTTGCAAATATTATATAGTTTTTCATGTGCGATAATGTTTTTCCCATTCTTTCATGTGATCATGTGTTTGTCACGTTTTTTTACACATGAAAATATTTGGTTGGGAGACCACTTTTTTAATCTGAAAATTCTTTTTTTTTCTTTTTACTCCAAACGTTTGTTTTTCTCTTTTTTACGTTACTAGTTTAAACAAATCTCCTTTGGAGCGACATCATGGTGGCTAATATTTCTTCAGATCATTAGGTCGTCTTTATAAATGCACAAACATCACTTTCTTTTTCTATCAGTTACTAGGACTGCTTTCTACCATGCTCTACAACATTACTAATTTTTCAGCTCTGCTGGTGCTTTTCCTTGATTAAAAGAGCTTTCACAACAAACCACAGCAGGTAGCCGTCTCACACATCACCCTTCAGCCCACAAATGTCAAAGAAAGATACATTGGGTGAGGCACAAGTGAGGAAGTGATATTTTTAAGAAGAAGCTCAATTTTGGAAACAACAGAAACAGCAGTGTCTCACAGGATGTTGAATCTAATCATAGATGCTCTCCCATATTGTCTTTATTCTGCTGCTTCTCAGCCAGACCTGAAAAATAGAACATTTAAACGGTGTTAGACCTGAATCAGTATGAATCTGCAACATGTGTGATGTTTACTGTCTGACAGTAACAATTGTTCAATGATTTTATTCCAGTATGAATCTGCAGCGTGTGTAGTGTTTACTGTCTGACAGTAATAATGGTGGAGTAATTTTAATCCAGTATGAATCTGCTGCGTGTGTGGTGTTTACTGTCTGACAGTAATAATGGTGGAGTAATTTTAATCCAGTATGAATCTGCAGCGTGTGTGGTGTTTACTGTCTGACAGTAATAATGATGGAGTAATTTTAATCCAGTATGAATCTGCAGCGTGTGTAGTGTTTACTGTCTGACAGTAATAATGGTGGAGTAATTTTAATCCAGTATGAATCTGCAACATGTGTGATGTTTACTGTCTGACAGTAACAATTGTTCAATGATTTTATTTCAGTATGAATCTGCAGCATGTGTAGTGTTTAATGTCTGACAGTAATAATGGTGGAGTAATTTTAATCCAGTATGAATCTGCAGCGTGTGTGGTGTTTACTGTCTGACAGTAATAATGGTGGAGTAATTTTAATCCAGTATGAATCTGCAGTGTGTGTAATGTTTACTGTCTGACAGTAATAATTGTGGAGCAATTTTAATCCAGTATGAATCTGCGGCGTGTGTAGTGTTTACTGTCTGACAGTAATAATGGTGGAGTAATTTTAATCCAGTATGAATCTGCTGCGTGTGTGGTATTTACTGTCTGACAGTAATAATGGTGGAGTAATTTTAATCCAGTATGAATCTGCAGCGTGTGTGGTGTTTACTGTCTGACAGTAATAATGGTGGATTCATTTTAATCCAGTATGAA
Source organism: Megaleporinus macrocephalus (assembly GCA_021613375.1). Lineage (NCBI taxonomy): Eukaryota > Metazoa > Chordata > Actinopteri > Characiformes > Anostomidae > Megaleporinus > Megaleporinus macrocephalus. The sequence continues at coordinate 34,970,719 of CM038704.1, read as the reverse complement.
TCTGCAGCGTGTGTGGTGTTTACTGTCTGACAGTAATAATGGTGGAGTAATTTTAATCCAGTATGAATCTGCAGCGTGTGTTGTGTTTACTGTCTGACAGTAATAATGGTGGAGTAATTTTAATCCAGTATGAATCTGCAGCATGTGTGGTGTTTACTGTCTGACAGTAATAATGGTGGAGTAATTTTAATCCAGTATGAATCTGCAGCGTGTGTAGTGTTTACTGTCTGACAGTAATAATGGTGGAGTAATTTTAATCCAGTATGAATCTGCAGCGTGTGTGGTGTTTACTGTCTGACAGTAATAATGGTGGAGTAATTTTAATCCAGTATGAATCTGCAGCGTGTGTGGTGTTTACTGTCTGACAGTAATAATGGTGGAGTAATTTTAATCCAGTATGAATCTGCAGCGTGTGTGGTGTTTACTGTCTGACAGTAATAATGGTGGAGTAATTTTAATCCAGTATGAATCTGCAGCGTGTGTGGTGTTTACTGTCTGACAGTAATAATGGTGGAGTAATTTTAATCCAGTATGAATCTGCAGCGTGTGTAGTGTTTACTGTCTGTCAGTAATAATGGTGAAGTGATTTTAATCCAGTATGAGTGTGTGGTGTGCTGTTAAAACCATCAATTACTCAATCTTATTTTGATCATTTTGTAACATTAAATAATCATGTCTCATGCAATGTTATCAGATTGTGCTTGTCGGAACTTGTTCAAGCAAAGGCATGTTAGAGCTTCTCAAAACTGACTACGTTACTCAAGCAAATGAGTTTTCAGTACAATGGAAACTTGAAAAAAGTACCTTTGACTTCAGGATCTGACTCCAGGCCATTTTCACGAAAACCACCTGAAGAAACAAAACAAGGTAATATCTACTTTGATACCACATTTACCCAGATCATTAAACCTATTCAAGAAAAAGCAGAAACTTATAACATTTATGGAAATTTCTCTTCCATAAATGAAGATAAATCCCTCATTAAGTTCAATCAGTTTAATCCGGCCTTTTTATGTTTAATCAGTTCAATCATTATTCATTAAATTAAATCAGTTTAATCCATCTTTAATTAAGCTAAATAAATGTAATCAAACTCCTTTAAGTTAATTTAGTTTAATCCATCCTTAATTAAGTAAAAAAACTTTTCAGTTTAATCAATAATCAATTTATACAGTTCTTCATTAAGTGAATTCAGTTTAATCAGTTTTTCTTTAAGTTAATACAAATAATCAATCCTTAATTGAGTTAGTTAGGTTAATCAAGTTTTGATTAAACAGGTTCAACATGAAGGGTTGATTAAACTGATTTAACTTGCTATAAATTTATTAAAGCTGATTAAATGTAATGGGGGATTGATTAAACTGATTTGAGTTCATATGGTTTAATCAATCTTTATTAGGTTAAATCAGTTTACTCAGTCCTTCATGTTGAACAAGTTCAATTAATACTTCATTAAGTTAAGGTTTAACTGGTGGTGCATTTAGACAAATCCATGCAACGGCTAGAGCTGCCACGAGGGGAAGAGGAATATCACATACACATCTTTCGGCCTTTTCCCTTCCACTGGGGTCGCCACAACTAGTCAACTAGCACACTAGATTTGGCAAAGTGTTTTACATCGGATGCCCTTCTTTCTTCACCATTACACTCTTCCACTCCAGCATAAACAAGCAGCATAAGAGCGCACTGAACACATTAGCATTAGCAGATGAATGCATGTAGTGGTGAATTTTTCTATAATCAGATTTAAGAAACTGCTATATATCACAATATTTAACAACATACTGAATCGTAACCTCTGTACTATCAAATGTACTGTATCAGTAAATTCTTGCCAATTTACAGTCCTAATGGCCCTAATAAAGGCCCAGAAATTATAAATGAATAGTCTGGAATAGACTTCTATGATATTCCAGAAATTCCATGACTAGTGGGAACCATGAAGGCTAGTAATAAAACAAATGTTTATTACAGTTCAGGTTTGTGCATTACTAAATCGAACCAGGTTCTCATGAACTCACACTGCCAAAGAGTGTTTTACCTTTCACTCAACATGGCAAAGAACCGCTCTCTACTGCAGAAACAGAGAAATTGACACGCAAAACAAACAATATGATTCCCATCAGATTAGTGCAAACCCATACGATGAAGTGTGGATACGAGGAAGTGCGGATAGCCAATCGGAATGCAGATTCCTGACAGTGTGGTAAGGTTAATGCAGTAAAGATATCCCACCCTGCACCTACGAGTAGGTTGAGTGTTTGTGGTTGAGACAAGGCAGCAGCACACAAACCAGTTTTGAAAAGTATAGTCATTAAATATTCAAACCTTTCAGCACTGGGAAGAGTTTGGATTGTACTTTTTGGTTGTATATTATGTGTAATAACTTCAAAAGCTGCACAGTATCAAGTAGCAAGAGCCCATTATTACATCATCGAATTGTATTGTACTTATTCTTAACAATTGTTTGTTTTCCTTATGTTAAAAAACAAAAGTTGTGTATTAAGTTCTTTAGCCTTTTTCAAACTTTGTCAAAAACTAAATATCGCAATATGTTCAAGAATATTTTTGCCATATTTTTACCTCGAGGACATGCATGGGTATCTCTTTACAAAATACTTACGCCGGTTGCGTGTTCTGCATAGCACTAGCACCAGCAGAAGTCCAACAATGAGAGATCCGATGACTACAACCGGAGCGACAACTTTTGTCTCAAATTTCACATCAACAACACCACTTGAAAGGTGTTTTTTGTCTGATGTGACAACTGGAAGGAAGAAAAAAAACAAAAATATCACGTCACATTACATATACAGACATGCTAGACCTGGGCTCTGCATAAAGCTCTGAATTACAAAACAACCAATTGATGTTCCTGTTCTCTTATCGGATCGTAATCTGAGCTTCCTGCACTGTTACTAGGTTGCATAATTACACAGTCACCTCTATTAAAAAGAGACCTACCCTAAAAAGAACTTTAGTATCTAACAAAAAATGTTAAATTGCGAAAGAACCAACATCTTAAGAGTACTGATCTGATCACAGATTCACACTCACACATGTGCTGCACTTACTGGAATAAAGTAAAAATGTCCTGTTGGGGAAGTTTTATATAAATGTTTGTATTGTGTGGAATATTAAATTAATTTTAGGTGGTTTTGAACAGTGAAAATCTTTTAAATAATACTTCTAAATAAAATAATCTAAATTGTAGCGTTCTCTTAACCCCGTGCTCTGCATCTAACATAAGGCACTCTGCAGGGATTGGGTGACCATTTGACAATTTCGGACCATAAACTCTGCTGGGGTCCCGGAGAACAGGATGACATGAAGAAACAGGTCACACAATGCACATACCACAGAAAGAGGATGGACTTTAGGGGGAACGTTCAATGTTCATGTGAGAGTGAAAGCTCTCCCGCTGGCAAGAAACTAAGACTAAAACATTCTTCATTCCTAAGGCATTTGGTTTGGTGATTTATTTGATGTTTAAAAAATATTCATTGACCATAAACACTGTGTCATTCTGAAAGAAAGTAATACACTACAGGATTTTTTAAAATAAAAATCTTCATTAAAATCTTCATAAAAGAAGATTTTACTGATACTTTTTACATTTTACTGATACTTTTTACTGATACATTTCAACTTGTTTGTAAGGTTCAATACAGATGAATGTTTCGTCAAAATGTCTTTAAGCATCATGAAGGATGATTAGTTACCTATAACAGGTTTAAGCACATTCTCATCTTCCCTGGTGAATTTGCTGTTGAGAACTTCACACCTGAAGGGTGCCCACAACGAGTCGAACTTGGTGAAAGACAGTTTGCTGGACAGTTTTAGCAGTTTGTCCTCTCCCTCTGTGATCTCCAGTGTAGCGTCTTTGGTCCAGTTGGTACCAGTGTTATCAAACCAGTGAATGGCTCCTGCTGGATAGCCACCACTAGCATTGCAATAAAGGTCAACACTGCCACCGTCCTCAATCTGTTCTGGCCATGAGCTTAGGGTTAGCTGGTTGTATTTGGCTAAAAAGAGAAAAATCATATTTAGATTATATCGATCTATAGTGAGGAATACGATAATTATATTGACATCAGATATCAGACGTAGTAGTTTAGCCTGTTAAGTGCAGACAATGTTCACCGTCCCATTTATCCTTATGAAAGGGATGATGTAAGGGAAATCGATGCTGGTTTAGATCTTAACTATATTCGCGGGACGTTTTGCAGCAAACTAACGTTGGCCAAGTTAGGCTTACAGACTGTAAACGAGACTCGAAAATAACTGCTGCTTAAACATGACGAAGTACTGTTCATGACAAGCAAGGAGCATAAGCACGTAAGCAGCGAAACTTAAAGAAACTTAAACACGAAACTTTAGTCTCTGAGGCACGAGACCAAGCCTGAGTCAAGTCTCTGAGGTGCGAGTTCAAGTTTGGAGTCTCTGAGGGGCAAGTCCGAGTCGAGTTTGAAGTCTATGAGGTGCACGTTCAAGTCTGGAGTCTCTGAAATGCGAGTCTGAGACGTGAGCCTGAGTTGAGTTTGGAGTCTCTAAGGGTGTAAGCCTAAGCCAAGTCTTTGATGTGTGAATTAGTCGAATTTTGAATTTCTGAGGTGCTACTTTGAGATGAGTTTCTGAGGTATGAATCTGAGCAGGGTCTCTGAGGTGGGAGACCAAGTTCAGTCTTAAGTTCTGAGATGTGAGTCTGAACCGAGTCTCTGAGGAGTCAGTCTGAGTTGCTGAGATGCAAGATGGGTCTCCAGTGTATCAATTAAGGGTGAGACTGAATCAGGGTCAAATCTCTTGTTTATAGCACAAAATGAAAACCTGTGTGTTTTACTAGAGTGGATATTTGGCTTTACAAAAGGGCAAAAGTCAAATAACGTGTTCCAAAAAAACATGAGGTAAAATAAAGGTCAATAACACCGACCCTTACCTGTAATACTGATCTTGAATGTTCCGTCTTGTACAATGCCACGATTGGTCATAACTGTGTAATCGTATTGGCCTTCATCAGAGACAGCAGTGTCAATGATCAGTAAAGATGGATCATTTCTAGAGGGAAGTTTAACTCGAGTATCTCCATGCTCTTCATCATTGTAAAGTGTAAATAATGAATCTTCCTGTCCTCTTCTAGTTATTCCCACTCCATAAATAGTTATTTTCTGATCTGTTCCAAAACTTGTCTTGAAAGAGCAGAAGATCTTTGTAGTCAACCCAATGAGTCCAACTGCAGGCTGGCATTCCACCCTGATTAGTGCTGGTTAATGAGAAAAAAACATCCTAAATAGAACTGCACATAATAAAATAAAATTTCAAAAACAATAAACCTGTCATAAATTGAGTAATGCCAAGCATCACAACAAAGAATGATGCCCGATCAACAAAGACCTTTTCCTTTAATCTCACTTTGGCAACAGGACTTTGGCTGAAACGATTCCTCAAGAAATTCGAGTAACTCAAATACAAAAAATCATTGATGCAAATTTTTTGGCACAAATTGCAACATAGAGAAAGAGAGAGAAAATAAGGAGAGGCGAACAAAAGAGACGGGCCAGAGAAAACCATATTAAGTGTCTAAAGTTTACTACTACTACTACTAAAACCGAACTAGCCGAGGGACACGTTATTAGGCGTAAACCTGAAGAAAGACGTGGTTGAAGTTAGCTTCTTATTTAAATTCCGCCGTTCCACCTCAAATGATGCAGCAGTTACAGGCGCCAAAATGTAACGTTTGCACCATTTGCGGTGAAACGGCGGAATAATGTAATAAGAAGCTAACTTCAGAAAGCAAGCAACGGAGCTTTCCTTGCAAACTGATAGCGATATTTTTATCCGATTACTCGATTAATTGATGGAATATTGACAGAATACTCGATTACTAAAATAATCAACAGCTGCAGCCCTAAACAGAACCCAATACCATGTGATCATCACATGTATTATGCTGCTTTCATGCGTAGTTAAAAAGTACCAACAAAAAATTCAAATTTGTGTCTTTTGTGATTTCTTCCACCAAAAAAAACACAGCAGGTTCTAAGAAGCACACACAGAAAATGTCCTGAAAAAAGTGCTGAGACTTTTTTCCAGCCAACTTACTTTCAGCCAATACTCCAAAATGGACGGAGGAAAGCGTCACAGTGAGGAACAGGAAAACAGCTAAAGCCATGTTTGCCTAAGAGAGAAGTCAGAAGTCACAGGTCAGTAGGCGAATGTGATGTTAAACATCTCCAGTTTTTACAACATATATTTTGCAGATTTATTGCCGCCACTACTTTAGAATCTGCAGAGGGCTTTTCATTGAAAATGAAGACAAGTTTCACAGCTGAAAAGAACATGTAATGTAAAACCTGTTGCATACCACTTCCATCTTTTTCCACTGCACTAGTACATTTTGTAGCATAGTCTAGCTAGTATGAGTTGCACAGACTTGCTGTTTGATGACTATGCTTTAAAATGCTATAAACTTAATGTTGACCAGTCACTTATCATGTAATTTTGACAATGTGGAAGACAAGATAACCAAAAAGATAACTGGTGAAAAGCCTGTTGGTGGCTGGGGTCCGTATCTCCACTGTCCTGAAGTCTTCCAGAGCTCATTGAAAAGGGCACATCACGTTCTACTGGGTTCGACTATATGCGTACACTGTAAATACATTGTACATGAAGTATATACTGTGATGAATTGTATATATTGCAGCATTAAACTGCACTATTAAAAAGTTAACGGTCACATGTGCCCTATTATTTCTGCACCATTGTACACTGTATACTCACAGGGCAGTGCAATCACTGCCATTTACCTCATTACCTCATTGGTGGCTTGAGGATACCAGCCTAACATGGCTAATTTCACTTTCTGATTATATGCTGAACATCTATCCATGGTTTTGTCAGTCTGTATTCATTAGATGACATTTACAAGCTGTGAAGGAACAAAATCCTTTATTGTGCTCGGACACCTACGCCATTGTTTGGTGCTCTCCAACAATTTTGGACGCATCCTTGAGTTTCAGTCTTCACAATCGACTCAGTGAGCAGAACTACAGTCTATCCACAGCACAAAGGGCTTCAGTGGTTTGAATCGAGCTGGCATTGATAGGTGGTGGTATTGTAAAAGCATATACTGAATATCCTGCAACGGCTTAGATTTCAGCCCCATAACTGTTTTACATTCTACTACAGAGTGAGCCTGCTGGCCAGTCGATCTTTATTTTATTTTTTGTCAGAGCAAGGCCAGTGGGGAAAGTTTTTTTCCTTTGGGAGTCTATAAAAAAGAGAAACTATCCCACACTAACAGCTGTGAATATTCAAATACACAAAGGGAAAGGAATGCAAAAGAGACACAGACGTAAAAACAAGACAAAGCACAGTTATTGTCCTGCCTTCAATTTTAATGGCCAATTTGATTTTAAAATTATTTCACCAAATTACACATATTTCTCATGGCCTTTTAGACGAGAAAGAACAGGAAGTGGGAATAATGCACACTATTCAACAAAACCAGTGAACAGAAAAAACAAGGATAGACCCTCCACTGTATACAGAGTGTACCCCAGATGTAGCCAAAACATGCTGTGTGTTTCTTTAGTTTTGGTGGTGGAGCTACAAGTCAATAGTCACCCAAAATCTTTTTTTATGAATGCATCCCTAAACTTCTCTTAAACAGCATCCACCTGAAAAAACTATGTACAGCCTCATAGAGCCAATTCTAGACTAAAAAAAAAGTCAATCTGATCGACTATATCTGAGGTAAGTGGAATTTGTGTACACCAGATTTTCTTGCTCAATCATTCCTTTGAATCTTGCCCTATAACATCAAACATTGTGGTAAATTCAATATTTGCTTCAATTAACAGGTTATTGTGTCATCAAGAAACCTACACAAGCTGAGATCAACAAATTGATGACCACATCAATTATTAAATAAATATTTTATCATCTATTTTTAGCCCATAAGCATTTTAATGTACTGACCAACAGTGAACAGCCGTATTTCCAGTTTGGTGATGCCACGTTTCTAAAATATTTTCCACCACACAGCATAATTTAATGTGATGACAGAAAGAAAACAGTCATAGGTCATTATGCTCATTATTGCTCATTGCTTAACATGCTCGATAACACAAAGGTCAAAATACACAAAAGCAAAATTCACAACATATGATTTAGTGCCAGGAATGAGCTAATGTCTCATAAAGATGTTTTAAATGTATTTCGGTAATATTGTGATCCTAACTAGCTAACACAAAATGACCAGATATGGGTGGGGTTGGCTGGATTTTGATTGATTTTGGAATTTGGCTGTCATAACAAACTTGGCATGGTTAAATCTAATCTCACCTCATAAAATCTGAGCCCTTTGATAAAATGCGTAAGTCAACCTCAAGGTTTTTATTTGAGAATACTCTTATTTTAGCAAAACAATTCACAAATTAGAAGTTTGTTCAGAATAAATTGGGAAGTTGCAATTTTTTGGTATTCATCCAGTTTCATATATCTTATTATTGCTGTTCAGTAATAAAACAATGATGAACATTACTATTGTTTAACTGGATCCAAAAAAGGACCACTGAATGTTTACATGTGTTTAAATTTGTGGCTTTGTAATTTGTTATTTTTTCTTAGAAACTATAGCTTTTGAACACATTTCTGTTTAGCTTTCTTGTAATGTAGACACGTCAGAGGCTGTAATTGTGCTAATAGTAATGTAATGGCTTACACATATATCATCATATATTTGTGTATACAAATTTTGAATAGGGATGCACTTTATCTTCAATTCCCTTTTGTTTCAATTCCCTTTTTGTTTTACTATGTTATGCATATTATGTGTCCATAACTTTCCTTGGAAAGGCCTTTTTGTGGTGCTAAGTCTTGGGTGCAATAAGCTGTATATTTTAGTTTTACTGTTGTTATTTTTCAGTGTTTGTGTGAAGTCCCTTAAATAGCTGCTGCGTACGAAAGGTGCTGAACAAATAAACTTGCCTTGCCTAGAGATGAATTTCCTTACACTACAATAGCACCTTTTCTATCTACTGTGAGTGAAATTCTAGGTTTGATCCACATATTGTGATTAATAGTTCAGCAAAATTCCTCAATAATTCCTCAATAGTCTGGTGATAATTAAGAGGAAAGATCTACTAATTAATTTATCAACAAATGATTGTAGTTCAGTTGAAAGCTGTAATGACCTCTTCTTTATTTCGGTTTCTCCATTATTGCATAAAAACTAGACAAAAAAAAAAAAACTTTGGATCCTGAGTGTCATAACACAGGCCTATCAGACCCATATAGTTATGTTAGAAAACTGCTGGCAATAGATCAATAGATCAACTGACCCACCCCAACTGCATTCTAGTACCTGTTCCAATCTTGTAACCACATCCTGAAGGCTAAATAAGTGAATGTAGCTTACAGTGAACTGTAAGTAAAATGGAATAGAAGTCACCAAGTAAAAGGGACTGTTTACAGCTGATTTTTTTTCATGGTTCATTTTCCACTCAACTGAGCGATTTCTTTATTTCTTACTTTCATTTTCATATATATAGCAAAACATTTTTAGTGTCAGTAACAACATTTTCAATTAAATCATTTTATATTATGCCTTGTTTTTTTCTCTCAGCTGTTTGTTAATCTAAACTAAGCCCCAGCACCCCTAAAGATTTTTTTTTTTTATGTTCATTTGTCTTTGACACTTTGGAAATGTTAAAACCACAGAGAGTACACCGGTACGCACGGCTACTTCAAGATCCGCCTCTCCAGAGTATTAGAGGCGGACTCCACGTATCCTGCACACCTGTGGTTCATCTTTAATCCAGGGGACTATTTATACTAGGACACATGTGCAGTCTAACTGCGAGATATTGCTACTCCAGTACTTATCAAGCATGCTAATCTGTGATTGCTATTTTCTGGTTTTGCGATTATAAAAAAAAAAAGTTTGTTTTAAAAGCGAGTTTTGGCAGCCTTCCCAATTAGGCAATGTGTTTCTTGTTAGCAACTGACTCTGGTTGTCAGGTGGTCTGGGTCTTTCACTTTGTTAAGGCTTGTGTTGAGATGCCTGTTCAGAAATATCCTGCAGTCAGCAGCTTCACTGGGCCGAGCTCTCGCCTCGTTGGTGTGTCGGGTAGCTTGTGCTTTAAACTTTAAACTTTTTTAAACTTTAAACGCATGGTCAGTGATGAAAGCAATTAATAGCAATGATGACAATATATACTGCAATTAAAACGGCTTTTATATAATCTTTTGTTATGGTAACAGACTAGGAGGGTTTGGGTTAGCTAACGTTTATATCAACTTTTGTCAGAAAGCACTCTGAAACGTGAAGTTACATTACTCTTTGGCCACGCCCCAAACTCTAGACTGCTACTACAATAAATGTGTAAAAATAAAATATAATAAATAAAATAATGTTTTTTTGTTATATATGTATATAATGCAGACATGCATGTATAATTTAAAGGTTTCCAACAACAGTGCCATGTAATGTGGAGTATCTTGTTCAGTTTGTAAAAGTCTAATTGGATTTAAGTAATAAACAGAACTACAGATAATGTTGTATTTTGTTTATTAATTTGCAATTAACCTTAAATCCACAAATGTGGCTCTGCATCACTACACATACAGTGATTTACTACCTTACCTAAAGTGGAATCAGCTTATAGGTAATATTTTAGGGGAGTGGGTGGGTTTTCATTCATAATAGCAAATGTGTCCCCACTAATGTCAAACCCGCTCCTACAGCCTTGACTTTATCACTCAGAACCAACACACTGCCGTCATTATCAGCAGTCCATATTTCTGATGCACTCCAACCTCCAACAGCTTTTCCGTTTCTGATCTACTTGAACCAGCACAACACACACTAACACACTACCACCACCACATCAGTGACACTGCAGTGCTGAGAATGATCCACCACCCAAATAATACCTGCTCTGTGGTGGTCTTGTGAGTGTCCTAATCATTGAATAACAGGTAAAAGTAGGATAATAAAGTAAACAGAGAATCAGACAGTCTGTAATTGTAGAATAACAAAGTGCACCTGTATGATAAGTGGAGCTGATAAAATTGACAATGAGTGGATACAAGATCTGTGTATTTAATGAAGTGATCAGTGAGTGTATGTATATATGCTTTGTTATGTTTTACTTAAGATTTTTTAAAGACTTGTAGGTGTCTTTGGTGGAGAAATTACTTTACAAGTTGTAAACGGGGCTGAAGTACAGTGAAACTTTCCGTTCCGCCTTAAACAGTGCGACCCTTACAGTGTGGCGACTCGGTTTTTTTTAAGGTGGAACAGAAAATCCCCAGACGAAACTAGACTTTAGCTTTGTACGCTTCAAGGTTAGCTTGACAAAATTTTACACGCTTACTGATTAAAACCAGCAAATTCGTCCTCTGACAAATGATCCCAGCGACGTTAGCTACTTCCTCATAATTTCGCTGGCTCACGCGCCGTAGCAACGTTAAACACTCGAACAGTATCTAATCCACAGTTCCAAAAAAAGCTTACATATGCTTAAATGGCCGGTTTAAAGAGAAAAAAGAGAGAAACAGCAGACTAAAACGCCGAAGAATACATAATTACTTACAGATACAAGCTCTTCTGATGGCGTGGAGAGATACACAGAGAGAATGTGGCGGGTTTGAGAAGCTTTCAGTTTCAGTCTCACATAATTTCAAACACGTCGACCAAAAAAAAAAAAACCCTCAGCTTTGTGGACGCCCCCTTACCCTGCTCAGCTCGTGAGACATCTTTTGGTTGTTGGTGTTTTTTTTATTACTCATTGTTTTTGCAGATAAGTCACTAAAATAATCCATCCATCAAATCTGAACATCCGACCTTGTTCGCTTATAGTATAAAAGGGCCCGTGTTCTGCTTTTTGTGTTGTGTTTTTAACTCTTATAGATCCAGTTAAGACATTTGTCATGATTTATTTCTCCATGATTGTTATTTACTTAATAATAACAAACAAGCTGTTCGGTACGGTGCCTTTAAGACTGAAAAGATATGCAAATAGTGGCTCTGTTCTGATTGGCTGTATTCGTTCAAGAAGTAGTCTGGAGCTAAAGCCAAAGATGTAAACAAATGCAGCTTTTGTATGTTGTTCTGTATCTGAAGTTACACGTCTGTGCGTCTGTAATAATGTAAACAAAAACACATGTACAAACGTACAGATACACATTCCCATGATTAAATTAGTCATAACTTCCTCAGACCTGCCAATCTTTAAGTCAAGTTAAGTCAAGTTTATTTGTATAGCGCTTTTTACAACGATGTTGTCACAGAGCAGATTTACAGGAGTTTGAAAACATGAAATCATAACACTTTATCCCCTTTGAGCAAGCCAGAGGTGACGGTGGTGAGGAAAAACTTCCTCAGCTGGAGGAAGAAACCTTGGGAGGAACCATACTCACAAGGGGAGACCCATCCTCCTCTGGTCGAACAGTATTTACATTTTATTAAACTAAGGCTAAATCTGAAGGGAAAAGCTTTGGAAACTGCACAGGTGGTGGTACATCGGGTGGATGATACAGCGATGCAGTCAAGGATGGAGTAATGGCACGAAGAGGAGAGGAGAACTGGTTGGGTGTGAGGGGGGGTGGGGGCTAGTGGTCAGTGCTTTACAGTATTCGGGGGGACAGGTATTACCTCAGAAAGAGAAAAGAGACAGATTCTGATAGTTCTGGTTTGGGTTAGTATAGAGGATGAGAAGTGTTTAGAGTGTAGCTGGCGACTCTGGCAGATCTGATTATAAACAGAATGAACTAAAAGAAGAGAAGCTGCACAGGTGCTACATCTGGAGGATACAGTAATGCAGTCAAGGTGTAGCAGAAAGAGGAGAGCTGGTTGGTGCCTGGTGACGAGGAGGCCTTGACAGTCGGAACAGTACTTAGCAGGACAGGAGGGCAGTTACTACCTCGGAAACAGAAAAGAGACAAAGTTAGTTCTGTTTTGGGTTAGTATGGAGATGGGGAGCGTTTAGAGTGGAGCTGGCGACTCTGGCAGATCTGATTATAAACAGAATGAACCAAAAGGAGAGAAGCTGCACAAGTATTACATCTGGATGATACAGTAATACAGTCGAGGTGCAGCAGATGACACAGATGAAGAGCAGAACTGGTTAGTGTCAGGTGACGAGGAGGTACTGATGGTCGGTCCTCCAACAGTATTGGGCAGGATAGGTGGGCGGTTATTACCTCAGAAAGAGGGAGAAAAGAAAAACAAGGTTAGTTCTGGTTTGGATTAATATAGAGGATGAGAAGCATTCCAGAGTGTAGCTCAGTCACCAAAAGCTAAACTAAACAAGTATGTCTGGACTTAAATGTAGAGACTGTGTCAGAGTCCCGAACATTAACTGCGAGATTATATTTTAGAAACTAATAGAAAATCAGCATCCTCTGATAATGTTCATAATAGGAAATAAGATCTTGCAGGTACTCTGGTGCAATCTTCATGCATTTAGACATCAAACTATGCTGCTATGATTTGTCACTTTGAAATACATGAAAATCCATTGATGGCTTTGCGTTCAACTGTCTGTGCATTCGTACGCAACTCGTCTATTGGTGTAACTGCATCAAAACAAAAGTAATAAAATTGTTTTTTTTAAGAGATGCTGTATGCTTTTGGAATGAGGTTAAATTCAGATTTCAAATTTTGAAATAGTGGGAAGGGCTTACATATTTTTCTCATAAATTAACCTTAATAGTAATGAGAATAGTTAAGAACAGTTTATGGTAGTAAGAGTGATTTGCCAGTTATTAATATAAGGGATAAAAGAAAACAGAAGAAAATTGTTTTGACTCCTCACTGCTCTCCAGCCATTGCATAGATTTGGTCAATTCCATCAGCAGCACCTGGTATTATTAAATGAAGGTGAACTAGAGCTGAATCTGAAGTGACTGCCTACATGTGAATTGTTAAATGTTAGCTGATTCACACAGATATTGTAGTATGTGGTTAGAAGGGAACTGTGTGTGCATGAGGTATACTACACAGTGTTTGTGCACATGAGCCATTACTTTAAAACCCTATGTAAGAGTAGGGTGTTATTTAAGATCCAGCCTGTTCGATGATAACTGTAAATACTGGGCTTCATCAAGGAGTGATCTGGATAGGATAAAACAAGAACACAAAGAAACACAGTGGATGGTTTATTTGTGTTTATTCTTTTTGTGTTTATATCCCCCCTGAATGAAAAGATGCATTAATTAAGTCTTTTATCACCAACCGTTATACTTGGCACAATGCAATCAAACAAGGAGCGAGGAAATTTGAAACTAGACTTGAACAGGTGGCATTCTATCACAGTACCATGCTGGAACTCACTGAGCTCCTAAGAGCAATCCATTGTTTTACAAATGTTTGTAGAACCAGTCTGCATGCATAGGCGCTTGGCCATGGAGGTGACTGGAAAACCTGAATACAATGATTTAGAAGGGTGAGTGAATTCTTTAGGCAATACAGTGTATATCTAAATAGTGTGTTTTTTGTGATGTCACAAATGGACAAGTTTGCAGCTTTATTTATATATTTGGAAAATGATGGTTTTCCATGACATAAACCCTTTAAATACACTTGATTGAAGGGCCTGTATATATTTCATTCCTCCACCCAGAGATACAAATCAAGAAACTGTGTATCCAAACGTCGAGTGTGAGTGAGTGGATGTCAATGGCAAGAAGGAACTTGTACAGAGCAACAGAGAGTAAATAACACTGAAAAGAGGAACTTGTCCTTCTTTGGAGGATGTGCATTTATGTGCCTAAAACAACCTTTATTTATTTTTATATAACCATTTTTTAAATTATCATAAAATACGATTCTGTAAACTTGCATGTTTAAACAGTTCCCTGCATGGTCTCCCCTCACATACAACTCATTCACCATCAATCTGAAGAACCATTTAAACATAGTGTTTACCACTGTCTAACAAACCCTTGAAGAACCATGTGGTTTAAGAGTGCATGAACCTTCAGCAGGCCTCCATGCCGTTAAGGGGTGTTCCGCTAGAGCAGTGCTTCACTTCAGTAGCTATATTTATGCTTTTAACACTTCCTAAGGTTTTTCAGAGTTTGAAGCTACTGGGCAACAAAAAACTGCATTTACATCTTATCGCTTGCAATTTGCAGAAAGTCATTACAAGTTCAGCTTATGATGATGCCCTCCGCGAAAGGGGTCTTCAGTTCTGTTTCTGGTGGGGCAGTGTCCAGAATTGTCTACAAAAAACCCCACAACATCTGTAAAACCTGACAGTTAACAGATTGATTGAGGCACGTGTATTCAAACAAAGGGCTCACCAAACAATGTTGCACACTCACCCACCAGGAACCCCCATTCAGATTTTCAGGCTTTCAAAACACCTGAAAAGTCAAATTCCAAAACACCTGAAAAGTCAAATTCCAAAACTGAATACCTACTTAACTAACAAATTCCCATGTGTATCCAGATCCAGCCCTAATTGGAAATGATGGAAATAATACACTAGCTACAAAAAATGGCTTTTGTTTCACTGATAACATCACCTAAATGTTAATTTAGAAAAAAAAAACCCAACAAAACCCAGAGCTGTCTATTTGTTAAATAGGATCTAAATCATTTTAAAATTGTGCCAAAAAGGCTGACCCAATTCAGACAAAATAGGTCTGGAAACATGGAAGACCTGCAAGGGATTGAATGGGCTGCTGTATTCCAGTTTTGCAGACTTCAAAGGCTAAATGTGTGCAGGTATGCACAAACATCATTGTCCAAAGTAGGTTGGCATGACATGTTGTTTTAAAGTGGGCAGGTGCAGTCAGGTCCAGACACAAAAAGCACAAGACAAATGCAGCTGAGATATGTGCATGAAGTCCATTCAAGCCCAAACACCACACTCAAACAACACTAAATTATGTGGGTTATCTGGCAAGGGCTTAACATTGGTTAAAGTACAGGAATGCTATGCATTTACGCTATAAAGCAGCCAGGAGACCGCCCCCTCTTGAACAAGATTCAAGGTCCAGAGTTCAAAACATCCCTTCCTAACTGTGGAAGCAGGACAAAGAAAATACTGTTATTTTTGGATGCAGTCTTTTCTCTGACAAACGTCCAACAGAAACACACACACTTCATAACAATAGTTTATTGTACTTAGAAATTCATAACACAAACATTGTTTTAATCCATTTACACCAAGGGACAGAACAAACAATAACAATCCTCACACTTCTTGCACAGCAGGCTTTTGGAGTCAATACAAGTTCAAATGCACCATCTGTCAAGCGCTTTCAATCACGAACACAGCAAACTTCAAGTTCTCAATGAAGTAAATCCACCCCCCCTCCCCTTTATTCTCAGTCAAACCACTTAGGCCATGACAATCAGGTTTGTTCTTATCTTTAATCCAGACCACTACCCCAGAAAACAGACCAGAGAGGAAGAGAGACTGGGAAGTGAAAGGATTTGCTCAGACTTGCACAAATGCAGCAAACAATACTTTCATGGTGATATAAAAAAAGGAACGGAAAAAAAAAACATAGAACAAGATAACATCGTTGGCAAACAGGATTTAGGCCTGTATTTACAAAGTATCTGCATAAGATCAAACTGGGATCAGAATCCACCCCCACTCACGCTGGGTTTGGTCACGGTGGATTACAAAGGCAAAGCTGACCCAGGAACAGTGCTGTGAGATACTTTGTGAACATGGCTCTGGATGTTAGGCGCTGGAGGAGAAAGCTGTTCAGCCCAAGATGAGGGAAGATTTTCCTCCGGGGGGATTCCTACGACCAGATGGGACTCCCGCTACAGCCTTCTCACCCAGGGCTGGGGGCTCAGCCTGCTCCACCGGCTCCTGACTGATCTCTATGTCATCTGTGCTTTCTGTGGAGAAGAAGATACATTTTTATTGATTGATTCACTGAGGAGAGCTTTCACACGGAGCATTGCTCTGAATACAGCGGCCCTCTACTGACACCACAATCCTCATGATGGGCAGATGCTTAGATATATTTAGGGTGTACTCACACTATGTGATCTGTACTGTGCCCAAATGTTTGACCCAGTCCAGTTCATTTGACCAGTATGATCACTCACCACAACAATGCTGCTGGAGTTTTTAACACCTCAGTATTACTGCTGAACTGAATAGTCCACCAACTAGATATATCCAGTCGACAGCGCCCTGTGGGCAGCATCTTGTGACTGCTGATAAAGGACTAGAGGAAGACCAACACAAACTGAGTCACAATGGATGAGCAATCGATTTTGAGTTTACATCTGCAAAGTAGTCCAGTCCAGTGTCTAATAAAGTGGACAGTAAATGGACATAGCATTAAAAAACCTCCAGCGGCACTGCTGTGTCTGATGTACTTCTACCAGTTCAACACACCATCACCATGTCATTTCCACTGCAGCGTCCAGTGACCAACCATAATCGTATTTCAGCAGCAACATTTAAATAATCATGTAAAGAGCATACTTGGATTTCCTAGAACAGATTAAATCCTAGAAATCTGACTATAAAGGAAACCCTATGTTATCAATTTCAGTGTTGAAAATTGTACGTTGGGAATCTAATAGAATATATTTTTCTAGAGTGCAATATTTTTTCTCATACTATACACCTAAGCTAAAGTTTCAGTAAGTATTTATTATTATTATTATTATTATTGGGTGTTAACGGATGTACGCATTTTGAAAAAACAAGTGAACTAAGTAATAACTAAACTAATAAACTAACTATCTGTCTGAAAAGCTCTGTAAGAGCTCCTGTATCTTTTTAAGGCAAGTGTGATTGGTGAGCTCACCCACTCTGTTGTAGCAGCACCACTTGGCTAATCTTATCTAAGAAATCAAAAATGCTATTTGCATGGCCACTGGGATAATTTATTTACTGCAGAAATTATGCGCGCCGCACGTAAACACACTCAAACTGATACATACAAGCTCAAATACAAGTCATTATCTGTTACAGATGTCTATGTTCAATCTAGAATGAACAAAATGTGCGTTCATGTGCACCAGCACCAAAAACACTTTTGATAACATCATTATAAAAGGTTATAAAGAGTTGTATTCTCCTTGTATTGACCAGGTTTTAAATTTACAATATGTTTTTATATTTTAGTTGTAAGGACATTTGCACAGATCCTGCAGACACAGAACAATACAAGACTTTTGCGTGGAAGCAGTATAAAGATCAGCTGAAATCCCCCGGCTTGATAAGAAGCATTAACTTCCCTTTTCTACTACTTAATACTTCCTTTCACTACAGCTGAATAGGAAAGTCCCGGTCTATAGTCTCAGTCCACTGGGGTATTTATAAACAAGACATGCCAAAACATTCACAGCAGTATTGCACTATATTTACACAAAACATCTGTATTCACTTAACTGATGCCAGGTGCTATTAACCTTCTGCCACACCCAACCCCGATCCACAATCCCTGCCCACTGCCCCAAAAAGCCCTGCAGCTGTTCAGCACTAACAAATCCTTTTTCAGCAGCAGTGACTTCAGGCGTACTCCCACTGGTGGCTTTTAAGTGTAACTGCACATACTGGTCATTAAAGGCAATACTGGGCAGTCAGCAAGCAATTTCACGTTTTTAAACCATATTTTCTTCGTTTGCAATTATTCATTATGTTGATATTAAAGCCTAATCAGGTTTATTTAGAGGAAAACCATCAAATATTTGTGGTTTAATGTCATTTTGTAAATTAGGATGAATTTAAAGAGTTTTCAAAGGTCACTGCTCTGTGGTAGATAGAAATGTTCTACAGTCAGTATGTTATTTGTTATGTACACAACTTGGATACAGAAGTTACCTTATTTATCATCATTTCCAAACATTCAGTATACGGTATTGTAACTCTGTAGAAGCAGGGATGTCACTGCACTCACTGTCTTTGTATCAGTTGATCTTTTCAATATTCCCCTAAACAGAAACACACATGGCAGCTGAAGACAAACACTTACATTCCTACATTAAAGACCAAAAAAAACATCTGTTTCTGATCCTGTATTTAATTTCAGGATTAATTCTGTATGCATGTCCTTCAAGTACGTAACTCTTACGAAAGGTAAAAAAACAAAATAGTAGATATCTTTATTATAAATGAGACAGAAAGCAGAGCAAAAAGGCTCATATACTTTCATATTTACTTCCAGGCGTGACCAACTTTAAAGGCACAATCGTTTTCAACTATACTATAAAACTAGTTTAGTTGTTTATAATATCTTCACTTTATGCAGGTTAAAGATTGTCCTAAATAGGGCACTCAAGCAGCTTTTGTGTGCATCATGAGTGGCCTTTTGCATTAATAGCCAGATTTCTATCCATTTACAAAACCTCTAATATGCTTGAGGTGTATACGTAAATGCACCAAATTACAATGAAAACGCAATCAGCGAATCAGTGCAGCTATCAAAACACGATGTGCTTTAGGTCTAGTGAATTGGGCAAAAGGTGCACCATCTACAATATCCAGTCAAAGTAACTGGATGGCGATGTGTAAAAGGCGATAACCTAACTATAATATACATAACTCATTTACAGTGAAACAGCTTGTTATGTCAGGACATTCAGGTTCCAGATAAGTCGAGGAGAATCTGAATTCTAAACCCAGCTGTAAGGACAGAAAACACCTTTTTATTTATAAAGAGTATTATAATAAGTAACAATGCTATTTTATTTGTGCCTTTTAAATTAATTAAAACATGTACACTGCTTTTTTACATTAGAATAAAAAATTCTCCAGAATTTAGTATTTGATGTGTAAACAGAAAGATTCAGAGCGGTTTAGTGTCAAATGGTTTAGATGTTCTTTACAGTGGTGGTGATGTGAACCAGGGTTCACAATGCCTGCCAACACAAATAGACATATTAGGGAATACTTTGTCTCACAACAGCTTGCATGTACCCCTCTGCCGCAAAAAACACATTTAAAAAAACACAATTAAAACACATTTCAAGTCAAGACTATTAGGCAGTGAATTGACATCCATTTCAGCTTTTAGAGGTGAACATTTGGTTCCCATCACCACTGTGAACAATTTTCTCTATAATGGAGCATTTCACAGCAAACTACTAATTTACTTTGTTTACATATTAATGATTTAATTATGTAGGAAATTTTTTTTTCAAAACCTGTACATACAGTTAGCCTTCTCCTCCTAGCATGTTGGACTAACATGATAAACAAGATAAAACCTAATAATATAAAAAAACAAAGCAATGTGAGAAACATCTGGCAAGTAAGTTAGTGATGTTGTGGATCTTCACATAAGCCCACATGCTAGCCTTTACCATCCTAGAACTGGCAGGACTGAACACTGAATAGACAGAGCCAACAGATGGAATTGAAAATGACAAAATGGGGAAAATGGGTAATAAGGAGACACTGTACACAGGATGAAGCGTATCTGCTTTGGAGCTTGTCAGATTCATATACGGTGCCATTTTCAAGATTTTCACCCTTTTATTTTAAGTTTGTTTTGTTTTTTTAATGGTAAAAATGACTCATGACTGATCTGCCCAGATGCTAACAGTGACTCACATAAATGATAACATCCGACAGCTTCTCTCACTCCCTGGTCCGGTATATGCAGATTACTGCAAGTGGGCTGATCTTACATTAAAAGTATGCTTTCCTATCAGCCACAGACTATTTAAATATGAAAAATGTAAACCTCTGCACGCCCTTTGCTTCTGAACATAACGTTAGACAGACTCGACCCTGTAAACAGACCATTTACCTACGCAGACTTTATTTACTTACCGGCACTCACTGAGTTATTGTCTCCATTCTGTAAATAAACACAAAAAGGAAGATATTGTGAGAATATGGAACAGAAGGGAAGGTCATGTGAGATTTGTACACGAAAAAGTACTGGGTAAACAGTTTTAGGTTCCTGTATTCCAACACTGACTTTACAATTTGTCCGTTAAACAACAACCAAAATGACATACATAATTCCTAGCAATACTGATTATGTGTATTCATACTACATCCCGATGCCTTGCAACGACTAAAGAGTGAATTATGAACAGGTAAAGTTTTGCGGTCTATGCGGCTGCAGTCTTCGCTGCAAGTTTTAACAGATTATTCACTGGCCTACTTCCTCAGAGCCACAGAGCTTCTGAATTATCCCGAACTCTGATGCACAAGGCTAAAGATGGCTTCCTATTCGCCAGCTTCTTGTTCCAAGTTTTCCTGTTCCACATTAAATGGCGCAACAGTGATCCCTTTACTGTTGGGTTTGCTTAATAGAACAGTCGCATCATTTATGTATCTTATTGCCATGCTCAGGCAGTCAGCGATCACACTAGATGTGTGCTGTGCCTAAAACTAACTGAACTGGGCCTGCTTGAAAAGGTGTCAATCACACTAGTTAAGTGAACTAGCCTTTGGGGTTTAATAGTGTTCAGTCTTGGTACCCCATAACGTGTGCATTTCTAGTAATTTTGACTGAAACGACTATATACTATTTCATACGTCGTCTGCTAGACCATTCTTGTTACTGTGCTTGTTGAATGGGGTTGTAATTTTCATATAAATGTTAATTTGCATGTTGTATTTTGCGCTAGTTCAGGCTCAGTCCCACTTGCTTTAACACATTCACACAAACAGGATTCCTGAACACCAGACTTGCTAAAGTCTCACCGCAGATGATTGCTCGTCCAGTGCGTTCTGAGATTGAGGTGCGCACCTCCTCAGAGGAGCTGAAGGCTCTCCACACAGCACACCTGTGGGCTTCCCCCCTGAGACACAAACATGGATATAGCATTAACACCATGAACCGAATGGCAGGACTGCAACTAATGATTACTTTTGTAATCAATTAATCACTGACTGTGTGGACCATATGAGCATTATATGAACACTTTTAAATGAACCAGTAGAAATCATATCGCCCCCTACACTTCCTTTGTTATAGGGTATTATACTCTGTCAGAATGACAGTTGTGGATCACATGAACACTACAGAGCACTATAAAATACGGTTTATAGTAAATGGGGGGTCAACCATAAAATGAACACCAATTTTCATAATCAGTGCCATTAAATTTTGTTGAAGCTGCAGTTCCAGTCTAGTCAAAATATTTTACACCTATAATAAAAATAACCTACAATTTTTTTAAAAATGTTTTTAGTTTAGCTGCTTAACTTGTTGCAGCTTGTTTGTTTATGCTGACTGTGCTTCCTGAGTTTCAACTTTTCTGAACCTGATGATCAGGTTGTTTAAGTTATTCAATAAAGTCAATGGTTCTATTTGGAGCCATAATGTGTGTGTATGTGTATATATATATAAACTTTATTATTATATTTATTAGTTTAAAACATTCCAAATAAACTACATTTATCAACAGAACATAAATAAAGTTTAGCCAGTATGTCACAGATGCCTTTATATTGTGTTCATATATCTTGTTGTGTTCTTCAGACTGATGGAAAATGAGTTGCATACATTGGTATAAACAACCTTTCTGAAACGGGCATCTATATAGCACCACAAAGGGTTCTCCTTTTGTTACAAGCTTGACATTGTACCAATAGGTCTTATACAGGACCATTTCACCATGCAAAGAATGACTTAAGCACAAAATAGGTCTATATAGAATTTTTAAATTTAATTAATAGCCCTTAAGGAACTGCTATTTAAGGATGTACAGAAGAATGTGTATAAAACTGAATTCTTTAATAACAAACATATATAATTAGCACTAATCTGCACTAACTTCAGATGCAACAGTTCATTTTCCACATAATCTTTCTGAAAAAGATTTGCTCAATTGTATATCCACTTGGAGGTTGAAATTTTGGTGCATCCCAAGAAAAATTAGTTTTTTGCCTTTTCACTTCTATAAATACAACAGGAACTTTGTGTAAAAGAACACAACACTGCAGTGACAAGTTCACACACTCTGAGAGCAGAGCTGATTAATACTTGATTACTGCACTGTGAACAGACAAACAGCTGGTTTAACCTGCTCACTCAGGGAGGATGTTTGAGTTCCACTCAGAGCCAAACTTTCACTTTAAACTGTAAACACAAGGTTAAACAGCTAACAGTAACAGTAAACCCTCTGGCAGCCAGACACTCAAAGAAACTTGTTTATATAAACCAAATGAATAGCTACACAGATCTCTTTATTTATCAGAAACACCTGCCATACAGGTACATTTTGTAGGCCCCAATTCCAGGGGGTTTGTTTCACATGTGTTTAATTTTAATTACACAAACGCTATACCCCATAAATTCTCAAAAGATACCGCATATGGAAAGTAGAATTCTACCATTTTACAAACTCCTGAACAACTCAATGTGTAAAACAAACAGAATGGTTTGGTGTGAAACCGTTCAGATGTTCTTTACAGTGCTGGTAATAAGAACCAGGGGTCACCACATAAATATCAACATTTTTATTTGCTATTAAAATCACTAGCAATCCCAAACTTAAATTCTCATTTTATATGGAATGCTGACAAAATAATGAAAATAACACTAAAAAATCTGAAAATAACACATTTTCTTTGGGGGACTACTCTGCCTGCCTGTAATACCCTGCATGTACCCCTTCAACATGAATGGATTTTTAAGGCTGAAATCTTCTCAAAACTATCATAACATTAGGCAGTAAATTCATAACTATTTCATATAATAACATTCTTTGAGGGAGCTTTTAGAAGTGGATGTCTGTTTCCTATCACCACTACTGAGAACTGTACTGACTATTCTGACAAAGCTTTCACATCAAACCACTTTGACTGACTCTTAGCTTTTAAATTATGTAGATAGTGCGTCCTTTATGTATGTATTTATTTATTTATTTTTACACATTGCCCCGCCTGCTGGTGCAAAATGATGACAAAACAACAGAAGACACTTCAAAGTCAAAAAGTTTAAACAAAAACATGCAGTTGTACAAAACTTGTACATCAGATTTTTCATCAAATTACTGCAAAACAGAAATCCACTTTGAAAGGGCTGCAGTAAACAGACAAAGTTATACGCCAGGTTTGGCAGGGACAGCAGGGCACATCTGAGATCTACACTCCACAACCTCTTTGGGCTTTGAGCCTAGTTTGCATTTATTACACTATGGTTGTGTACTGCACCTCCCTGTTTCACTCCACTGTGCTGTTCTATGTCCTAGCTTGTTTTGGTTATCAATACAGTTCTTCCACATAACACACCACCATCAGTGCTTATCGCTGGAATGACAACGGTCTTCTTCATTTTGACCTTCAGCAGTGCTTCAAACCATGACTGGGGTCAGCACCACTGTAGCACTTGTGCTACATACCTGGTGGGTTGTTCCTCCGATGAGCATGAGGATCCTCCGGCTCAGCGAAGATACTAGAAGCCATTTTATCTTTGCGGACAGCAGGCTTGTCCTCATCGGCGCCGAAGCTGATGTTCGAGCCGCCGCCAGGTGGACGCAACACTCTGAAAGGAAAGTGTGCAGGGGGTTAAAACCTGGGTGCTGTTAAAAGACATTTGTCCAAATCTGAAACCTGTTGGTCAGCGGCATGGCTAATGAATTTGTTAAAGTGAAATTTATAGTAAATATTGAATTTCTGACCATTACGCTTTTCATTTGAGATGATCTAACGACTGCTGCCATGTTGCTATGCTGAATGTCTTTGCCGACACCACTATTAGTAATCTGAAGTTTTAAATGGTCTGCAGATCTTAGTGGATAAGCTTAAGTTGAGCTAGAGCCAGATTCAGAAAAAAAATTGAGGGCTACAGTCAAGCTCAGAAAGAATTTTGTGGGGCTACATTTAAATCCAGACAAAATTGTGTGCGGCTACTGTTCAATACAGACAATATTGTGGGGACGCAGTCGATTTTAGATCATTTTGTGCAGTTACAGTCGGTTTCAGCCACTTGTGTGGGCAACTACAGCCGTGTTTAAACAAGAGTTTTGTGGGTTGCAGAATTTTGTTTGTTACAGTCTGACTCAAACATATCAATTTATTTTTATTTAAGCCAGAAACATAATTCAGCAAAATGTAAGCAAATACCTTAAAGCTTAACTGTTGCATTCTAAAGCATGTCATGACATGCATAACAATGTAGGTACATAATGTAGGTACACAATCTACATACTGATATACTGTCCACACATTTTAGTTGTTGGAAGATCCTGTTTATGTGTGCTCCAATTTGTCCCATTTTGCTGTCTTGAGGACTGTGTAGAGACACACTATGACATCATAATTGTAGGCAGATAACTGCTTAAAATAATGCATCTGAAAAGCGTTTCAAAATTTTCAAACCTATCATTGATTACCCAACTGCAGACGAGAAAAATGTGTAGGCCACGCCAAAACGTTTAATGCAGATATATGCATGTGGACTTCATGGTGCAAGCTTTTGTCGGGCAAGTCCATCAGGGACTTGAGAATGGCTGCCTGAGACCTCTAATTCAGTCATCATGACCATTTAGGAAGTCACATGTGTGCTTTTACTGGTGATTATATTATGCCTTCTTCACACTCCTAGCATGACAGTGGTTAAGAGCTGTCTTTTTTAGTGTTAGAACGTGAAATTCAGTTGCTTTGATTGCTTCTGGAGTGCAACTACATGCAACAGCATGTGCATGGGCCGACCAATGGAACAGACATGCACATAGACATATATCTCAGTGTAATAAGATTTTGCTGTCAGTTGGATGACTAGGTGTTGACTTGCTGCTTTTCTTGTGTGTGGAGAAGCTGACAGTGGCCGGGTTTTTTTTAAAAGCAGCCTGCGACAGAGGCTGAACCCCACCCAGTCATTCAAAACCATTTCCAGCACAGTACAGCACGCTGTCAGGCAATGCTGAGCTGATGGAATCACTTCAAGCCTCCCACATTTCACAACATCAAAATACAGGCTTCAAAAAACACAAAGGAAGGATTTAGATAGACAGCTACAAGCAGTTGTGCTGCAGAACGACAGACAGCAGCAGGCTATGGACAACAAAGGGAAATCTGAGCAGATTAACAATAAGAATACTAAAGTGTCCAGCCCTTTATTATCCCCCCAAAACATTCCCATCATTGCTATTTGTAGTCGTTGTAAAGCCACGTTTGATTAAAACAGCATCTCCGGCTCTAATTCAGCCTCCATGTGCTTACTAGGCTGAAGCTGGCTTCCTATTCGCCAGCTTCTTGTTCGAATTTTCCTAACAAGAAAATTCGAACAAGAAGATGACTTCAACCGATAAAAAGAATAATTAGGATAAGGTACCGGATGAGAAGCCATTCGGCTGGCATTTAAACGCCTTTACAACCAAATACTAGCCCAAATCCATAAATAAGAACAGATAAAGGCACCGTTAACAAGATATCCACCCAGAATGAGCATGCTAGCGCTACCTATTCCGGTTTCTTTCTTTCCTTTCTATCCTTTCTTTTTCTTTATCCCCCGTTTTTTTTACCTGGAGCTGCTCTTGGCCTCTGGGTCCATGCCTTGAAAAGTGGTGGTGGTAGTCATTTTCCAAGCGTTTTACCTAAATCTGCTCCTGAAAACGAAGCGTGCTTGATGTATTTTTTTTAAAAGCGATGCTGCTGTGCAGCGTTAGCACCTCATGCTAACGCTTAAAAACACCACCTGCTTAAACCGAGGGCTCTCCTACGCTCTGATTGGCTTGTGGTGCCGTCTCGCTTACTTTGATTGGTTGGGGCGCTGTCAACGGCCGTTCGGATTGGCTAAACACGTTCTACACGGTTTACTTCTTTTAAAATTCTGATATTCAATGTTTATTATTTATTATTCTTAATATTTTTACATGTCTAACATGGAGGTTAAATGGTTTTAATATGCACGGCTAAATAAAAAAGTTACCCTTTCTACATTGTAGATTCAATAAAGTAAGTACCTAAACTAATGCAGTGTTGTGCATTTATTAGGTTTAGTCTTAAACGTATTTTTTAAAAATACATTAGGGGGCAGACACGTTGGCACATGTAAATTAGTCCCCAAAAAAGCTTATTATTTTTAGAATTTCCACAGTTTTACAATCACCTACATTGCATATAAAAACTCAGAAGACAGGTGTAGCTTCATTGGCAGTTTTAATAGTAAATAAAATGTCTATATTTGTGTTGTAGACATGGTGACCCCTGGTTCCTATCAGCACTAAATATAGGAAACTAACAAGGACAAAAAGGTCTATTTTAATTTGATGTTGACTTTAATAACTGTGTAATTCAGAGGAGGGAAACAAAAAAGTCTTTGTTTAGTACAGGAGCAAGCTGTATTTATTCCCTCATCTCATAATATGGTACCTCTAGTGTGAGGAGTCTCAGAATGTAACAGTCTGACCGCGTTTGGGCAATTTCATACAATTGTTTTATTCTAAACACAAAACTACTTTATCAACACGGAATATAATTGACTGGGTACAAAAGAGAACTACAACAAATATAAAAGATATAAAAGCCAACCTTTTGGAGTAAAACAAAACAAAAAAAAAAGAAAAATGAAAAAAGACAAAAAAGTGATTTAGCTTTTAGCATCATTCGTACAACCTGAAAAACAAACACAGAACACCCTGATCAACAGCATTGTAGGATTTCTTGGTCGTAGGTCCACGTAGCTCTGAAATGCATGACTTATGTATAGTAGAACTGAGAGAGAGAGAGAGAAAGCGAGATAAAACACTGTCCATCTGTATCTGAGACTGGGCAATTCAGTCTGTGCGGTTTTAGCATGGTGGTTAGCTTGTGAGCACACGCAGGAGCGCTGGAGGTGGAGGGATGTTGAAGGGGGAGGGGAGGAGGTAGCCACTGTTTTTACATTACTCCACCAGTCTGCTGCTGAAATACATCAATCGTGTCTTCATCTTCCATTTCCAACTGCAAAAAAGATTACATTTAATAAGCAAAAAAAACATGATACAAATATTACAGCATAATATGATTTACAATGCAATACAGCAACCATGCTGATCCAAAACCTTTCTTCTCCACCTTTTAAACAACTAAGCTGTTAATAATACATGACTGTGCCTTCAACATGCGGCAATACTACCACGGAAGTCTGAGGAAGAAAAAACTAGAGATCTGCATGGCTTTCTGCAGCTGGAAGACTGAAGTCCCTTTATGACAGTGGAAGGACTGATACAGCAATGAGGAACATCTGAACTTTGTGAATCAAGTTTCATTAAACAGCCAATCAAAGCTATGGTAATGCATGCAACACTTTAAACTATTTATTTCATCACAGTGATAGAAAAGATAAAAGAAAAAGATGATTTATTGAATGGTTAATAAAAGGGGATCCTGCTGAATGTTACATACATTTGGTCAGTTTTCAAAGCTAATGGCTGATTGGACACCAAAATACACACAACAAATAAATGCAAATATGCAGTAAAGAAGTGTAAGCAACTGACATTGAGTTTCAACATATAAAACCAGACCAGGTGTACGATTTTAAGACAGCACTGTAAAGTTGCATGTGGAAAAAGTATGGAAATTGTATGGCTACTGCCCCCTTTTTCTGCAAAACATGAAATGCCAAAATGTTTATTTGTTCAAATATGTGATTAGTTGGAGCAGAAAGAAAACCTATATTTGAATAAAATACTATAGAAAGTGAGAGCACAGTGATTTATATCCAGTGTTTGTACATGCTGGGCTTCACTAAGTTCAGTTCAATGGTTGTAATTTAACTTGCTGTATAATGAAACATGCAGTCGGTCAGTATTTTTATAGTTTCCATATGATCAGAAAAGCATATTCTGTATTGTGGTGTGATGTCAAATATCAGCATAATGATATATATTGTCAGGTAACCCAGCCCTGGTGCCTCATTCACCCTCTTTCATTGGAATTACTGTCAGTAATCAAAACCAGGCATTTGGGTACAACCTATGAAAAGGGTTGGAAGAGGGCAGGGCTGTTACAGGCAAACATGGCAGGTCATGTAAGTACCAAAGAACTTTTATTAATGTAAGCTACACTTACAAGTGTAAAACAAACCTTGACCTTGGAATCAAAAAACACATTGAGCCTTCCATTAAACTGTGAATGGTCTTTTCAACTGTTAACTATGCCGGGTCATCACGTCACCACCTTCTGTATCGGTTGTTCCAATTATAAGCCCTCTGCAGATTCTAAAGTAGCAGCTGCAATAATATTGTATTGGGCTTTAGTGTAAGAAACTAAAGTTATTGGTTCAAATCCTGCTTATAAAAAGTACCTATGGTGGGCAATACAATGAAAGTTTATCTGTAAAACAATGAATTACATCACAATGTGCTTTTCTAAGCTTATTATCAGAATAGCTTTTTTAGCGCACTGCAATGTATGAAACGTTGAATAAAAGCTTTTGCAGTCTTTTTGTCTGTTCTGAAAACATCTTTAAGTATCATATTACATTACACCATATTGCGCATCTCTAATCATGCTTTCTAAACGTGTTCACATCAAGGTGGTCACAAGATTCATACTTCATCATCCTAAATGCTAATCCATAAGCCACACGTTCAAAACTGATAAGATACTGATATAAGGGGCTACAAGACTACATTAGCGGGTCCGGTCACCATGCTCCATTGCAGCGATACCCATGATGGAGCAATCTATCCTAGTTGCAATGCTGCATCGTCCTAACGACCAGCCTTAATCAGCATTGAACTCTTCAGCATATTAAGAGAAGGTGTGGATCTGGAGTGGACAGACACAGCAGGTCGTACCTGAGCAGGTGTGTCTGTCTCATTGATAGGCTGTCCATCAAACCGGAAGCGGATCTGCCTCATTGTAAGTCCCTGTAGAAATATCACAACACAAACAGCATATACATCAGTTTCACTGTTTTAGTGGCAATTAAAGTTATAAAAGCTAATGTACACAAGCCTAAGTAAACTTCATCAACTTTAGTATCAATAGTAAATGTCAAGCAGGATTTCTAGACTTACTGTTTCAATTCAGAAAAAAACAAGAAATCAATGTGCATTAAATAGACAGTTTGATAACCTACACTATCAATACATTCAAAATGGTCCGAGACTTTATTTATTCGCATGTCCACGTTTACTGGGCTGCTACTTTCAGACAGAAATACAGATTGTTAGAGCAGGTGTAGAATTCATTTTCCTAAACAAGCACAACAATCACTGTAATGTGGTAGAGCAGGCAGCGCTGCCCTCCAAACTGGTTCTCTAGATTACATCATTGAATATTTACTCTCCATGACAAAGTTACTAAACCACAACACAAAAAAACAGCTCTGCCATTTTAGGTCATGAACTTTTGTTTTCCTTGTCTAGACACTTCCTAAGAGCTTAAGAATATTTTATAAAACGGTAAACAAAGTGATATTTGTTTTAATAAATCTGCAGAACACACTTCACTATAGCACAATTTCTGCAATGAGAAAAAGTAAATAAGCATAAAAAATAGGAAATAAATTAGTTTCCTTTCAAATACTCTTATGCAAAAATAATCTCATGGGTTGTACCCACTCTCACCATGTATAAACCTTTATCATCAGCAGAGCTGTTTTATAGTCTCTATCTGCTTTTTTCATGATTTAGCACTAGCAGTTCAGAGACACCGGGTGGAGCGGAGCAGGCACTGGCCCATTGATGAGGCCTGAAGTCTCTGTAGCACTTGCCTGTGAACACCAGGCCCAACCATACATTTATGGCTGTGTCCATTTGTATACTGCTGTACAATACAGGATGTGATTTGAGATACAGCTGCTATTTTTTTATCAAGAGTGATAGATTCTGTTACATTACCACTTGTTTAAAACATCTGTTCCCATCATTGTGTATTTCTAGACCAGTAGTAAACCATTTCCTCCCCTCAATCAAACCTAAAACCTTTTTCTTTCCATTTCTGTAATTTCAGACATTGAAGTGTACAGTGAAGATTACAGAAACAAGGGGAACACAATAATAGACATTTTATTTACTATCAAAACCACCACAGTGCCTCACAGTGTTCTGCATGTAACGCCAAAATCTTCTCAAAAGTGGTGTGTTGACAGGATCATGAATTTAGATGTACAAAGACATAATATTGTAAAACCAGTCAGCTGCGTTTATAGAATACTAATGCTAAATTACAACCCTGTAAGGGCCTGGTCAAAATAAAAAGTTTGGTATATTACCACCAATACATAATTAGAAACATACAATTTTATTATGTCACAAAAAACACACTACTGTGTGCAAAGAAGATAACCTACCAGCTGTAAATATAAATGAGAATGTTTATACCTGTCTTTCACAGTACGCTTTCATCAGTTTGCTGAGTGGGGTGTGCCTCTTGATTTTAAACTGGACCACAGAGCCATCCTGTCCGGCCACTTTCAGGTTTATGTGCTCATTATTTTCAGTCTTCACGCCTTCCTGAAAACAGATTACAGGAAATAACATCATAAATCGGAGGTCTGAAGTTGGTCACACCTGCTCCACTACATGTTCACAAAAATTAGAAAGCTCTTAAAAATTTAATTATAACTTAGAACTGCATACAATGCTGGGGTCAGGTGATAAAGGCTAATAAATAAAATTGAATAGAGCTCAAGCAGGTCAATGGTGTAATAAAAAAAAATACATGAAATGAATAAACAGCTCTACTGATCAGATATTCAGTCAGATATTTTTTTTCTACAGTCAGATATTTTAATGACGCTCGTTACAAATCTTTCCCTACAGTCTCTTATCCTGTGTTTAAGAATAATATAACTTATCATTACATAAGTGTTGACTTTAAAATATCTGAAGTCAACCCAATAGTCATCAAATTTAATTCTAAGTTTTGATAAGTAAGAGCAGAACAACAAAATAACTAAATTGCCACATTGTAATAAACACTATAAATACAATTACTTTTATTCTTTATTACACTCTTTTAGTAATGAAACCTGCAGTTTGTCAGTGTTTTAAGTTCTCAGAAAGACTAACTGTGACATAAAAACAATTACAGACTGGCAACTTGACAATATTTTATTGTAACTGCGATACAATTTGTTATAATGGTAAACAATAAGCGTTTCTGGACTCTAATTATTTATTGGCCATGTTCACTTAAATAGAAGATTCATTTTTGCATGTGCACAAATAATATGAAAACGTCACTCAGCAGCTGCACAAAATGAAGTCTGCAGTATAGACTAGAGTTGCATAATATAAACACCATAACGTGGCTGTAATTTTGCAGAGCGGTAAAACATATTTATATTCACTGGATCAAACGTCTAAAGATGAGATGAGGTCAGGATGTTCAACAAAACATTTTTTGGCTGACTAAAAGCCCGACTGCATATCGCAACCTCCCGCGATACATCAGTATTGACAATCCACACATCGACAGACCGGCTAACAAACGGTTCCCCGCGCAGCTTTCCACAGACAAACATACAGAGACTTAACATGGAATTAAAACATAGCGACACGAGCTCTAAACATCTTACCACATACACATATATGGCGAGTGAACTTATGTCTAGACATATGTAATTACAAAGTTGTTAAGGTTTTGGCCCGAATTTTTGCTACAATTCAGAAGCACATTTGCTGCTAGCCGGCCCAGTACCGTTAGCATCGCAGCTAACAGACTAAAAGGCATGAGGCGAACTATGCAGCTTTAATTAGTCACTTCAGTCACAGACATTGTCTGAAGACTGTAATGAACACATAAAAACTGATTCAATGGGGTAAATATTGTATTTGATCGTTTTTTCTCTGACTTCTTACCTTGGGTTTCTCGTCTGCCATTGCTACTGCTGCTATCCACTCAATCCGGCGGCGGAAGTGACGCCAAATTTCAAAACAGAAACAAGACACAAGCGAGCAAAACATCCAATATATATATATATATATATATATATATATATATATATATATATATATATATATATATATATATATATATATATATATATATATATATATATATATATATATGAATGCGTATTATTATACACTCTATACATTAAACCAATAGAAATATTCAAAAGAACTTTATTTTCTATTTTAAACACCAACATGTACAGTGTTAGTTTTTATAGATCATCAATTTGATGGTTTAAAAAGTCAAAATATCAGTAACTCAGAGGAAGTTCTGCAGAGAACCCACAGCAGAAACCACTGCCAAAAACTGGTAAATGATGAGAGATTAAAAGCTGTATAGAGATTAATCCTTTCACCCCCTACTCACTCAGTCACATGTTCTCTTTCACACAAACTCATATAATACTGTATGACATCACACTGTACAAACTAGCCCTAAAAAGACAACCGTTTAGGAGCTGCAGGAAGAAAACCATGCTCCAGCTGCCCAAAGGGGGAACAAGACACAGCAGTACCTCTAGATCTCTAGAAAATACCAATTATAAATAATAACCTCTCATAAAGCCCAGAAAACACATTAGAGATATCAAATAAATACAGAAACACCTGAAGCCATTAACAAACACAATAATGAAAGAAAATAAAGAGATGACATGCTAATACAAAAACTTCATGGCTGCACACAAACTTGTTAATAAATATAATGTCAAAATTAACCCACAAAGGTACTTCTCCTAAATTCAAGGCAGCAACGTCATCTGTAACAAACTCAGATTCAGTAGTTTAACCCCTCAGACAGATTTGAACTTAATTATCAGACTTTCGAGCACAAATTAATGATACTCTTAGCACTTAAAAGAGAACCTTTTGCACAATTATGATGTAAACAAAGTAACTTAAAGTGGTTTGGTGCAAAACGCTCCGTTATAGACAAAGTCATAATTGTTCACAGTGGTAGTGATGGGAACAAAGACATCCACCTGTAAAAGTTCCCTCACAGAAAGTTATTAGATGAAAGTGGTTATGACCACACTACCTGATGTCAGAGACCCTTTTTTAATGATTGTTTTAAGATTTTAGCCTAAACAGTCCCCCAATTTCCCACTATTTTACCATCATCAGCATTGCTCATAAAACTCAGAAGACACATGTAGGTTCACTGAGGGTCTTTATAGTAAATTAATTGCCAATATCTGTGTGTAGACATAGTAACCCCTGGTTTCTGTCATCACCACTGAATAAACCATTTTACACCAAAGCACTGTACATCACTGCTTACTTTCTAAATGCAGAAACTCCTTAAAAATAGGTGATAGTTTCTTTAATATTGATGAAATATGTAATGTAATATATGGTGCTTAATTATGTAGGTTTGCTTTTCAAATGTCATCTGATCACAGAATTAGGTGGACGGACTGAATTAAATCCAGACCAAAACAGTCTCTAATGTTTCTCTATTTGTCAGACAACCAGAGTTGGCTGATGGCTCTTTAAGCAGGAAAGCTTGTGGAAGCAGACTCAGAGCTCCAGCTGTCCCCTCCATGGGGAGCTACACGTCTTATTAGTCTGAAGGAACAGTCCAGCGCTTTTCAGTGTCATCTTTTTCTGTTGTACCTTTACCATATGGTCGATTACCATAAACAATAATTTAAATTATATCCCCATGCTGAAATACCAGAAAGTAACCAGAACTACTTTATAATTATGCTGCACTGGTGTTGTGAAAATAAACTTTGCCTTAGTTTTTTTTATCTGTATTGTCTCAAATGCATGTCATACAGTAACATGCAAATATTCAAATAGCATTTAAATATTTAATAACAGAATTCAGCAACTGCCCATTGGCTTATAATAAAAATAGGTTTTAAGTCAGTGGGCTTTCATTCTTCTGTATGTTCAGGGGGAAAAGGGAATTAGTAATGCTGCATAGACTGCATGATATGGTGGTTGGTGTAGCATAGTGTGTAATCCTGCCTTAAAGTTGAGCGGAAATATCGTATTAAGATGAGCGAACATAAATGGCACCATGGTGCTGTATTGACTACTGAGAATTTTCCTTGAACCTTGAGTTTCAGAGTTGGGGGGATTATAATGAAAAAGCTACGTTAGTTGCTGATCCGACTATAAGATACTGCAAACTGGTTTTAGTTTAGTTATTTAGCTGCCACGCAAACTCCCTAGACTAAAATCATTCACACATAATTAAAAACACAAGATAAGCAAATAACCTCTCATAAATATCCTCTGCTCATCATTCTGTTGCAGAAATGCACCATAAAAATCTCCTTCATGAAAATAAAACAATTTCCAGCAAGTATATCTTGTTTCTAACCAAAACCACTTGAACACAAATTAAGTCATGCTCACGACTAGCAAAGTCGCTAATACACATTCCCACGAGGACTTGAAGGCAGCATAATACTAGTAGTTGGCAGTAATTTAGTCATAACCGTTATACTGGTACACCACTGGTATAGCACAAATTAGCGCAGAACATGCTAACAATAGCCTGGTTAACTGAGTGCCTGGGTCAGGGAGAAAAGAGAAATGACTTAAACAATTCAATTAAGCTATTCCAATATTACAATTGCCCATTTAACCTGTAGCAATCTAACCACAGCACCTCCATTAAGGTGCCTTTGTAAGTGCCAGAATGTATGTGGTTCCATTTAAGAAGGAATGTAACAAAGTTCTACAGACAGGAAACAGCATTTAACAAAAGTGGCTTCTCCAGAAAAAGTAAGACACTGGCAACAAATCGGAAACCTCTGAAATTGTCTACCCCAGTGATATACACAGAAATAAACAAATAGTAATAATGATAATAAATTGGCCATACTGTCCACTA
This sequence comes from Megaleporinus macrocephalus, assembly GCA_021613375.1. NCBI lineage: Eukaryota > Metazoa > Chordata > Actinopteri > Characiformes > Anostomidae > Megaleporinus > Megaleporinus macrocephalus. The sequence continues at coordinate 34,935,077 of CM038704.1, read as the reverse complement.
CTAGGTACACCACTGCCATTTTTAAGGCAGGCTGGGCTTTGATTATCCCACTTGGGCTTCCTAATGCTACTTTCACCTATATCTGTAACATGATTACACTGTAAGTTGCTCTGGAAAGAAGTATCTGGCAAATGTCTACATGTAAACTGTAAATGTACCAATGTTGCACCATCACGATAAAGACGCAGCAGATAAAGATCAGGTTAAAAAAACGCTGGCATATTTCCGCAAACAGGATTGAGGATTGAGTGCTACAGTCTGCCCCATCTCTCCACTGGTGGGAACTTATCCACTTCACCCGTCTCTGAGCACTGCCGATCACCAAGTACAAATGTCAGCTTGTATCTCATCCGCACTTTCTCCTAAAAACAGGAAAAAAAGTTAATTGCTGCCATTCCATAGAATCTGCACAACAGATTAGATTCTAACAAAACAATGAGGTTATTGTTAACGATAAATACTGAAAATGTTCATCCATAAAATTTACATTTCAACTGATATCACATGATCCCTTTGACTATAATTTATGAACATTCAACTTTTCCCTTGTGTAAAATGTTGAATCAGAACAGAAATGGCCCAAGAGCAGTTATGACAGGTTATGACATTTACAAACGTTCAAGATACAAATAAGAACATTTTGAGGTTTTCTTCAAACTAAACATTCAGTAACACTTCATGAGCCTACACTTACATAACACTTACACTTACATAACATTTATAAAGACAAGCTGTCACAACATATATGGAGCTAAAATAATAATATCAAAAGTAGCCTTTACAAGAGTATAAATCTCTATAAATACTAAAGTAGATTTTTTTTCTTCGTCATGATGTAGGTAGAGCAAATTTTCTTTATTACCTAGAAGACAAATCTTTGACACAAAAACAGACAAAACCAGTGTTGAGTTGAGAAAGTACTTTACACTTATATAGCATGATGTTAAAGGTAAATGGCAAATCACTTGAAAAGTTGTGCAGTTTATTGGAGATGGATAAGAAATAATACTGTGTATATCACTATAAAGTATCAAGTTAACAAGATATTTTATGCAACCAGATGCAAAAAGGAAACAGGAATACACTCTGTACAATGTACATATTTATTCTCCACAAACAGTGAGAATATTCATCACAGGCAAGCCTCTTAGTACTCCACTTTACCACCATGACATACAGAACACTGTAAGATCCCTATTTACGGAGTATCTCTTGAAAAAAATGAATGCATTTTTAATCTAATTATGAATGCACCTATACAGGAATTCAATCAATATTCAATATTTTTCCTGTACAATGTTAATGTTCATGTATGGATGTTTATAAAATTTATAAATCTGGACTTTATTCACCTCAATAACATAATAACTTTATAACATTTAGCATTTAACATTATTGAATAAAACATTTATTTGTAGAGGCTTTATATGCTGGAAGTTAATAAAATGCAGACATTTCTAATAATAATAACTTCCGACGCTGCTTGAAATAGTGGAGTCTATTTTGTCCCAGTCACTGCCCAAACCATGCACACCTACGGTCTTCTCTTACAAAGTTAAGAAGGTTTTGTATGTTGTACCTGTAAGAAGCATGGCCTTATGACGGTGGTGCTGATGTGCATTTACCTTCAGTGGGTTTGCCAGCAGCATTATTTGTGTGATGGCACTAGGGGGCAATATTGGATTAAAAGGTGCCAACTCTGTGCCTGAGGGCGGCTGCAGCTTCACTGTCATGGACTGTCAATCACAGAAGCATAAAAATGTTCAACTATACAGCAGCTATTATGAGTTATTCAGTGCATACAATTTATTACTTAGTAGCTGCTTAAAAAGTTTGGAGACTTTAATTATAAGTTAATGATTGCTGATAATGATTGATGATACTTTGCCTCTACTGTGTACATCTGTGCTGTTACCTTGGGCACGGCTGCCTGTAGTGACAGGTTCTTCACCGGGAGAGGAGCTGTGTTCAGCATGGACACCACAATGACCAGCACGTCGGGCCTTCCAGGAGGGCAGTCAGAGGCAAAGTGTAATAGGACACAAACACCGTCCTTGTCATAGGCTGTCACAGGGCTTTCTTTACCTGAGGAACAGCATTTTCATACCATTATTTACACTCCTTTACTGCTAAAGCAATGCTTAACCCACCATGTATTTCGTAAAAGGGGCTCTCTTACACAGTATGATCACTAAAGACAAGAATTTCCTTAGGTTACATTTATAAATGCTTCTTTCTAACCTGCAGCTGACTGTGTTATTGCTATCATAATATAAGTAATACGACTTTCTAACTGTAATAAACACAGTGTCTGTTGCAGGACTACTACAGAACAAAACCTCAGAATGTTAGATACTCAGATTGTAGAACTGTTAGTTGCAGTAGAGGGTTTTCTGAAGGATTTTACATACCGAGTACAATTTTTTTATATTGTAGTGGGACCTTCACAGCAAGTCTGACCTTTTTCTAAACTAAACGATGCACAAACTGAATACATTCTATTCTACAAAATAGACAACAAGGTGGCACGCAACCTCTTCATACAGGGCCTGCAGCTGAACAATGAAATCTGCACGTATTCCCTCATGGGACTTTGAGGCTGTGCTTCCGCTTGCTGCGTGTCTCGTTATAAAGGAGTGAATTAATTGTGGTTGTATAGGGTCACTATAACTCACAATCACTAACAGCCTTTCAGCTTCTCTGCCATGTGTTTTTTATATTTGGCATTTTATAGTCTGTTGCTTGTTGTATAGGCTCTTTGTGCTCCACTCTTCAACCTGACACATATTTGTGTGGTATACAACCATAACAACAGAGCTCTGATTGTACAGCCGGATTTTAATGCACAATGTACTTCTGCCTTTTTCCACCTAAAATAAACAGTCACCGCTGATAAAGCTCCTCTGATCATCATCTATTTACATCAGTAACACTGTCACCAAGAGAGTTTTGTGTGACTTAATGCTGCTATTGGTCACAAAGTGTTATAAGATGTGGAATTATGTTTATTTTAATGCAAAAATACACAAATAGAACTACAGTTAAGTAAGGGGACGGCCAGATCATTGGAAACAATTTGGAATAAACTCTACAGGAAAGTAACACTCTAGGTGGTGGGTTGGAGGTCACTGCTTTAAACTCACTGGGTCTGATGGAGTCCAATGGGACGAAGACATTGGTCAATGAGGGGTCAGGCTGAAGGACTGCAAGACCTTCCTTGGCCAACAGAGGGGGTGAAAAGGAGTGCAGAAGTTGGCTGTCTGGGGGAAAGATTGAGTTTGGGGGTTTAGTGGAGGACAGTACAGCAGGATCTCCCCGGACTCCACAGGGTAAAGATGCTGATTCACCTGTCGCCAGCGCCCCCGGACCACTGCAGGCAGAGAGAAACAAACAGCAACATTCAGCAAGGATAATAAGGAAAACACATAAAATAACAAAAACGTTGACACCGAAGGCAAAGTAGTACTGCTGTAAAACAGTCGGTGCTGTGAAACAAGGGGCAATGTGCCAGTACTGGATGTAAGGTTTTCTGAGAGAAAACACTAATATGTAAAGGGGACCTCCACCAATTATTTAATACTTCTACATAACATTTCATTCAGAGTGGTTCGGTGTTAAACGCTCTGTTCTAGAGCACATCAGAAATATTGTGATAGAAATCAGACAGCAACCTCTAAAAGCTCCTTTAAAGAAAGTTACATGAATGGTAGTTTTGAAACATAGTTCAGGCCAAAAAAAAACATATTTTGATCTGTTTATTTTAATTCTTTGATCGTAGTGGGCTACATGGAGGACACTGTGACATATTTTCCACCATTTTACCGTAAACCTTCCATTGAAAAAAGGAACGGTTACAGGTGGTTTGATAGTAAATATGATGTTAATGTATGTGTTGCAGACATGCTGACATATTCGAATCTTTAAATATATTTAATGGGTGGCTCTTATTAACATACACAATGTTCGCCATCTGTATAATTAAAAAAGTCCGGACTTTTACTAAAAAAAGCCACCAAACTAGCGTACAGGGCTCAAAAAAATATTGTTCTCATTTGTCCTCAGCTAAATGGCAGCAAGTCTAATAAAAATTCATTAGTAACCAGTGTTGAATATATATTATGTTATCATAAACAGAATAATGCTGTTGCCTCTGAGCTACTGTACTGTGCTTTCCCTCTAACACCAGTCACACTCTGCCTTTTTGTGATGTAAATAATGTAACTTTTCTTAATCTTCTTCTTCTTATTAAATTGTTGTAATGTAACCAGCATTCCCATCATTCACCCTAAACACAATATTATCACATTGGATTGAGGATTGGGTTGTTCAATCACAGGATGATTAATTCCCATTACCTGTATCTAACAAACATACTATGACAAACATTGAAACATGTATGAAACATTTTATTCACCTGCTGGATTTTCCCAAATCCAGCAAGGCGAGATCCTGGAGTGAGGCAGACACAGACTGGGCAGAAACAGGAAAGGCCAAAGCAGCTGCTGCACCAAAGAATTCTGGAGCATGACTGCAGTCTGAGGCTGAGGTAGATTCAGAGGTAGCTGAAGTCACAGACTGGAGAAGGTCTAATGGAGGAGAACTGCTGAGGAGATCCATCAGTGGATTGGGGGCCTGATTAAAAAGGATAAATTATTAAATTGCAAATGTCTCGTAAAATAAAACACCAAAAGGTGGTCCGTCATGTGCTATTAAGTCTCTTAATTCAGTGGATGGTTAATACATAACTTTATAACTGTTAAGGCAACAAAACTTAGTTAAGACTACTAACTATTAGGACGGAATTGCAAGAATGAAATTATATAACACTAAACAAGTTAAAATGTTAATATTCAGTAAAGTGCATTTTATAAAATTCTGAGGCCATTTTCAAGAGTAAAACATCTGTATTGTGTTAATTGTGTATTCCCCACTACTGAGGAAAAGACTATAATAGTTTATTCAGTATATTTTTATTAAACATTTGAAAATTAAAGTTTAACAGAAGTGAAATTTTAAGTCTAGTCTCAAAGATTTAAACCTCAGAAACAGCAGTTTAACAAAAAATCTAATAACACAATTTTTTCACCTTCACCAATGTTGTTGGTCAGCCAAGATGCTTTCAGTGTCCACATTTTGCACACAGCACCAGAAGTCACTTAAATCTTTTTTGGTAAACATGTCCCAAAATCTTCTTTCAACTTGCTCATTTTACATCAAGGTCTTTACTAAGGTGGTACAGATGTGGTCATAGCATGTCTTACCATTAAATATAAAAATGAAATAAAGCTGAACGCTGAAGGGTCTTTAGGCCAATAGTTCCCCACTCTACTCCAACCACACCTGATTTAACTAAATCTAACTTAACTAAACCTAGTTTAACTGGTTGTGTTTTGGCAAAATGTGACCCCACCTCTGGTGTGCGTGCAAATCAAAGTGCATATCGACTATTAATTGTGATTTCTTGTTTCTATTAAAAAATTACCTGTTCGTTTTTGTGTATGACTGCATGACATGTGAGCACATGAAGGCAAGAGTGATTCTGTGAGTGAGGCGAATTTCAGCAACATCTACTGACTGACCACAGTAAAGTTTTATTCACATTTACAGCTCACAGCAAGTCATATTGTTTCCAAAACCACATTTGTAAGTCTGCCCTACTTGAGGAAGACCTGGTTGTAGTTTAAACAGGTTGAAAGATGCATTTACATTTGGGTGACTATTGCCTGTTAGCAATGTTAATCTCTTCAATACAAAAAAAAACAAAAAAACAAACAAAAGAAAAATCTCAAAAGTAAATCTGGACACCAAATCGGTCTTGGCTGATGGGATAATGTGCATGTATTACATATATTGACAAACCTGTAAGCTTGTCCACTGACTGTCATCTTCATTCTCTTGCTTCTGAGTGCTCATGGATGTAACTGGATCATTGAGACCTACAGAAGTTAATACTCAACATTGTCTTCTAAATTCTTTATCAGCATCAGAAAACATCTGCCAGTCAGTGGCAGCATCACACAAACCTTTTATCACAGTGGACTTTACCTAAAGAGATGAGCTCTTCATCCAAGAGGGAGATGCTGTTTGGATTCTCAGTTGTGACTGGGCGGTTAGGGTTGTCTTTCACACAGATTTGCAAGCCGGGCTGTGCGGAAGAAGAGTTGGGGTAGGGAGGAGGGTTAAATGCCGGTGGAGACATGAAGAGGTCGACTGGGAGTTGAGCTGGCAGAACAGAAGGATGCTGTGGTGAAGGAGTGTGAACGTCAAAACCAGCCAAGTCTATTAAAATCTCAGAGGTACGTGAATTGTTGGCACCTGGGCAAAACATGCAAATAAACAAAAGAGAAAGAAAATAATATCTCATTTATGTGCTATAAATGTTCGATAAGCACAATCAGGACAGATTATCCCATTTCTTTATGGTTCAATTGACTTTTCTTTTGCACTCATTTTTCCCGTGCTTTTTATTCAATCTGACAAGAAAAAGTTGTGTGTTAAAATAAAACGATTTAAATAAAGTGCTACGAGTAAAGTAAAAGGCAATCCGCTTCTTTGCATGAACTGTGTATCATTACATTGGGACATTTTGTATAATGTACGCAAATTCAAGATTAGAACATTTATAACTTTTGATTATTTACTGAAAAGACAAAATTATAAAGACATTACTTTTAATGTACTGACTAATTAACTTCACTATTTTCGCAAACTAATTTAGAGTTTGATGCAACACACTTAAAATAAGACTGAAATGTTTATAAAAAAACATTGCACAATAAGCAGGACAGTTGCTAATAGGTGACGGATGACTGCGCATAAAGGAACTCCACCAAAAGCTCAGAGCAGATATGGTCGTGATTCATCACCTGGTGCCAAACTTGGTGAAATAATCATAAACAGTTAAAAAAAAAAAACATCTCTCAGCATCAGATCACAAAGAATTTTGGTCTTTCACATCTACCGTACATAATATTGTGGAAACATCCCAGAAGTCCAGAAAAATCGCCCTTGTGCTGCTTGTTAATGTTGGAGAGGAGATAAAAATGGATGACAACACTGCCATCTAGTGGTCAAAGGGTTTAAACACAACACACAATAATAATAATAATAATAATAATAAAAAATAATACCCCTAATAATGTATTACATCAATACAGCTGTGAAAAAATGATGCATATGTTTTAAGTAAACTATATGCATTGCTTTTTCAGTGCATAATATTAACTTAACAGCACATTTTACAGAACCATTTTTAGAGTTAGTTTAGTTGTTTATTGGTGTTTTTAAGAACCATCCTTTTAAATGTTCTCAAGGAAACCCATAGTGTTTTTTCTCCAACATAAACTGTTTATTGGGCACATTTATTTCTTAAAATATAAATTAATTTACAAATTAAATAAACATATTTTTTAAATTAATGTTTGAAAGAACCATCCATTTGAAGGATGTGTAGGATGGCCAGGCCAGGAGTCTGTGTCGATACTGTGTTTTTGAGAATCGATACAGTATCACGAAACATAATATCCCGATATTCTATATTTTCTTACACTCCTAATATGCAGTCATGAACTAATATATTTACTTTCTGATGTTGTAGATCCAGGCGTGTCAGCGCTGACAGGCTGTCCCTCCACTACACTCTTATAAAGGTTAATAACACGTGAGAGATCATCACTCGCCTGCAGAATTTCACCTGAGAAGCAGCAACAGAAACACATTAGTTGGTAAATGGGTAAATGGTACTCAATCCTGAGAGGTCAGTCAAACATCTCTAAACGTTTCAGATGGACCCAACATCTACAGTACACAGAGAAACCCTTGCATGTAGTTCCACCTTGCTAATTCATAATTAGAGACTATAGGTCATTCATTGAGGGAGGTGTTTCTAATAAAGTGGCCAGCTGGTGGAAGCACAAGGTATGTGTTTCTTATAATGTGGCCAGTTGGAGCCAGAACAAAGAAAGTGTTGCATATAAAGTGACCATTTAGTAGATGTACAAGGTAGCCCAGAGCTGTCTACCTAAACTGCTGTCGTCGTCCTCAGTCTCCGTTGCCAGCTTGAACACTGAAGTCCTCAGTTTATCACAGTCATCGTGAAGATCCTAAAAATAAATTCCTCTATTAATAAGCCATTAAACAGTACACATGCCAGCATTACTATAATGTCTCCATACGTAAAGGAAAACTTTAATGTGGTTAAGAATAAAGCACTAAAATAAAACTGATGTCTTGCAGGGAACAGACACCGTCAATGTGACGGGTCATGTTGGGTTACCTTAAGCAGCTCTTTGTCTGCCTGTGTGGACTGATCGTTGCTAAAGTGCCGCAGCATTTCGTTCAGTAGTTTCACGCTGTTGTTCACCTCCAACATAGTGCTGGCGCGCTGGGCTTCTTTCTGGGCCCTGGCTTCATCCTGCAACATACCAATCCAACTGCCTTTCATAAATAAGTTCTCGTACTTTAACAACAAATTTTTGTTTTGTTTGTTTGTTGTACAACTGTGTTGTACAGTTGCTGCGGTTCTTTATCGGGCAAGTTATACTTTTAGTTATATAGCTACCTCTTTCACCATGTTCTTGATGAGCCGGTTGGCCTCCTGCAGATCCTCAGGTTTTTTGCTTTTTAGAAGTTCTGCAAGACGCTGCAGACAAAAAAGAAAGAGAGAGATCGAGGAGTTCTTACCAAAACCACTACCAGGTTAAAAGAAGTATTTTAAAAGAAATTATTTCAAAATAGGCTGTTTTTGCAGTTTACATTCCATATGAACTGTATGAACTGGGGGTGTAAGTGGTACATGTTGAGACAATATTTACAAATTTCTTTTTGATTTAAAAAAATCAGTAGATATTCAGTTTTCTATGGCATGAACCCTTTATGGCCAATTGCACCAATTTGTTTGCTAAATGAAATTCTTGAGATAAAAAATTATGTACTTGTTTATTATAAAATGGCAAAGTGTATGGCAAATAAACATTCTTATCAGTAGTGCTGATTAAAAACAGGGGCCAGAAAAATAAAAATTTTCTTTGGGGACTATTTTGCCACACATTGCCCTGCATGTGTACCTGTACTGTGAATAAATTTAAAAACAAATCTGCCCAAACTATTATCAGGCAGCCTATTCATAACCACTTAATGTAGTAATGTTCTGTTTCTTTAGAAGTCACACAACTGTAACATTAAGGCAAGGTTGGTTTTGGGGAACCGGGTTATAGAGCTAATGTGTTTTCTCACTTTACTCTTCTCCTCATTTTCAAAGACAGGGTTTGGAGGCCTGTCGGGTGGCGAGGGAATGAGAGTCTTATCCGCAGGAACTTCCGGATCTGTTGTCACGATGCCTGCCAAAAAAACCTAATTTAATACAAATAATACCTAATAATATCTAAAAAACAGTTGTTACGGCATTAGTCAAACAGACAGTCAGACTGTGTATTGGTGAAATACCTTGCCTCTTCAGCATCTGATAAGCCTCTGTGATCTTTGTCTCATCTGGCAAGGCAGTGGACCAACTGAACAGCATTTCTATCACTTTTATCTTCACCTTTTCTGATACTCTGTCTCCTAAATACTTTGGAAACACATACACAACACACACAGTCAGGTAACAGCCTCACTACACAGAACACACAGCCAACTGCTGAGCAGTGCTGAGACTCACCTTGGGGGAAACCACTTTAATGAGCTCATTTAAAAACCTAAATTTTCCAACTTCATTATGAAACCTTCTCCCACAATTCTTCATACAGGCTTCTAAGACCTGAAGCAGAAAAAAGCAAGACAAATTGAATGAATGATATTACATGTAACATAAAAATCTATGAGAATCCACAGCAGTAACTCACAGTCAGTGCTTGTAACGCCTCCCATTCTTGTGGTGACTGGATCTTATGTGCTAGTAATCTCACTGCTATCTGTGGACTGAAAGCAAAAGAATTGTTACATAATTTACATGAATTACTGTGTAAAGCTCACTCAGAAAGTTTTTACACAAATTTAAGGACAGATTTAAGCGTTAAAATTAATTCAAAAGAGAAACAAATAAAAAAAACAATAAAACTTCTTAAGATTTTCCACTATTGTACCATCAGTCAATCCATATAAAACTCAGAAGACACATATAGGTTTACTGGTATCAACACATTAAACATCTATATTTGTTTTGTAGACAGGATGGCCTCTGATAACATCTAAGTCTGTTGTTTTCTTCACAATGAACCACTTAACATCAAGCTTCTCTAAATGACAAAGTTTACAACTCACAATAATTACATTTTTCTTTTAATAAATGGTGGCGTTTCCTTTTAACAACCACTTGAACAGAAAATGCATCCTTACCCTTCAAGCTCCTTATTGATTTGATCACAGAACCCAATAATATATTCCCAGTCTTCCTGTCTGTTTGCAGGGTTGGTGGCTTTGTCTGGACAGAACACAAAACAAATCTCGATTGTAGAGGATTTAACTGCGTGTGAACTGACCAAAGCATCACCATTAGTGAATAAACACGTTTAAATGTCTTAAAATCGAAAGCTTTGCAGAAGGTTCTGCGGACAACTGTTCAGTTGGTTCTACATAGCACCAAACTGTTCTTCTAGCTCGACATCCTAACGTCACAGAACCATTTTCTAAAACTACCTATATAGTCTATAAAGAACCAATTCATTTACTAGAGAACCCTCCTAAAACAGGCTTTTAGAAGAGTGTCACGTTACTTTAAGCAAAGCGACAAGCGTAGCTAGCTAACTACGTACAACCCAACACATTCCATAAAGTAAAACCAACAGCAAAACTTTTGTGGCACTAACAGGTTATATAGACTGTAAGTATCCAAATAATAAACTTAGTGCCACGCAAGAGCTTTAATTTGTCTTATAAAGATTAACGTAAACACAGCTAGCCAGTTAGCCATAGCCAGCCTGGTGGGTTAGCTTGTTATCTATAAACAGGCATTTTATGATGTACGAAACATAAAATTAACCCAATTCGCGGCGACAAAGCAGGAAGTTATGTGACTGTATGCATCCAATATTTTCAAAAGTGTTAAAAATGGCAAAAGGCAACTCTGCTAATTTGCTAAAGTTACTCACTTAGCCATGATTCTAATGACTCCCCTTCCGGATCCGCCATGTTCGCACCACTTTATAAAATAAGTACAGGGGAAACTATATAGCTTATATTTAAAACACACACCTAAATAATAAACACGACGTACGTATTTAAAGAATAGAAAACTTTATTGTCAAGACGCAATACAGTAAGAGTGAACAATCTAGTGAACAGAACTTCTCAAAGGTCAAATGTCCATTATCGGAGTGAAATTAAAGAGGAATTCCACCAGTTTTATATATTCCACCAAAACCTCTCAGTGACTGAATTACTACAAAAACTTAACAAAAAAAACGGGAGAACACATTTCATTTTATTCGGAATGTTAAAAAACTTTGAACATGAAAACCACATTTAAATTAAAGCATCCATAGTAAAGATCCCCCCAACCAATCAGAAAAGAGAGTTTGAAGCCCCCCCTTTCGAAAAAATCTATAGTAATACTATCCCTATAGTATTTTCCTGATATATTTAATGAAAAATTATAACAATCTATAAAACTTTGTGGTTAGCTTGCATGGATTTAAAGCAATATTCTCCTGCAGCAGTTTGTGTTGTATTACTATGGTCCTTTACAGGGTTACTGCTCTCCGTTCCAGTAAAAAAAAAAAAGTTTGTCATGCTTTATTTGACTCACCACCTCATACATTCAACCTTTTCAGGCTGTATTACTGTCTCCCAGTAGCAACATATAACAACATAACAGACATCATTCATGAATGCCTTCAACTTTAAACACCATATAACCAAACAAACATACGAGCAGAGATGCAGACAATGAGCCCACACACAGGCAGCTGCCCCAACTGCACCAAGCTCGGGACTCTCATGCCTCTTTTAAGCTCTCTCCAGCTGGTCTGCACCAGCACCAGAACAGCTGGCTGAACTCCAAAGCTAGCAGGGTGTCACCCCGCTGGTGTAAAAGCATCATTCATCCAGTTCAGTCCACCACCTCGCTGTAGTAGTACCGCTGGGCCGCAGCGCTGAGGGCCCAGCTGCTTGCCCGAAACTCCAGCACCTCCAGCAGCAGCAGGCGGGTCATGGAGCTCAAGCTATCTTGCAGCAGGAAGCCGTCCCGCAGCAGGTAGAACAGCTGATCCATGCGCTGGGCGTTCAGCTTCTCCAGCTGTTCACCCACACGGTGTAGCTGCAGCGCCAAACAGTCCACCTGTCAGAGACACATACTGACATTTATAAAAGCACAGCTTCTATATAGTAAATAGTGCTGTGATTTCTATATGGCATTGTTTCACGATCATCCTCATGCAACATCACAAAATTCAGACCAAAGATGCATTCTTTATTTCTAAGATCTTGTACTGATAACAGTTTGTAAAGTCTTTACCAGCACATCCCAAAACACTCCAATAACATTAAGGGCAGGATAACTTGAGACTGATAACCAACTATAGCCCCCAGCTACACCTTGATCCGACCTACAAAAGCCACCTAGACCATAACACTTCCCTCAGAAGCCTTCCGTCTTTTTCCCTATCAAACTGAAGCAAATTATCCTCACTGGCTATTCCAACCCAATTCCAATAATTTCAGCTTCTCCTTAGATGTACATGTACGTATGAGGTAGACAGGTGTACAGAGATGTGTATATGGGCAGAGAGGTACAAAGGAGATGTGGACAGGTGTACAGAAATGTGTATATAGGCACACAGGCATGTATGAGACACACACAGGTGTGCAGAGATGTGTACATGGGTAGGTAGGTAGGTATGTATGTATGGGGTGTAGACAGGTGTAATAAAAGGCAGCTGTTTTGCACTGACTCACCTCTTCTTCATTCATCAGAGCATCTGGTTGGGCCAACCTGAATAAACAGTCATACACTGGGTCCACTAGTGCAGTCATGGGCGCATTGTTTACCTGGACACAAAGTAAATTCACCATAAAATATTACCACTTCACCATCAAAACTCTTTCTCCATAGATTTAGAACATGGGGTTAGCTCGAGCACAACTATTTACAGCGTATTCTATGTGTGCATATATAACCACTCATTACCACCTAAACCTTCAATAAACAACAAATCACACATCGAATTAGTGTTCAACCCATAAGAACGGCATCAAAATAGGATTTATACCAGGAGCACTTACCTTCAGGTTGTCGAATATGTTGCAGATGAAGGAGACGACACACACCCACTCCTGCACAGAGCGCTTGCGAGTCTCTTCTCTCTCTGTAAACTCTTTCTGGAGCCGAGTGAGCAGGTTTCTTCGAAACACATTGGTATTGCCGTGCTTTGCTTCCGTCTGTGATAGAGATGCAAACTATTAAAAAAATCTTAGCAGGTACATTGTGAAAGGGAAACATCAATCTTTAATTAAAATGGCTGAAGATGTAATATACTAACCATTTGCAACCTTACATATTACTTTTATTTATTTATTTAAAGTTTTGTTTATGTAATGCGCTATAGATACAAACTTGCCATGTTTCCATGAGAAAGTATGGGGATTTAAACTGGACATAGATATTGACAAGGGAATTCCACCTATTTTTTTTGGGGACTATTTTACGGCATGCCCTGCATATTCCTGCACCACAAATTAATTTGAGGACCAAAATCTTCTTAAAACTATAATTAAAGTAATATCTCAGAAATCAAACAGTATTCACACCCATTTTATGTCATGACCTTCAGTGAGGGAGCTTTTAGAGGTGGATGTCTGCTTCTTATCACCACTACTGTGATTATATTTGATTTTAGAAAGGAGCGTTTGACACCAAACTACTCTGATTGAAAATTCTGTGAAAATTCCCTTTAAAGCCCCTAGATGACTGACTAAATCTTCACCTGTACTAAAGCAAAGCAGATGTGTCCTGCATCTCTGCATAAGGATCTGTCCTTCAGCGCCTGATCAATGATGGCACTGGAGAGCTTTGTTAAGTCCACTGTAGAGGGTTCTGTAAGAGGAAAATAACACCTTTGTTCAAGAATCAATAAATTACATCTTTACATTAGAGAGTATTTTTAATGATTTTAAAAAAGTTTGGCTTAATTTAACAGTTGTCAACAAAATCTGAGTGGTTTGGTCCGAAACACTATGTTTTAAAGAATAATTCAAATTGTTTAGGTGATGGTGATAGGAACCAGACATCCACCTCTGAAAGCTCCTATACAGAAAGTTATTACAAGATCTTATTATGAATACTGTGCCTGTTGTTTTGCAACGCTTTAAAATTAATTTATGAAGGAAGGATACATGTGGGGTGCTGCAAGTCAAAATAGTACCCCAAGAAAACACATGATTTGTAGATTTTACCATCAACATGTCATTTAAAATTGAGAACACACGTGTAGGTTCAGTGGTGTGTTTAAAAGTAAAAAAAATGCTCGTGTTGAAGGGTGACCCCTGGTGGCCCACTGTAATCAACGTCTGAACCATTTCACACCAAACCACTCTGAATCACTCTGTTTACATCTCAAACACTCAATTGTGCAAAATTTGGAAAAATGGGTGGAGTTCCCCTGTAAACACAATGAAGTCATTAGGAGCTCCACGTGTCCCAGATATGAGTCAGTCAAACCTTTTAGTGCTGTTTTAATCAGGATCTGAGTTTCTGAGCTGAAAGCCTGGATCTTGCAGTCTTCCCATATGTTCTCCATACTTAGTAAGGAAGACAGGAACTTTTGGAGGGCGTGCGAAGAAAACAGACAAAATCAACAACAGTTACATACAACAGTTAGACACAATAACTGAAACTAAATAAATAATAAATGTTGTCTCTGTAAGTTTTTAATAGTCTGTACTGTATTCTTTTTACTAACATGACTATGAGGAGATAAGTAAAGCTAACGGAGCTAGCTGTGCTGCCAAACCCACCAAATAAACATATAACAAACGAATCCCACACTAAACACATAATACACGGAGATCAACTATGAACCCAGAAGTTAAAATATGAAGGTAAATTCTGATAATTCATATAATAACTCACTCAATGCAGCTTAAATCGCAATACACACTTCACTTTCCCCCGCCGAGTGGCTCCCTGAGTCGAACTGCGCATGCGCTTGACGTAGTCGACGATTGGTTACGTTCCAATAAGTGTGGTTGGATTCAAGCACGCTTAGAAGAAGTGCACTTGCGTTCTAGAATGCTTATAAGAAGTCCACCTGCTTTGTAGAACACTTGCAGATGCGCGGTTGCGTTCTAGAATGTCGGAAGAAGAGCACTTCTGTTCTGTAATGCTTAGTAGAAGCACGCTTGCATTCTAGAACTCTGAGCATATGCACACTTGTTTTCTAGAACACTTTGCAAAGTGTATTTCCATTTTGCACATGTGCAGTTGCATTCTAGAATGCTTAGAAGATGAGAACTTATGTTCTACAATTATTAGACGGTGCACGTTTGCATTCCATGATGCTCAGGAGTAGGGGTGTGTTTAATCGATCTTCATTTCAATAATTCGATATCGATTCGTATAAACCCGAGATCGACCTTTAAAATTAGCATTCCAGCCCCCCTGCCCACCACCCCCTACGAGATCTGGCTGGGGGTGCACATCAGTTAAGCATGGCTGAAGCACAAGTGAAGGCGGCCCAGAACTTGAAAGCAGATGTCTGGCTACATTTTGGATTCTAAAACCAGGACGGTATATAAACATATAAACACTAATGTTTTTAGTAATGGTAGGTTGAGTGTTCCTTGAACATTTCTTTCCATATTCAATCAAACAAAACATATTATTGTAAATCAATAATCAATATTAAATTGAATCGAATCGGTTGAATCGAATCGGTGCGTCTCCTTCAGAGGAGACGCACACTTGCTGTTTACAGTGCTTAGGAAAAAAGTACTTTGCAGGTGTACAATTATGTTCTAGAACACTTAACAGTTAAACAGAAGCACATTTGCGCTCAAGAATGCTTAGATGGTGACTATTTGCCTTCCGGAACATTTAGCAGATGCGCGCTTGAGTTCTAAGAAAACTTAGCAAATGTGCTCTTGCTGTTTGTAACACTCAATGAGCTTTGACATTTAAAAATGCTTTGCTGATGCACACTTGCACACTACAACGTTCAGTTGTTACTGCTTAGCAGTTACGAAGCTGTGTTCTAAAACATGTCCTGTGCGTACTCACATTCTGAGATGCTCAGCCGGTGTTTAATTGCGTTCTAGAAGGTTTAGTTGGTGCACACCTGCGTTCCAGAGCATGTATCCAGTGTGTACTTGCCTGCCAGAAAGCCCTGTGAATGCATACCTGCATTCTAGAACTCTTGCCACTTTCAAACTCTGTTAGAGTTTCAAAGTCTTTAAGTGTGCAAGCGTCAAGTGCTTCAAAATTCACCACCAAGCTCTAAACTGCACACATGGTCGCTATGTAGGGCATTTAAAAAGGAAGAACATGGATTCTTTAGAAAGATACTTGTAATTTAATTTAATCTACAATGTATTCAGGTAATTAAGATATTATTGAAGTTCAATAACTAATTAATTTAAGCCTTTCTTACCAATAAACAATCTGAAATGAATCTGTAATGGCAAAGTGACTTTACTTTTAAATCACGAGCAAATGAGGCTCTACGCTGTACTCACAATTGCCACAAGGGGGCGACAAATAACAAGTTTTATGATATAGGCCTAACAGTAGTATTAATGGATATATTTTAATGCCAATTTAAAAACAAGATCATTTATAAGTCATATTATGGGCTATAGTAATTGACACTTGTGGGACGAAGACATTAAACAAGGAGCAGAGGAGGGACAGTATTTATATATACCACAGACACTGCACAGCAAGATTACATCTTTTTCGCACAGACATCTACCTGCATTTTCAGAAACAGCACACAGGAAGATAGACCACCACAGCATGACTGAAATGTAAACTAGTAGCTTTCATTTAAGGGCACTAACCAAACTATTTCATTACCTGTTTAGGAATTACAGCTGTTTTTACAGTTACTTCATTTTCACAAGCTCAAAAGTAATATATTCCCTCAGCATTATAAAAGGTAAAATAAACGGTGTTGTGTTGATTCTAGAAAACATGGTGGCGGTAGTGTTATAGTATGAGCATGTTTGGCTGCCAGTGGTCCTGTGTAGGACAGAAGTAACAGGATGAATTCTGAAAGGTATATGTGAAATATACTTGCCGCTCAGATTCAGTCAAATGGTGCAAAACTGTTTGGATGGCATTATTATGACCCAAAACATAGCACAAAAGCAATCAAAAGCTTCTTATTAAGGCAGAGAACTGTAATGTTTTTATCTAATTTAACTAAGCATGTGTTTCTCTTACTGAAGACAAACCTGGAGACAGAAAAAACCCCAGCGAGCAGCAACTGTAGGGGGCTACAGAAAGAGGCCTGGCAAAGCAGGAGGATTAATGCAATTTGGTTAATTAAAAAGATGTTTGAGCTTGTGAAAATGGCTTCAAAGTAAGAATGGCTGTAAATCCTAAGTGGTTAATGCAAAATAAAATTATTGTTATATGACACCTTAATACTGCTCAAGGTTTGAGAAATTGAAGCTGGCTTCCTGTTTGTCAGCTTGTTTTGCATTTTTTTCCCGTTCCAACTTAAATGGAACATTTGATTAAGAAGCTGGCGAATAGAAAGGCAAGTCAGCCTTGTTTAAACATGAAGAACCATGCCCATAGGGAATTCTTTGAAAAGGGTAGGAAGAGTGCTGACATCCCCTTTACAACATGAAAAGTACATTTGTCTGCAGTCTGCCAGCTCCCGTAAAAGCTGTAGCATTTAAGGTGGAATGGAACACTCAAAAAAGAAACTGGGGAATAAGTCAATTTCAGCTTAATATCAAGACGAACATCAACCACTAACAGATTAGTAGAAATAGCATGAAAAGTAACAACATCTCCTCCACAGCCTGAAACACTAGATTTCTGCACATATAATCTGACATTGCTTTTGATCCGTTGTTGTTTTTTCTTGCTGGGCTGGATTGTGGGCTGGTATATGTACATTTTTGGGGAGTCATTTTGGACTGAGTCAGTTATTGTTACATATAACAGTTAAGGATTTTGGAATTTGCTCAGTTTTAGGTTCACATTTATGACAGTTATAGATGCTGAACTCATTCAGCTTATTTAAACATAACAATGTACATACAGTTTTATATTCTATGGCGCCTTTGAACCCCTTGAATTAAGTGCTTAATTGGTGTACAGAGGCAAAATTACAAATTTGTGCCAACATTTTGCCACTGCCCAAATACTTCTGGTTCAGACTTTATGTCCAGTTTGACTCTGACTGTGACAGAACCCCATATTAAATAAAATTCTTATGTCCTATACTTCCAGGATTAGATTCAACAGAACATATATATCTGCTCATTCGCATAGCTTTTAGTTTTACACCAAACAGCAGTACTGTGTTGCATTACAAGCAACTGTGAACCAACAGCTTCTAGAAAGCTACTTATAACAGCTATGAAAAAGTGACCCGCCTGTATTTAACGCTACAGAGCGGTTAACAATGCCCTTGATTGACCAGCGGAGTGCGTTCAACACTGTAGCACAAATGTAAACAACAATAAGTTATTTTTTAGGTGCAACAACACTGAAATGTATTTTCCCTCTTAACACACATCATAACCTTTTCAAACAGACACAAAGTCCAGTAATAAACCAACAACCATATTTCTTAGTTACAGTGTGAACATAAACAGAGATGGAAGAGTGTTTCCTTTATGGAGTTTTATGAATCATAGAAAGAAAACAGCTAGACAACATCATAAACATCCTGCATTTGAAAGGAAAAGCAGATGTCACATTGCATTCAGTCGACTTGTTCTTCTGGAGTCGGCTGAGAATGAGACGGTTCTTTTTTGGCGAGACTGAGAAAAAAATGGCCTTTAAACGGGAAACACAATAAGCCTGTAGGATAAAAGAAAAACCCTGAACAGAGTGACTGGTGCAGCTGGTCCAGAGGAGTAACCCCTAACTCCAGCTGATTCTGCTAAACTGTTACACAACACAGCTTTATTCACTAAAGGACACTGTGAAATAGAGGCCTGACGAATAGCAAACCTTCCTTCGAGGCTGACCTCAGGTGACCCCTGGAGGCCTGCAGAGCCTTAAAGTGCCCATATCTTTGAAAACTGAGTTTTGGTTCTAAAACAGACTTCCTAAAACAATGCAGAAGCAGGCTAGTTTAGCATACACTGGTGCTGCCTTCGAGTCATGTCAGAATTTTCGTATTTATGAGATAAACACACATGAACAACACCACTATGTGATATTGTAATTCCACTATAAGGAAACTCAGATTTTTCATTGAACCATGAGTTTCTGTGCTGGGGGCGTGTTGACAAAAAAGCTAAGGTAGTTGCTGTTGACAAAAGGTAGCCGTCAATTGTTGTAGCCGTAAACAGGTTGTAGTTCAGTTAGTCAGCAGGCACACAGGAACTGCATCACTCACACATGAAAATACACACATAAGCCCATGTGATGGATAAAACATTACACATCTCATAAATATTGATTGCTTATTTTTCCATGCAGTAAAAAAGCACTCTGTAATGAAAATAAAACAATTCCAGCACGTACATCTTGGTTTTGACAGAAACCACTTGAACACAAATCAAGTTGTGCTCATGATCTATAAAAACGTAAATACGAACGTCTGAGGAGAACTTGAAGGCAGCATGAAGTTATAAGAAGTGTTTTTAAGTCTTTATGAGAAGTGATTGGGACAGCCAATCAGAACAGCTCATCATCACATATTAAACTTTAAGGCACAGTAAGCCTGATTAATAGCAATAAGGGATAAAGAGACATTGGAAACATTTCATGTAAAACATGATTTATGATCTCTTAAGGTCAGAGAAAAAATAAACTACAAGAAAAATGTAGGATAAGGGCCCTTTAAGGCTTGAGTCTCTTTCACAGAGAAGGTGTGAGATCAGAGTCATGGTCCGATTGTGAAAGCTATTTCATGAAATTATAGATATTTCTATTCATAGTACAATGGATAAAACTGCACAATCAGAGTTCAAATGGCTGTTGCCAGCTGTGAAAATGAACAGAATGACTGCATACAATACTCTTCCTTCAGCTGTGAAGGCTAATGATTGCTAACAAATCCTCAGCTGTCACTCGATGACTGATAATATGGTCATTTAGTCAGATATAAACAAAACAAAACTCTGTAGTCCCCAAATGTATCCTGAAATGAAATTCGGATCACTAATTGAAAATGGCGCTAGTTGGCTACCATGTTAACAGGATATGACTTTATACAATAAAAAAGTCACTTCAACAGCAAAGATGATTTGAAATACTAACTTAACGGCAAAAGTACAAACCTTTTTTCAACACCTTACAGTGTAATACGGTGTTTTCTGTACAGAGTGGTGGAAAGGCACCGAGCTCAGCTAATGGCAACACAATACCCGTTAGCAGGCAGCTAATGTGCTAGTTTGCCAGTTTCAAATTTATGTATTAAAACCCCAATCAGGATGATTTTCATCTGATCATCTGAATATAATAAACACATAATCAAGCCTAGAGATTACAGAACATCTCCACATGGTTTGAGACAAGTGTGTAATGATTTAGACCTGCACGACGCTAATTTTGCTAATACATTGTTTGTTAGCTACGTTAGCCTTGTAGCTACAGTGCAAATAAAGCAAATTTGTCTAAGCTGATTAAGCACCTTTGGGCTAACTAGGGGATTCCTAACTATTCCAATCCCTAATGATTTTTTTAAGGTCAGGGTTATAAAACTGATAGTCATAGAGTTATTCCACAAAAAGATCATTAAGATAAACAAATTCATTTAGAATGGTGTGTTCAGAGTCAGTACAGTGGTGGCCATAGGAAACAGACATCCGGCTCTATTAGCTTCCTTACAGAAACTTACAGGAATAGGTTATGAATGTGCTCAGCTGATCTAATAATAATTTTGAGATTCGATTTTCACATAAAATGCTACTACTACTAAAACTTCATCAACCATCATCAACATTCCATATAAAACTCAGGTGTAGGTTCACTCATTGCAAACATGGTGACGCCTGGTTCCCATCACCACCTCTGTAAACTAATTCTCCTTGAAAGATTCTTGGATGAGATAAAGATACAAATGAAAGCTCTTCTACTAAAAATGTTACCTATATTACTCAAATCATCTCAAGTGGGGCTTTAAAAAGCAAACACATATGTGCTGGTCACTCGCACAGATATTACACTGTGATGAAGCTGGTCAGCATGTGGCTCCTTCTTTTGAGAGATTGCTCTCCATAACATTTTTACTGAAATACACAAAGTGTTCCTATACCTTAAGCATGTATTGAGGAGTCAGGTTTTCTTCAAGTCAGAATTTCTGCAACAGCCCTCATGACATCACTGGCCCCATGACATCATAGGGCTTTTTAATTTGAGGATTAGGAGATTTGTGCATGCTGAGCAGATGATGATAGCTGAAAAGGACGTTATTACTGATATTAAGGATAAAAGAGTGCAGTAATACTGACATTATTACTGAAAACCTTCAAATATCCCCAATCACACAAAACAGGAAGAGAAACATTTCAGAAAGGACAGTAACATACAACTGCAACACATGTAAAATATGCATTCAAAACGTGATACATACGGTGGCACATCTTTCAGAGCTTCAGTACGAAACCCTTTACCTGCGTGATGCTATGCACAGTCACTCATTTATTATTAATCCTTTTCTCAGCCGTAAATACTGTACATCTGAGATCTGCAGCTGACTGTGTAGTGCAAGAGGAAGCAGCACAGTTTGAGGTTTTTAGCTTCCACACAGCATTTTAACCAGCCGGGTTCTCTAATCTCTGAGCCAATCAGTTTACTGCCAACCAATAGCAGATCTACAGTCCTGTTGCTCTCAACCAATAAGCATCCTGGGGCATCAGTCTGGCCTTTTCCTCCCCGACTCTCCTCCACTGTCTCTGTTTCTATGGCAACCCCCCAATGGAAGTCCCCGTTTGCTTCAACAGTTTGTGTTTTTTTGTTTTTTGTGTTTTTTAAAATATTCAGTGTGTATCGCAGTTACATGTTTTGAGTGACAGGGGTGACGTAGTTGCGTGGGAACATCCCGGTCTGGCCGTGGCATGCCCCCTTCCACCAGTTAGGGTCAGAGTTGTCCAGCACCTGTACGAAATCGCCACGTCTGAATCCCAGCTCGCCCTCCTCCTGTGGGTCGAAGTCGAACAGAGCCTGCACGTATGTTGAATGCTGCAAAAGCACAATCAGAAACAGAACAATGCTAAACATTCATTAATCTTCATCAGAAAGAACATGGCCTGTCTGTTCTAATGTGTTCAATATTTGGAAAATTGGTTTTAATAAAATGTGCATAAAAATGTTGCAGATAAATGTATAGAATGATTCTATTGTGAAGTTACTGAGCAGAGACATGGAAGATTTTAAAATGACTGAAAACATCAAGAGGATGTATTAACCTTATAACATTATAACAACAAACAACATTATTAATCAGAACGGCCTATATTTTAAAGGTTGTGATCAAATCTCAGACAGATATCTTAATACAGAATTACTCCTGATAAACAATCATACTAACTCTACATTATCTATTATGTACAGTCATATGCAAAAGAACATGTTTGTTGAGTGAATTTTTTTGTAAAGATAAAAGTGTTTTTCTGTTAATTTGCTGACTTTAATATAGGCTTGTTGTCCTTTATTATTAAAATATAGCTAACCTTTAATTTAAGTGCATTTATTCAGTGGGAAAAACACATTAAGAAAGAATTATTTTACATAAAATCATCTGTGCCACAATTATTGGGACCCCTGATGTTAATACAACCAAGACAGCACTTAATCTCTTCCTATAACATTTCACAAGATGGGACTCTGTGTCGCATCATATTTATACCCCAGGGAAATAGGAAGTGATAAATTACTAATTAAACGTTCCTAGATACTCTGATCAACTTTATAAACAACAGTAGAAATGACAGAAATGCCTCAATTCCATTTATTTTCTAGGAATTGTTAGGGGTGGCAATAATTGTGGAACAGGTGATTTTATAAAAAATAATTTCTTAGTCAGAGATTTGTTTCTTAATTCACTTGAGTTAAACATTACATTTTTCAGTGAATAAAATGCACAGTATACACAAACCTATATGACTGTATTGTGTCTTTTATTAATGCTTTTAAAATTGAGCTGGTATGAATACAAAAACATATTTAAAAAAAACGTAGACATGAAAAAATACATAGAATTCCAATACTGGTTCCATTTTTGTAAACACACAAAAGGCGTTTTTACCTTAAAAAAGTTGTCCATGCTGCCTTAACATGTGAAGTTATTTGAAATAACTTGAAATAATACATTTCTAAGCAAAAAAAAAAATTCAATTAACTAAAAATTTAAGGTAGATAAAGTTAAAACAGTTTTTTTGCAGTGTAGTTGCTGCAGATCAGACTGCCAGCCCAGTCTAGACAGCAAAATCGGAACCAAATTACATTTGGAGCTGGACTGAAATGTGATTCCAGTTGAATTTTTACAGATGCGTCTCTGTCTCGACTCTCAGATCAGATCTTCTGCGTCATTCAAAACATGACAAAAGCGTGTTGTCAAAGCAATGTCAAATCCAGAGTGCTGGAAATTTCTACGCAGTTATTGATGCTTATGTTATTACAACATCAGCCCATGCAAATAGCCTGGTGATGTCTGGATGCACAAATCTGATTAATCACAGTGCAGACTGTCAACTCCAAACAGTGTAATATTTATTTGTAGAAGTAAATGCAAGAAAATTAATGCAATGCTGATATTTTAGTGCAGTAACATAGTATGGGGCTAATAAATATATAAATACTTTTAACTGACTTTCAACCCACATTCGACCCAAACAGCCAGTTTATTTGCTAGCTATATTTACTGTAGATAACACTACCTTTTCTGTTGACCCTGTATTGCGCGCACACACACACACACACACACACACACACAAACTCACACAAACACACACACACACACACACACACCAGTGTAGTTAACAAGTAACATAAGTTAAGCAAAGCTACAAAAGTAAAAAATATAAGCAAAACAAACATCTTCGTGATGCTGTGTTAGGCCGGTCACAATTATCACAATTATTATTTGAGATACAATTATCTGATTGAAATCACATTTTAATCCACCTCCTACTGGCAGCTTACATGCTCAAGATACAGGAATTAGCTACAAATAAACATTACTCAGCGCTGCTCTCTGTCTCCAGGTTAGAGGCTGCATTCACTGCTTTCTTTCATTAATCTTTGTTTGCCTTAAACCATCAAACCCAATTCACACTCTATTTACTTCAGTGTGATAGGACTTAAATTTAGTGACTGTGAAAAATGAGTAATTGAAATAACATCTCATCATCTCAAATAATTGTAATTAGTCAATTACATAATAATTATGACAGGCATCACGAAACAGAACAAAACCTTGTATCTCCAAAACGGTAACTTTACATTTTGGGATATTTCCACACATCCTACAATTTCTACAGAACATGCAAACAACAAGTACTTCCACATTATGTCAAAAACGAAAACATGACAAAAATGAAGATACAAGGTTTTGTTTCGACAGGCTGGATATACAGCAACTGGTACTTTTGAATGGAGCACCAGAACAGCCTGATCATTCAATCAAAATACCCCAAATATGTCTAATAAATATCATTTGACTGTCCGCAGCGGACGGAGCCTAGCTCACCTGTGGTACCTGCTCGATGTCTCTAAGGAAGATGGGCTGGTTCCTGGAGACGGAGGTAGAGCGATGATAGTCCACCAGAGAGTTCAGAGAATTAAATTTCACCACCCACAGGAAGTACTTTCCTGCCCCGTCCCGCAGGACCTTGAAGTGTTGCACATCATTTCCAAATCTAGGAGAAGGAGAACATGTTCCAAGTTTAATATTTTGGTTTTTGGTAAATCAGACGGCAGAGCACTGAGTGTGTTTCAGACACTTTAGGCTGCGCTGTGGCCATCTGTAGAAGAACGAGTGACTCAGTTTTACAGATTAGCACATTATCTCACAGGCACAGCACTCAGAACAGACATTAGTTGTGGTGTTTTACATAAATAATTCACTCTGGATAAACAAACATGATCAAATAATGAGTCACACAATAAGAATACAATTCAATAGGAAAACAGAACAGAATAGAGCAGAATGGAAAGGAACATGACAGCGCACAATTTACCAAAAAGGATAAAACTGAAAAAAGTAAATCTAAACCAAATAGAACAAAAAATAATTCAGCTAATTAATTCACCCAATACTTTATTTAGAAGATTCTATTTTTTAAAAGTAATTTTTCAATTGTTTCAACTTTTTGGTTTTATTTACACAAAGAGTGAAAAATACATACAGATTATTACACAGCAATGTTAGTGCAGAAATGCATTAAAGGTAAACATGTTTTTTGTGAAATTCCGTGAATAGCTCCTCACAATCTGCTAGCTGCCCATTCTGAGTGTGTGCTGAAAAAAGCCAATCTCACAAAACACAATCTCTCTAATCTCTCTAAACAGAAAATAAACACTGTTTCAGCCAATCAGAAACATGGAGCATTCATTTTAATGCACAGGACAGGGGAAGGGGGAGGAACTATGTACTGAACTCCACACACTGTCAACAAGAACAGAAGGAGAAACAACCAAAGAGCCAGGTAATTACATATCTACTAATGAATTTCCTTAGGTTTAACTAGAAAAAACAGTGATAATGCTAAATTCTGTTATCTGAATAGAGTAAAACGGAGAAGAAGAGTCGTACTTGACAGACAGTGAGAAATCTCCTGGTGCACTTTCACTCTCTCTGATGAGAAAAGCCCCATCATGCCTCTGTTTATTCAGCATCTCCTCCGCCTTCGCCCGCGGGATCTTCCCATAAAACCACCTATTAAAAAAGAATATTTAAACACACAGAACCTCATTTGACTTTATTAAGCCATGTTGGCAGTAAATAAAGAGTAAGAAATTACTTATCATTTAAGTGTAGATGCTAAACTGTAACTGTCCTTACACAGGCCCACACTCTAGTTACTCTCTCTCATAACTAGATAAATTACATGTTTTATAGACCTTATTGATACATCGGTGTCTGTTCTTATTCCAATTTAGTCTTTATTATCATATTTTAAAGAAGTTCAGTCTTATTAAGGCTAGCAATCTGTAACCTATGCTCATTTGATGTTTGATCCTGGAGAGCGGCACACATCAAGCTGAATCTGAACTGTGGTGTATCTGGAGGGAGATTATAACTGTCACTAAACCCACCAGTTCACAAGGCGGTCAGCAGCGAGAGTGTGCAGAATAAAGTGCCAATACTGCAAACTCAGCCGACACCTCACAGTAACAACCAAAGCAAAAACCTCAAAACCCGCTCAGTGTTTCACCAACCACCAGAGCAGAGTGAAAAAACACCAACCCAACACTTCCAACGTACCAAAACTGATATACCAGCACTGGCAGGAGACGCACCAAGATCGCTCAGTACACCAAGCCTAGCCTGAGACACTGTGTGCTTATTAAAACACAGTAAAAAACTAAAAACAAAAAAACATTAGTTTCTGAAAATGAACTTATTTATGTACATAAATGTATGTCCACAAATGTGTTATGTTTGTTATTATTGCATATAAAATTTAATAAGTGATATTTAAACAGTATATTATATAGTATATACAGTATATACCACAGTGGTGAGGAATTGAACCAGATGTCCATCTCTAAAAGCTCTTTCACAGAAAGTTATTATATGAAATGGTTATGAATATGCTGCCTGATGTCTGAGACATTGTTTCAGGATAGATTTGAAAGCTTTGATTTATGGTCTAAAACTTCTAATCATGGTAGATTAAAAACATTTTTTTTTATTATTTTACCATCATTGACATAAAAATATATAAGTAAATAGAAAACAGTTAATTCCACTGTGACCCATTAGACTAAACATATGAACGACAGAAGATCAGTTGATTTCATTTAATGCACGAGACTGAAGCAGGAAGGCAAATTTTATCCTTTCTCCTTACAGAACATTTGACATCAGATGTTTACTGCCCTTTAAAGAATGTAGAAGCTCCTCATAACATAAACATTCTATCTGCTGTAATGATACTCATACTCACGGATGTGGCTTCATTTCGATGTAGTTTTTGGGAATAAATCCTTCTTTTCCATTCAGCTCTGCTTTGTACCAGTTCTGGTCGCATTCTTCATTTAAAACCTGCAAGACAACATCAGAGAAGTTCAGAGTCTCCACTTTCCTGTCTGAAATCACCACAGGATCAGACTTTGATACTCTAATTTTTCAAACGACACCATTAATATAGGACAACTCCCACCAACATATGTTTATCCCATCATTATAATATGATAATTGAAGACGCAAAAACACAGGGACACACAAGGAGGCGTATCAGCCTATTTTAATTCATTTTATGTAATGAAAACCACCACTGTACTGATCCAGGCTGGAAAGGCAACCGGACATATGAGGCTGAAGTTCACTTCTTATTCATCAGACCCTGGATCAAACTGACCTGCAATAATAAGCCTTTCCGCCATGCTCAACCAGAAAGGTTGTAGCCAACAACAGTGCAGTTTTTTCTGTAATTAGCTCAGCTATTACAACAACTGAAACAAATGGAAGCTAATTTTAAAGCCATAGGCAGAGCTACTTAGATGGGGTGGTATTACTCCAACAAGCCTCCATTAGACGTACGAAGGGGAGCCAGATTTGAATAGCTTGAAACCCATGTTTTTCATTATTTGCCCGCTTTGTTGCACAATTACTGTTTATTTACTGAATTACATTTTTTATTAACAGATGTTTATATAACATCTTTATATTCATACGTATTATTTTTATATGTTAAATTCAACAAATACATGTAAGTGTCCTCTGTAAAAAGTGCATTTTCACTTTATTTCACACATCAACAAAATTTGACCAGGCAGTGTTCATGCTTTCCATATGTATGTGTATGCTGTGTATAATGTGGGTTTTGATGTTTTGACTTCCATTTTGTTTCTGTGTTGTGCCAAAACTGGGAGAAATCGTGTATAGTGTGTTGGTAGTCATTATATACAGATGTTTACATGCATGGCACAAAAATCTGTAAAAAATATAATAATGAACGTATTGAATGTGTACATTCAAAACAATATCTTTTTTAATATCTGTATATTTACAACGCTCTCCACTAGTAGGCCATAGTTTAGCCCCGCCTTCTCTGTGTCCTGTGTGTTCAGAGCCAGTGTTGGCCGCAGTGCTGAAACCGAAGGATCCACTCTATAAATAACACACAGGAAATATCCTTCATTTCAGCTTCTCCCCACACAACATCCTGTATACATAAACCTCCCCTCACCCCGCCCACTAACGCACACACTGGAAAACCTGCATAAGCCACACCAGTGTCCGGCTGCCGAACGTCAGAGATGAGCCTGCTGCAGACTCTCTTTTTCTCTAAATGAATGTAGTTCAGACATCAGGCTGGACTGTATGATCATATGTTCTTATTATCATTATAAATCCTGAAAACAATTGTCTTGTGAGTGTATTAAGGTACGGTCAGGACTTCTAGAACACTAATAAAATTAGATTTAGACCAGTTGTAGAGTGTCTGTAACTGACAACAAGCAGTATAAAGTAGAAGTGTTGGGGATGTAAGTCATGGTTTGATGGTTCAGTGCCATAGCAAAAAAAAAAAAACTAAAGCAAGGCTGTAGCCATGAACTAAACATTAGTATGGCTTATTTGTGTTTATATTTTTATAATCAGTATATTAGGGGGACATTTTGAGCATATCTCAATAATGAGAGAGGCTAATTTCTACTCAAGGAATGAGTAGTGCTGGTATGGTGGTTTGGTAAAGTCCTGGTATTGTTGTGTGTATAGTGTAACAGGAAAAAGTGTTCCATTAACAACAACACATTCTCTGGTACATGTGTACATGGCACAATTACAAGAATTTTATTTTTGTTACATGATATAAATTGTTGGCCTCTACAAATACAATATCAAAGCTATATTATGACTAACAACATCTTTATAGAGAAATAAAAAATATTTTTCATTATTTATCAGCCTTTATTTTTCAAATGGGGACACATCATACGATAATAACCACCTTACAGCAGTACTGTGGTCATGTGATGCTTATAGCTCACACCTTCTGCCTATTGCCCTTATCATCTGATGGACAAATAAACACATTCCATCTATTAATTTTGCTGAGGACTCGCTGATTGATGGTGAAGGAGCTTACCAATATGCCTTGTTTGGGTCTGTACCTGCTCGCTAAGCCTATGTAAAGGCAGTCTTGATCCAAACTCCACAAAACAGGATTATTACAGCTCCTTTTTGTCCCTGAACAATCGTTTAGATTCTCTCAGTGTCAATACTTTGGCTAGCCAGAGTAAAACATTTTAGCATGCTAGTTAGGCTAACTAGATCCTTTCTTGTATAGAAAGCAGGATGTTTAACAGGTATCAGTCGTTCAGTAGATGCTTTGACATTGCTTTGACATTTATTTAATGATGATTCATGGTGTTCACTTATCTGGTAACCAAGTAAAGCGAAATTTGTTTT
This sequence comes from Megaleporinus macrocephalus, assembly GCA_021613375.1. Lineage (NCBI taxonomy): Eukaryota > Metazoa > Chordata > Actinopteri > Characiformes > Anostomidae > Megaleporinus > Megaleporinus macrocephalus. The sequence continues at coordinate 34,905,372 of CM038704.1, read as the reverse complement.
TTAATGCTAGACAACATTGTTATAAGTGTATAAGAGTTATAAGGGCCCCAGGCACCCCAGTAATTTTTGGATACACAAATACATCACTCTTCAAATATAAATTGGGAAATGTAGAAAAATGCCATATTAAAGTTTGTTCCAAACTAATATCATATTGTGAAAATGCCATTAAGTAAAATAATGTTTTATTACTGTCACGTCCTGCCCTGTTTCCCTCGTCCTTGCCTGTTTGTTTGCGTTTCTGTTTTGATTAATTCATGTTTGTTTTTGCTTAGTGTTTGTTTGGTCTTTACCAGTAAAATATTTTTTGTTAAAACCTTGCACCTGCGTCAGTCCCCTTCATCCTGCTGATCATCCCCGGCACCTCTCCCGGTCCAGCGTGATAATTACTGATATTATCAGTTTATCACATGGATGCCTTTATAGCACAGAGTTTCATCTTAAGCTCAAAATGCCTGTAAATGTACAACGCAGTGCCTACAAAGGGGCCATCTGTGGCACTGAGAGCTGCCAGCCTGCAGGTAGCCTCATTCACACAGCACAGTTTAAAGCAGTTCACTTAGACAGCAGTGAGTCTTACAGCATCACAAACTACATAATTAAGACTATTACAGATCACTGAACATTTACACCTTGAGACGAGTGATGGTGATTTAGGCCTGCAGTTAGCACCATGCTAATAAGCGTACATCAGTTTCCAGTACTTAGCTTACCTACTTTGACGATTTTTTTCTGACAATGAATACAACCTGGTGGATTGATAACATTGTGAAGTGATTTTCACCAAACTGTGGCTTTAAAGGAAAGAGTGAAAAAAAAACAACAGGGTGAAAGTAAGTGTGCTAAGCTGAGTGGGCAGATTTGTTCTGGAACGTTCCCACTGCTCTTCTGCTCCTCAGCAGGGAATCTAAACACACATTAATCAGCTCTCGCTCGCTACACAAACCAAACTTTTTTATAAACTAAGCCTGAACTGAAGCGGGCATGTGAAGAGACAGTGTACGCTGTAGATAGGGCAGTTTGTGGCCAATACTCATTATAAGGAGCCAAAAATTACAATGATCTAGAACACTGAAATATTCAAATGAAATGTATATGTATACTCCAGATTTGACTCTTATACTTCAGCAGTTAAGGTGCTACCAAGTGAGGCTACCATTGCTGAAGGCCTCCTGTGGCAATGTACAGGAAGTAAAACTGCTAATTATTTATTACTAAATAAACAAATAAAATTACTACATGAATAATATCTGCTGTGTTTATTACATATTATCCACACTGTCCACAGGAAATCAGCCATATGTTGACCCAAATTAGCATAAGCACATTTTCCCCAGTCACAGTGAGCAAGTCTGTGTGTGGGAGGAGAAAAATCTGTCCCAATTTCATCTGTTTCAGAAAAAACACATCTCTCTGTAGATACAGCATAGCCTGATCCACTATTCACAGCCCTCTAAAAAAGGGGGGAATACCTCAGTCTCTCTATAAAAACCACCTTCGATATATAGGTCATTAGAACACAGCGAGAGAGAACAAGAGAGACAGAGAGAGAGAAAGAGGGAGAGATGGGGAAAAGAGCATGAAGAAAGAAAGGAGGAACAGAGATGAGAAAGAAAAATGAGGGAATTGACGAGATACAGATAGAGGAGAATGATACAAAGAAGCCAAAGAGACAGAGGGACAGGCTAGAAAGGCCGAAACAAGCAAGAGAGAATAAAAGAGGGAGAGAGAGAGAGAGGGACATAGGGGACAGAAAAGGGAAATAAAGGAGGAAGGGAGAAAGAGAGGAGAGATAGAGAGTATAAAAAAAGGAAATGTGAGAAGGAAAGAAGAGCAGGAAAGAGTGAGAGAGACAGTAAAAGAGGAGAGGGAATGAGAGAGAAAAGAAAAAGAGAAAGAGAGAAGAGGAGAAAGATATGCAAGAGAGAGACTTGGCTTGGAGTGAAACAGGATTTCCTTAATTAAAAAGATTGGGAAATGCCACAGACAGACTGAGAAATAAAGCCAATAAATAAATGAAATGCACCCTGGATAAGAGAAACACACCAGCTCTTCATGCAGAATTACACAACGTTATATATCAAGTCATTTAGAAAAAGCAGAACTCTTTGAGTAAATGGCCTTTGTCTTTAAGATCAGATGTTATGTTGATGTTTAATGGCTTTTTGGGTTTTTTTGTGTTTAAACAGGAAAACACATTTAAAACGACCCCCTTCAGCTGGTAACGCTTATATGAAGGCAGCTGGGAAATGCAGTTTGTGAATGCCTGAAGGCTCAGGTTGAAAATCAATTTAACACCATCTTAAAGGAACACCTTTAACAGGATGATGGGGAGTTTTAAAGGACTGCGCTCTTTTTGAGGGGGTGTAGAAAGAGACTACTTTTACCTGTTACATAATAAGAACAGTAATGAGGATGAGGACCAAGGAGATCACAGTTCCTCTCATCAAACATAATGTGCCCAGTCACAACCTGCCCCTGCTCTAACTCTCAAACCTGCCCCGACTTACCCCTACATCCTCATGCAAGATGGCGGTGACTAAGAAGACAATGATTGTGCAGTTTCTCCTCTTATTCTCAGGTGACTTTTGTAAAATCAAGTGTTTAGTTCAACATCACCTTCAAATCCCTCCAATCTGCACCAGTCTACATGTCCAATCTGCTGTTATACTTTATATCTAACCAACCTACCCTGCATAACCTACCTGGTCCAATCCCAATAATATGCTCCAATGCACACCTCTAAACTGCACCATTTCCTTCTGTTTACCCCATCGTATGCTTTCCATTTTAACCTTGTCCAAACTCTCCAGTCTGGTTTAACCTACGCCTTCAACTAAAAAAGATCATCTTCAAACCCAGTAAGTACCCCTCAAACTGCCCCAGTAGTACCACTCTAATCTCTCCTAATAATACCCCTCCAATCTTCCCCAACCTTACACTACTGCTCCAATCTCTGATCTCACCTTTCAGTACCTTTCCAATCTGCCCTCACCTTTTACTACCCCTCTAATATTCCCCTTTGTTCAACTTTTTTACTACCTGTCTAATCTGTCTCTAGTGTTCAGTACCACTCCAATCTTCCCCAACCTTTCAGTACCCATCTAATCTGCCTCAACTCTTTAGTAAATACTTCAATCTACCCCAACCTTTCAGTACCCATCTAATCTGCCTCAACTCTTCATTAAATACTCCAATCTGCCCCAACCTTTCATTACCCATCTAATCTGCCTAAACACTTCAGTAAATACTCCAATCTACCCCAACCTTTCAGTACCATCTAATCTGCCTCAACTCTTCAGTAAATACTCCAATCTGCCCCAACCTTTCAGTACCCATCTAATCTGCCTCAACACCAGTAAATACTCCAATCTGCCCCAATCTTTCAGTACCCATCTAATCTGCCTCAACTCTTCAGTAAATACTCCAATCAGCCCCAATCTTTCAGTAACCACTCTAATCTGCCCCAACAGTTCAATATCACTGAATTTTTCCCAATCTTTCAGTGCCCCTTCTATCTGCTGAACCCTTTTAGGATCTCTCAGAACCATCCATATCTTTCAGCAGGCTTCCAATATGCCCCAACCTTTCCATACCAGTACAATCTGCCTCAACTTTTCTGTACCATTGTAATCTGCCCCAACTTTCTTAGTACCCCTCTAATATGCCCCAGCCTTTCAGTACGCCTCCAATCAGTCCCAACTTTTCGGTACCTCTTAAAAATGTACCTACCTTTCAGTACCCTTGAATCTGCCACAACCTTGTTGGTCCCCACACTCATCTGCAACCTTTTAGCATTCCTCCTATCTACCCCATACTTTGTCCCAACCTTTCTGTACCACTGTAATTTGCCCCAACACTTCAATATTAATCACAAGCCTAAGTGTTCTGAAATATTTCCTAACCCTTATGAAAGCTACTTACTTGCCATAGACCAAAAGAGTTAAAGTACAATTTCAAGTCATTCTTTATGCACTGCGGTCAGTGAGAATGAGACTGTGAGACTTTCTTAATAGAACATCTAAGAACACGGTTTCAGTTTTCAAAACATTCTTAGAAACCTCTCTCTTTTTAGCTCGAGTTACTTTGTTCTTTTCTCTGCAAAGTTCTGAAAAATAAGTAAAGGACTGATGAGTCACAGGGGGCAGTCAGTCCCCAGCAGAGTGGCACAGGAAGAAAGGTTCCAGAGAGGGTCATCTGAGTCACGCAGCAATCAGACTTCAGCTGATTAGCCTCCGTCTGTTCTTGATGTGTCTGATCCAGGGTCAGTGAGTACAGGCAAGCTAGCCAGGCTTAGTAGTACTGTGGCTATTATGTTAACTTTGTGTTAACATATGAGCTCATGTGTAGCACATTAGGTCAGGTATTTTAATGTTAAGCTTATGCTACATATGTTTTTAATTACACATATGTATTTTTTAAAACAACATACAATATATTAAAGACAGTGTAGCAAATACATAATATCACAACACTGCAAAGAGTGTCATGATATAATATTTTTCTAACATTTGTTTCATGACTTGCTTGTGCTAATAATATGTAGCCCTGCCGTGTCTAATAACCCCGCCCTCGATCGGTATCAGCGATCGGAATCGGCCTCAAAAACGCTGATCGGTCCATCTCTAGTTATAATATTAACAATATTGATTTTAATTATGTTTTCACTGTGGATAATAATCCATAATGCACCTCTTATTTAATATAATTATATATAATATATAATAAAACTTCTTATATTATATAATAATGCACTTCTTATATAATATTTATAGTCCTACCTGCTACTAGGACAGTGTACTTCAAGCTAACCAAAATTAAACTACCGCTGATCACACTTTTGTAAAAAACAAACAATGATGTAGGTAACCATGCTACATTGTGTGGACCAATTACATTCATGGGGCGGTCCCCAAACAAACAATGTTCTGTTTAGAAAGCGGCCCACACTGCACTAGGCTTAACCTGACTAAAATTAGTATCATAAATCAGCGAAGGGCTTCTTTGGACAGTTTGAATATCAGAAAATGCAACGTTTACTGCTATGAGATGCACTAAGCTTCATATTTGTCTTGTAATCACTGTTTTTTTAATGTTCATTTCAGTCTACATATGTTGTCCTGGGTTCACAACATTCTATATAGTTTATTCACTGTGGCTTGTTGCCGTCTTTTACATACTAAACACCTTTTCTTGCCAAAATGGGGGCTTAAACAATTTTAATGTTGTGGCTATATCACAATTCATGAAAAACAAAAAGTATGTTTTTTAAAATAATAATAATAATACTACTACTAATAACAATAATAATAGTAGTAGTAGTAGTAGTAATAGAGCAATATCCCAAAAGCTGTTTTATTATCTTAACAGGAAGCAATTCACACACTGCAAATGCACATTGCTCCAGTGTGCCACATAAGCAATTATGTGGCACACTGGTGCCATGAGAATGCGCAAAAAAAGCGACTGGATTTTATTTAAAAACATTTTTTTAGCAGCTTTCACTTGACTTACGCCACCCCATCTTTCCTTTGGACAATACTACAGAGGGCAATGGCTGTTGGATGTGATTGTGATTATTTTCTATAAACTGAGGGTGAGGTCTGTTTTTTGACCAAAAAGACCACAATATCCTCTGTTTCGGCTTGAGGGCTGAACCCTGAATGTACAGTGCCAGACTGCCAGTTTTTGCTGTAATGTCACAACTCATTGAGGTTTGGTATTGTTGATAGCATACACTCCAACTTTTTTAAAAACACAGATTCTGAGATTGAAAAATTGTGCTTTTAATATAAGCACTATTAATTCTTCAGCACTATATACAGGTCCAACATCAGAACCATTCAAACAATAATAATGACATAATGATGATGTTTACCACATCCTGAATCCAGTGATGCTATTCTGACAGTTCCAGGTTGTGAATTTCCTGCTGTCATAAAAATAAACACAGAGACACACTTTGGTTCTAAAGCTCTTTTGTTCTCCAGGTCGCTGTTTCTACTCGGTCATTTGAGAATAATCTTCACAGTCCTTGTTCAAGATGAAGTGTGTCGTATTCCAGAGGCACCTCCAACAGAACAAGGCATGCAAATCTAAAAACAGCCCATCTTCTTTTGTGCTTCGACAACAGTAGTGTTGTTTTAAGGTGACATGAAGAGGAAAGAAATACTCCATGTTACAAAAGTAGTTCAGCTGCAGGCCACCGACGCGGAGGTCTTTGATGTAGGAAACTCCAGCTCCCACAAGGCCTTGGAAAAGTGGGGCAACACAACAACTTAACAAATCAGCTGCTACAATTTTTTTGTTTCCTGAGGGAGAGCAGCAGCACCCTGAGAGCTAAGAGGGACTCGTAGAGGAATGGTTCCTTAAGTGACATTTTCAAAGCAGCACCCAAGAGAGGAGCGCCCTCACCAACTCCCAAGAGACAAGCCAATGTGCGGTAATTGCCGTCATAATTAGCCAAGATTCCAATTTAGAGCCAAACGCATCAGTCTTAGAAGTATTTCCCAGGAAAGCGGGAGACATTTACCCACGAAATATCAAAGCTGTGTGGTCGCTCCATATGCTAATTTACAGGCATTCTCACATTTTAGGCAGTGCTAACGCTGTTAATACTGCAGGAGACCATCTGCTTAACATCTGGTGCACAGAAGCATAAAAAAGGGCAAAATCTGACCTATGCTCTTAGATCGTTTTTAGTAAAGACAATTGCTCTACAGAGATCCATGAACACTCAATATGTAACACACCAAATAATGTATATGGTTCTATATAGCACAGAAAAAAATCTTCTTCTATTGTGACAATGTCAAGCTAGTAACATCAGTGGAACTGTTTTTGGCTTTTTGCTATATACATAGCTATATACATCACCATCAGTCTGAAGAACCATTTCAACAATTAATTGCACATGAGTGTTCTATATAGAACAAGTGTCTTTACTTCAACCAAATCAATCGTGTTTACATTGTGTGAACACAAAAAAATTGGACAAAAATTTCACATGAAAATGTGGCAATTTCTGCTGTTCATTCTCCTCTTCTCTCTAAAACACATAGTTTGTCATGGTTGTCATTGGCATATAAATTATATTTGCAGGATGCCATAGACAAACTACATTTGGTTCCTTAAACAACCTTTCAGTCGATGGTTCTGTGGAGAACTATTCTTCTAAATACAATACGAGACAGTGAGAAATCTCCAGTAGTTTCTCAATTTATTTGTCATTTGCACATCATGTTAGGACAGAACATTCATTGAAATGCTTAGGGTGAGGCTCGGATAAACCTCTACAGCAGGGCAGCATTATATATAGTAGTAAAAACAGTGCAAACATACAATAAATAGACAATATTGAAGTAAAAAATAGGCTAGAATATACATTTAGTAACAGTTCCACTTTACAATAAGACTACCTCTATAAAGGCCTAAAGCAGCACTATGTAGGGGATACTTATACACACACACACACACACATACACTGGCCACTTTGTTAGGTATGCCACTCACTGTCCATTTTATCTGCTCCATTTGCCATATAGGAGCATTTTGTAGTTCTACACTTACAGACTGTAGTCCATCTATCACAATAACAATCACAATTTCTCTGTATACTTTGTTACCCTGTTCTTTAACGGTCAGCACACCCACAAGACCACCACAGAGCAGGTTTCTTTTGGTGGTGGATCATTCTCAGCACTGCAGTGACACTGACATGGTGGTGGAAGATTAGTGTGTATAGTGCTGATATAAGTGGATCAGAAAGAGTAGTGCTGGAGACAATACAGCTTTATAAAGTGTCAATGAAATATGTACTGGTACACAGGGTTCCACAATTTTCACCCCTACGGCTGGAAACATCGTTAAGATCAGTGTCCAAGCTCAGTTTAGATCAGTGTACAAGCACACTTTAACCCTGTTCAAAAGTCCCTTTACCCACTAGGCTCGCTAGGATTCTGTTAAACACATACAAACACAGTGAAATAGCCCTGACGCTCGTTTTCTTTAGTCTTCACCACCACAGAGCTGAGAGAAACAAAAACATTACCCGATCCTCACAGCTACCCCCAACTTCCTGCCTCTCTCTCTCTCACTGTGGTCCTCAAGATACAGACAAAATACATATAAATACCTATAATAAAAATTCTAACTATATCAATACATACTGTGACAAAAGATAACTAAAGATCACTTCTGCATAATGTAGTCACAGCCAATTCGACTAGTTAGCCAGATCTCCTCCTATCACACAATGGCGTCAAGCTGGGAGGCAGAAGCCTCCACATCTTTTCAAACTGTGCTAACACAACATCACTGAAGCTTAACAAGCTTATCTTACAGATGCCTAAACTGACTAGCACAAAGTAACTCACCCAGAGAGAGAGAAAGAGAAAGAGAGGGAGGGAGAGAGAGAGAGAGTTGTACTCCCTTTAACTAGCAGACAAGGATGGCTGTGACATCATCAAGAATCAAATTTGTGATTTCCAGAAATTAAAGCCAGTGCAAGATGCCAATGAGGACTTTTCATCTTCTACACAAGGTCTTTTCTTCTTAGTAAAGTAACTGTTTATGGGCCTGGGTAAGATAATGTACACTGGTTAGTATAGTTTATAAAGATATAGTTTTAAATGTAGTTTGTGAAAACCTACATCATAAAATAGAAAATAATATAGATCAAATCTGATAAATACTGAACACTTTTCTGCATGGATGAGGTTTAGAGGAGCTTTATCAGTGTAGATTGTTTATTAAGGTGGAAGCAGAAGAAGCTTTGTACTCCAATTCCATCATTGCAAAAGTTGAGAAAACTGATCTATCAATGGACCGTTACATTTACTGCTGTAATTAAATAAATATTTATGTTCATCTAGTGTTTGAAAGAGGAACTACAGGGCCCTGTGAACAACGGGCCTTGCACAGGGCTGCCGCATCACTTAACTTGCCAAATGTGGCTCCTATGACATTTTTATGCCATTGAACAGATCTCAGAATTGGCGGTGTTGAATAAATATGATGGCATATTTAGAAAATTGTCCAATATTGGTAGATTGATCTTTCCATCTCAACTATAAAATGTATCTAAACACTTTCCACTTACAGTTTTTACTGTCTGTAAGGCCATTAGGAAATGTCAGTTAAAAAGATCTATTAAAGACAAAAAATCTGTGAAGAAGACAACCCATATGAATGTTTCTAGAAGAAACTAGAAGTGTTCTGCAAAAAACAGAACAATGCTCCTAATTTAAGAAATGAAAGACTGTTAGGGGGCAAGCATTTGAAGAATCCACATTATTCATTTTATGTTTTTTTCCTCAATATGTCAAATTCAACAATAAAAATTGTACAATATGCAAAAATACTGTATATAACGCTACTTTGACATACATCTGTATGTACAAATATGAGTGCAACTATAACATTTTACAGCCCTGCCACAGGCCATTTCACTTGCTGTGGTATCAGACTGCCTCGAATGCAAATTAATAAAGTAATGACATAACTGTTTACTGAGTTCTAGCCATTGGAACTGGAGTGGAAGACCATCAAGGAAGGAGAAACAAAGCACACCGCTCACAGTTGTTTTACAGCACAGACCCGCTACTTATTGAGCGAAACAACAAGAATCCAACATGTTTCTAATAGTCTGTGGAGAAAAAGACCCAGTCTGTCATGTGGAGTCATTTTTAATGGCGAGCATGAGAAGATGGAGAGCTGTTATTGCTGTTATTGCTGTTATTACTGGTTTCTGCTGGTTCTCAGAGCTCCGGTTTCTGATTCTCCCTTTCAGCGGCTAATTTTAGCCCCACTGCAGTTCAGCTTTTCATTCTCAGAATAATCAAATCCAGCACACAGCTTTGAGCTGTCTGGCCTTCAGCAAGCACACTGAATGCAAGCGGAACCCTCTGGCGTCTTCCAGAACCCTGCACAGCAAATTTTAGTAGCTAAGAAAACTTAATCATCAGCATATGTGAGCCTATAAATATGTTTGCTTCTTAAGCTTACCGCTTGAATATGGCAGTTCATAGTGTTCCTAGTGACGTCACTGCATTGCCACCAACTAAGCCATAAACAATCCACCAAAGGCAGGTTGAACACTTTTCGGGTTTGGGGGTTTAACTTCTCTGCTCAATAAAAATATTTTAAGCTTGTCTGAGCTTCAAAGATCAGAATGTCATTATCTCCAGTTTCCGAAAGGCTACAATAAAAAGTCAAGTGTGGTTGGAGTGAGAGATATCTCCATTTTCCTGAAAGCTAGCAATGTAATCAATTTAACTGTGTTTGCTAATAGATATGCTAGTCATCACCCAAGTTATTATAGTTCACTAAAACCAAACTAAAACTAAACAAACACTAAACTAAAACTTAGGGTGGGCATCATGATGATATACATTGCTATCGTGACAAATATGACACAATATAATACAATATGCTTTTTTAAACATATGGTGTATATGGTCAGTACCAACTACACGGTCCATTATATAGAGAGTAAAAATGTAACTGGATTTACTGCAGTTCACAGTTTTCATTAGTACTTTTTATAATGTAGATTTTTTTTCTCCGTTGTAGCTGATCAGCTGTCTGAATAAATAAATATCATGCCATATCATATTGAGACGCACTGTTCCCATATTTTCCTCTTTCAATACCAACTCTGGTATCTAAACAGTGGATATGGACTGAAACTGATTCGATATAGTGTTTTAATTTCTGTATATTTGTTTAAGCTAAAACTAGAACAAACAAGTCATAAAAATTTTAATAGAATTCCAGTGTAAACTTTTCAAAAATAAATTCATTTTAAATTTAAATTGAGTGTTCGCTTCATATTTAACCCCATTATTTATTTAATTTTACAACAACCTTTAGTCTACATGAAAGAAAAGCACGGGCAGGAACATTTTATCCTTTTATTCTGCAGCTCAAAGATGTCCTTAAAGACATTTGCCTGTAATGTGATCATGCACAACTACTACATGTATGAGGTTTTGTCCTGGTAATAAATGTCATGTTTTAAAATAACAAGTCTCATCTGCAAAAGGTTGATGTGGCTGCAGGATTTTACTCCCAACAAGCTGGAGCGCATCTGAATCCACTTGTTTAATCAGATTGTCTCCATCTTCAAACTGCTCATCAGGTGAGCTCCTGCTTTGTTAGAATCAAAACCTGCAGCCACACTGGCCCTTTATGGATAAGATAGAACACCACTGTTTTAGATGGTCCCCTACCGTTTTCCGTGCCTGCTGCTGCGATTCCGTCTATTTTGATCAAATGTACTGGGTGAAATGGAAAGACTTAAATATAACGACTGCAGTTTGTTCTTTGTTGAAACAAGGCTCAGAAAATGTCACTTGAGAATTTGGGAGGTTAGGAGATAATTTAAGAGGTTATTTGTGCGTGATAGGAAGGCGAAAGTTGAATTTCCAATATCAACCTAACTATACTGAGATTGGCTAGGGCGTATTGTCTAGCTGATACCAGATTTGTTTAATAAGGTCAGTATCTGTGCTGATCTGATCCAAAGTATCCGACTGATGTATCGCAAAAGTTTCTTGAAGTATTACAATGTAAAAATCTCCCAGTTTTACTAAAACTACTACATTTCAGAAAATCTAAACTAAAACTAGTTATTTACCATAAAAAACTACTGAAAAAGAACTGAAATTAAAAACCATCAAAACCACAACAACCCCGGTCATCACGACTAAACGTCATGGCCCTATCTTTGTCATTATCATGAAACCGAACACAGAAGAACCACAGGCTTTGATTTCAGTGCCCAAAAGCAGCGAAGGAGGAAAGGACTGGAGTTCTTCTCAGAGTAAACTGTTTGATCAGTGGTACTGAGCATGCGAGGAGAGTTCTTGTACAGATTAATGATTAAAAGTGGACTGGAACATTGAGAAAGGCAAAATGCTTTGAAGTTTAGCGGTTTGAAGAAAAGAGAGAGAAATGGGATAGAAGGGTAGAGAGAGAGTGAGTGAGAGAGAGAAAGAGCCTGGGGGCCTTGGATAGCAGCATGGCTCTCCGCGGTCTAAATTCAATTAGGAGTATGAGAAGATGGCAGGCGTTCCTGAAGCCCCTTACTGGCATGTGGGGAGTCCCAGCCAAATGAGGCGGGACAGTGGGGGTTGTTACCGGGGGGGTTGGGAGGTGGATTTGGTTCAGCAGCATAGCAGCAACCACATAACTGAGGGGCTGCTTGTGCAACACTCTTCTGGACCAAAGCTAAAAGTACCACGGTCTTGAATATTACCATCAAACCAGAAAATCAACAGTGGTGGTCCAAATGTAGCACAGAGTCTACTTAATACTTTAGTTATTATAATGCTAGCAAGTATCAATTAATTCAATCACCAAAACCGTTGTAGATTTGTCAGGAACCCGAAAATTAAGAGTCAAATTAAGCTCCATTTTAGCTGATACCCTCATGAAGTCTATGAAGCTGAAGTCAGTTTCTCATTTCCCAGCTTCTTGTTTAAATTTCTGGTTCCACCTAAAATTGTGCATCAGTTCCATTCTGGCTTTTGAGGCCTGAGGCACCAGAGTAAAACTGCTGCACCGTTAACAGTAGAACAAGTAAATTTAAACCCATGCCCGGGTAATACTAATCCTGCTCAGATAGGGCTTGTTAAGTTGCATGAAAGGGAAGCTTATATATGCTAATATACATCAAGTCCCTATATCGTCATAGATCGGATTTTCATATAAGCCGCAGGCTCAGGTTTAAAGATCAGCACAAACATATTTGATATATATCATCTATTCACATGTCATCCATAAGTCACTCAAAGCATTATGAGATGCAAGAATGAGGTGGACAACTTTAACAGTATTTACTATGCTAAGCCCTTCAAGCAGTTTCTTAGCAAATATCAACCAATACATGATACAGCTTTGTTTTGCAGGTTCTAACAGTGTGACTGTGCACCAGGACACTAAGGGGTTAGTGACTATTCTCTCACAGCAGTATGGAAACAAGACGGACCCACCTTAAGCGTCTCTCCACGTCTAAAGCTCAGCTCGTCGTCTGCAGTGGCGTTGAAGTCGTACTTGGCGATGGCCTCCATGGCAGAGGCTGCACAGCTTCCCACGATGCTCTCTCTGCACAACTGGACAGTTAAATTGAACAAATTAGCATTTTATGCAAACAGCTCTACCCCAGCTGTCGTTCCCCTGAGAACAGACCACACATTAGAGAGATAGAGTCCCAGGAGATCCCCATGAGGAACATTAGCAGTGGGACTGAGCTCAGAGATAATGGTGTGGCAGATGGGGCGAGGACGCAAACTCTGAAGCTGCTTTAGTAATATAAGGGACGTCCAGTAATGGTTACAAAGAAAATTAATCTACTTTTTCTAGACATTTAGCAGAATTCTGTCAATAAGTAGTCATTCACAGTGGTTCGATGCAAAAGACTCAGTTCTAGAGAAACCACCTCTAAAAGCTCCCTCTAAGATTCACAACGTGGTTATAAACACGCTGCCTGATGTCTTAGATGATAATTTTGAGATTTAGCTTTAAAGGGGAACTCCACCTACTTAAAAAATACTACATTATCAAATAGTTAAGTAAACAAAGTCACTCACAGATAAATGAAATGATCATGAATGTTGTCTTTACTTTTAATGTAAGTCAGTGGAACCAGATATTTTTCCATGGGATTTTGGAGCATTTCTATTGGTCCATTTATCAAGAAACGACAGCTGGTGGCACGGTGGTTTTGTGGTTAGCTGTCGCCTCACAGCAAGACCATCGGGGTTGGATTCTCGGTCCGGGCCGTTCTGCGCAGAGTTCGCATATTCTCCTTATTTTATTACAGTGTCATGAATTAGTTATATCGTGAAAAAAATTTAATCATTGTATTTGAATCCATTTATGGCAGACTGGGTACACGCAGGGTGCTGTGAGGCAAAATAGTCCAGAAAGAAAACAGACTTATGTTTATTTTACCCTCATCGACATTCCATATAAAACTAAGAAGGTGTGAAGGTTTACTGTAGTTTTGGGAGTAAAGATATTTAATATATTTCAGGCATGGTGACATCTGGTTCCCATCACCACCATTGTAAAGAACATCTGAACCATTTCACTGGCATTCCCTTTTATGTAATATATCTATCAGCATAACACAGTAAGAACACTCAGGGTCTTTAAAGGTGAGACAATCCGTTTCAGTTGTGTCAGTTTCTAATTAAATATTGTGTGCTCTGAGTATTGTAGCGTTATATTTTGACATACAGCCCACCCCTACATATGTAGTCACTTTAAAAACCTGGAATGGATCTAATTATGTGTCACAAATTGAGATGTGGATCATCATACGCAATGCGCAATGTCCATTAAAATCCCATACCAGCCTTTCGCTACTGATTAGTAAGCGTAAAGTGAAAAATCTTTGTTGTTGTTGTTGTTGTTTAGGGATACGACTCTAAACTTTCTGGCAGCAACAGGCTTATATCTTTTGTCTTTCATCCAGCAAAAACAGAAGAGTCATGTTTGCTATAGGCTGAAGTTCCCTTTTTTCATTCTGCGGTTCCACCTTAAATGGTGCAGCGCCAGAATGGAACTGCTGCACTATTTAAGGTGGAACGGCAGAATTCGAAAAAGCAGCTGGAGAATAAGAAGCCAACTTAAGCTTTGTGTCCTATTATGTTCTCCATCACCACCAAAGCTGGAAGGGAAGCAGATGCAGCACTCACCCAGAGATTCTGCTCTCTCCACACAAAGCAAAGCCCTCAACAGTCTTTGTCCGCGCGAATGCATCCACTGTTTCCCAATCAGAGCCACATATACATAATCAATGCAATCTTCTTCTTCTCGACTCTCCTCGCTCCGAAAACAGGCAGGAGAGAGAGAGAGAGAGAGAGAGAGAGAAAGAGAGAGAGAGAGAGAGAGACGCCTTATTTCCGTTTCCGTCTCCGTGGATGTGTTGGTTGGTTGGAGAGAAGATCCGCAGAGCTACAGCAGCAGCACGCGCCCCGGGACCCAACAACTCCACCCCCATAAACACTCGCTGTACAATAGCGCTCCTAAAGAAAAACTCCACCCATCTTACAAAAACTGTGAAATAATTCAGGTTGACATGTAAGCAGAGCTGTTCAGAACGGTTTGATACGAAAGCACTTACACCCAGAGAAACTTACCACATTAGATTTATTTACACTGGGAATGATAGGAACCAGACGTCGCCATGTGTGAAACACAAATATATCCATTCTGCTTGCTATCTAAAATCGCCATATGCATCTGCTGAGTTTTATATGAAATGTTGTTGATGGTAAAAATAGTGTACAATCTGAAATATGATTGTTTCATCTGTGTTTTCCTCTATCATAAATATATGTTAAAGCCTACAGACATATGTCATAACTACAGAATATTCGTAACTGCTTCATGTAATTACTTTTTGTAAAAGAGTTAGATGTTATGTTCTATTCACCACCATTGTGAACAATTCTGGCCCTGTACGTTTCTTAAGAATTACATTTTTTTCATCAAAACCACTCTGCACGACTTAACTACTTCATGATGCAGAAAGTCAGTGGAGTTCTCCTATATGGTTCCTACAGGACAGCCTAAGAGAATTTTGGTCATCCAAAAAAATGCTCAGGATTTGGATAGAATTGTGGTTAGAAAAGGATGGAATAGAGCAGAATAGAATACAGGGGCCAGCATGAGCATGAGCCCATCTAGAGGTGAGCAGAGTCTGTTCTGCATGGCTTTATTTACATGACCAGGAAATCCTGTGTGCTCACTTTTTCCTTGGCCATAAGAGTTGTGACCTCATGGCTTCCAAAGTTAACTAATTGTTCAATATTTTGCCAAAATATGTTTAAAAGAAGACTCAAAATATCTGGTTTATGTTATCTTTTCATTTCATCTGTTAGGTTTTCTGTTAGATGGTCAAATCTATTTAGAACTTTGTGCCAATATGGAAGTGATCTACATGCTTCCAACCTGACTTTTTTAATACATTTAAAAGTAGAAAAGAAAATGTATTTATATTTTGTAACTTCAGACATGATTTGACTAACAATTATATGGATTTTAAATTAAAATGAAAAAAGAGCTATTATTTCCTTCTTGGAAGATGTACTGTGAATGCAGGTGACATATACATAGAGATTGTAAATAATACAGTACTTGGAAACTTATTAAAATGTTATTAGTACCAACAAATAACAATCAAAATAGTATACATTGACGTGTGTAAATATTGGATTATACATTCCACAAAGTTCAATTTGTTATGTTTTTAATAAAAGGATGTTTTGATTACATGGTGCTTTTCACTGTTGAGCACTGTTGCCACATCACAATAATTTACCAACTGCCCTTGTTTATTTGTAGTATGTATTCAATTATAAATAATAAACAAATTTATTAATAAATAAATAAATTGACAAATGGATAATTTTTATTTAACACTTTAATTTCAAACGCAAGCAAAAGTTTTAAGGTGATTGTTTTGCAACTGGGTCCTGTGAGCCGATGAGGCCATCTAGTGGTGAGTAACGAAAAGGCAGCAGACATCAGAATGATTATGTAAACTGATTAGGGATCACCACAAAGTTTAAACTTTTTTTATCAGTACTATCTAAATTTTTGCATTTTAAATGTTTTTAGAGTAATTGCGTTTTTCTTCAACGCGCAGTTCTTCTGTCCGCCGGTGGGTGTCAGTATTGTGCCGATGGAGGAGTGCAGTCTGCTGAAGCTCCGCTCTGGGGAGATGAGGAGCGCAGCTGATCTTCTCACTGTCAGTCTTGAGTCATTCCGGCGATACAACCCACACAAGCAGTTTCATTGATGAGAATAAGATTCTTTATTAATGCATACAACTCAACGAAACAGCTTCTTCAAGATTATGACATTAGAAAAGTCTGTTCTGCGTTCTTGTTAAATTTCAGCCAGAAGCGCGGTTTTCCTTTTACCTTCCACTTTTTTTTCCATGGATTTGTTCACTGAGTCGCTTGATAACTCCACTTTGTTCCTCTTGAACTCCTCTGGGAACCTTACAGGTAGGTTCCACCATGCATAAACAATCTGATCACTGTTCTTATATACATGCATGTCACCAGTAATGTATACATGCAGGCAGTGTTTAATTTGTAAAACATCAGGTAATGGAACACTAAAGGTGGGGTGATCCAGCAAGAGGCAGTGAGGGAAAAGGTCCTGGAACGCATAGACACAACAGTGCTTTAAGTATCCATTTAACATATTAGCATTCTATACAATAAAATAATCTTAGCTTTAATGACTGCAGTAGAAGGAGCTGCAACCATAAAATCTCAGAGATGCCACTGGCAAATAGTTTTTGGTGTCCTACAAAAAAAAGACATCAAAGAGGTGGTGGATTCACATAAATAAGTTCTGGAACACAGGTGCCTGAAATATGAGAGGTGCCGGATCTTGTTCTGACAAGATCCAGCACAAATTAAGCACTGCATGCAGGATCAAATAATAGAAAATAGATACTAATATATATATATATATATATATATATATATATATATATATATATATATATATATATATATATATATATATATATATATATATATATATATATATATGTGTGTGTGTGTGTGTGTGTGTGTGTGTGTATCGGTGCTGTCCAAACAAACATGTCTCTGCAAAACTTCACAGGAGAGGACAAAAACATTATTTACTGTCAGTGTAAATGAATAAACCAATAAACCCAAGTTATTTTGGCGCCTTTTTATTGACCCATTTATCATGAAATTGTGACACAATGTAAACGAGCTGTTAAAAATCAATACCCGTTTTTATTTAAAGAAAACATGGTGCCTTTCCAAGTCATTTTAGGTTGTTTCATTTAGTTCCTTTGTTATTAAATGTACATACTTTGTAAATAACACCAGGTTATGTACAGGTTAAATAACAGCAAATTATGCCAAATACTGAAAAATGACCTAAATGGATACATAGATGTATATATTCAGAGAAGCATTTTGTCCTCGCATTGGACTCAAAGACTCAAAACCAGCTAATATGCACTTAATTTAGATTTATTCTAACATTTGTCAAATTTAGGCTGAAATTATCCGGATCTTTTTTAAATATAACATTAAAATGTATACCTATATTACCTTCTTCTGATACATAATGTGAATACTTTCCTCTCCACACCGTGAGGTCTGCCCTAAAGGGTCAGGTCATGTAATCTGATGACATTAAGAAGAAAAAGCTCCAGAGCCTGATGGGTTCAAAGGAAAGTTTAAGAGCCATTCGAGTCCTCAGTGAATATGTTAAATAATTCAGAGCAAGGTGAAGCTTACATGGTTAAATGAATTATAATATATAAACACTGTTTTAGCTCTTTTTAATGAAACATTTTTCATGAAAAATCATCAACTTGAATGTAAATATTTGCCCAAATTCCTCCGAAAAAAAATGTTAAGTAGAGTCAGTACAGTGGTCACTGGGTGTCCCTGAAATAGTGAGTTCTGTTTCTTTATTTATATCTAGTAATCTTATATCTAATTATATTATTGGTAGACTGTTGAAAGCTTATTATAAGATTATTTATTATTTTAATTAGTCTTATATTATTATTTAATTATTATTCTAATAGTATTCTTTTAAAGTGAATTTAATAAGCCAAACAGTCACTTTGTATGGAGATTTTGTTTAAACAAGCCAAATTATCTGCAAGTATAGTGAGATAATCTGCCTTACTAAAATCACCATATCAAAGTTTGTCTTACATAAAACAATACATTTTGGGAACACAGGGTTAGCGGTGCTCCTTTTAAATGAGCTCCAGTGCAAGCCTCTTTTTAGAGACTTTGTAAAATAAATCAAAGATGTCCTGTCTTGTCGACCAGTCAGGGACTGTGCTTCTGACTGATTGACCTATCAGAGCCTG
The DNA here is from genome assembly GCA_021613375.1 of Megaleporinus macrocephalus. NCBI lineage: Eukaryota > Metazoa > Chordata > Actinopteri > Characiformes > Anostomidae > Megaleporinus > Megaleporinus macrocephalus. The sequence goes on along the minus strand of CM038704.1, from coordinate 34,886,474 downwards.
TGTTCAGACTAGTCAACCAATCAGAAGCTGCATTCCTGACTTGTTAACCAATTGCACAATCAATCAAAGGATGTTTTCCTCACTTGTCGACCAGTCAGAGGCTGTGTTTCTTACTTTTCGACTAATCAGAATCCGTGTTTCTGACTTGTTGACCAATCAGGGATTGTGTTCCTGACTTTTTGACCAATCAGGGACTGTGTTTCTGACTTTTTGAACAGTTAGGGGTAAAGATAGTGTTCCTGGCTTGGGGGAACACTATCCTTCCAGCCAAAATAAAGTGATAGTAAGTTTGTAGCTTGCAGCATTCGTTAGATATTTGGTCTTTTATGTAAAATGATGCCTTTGATGACATATTTGACATTGTCAATCTAAAAGGCTTAAACTGAGAGCAGCAGTTCCATTCTGGTACATGCACAGGCATCTGATTGTGCCAGCTATATTGATTAACATGGAACAGTTTCTGCTTTGTCTAATTTCTTAAGCCATTTTCTGATGCATGCATCTCACACCTCAGCTTTTCCAACATCAGTCATTATTAGAATTTAGAAAATATTACAGCAGTTTTACGCTTCAGTTCCAGCTGCTCCACAGCTTGTTTTGAGACCGTAGACTAGACATGCAGGGGGGATCCAGAGTCTGTTAAACTTTAATTTTAATTTGAAATGTGACTGAAATGTCCCTGACTCAGATGCTCAGCTAAACAGAGTAACATTAACATAGCCTGCATTGTTTACATGCAAGATTATTTGTCTGCATACCAGTACAACAGTCACGTTAAAACTTATACGTGAGGAAAATTTTCAACTTGTATACTGCCCATTGCCATTAAACTAAACAATGTCAATTGAAAAAAGACAAGACAATCACAGAAAAATAATACATGCCAGTAACACTGTGCTGGACTAATGCTTGTGGTTTTTCTTACAGATAAAAGCACGGCTCATTATGACATCATTTTGTCCAGCATCTTTGGCATCATCTGCTTCTTGGGCATTGTTGGCAACTGCCTAGTTATCTACACTATCATGAAGAGGACCAAATGCAGCGCCAAGCAGACTGTCCCAGATATTTTCATCTTCAACCTGTCCATAGTGGACCTCCTCTTTCTCCTAGGGATGCCCTTCCTCATCCACCAGTTACTGGGAGAGGGCTCCTGGTGTTTTGGAAGCATCCTGTGCACGGTCATCACCGCGCTGGACTCCAACAGCCAGACGGTCAGTACCTACATCTTGACGGTGATGACTTTGGACCGCTACATTGCCACTGTGCATCCAATCCGCTTTAACCACATCCGGACACCACGAGTGGCCGTGGCGATTGTTGTGATAGTCTGGCTGCTCTCTGTCATCTCTGTAACACCTCTAATCCTATACGCCGGACTCATGCCACTTCCCGGCGGACGTGTCGGTTGCGCTCTTCTTCTTCCAAACCCTTCCACTGACATCTATTGGTTCACGGTCTACCAGTTCCTGCTGGTGTTCGCGCTGCCGCTAGCCATCATCTGCTTGGTTTTCTTTAAGATCCTCCAGCACATGTCCACCAACGTAGGTCCACTGCCACTCAGGAGTCTTCAGGTGCGCACCAAGAAGGTGACCCGCATGGCTGTGGCCATCTGCTTGGCTTTTTTCATTTGCTGGGCTCCCTACTACATCCTACAGCTAATACACCTGGGCATCCGGCAGCCCAGCACAGCCTTCTACTACACCTACAACATATCCATTAGCATGGGCTATGCTAACAGCTGCATTAGCCCTTTCCTCTTCATACTGCTCAGCGACAACTTCCAGAAGCAGTTGATTGTGGCCGTCCAGCCAGTCCACAAGCGTTTCCGCGTCAATCCCAGCACGACGGAGGGCAGTGTAACGCTGCATCTCACTCCAGGTGGACGGAGGGACTCACAGACAGATGACTCTGAACAGTGAGTTAGTGACACTAAACAATTCTTGAAAGGGGATTCCAGTGATTTGTCTCAATTTCTAATTGAGTGTCTAAGATGCCATTTAGAGTGGTATGTTGTAAAAGAGTTCAGATGTTCTTTGCAGTGGTGGTAAAAGGAACCAGGGGACACCATGTATACAACACAAACACAGTCATTTTATTTTTTATCATAACCACCAATGAACCTTCATGTATTTTCAAGGTCCTACATGAAATGTTGGTGATGGTAAAATGGTAGAAAATCTGAAAAAAAAATTGGGGGGCATGGTTCTGCCTCACAACGTCCTACAACACAATAATAGCGCACAGTGACCATTTTGGATGCACAAAGAAGTATTTGACCTCTGCATTCACTAATGAACACACTATGAACATACTAGGCACTAAGCACACTTGCCTAGGCACTAAGCACACAGCCTTATCCACAGTGCCTGGTGAGCCGTGGCACTTCAGTCATGACCTGTCAGTTGAGGATTGAAACAGTGACCTTCTGATCACAAGGCTGGTTCTCAAAGTTATCACAAATGTTTATGTGCACTTAGTAATCCGTTAACTGCAGAAAATGAGATTTTGACAATTCCTGCACTGTGTTTACATGAATCTATCCAAAAGTGTTTTGTTACCATCTTGTGGATACTGTGTAAAAAAAGAAATCAGAGTAAGGGTCTTTATGTACTTAGAAATCTGGTTACTAGGATAAAATTTAGCTCTATCAGATTTTTTTAGCAGATTAGTACACCTTAATCCTGTCTAAAAAATGCAGGGTATGGTAATAGGAACTATACAAACTGAATTATATAATAAGAACGATTTAATCTCCAAGTTTCCTTTGAACTGTGTTTCACACCAAACCACTCTGAAAGATTGTTTACATCCAAATAAATAAGCAGGAATTCTTTATTTATAATAGAAGCAAGACAACTGATACAAGATAAAACACATTGTTTGACTGCCTTTTATTGCTTATCTACACTGTAACAAAAGCAAAGTTGAGACAATGAGAATGTCTACTATGCCTATGAAGCCACTGCTGATCTGCAACCCACATTGGATGATGACCTCATGCACACATTCAGATCTGACTATTCTCATTACGGTTGCTATAGCGATCAAATGGGATGATCCTCCTTTCAACTACCCTTCAGTTTAACCTCTTCACCTTTAAACAATGTGCATTAGAAGAGGCAGGAAGAGACAAAGGTTTATGATAGACTAAAGGGCAAAATATGTTGAAGATTTAACTATATATATATATATATATATATATATATATATATATATATATATATATATATATATATATATATATATATATATATATAGTTAAAAGACTGTAGAATCTGTGTGGGGTTTTTCATATTACCACGCTCAAAGGGGAACACTAAGAGCTAATTTTGTTATGTCAGCTAAAAATATACTCAGTATATCTAATATTTCTCACTAGTAGTCTGTTGTGAGTTATATAATATAACACAAGATTATATGCAATTTAATGAAGTGACATTCAAGCATAATGATCTACCAGTAGAATAAAACTACTTCTCCAGATAAAATGTCATACCCCGCCATGTTCCCCGCGTCCCTCGCCTGTTTACGTCCTGTCGAGTCCACGTGGTCTTTGTTTACCTTTTGTCATGTGTTCCTTGCCTCCGCCCTCCACCTGTGTCCCATCATGTTCACCACCTGTTTCCGTTTCCCTCTCGTTATCCTGTGTATTTAGTCCGCCTGTTTTGCCCTCTCCCTGGTCGCTCATTGTTATGTTGATATTGTTATGGTCATGTTGTTGTTGTGGTGTACTCCGTTTGTTTGTTTGTTTCAATATTAAATCCGTGTTTGAACTACAGTTCGCAATTGTGTCTGCAACTGCCTTTTCCTCGCCCCAGCTACACCGTGACATAAAATGACAAAAATGTCTATAATATTTATAGAGAGGTCTTGTGATGAGAATAATTCAAATAGTAAATATCTGAATGTATTTTTTCTTAGGGTTTTGAGTTCAGTTGTGTTGTGAGTTTACATAAGATTATTTAACTAATTATCAGACATTTGTTAATCAAGTAATGTTGTCAAATATTTTGCTTGGTTTATAAGATACTAGATACTTAAGGTAAAGTATTTAAAATAAGTACAAAGTTCTGGAAATTAGTTATATAATCTTTTAATAAGCTCAAAACAGCATTAACATGAGATGTATTGACTATATCAGCTAGATTTAAGATCACTTCATTTGCGAACATACCATCAGTGAAAAAGCTCTGCCTAATATGTGAGATGTTTTTTAGAAGACTTTGGTCTTAACATCCATTCATAGAGGTGGGGTACATGCATGGTGCTGTGAGGCAAAATAGAAATTAACGGTATAGGTCTCACATTATGTATTGTTTTTACTTCTATTGCACAGTAAAGATCTGTGATTTTGTGCTTTTTAACCACCTGCATTGTGCTACACAAATAAAAGTACCATTCTGAAACAGATCATTCCCATCCTAAAATAATCATCTCGAGCCCCTGAGTTCTGTAATGATTTACCAACTCCACATAAATCCACTGTGCTGTAAATGGAATATTATTCACCAAGTGAACCAATAGATGAAGTAAGAACCCAGTTCTGTTCAAACTCTAGAGCTGAGTGTTTCATTTCTTAACAAAATATCTTCCTCAGCCTCAAGACTGGGCACCTTAAAAACACAGTATTTTGTAAGCATGTTCTCTGCTATGTACCATATTACAGGAACTGTTGGTATATATATATATATATATATATATATATATATATATATATATATATATATATATATATATATATTTGTTTACTGGCAAACAAAATTTAGTGATTTTTATTCATTAATTTTTTTGTATCACTAACCTAACAAAACAAGCAGTGAACTGTTCCTGCATTTACTTGAATGTATGTATAGCTACATTAAAAAAAAGTTTCTGAACTTTTGGATCTACCTGACCCACTCAAAGAACAGCTCCTAAAAAGATTTAATACATTTGATAATAAGTTTTATTATTACAATAAGAAACATTTTTTTTTTAACATAAGGCATAAACAATGATTAAGTATATCTAAGATGAACAAATGGTCAAAACAATCAAGGTCACTGATCAGGTTCATAGATTTATATACATATATCTATAACACATATTACATACATTTATACGTCCATCTGGATCACATACTTTTATTTTTGAAATAGGAGAGGACAATGACTGACCTCTGTTATTAAGAAAGTCAACTCTTTACTTTCTTTACTTTTATTAAAATAACGACAATACAAACAAACCATATTTTAATAATTATTATTATTAAAATCAAATATTCTATGATTTCTATTATTGTTCTTTTATTAAATGTGTCAGATATTACTAATATAAATACAAGTTTCATTATTATAACAAATAGTTATCTGCCACATGGAGGTAGGGTATAAATAGGCTTTATTTTATTTCACCTAGGTGATTCCCCATTAGTATCGGTATCAGTATCGGCACTGTTTTACTTGGTATCGGATTGAATTTTGCAGTATCGCACACCACTAATGTGTGTATCAGTTCCTCAGCTGTAAAACTGCAAAGCGCAAAGTAAAGAACGTGTTACTTAAATATCTTAAAATAAGTATTATGTCATTTTTAAATACCATTCACTAGATGCAAAAGCAACGCACTGGTGACCTGTCCAGCAGGACTACCCTGACTAGCAGGATAAAGCAAAGGATGATGGATGGATGAATCATCATCATTTTCCTTATCATATGGTAAAAAGTTCATAGATAGCATACAAAAGCATACTGTAAAACAAAACACATTTCATGTTGAAGGACCCTTTATTGTGTTTTTTATGCATTGCAGCCCCTCTAAAAATGGCATATTGTAGTGAGCCACTACTGGCTAGCATTGGAAGCTCATTAATGTGGCCATGCTCTTTACCAAGAAAGCAATTAAGGAACAAGTTTTGCTTTATGAATTAAGGCCTCTCATAGCTTTTTGCTTTATTAGTGAGCTGACTTTCTGTAGGATAATAAGAAATTCAGTACTGTCCTGTGGAGAGTGTTTTATTAGCTGCTGTTCTAGTTAGACTCGTAATCAGCTCTCCCTGATCGTCCACTCTCTAACTGAGATGAATCAGTTGGGGGTTCTGCTGCTCATCACACGCTTCCTGATGTGAGTTCTGTAGCACAGCTGTGATTCAAATGTGTAGTTAAAGCCACAGTGGGGAGGCGGTGCACCTGCCAACCTGAGTACTATCCAGCAACAACAGAAGTTTCAAAAGAAACAGTGGCAGAAATAATGAAGACACATTTAGCATGCACACTGTTGGCAGACTCCTAGGAGCCCTGGGCCTGCTGTGGTGCTATTTTTGAGGTTTCTAACTGGGGCTTCAGCGGGAGAGATTTAAACCATTTTCAATTTTTTTTTAATTTTACCCTCCTCCAGTGTCTGTCAGCAGTCCAGAAGATCTGTCAGCTTTGCCTCTTCAGCACACTCACATAGCACCAAGCTGAGCTAAACATCACTCTGGGATTCAAAACTTTGAGATTAAAGCAAATAGAATGGTTAATTATTCAGCGAATAGTTCAATTACATGATTGCACCAAAAAAAAAAAAACAAGCTTTCAAAGCAAGGTCTGTTTCCTCTGAGGTGTCGGTCTTCTTCTCAGAAAACCAAAATTTGTAAACAAATAATAATAATAATAAAAAAAAAATGTTCTTAGGCCAGCGCTCACCAACCCTCCTCCTGGAGATCTACTTCAATGTTTAGTTTATACCTCTTCTCCATTCTCTGCCCATCATTCTGGTACAAGTTCATCTTGGTTTCTTCTACCCAAGAAATCTTGTTCCAAAACTGGGCAGTCTTTTTTTTTTTTTTTTTAGATTCTTCTGGAGGGTTTTTAGTGATTTGTATCTCAAAACACAGCAACCTCCTCTAGAACATCCTTGACTTGACTAGATAAAGACTAGCTGACTTGACTAGTTTCTTCATCATGCAATGACTCAATAATCCACTTCAGTTGTCCACCATGGTTGTCCCACACTTTTGGTGTTGCTAAACTCACCAGTGCATTCCTTCTTTTTAATATCACATTATTAATTTGGCCACTCCTAAAGTTTATGCTCTTCCTCTGTTTGTTTTGTTGTTTTAGTTTAATGATGCTCCCTTCACTTGACATCCATCCCTCTTTGGACCACATATTGAAAGTTTCTATGAACAGCTACTAAATGCATATTCAACACTTGGAATCTCCTTAATTTATCATGCAAGAGGGAAAGGATCACACCTGGCCATGGAACTGCTCATCAGTAAACTGTCCAATTATTTTGAGTCTGTCAAAAAAGGGGGATAATGTAAAAATGGCTAAAATATGATGTAAAAGTACTAAACATTATTTTTTGTTAAAGCTCCTGAAATAAAGCTGAAAGTCTTCAATCACATCTTGACTACTTCATTTCAAAACCACTGCGGTGGTCTACATAGGCAAAACTACAAACATTGTGTCTTTGTCCAAATATGTATGGGCCTGCCTGCTAATCTCCAAAACCAGGGTTACTGACCACAGTCTTACGCCAATTAGCAGAAGTGAAAGTTAATTTCTCGTTTGTTGTGTTTCACTAAAACTGTAACTGTTAGATTCTACAAGGTCCCTTTTCAGAACTTGTATGTGAGCTACAGCAACGTTACACAAACGGCAGAGGTGGACGACACACTCTGTGAGGAGCTAGGCTGAAAGGCCAGTTTGAACATAATGTACACAAATTCCATAAACACGCTGCAAAAATGCTTTCTTGGTAAAAAGTGGAAAAATCTTAAATGTATCTAATATATATATATATATATATATATATATATATATATATATATATATATATATATATATATATATATATATATATATATAACAAATTTCCTCTGAGCTCCTGCGGTAACGCTGGCACAGACATATGTGACATTTAGAGGATATTACCAGAGAGTTTGTATTGCACTGTGTTCTCGGTGTCCTCGGCCTGTAGGTGAGGTTGCGCCGTCGAGACAGATTACATTTCTGCAGTAGTGGATCAAAGGGGGAGAAGACATGCCTTTAAACGAAAGTACATCCACATGGAGGAACACTGCTGCATTCATTTTCATCATTATAATCAAACCCACTGGAAACAAAGGCTGCAGTGTTTAAACCAGTCAGACAGATTTACATAAATAAAATATGCTACATGATCATTGTCACAGTGAGTCAAACGAAAGACAGTTATTGAGTGGATGCATTATATTATTCATGAACTGCCAAATGACATTTAAATGATGCAAATTTAATTCACAACTTGGATACTTGGAAATTTGAGTTGGAGCCAGTATACATGATCTTTCTCATTATGTGACTAATTAAAGAATATGATAACTACATCTATTGTTCACAGACAGTTTTACTTGTTTTTAGTAACTTTTTGTTGTTAAATTGTTACTTTCATTTAACTTTTCAAGAACTAATGCAGATAATTTAGCTAATTTGATTATTTTAAACTGGATTTAAAATGTATTTGTTCAAGAGATTAGATGTGTACTTTTCATGTTTTAGGAAATAATGGTGATTTTTAAATTTAACATTTTAAAAACATAATGTACTGCATATGCATCTTTAGGCATTTTATTTATTTCAAGATCTCCAGATATTTCCAGACACATTTTAGGAAAAGATTTATATATTCTGCTTTAAAAAATAAAATATACAAAAGATGAAACTGAAGATTTTATCTGTGATGCTGTACTTACATAAATGAATAAATTTCACACTGAGATATTTTACTTAATACAATTCATAAATTGAACTACTTGCATTTTTGTAGGATTCCTTAACAACATCTGCTCCTAGAATACTATATCAACCAAATCCTGTATTCATTAATGCTGTACTGGTTGCGAAGTGACTGCTAATCTGTCTTAAAATGTTACATTTGCACAACTTCACTCAAATCTACATGTTCTCATTACTGTCTACTGTCTGTTTTGTATTTTGTTCAATGTTTAAAGATTTTAGTGGCTAAAATACTATTTTTGCAGTTCTGAAACAGAGCAGTGATTTATAGACTATCGAGAAAGAGAAGCCTTGAAATGAGCAGGCTCTGAATTTAATCCCTCTTCATGCAAATGAACTATACAGTTTCAGCTCAATGGAGCAGCTGCAAAATCCCGTATTATCATTCCTCTCTTCATCCGCGGAGCCTCCCCAGCAGAAACCTTCCGGCCAAAATGCTGGAGGCATTTCTGTGGATTCCTCCCACTCAGGTGGGCAGTGATGGTGTGGAAAATGACAGCTTGCTGTAGGGGAACATTGCTAGAGCTGCAGTCTCTCAGCTTGTTCTTCAAAACCACATGAATAAAATATATCACACCAGCACAGTTACTGCCAGATGTACGCAAAGCACTATAGAATAACTCAAATAGCTCCTTCAGCAAGTACTGATTTACATATTTGGGTCAAGCGCAGCAAGAGTTTACAGTGTTCAGTCAATATTTTATTAACATAGCTACCATTTAAACACACTCTGAATTAAAGCAATGCAAGTTTAGTACATATTATATTACATTAGTGTGATGTAGGTCATCTTTACCTTGCTTTCCTTTATTAGCTCTTTATTTTACTTGACTTATTTACCTATGTGGTGGAAATTGTACAAGACCAGTTGGAGAGTAAGATAAAGAGTAAGTTGATTAAGACATAACAGACACACACATGGGAGCAGTGAGAGACCATCTAACTCAAGCCGAGAATGCCTCTGCTTAAACATACTCTGTATGTGTGGATGACGTGGTGGCGTAAGATTCTTCGTTATCTTGGTGTGACTAGGCAAGGAGTGAGCACCACACATACAGATCTAAACCAAAAACAACTGGTTAAAATTAATTTTCCTTTACACCTATTAGCTCTTTAATTATCTAAAAATCATCATGTTCTGGTGGGTTGCTAGAGACCCCCTTCTGTTTGTAATAACTTCTGAAGTTTCTGTCTAAATTAAAATATAATAACATTTTGTAGGTTGATTGCTTAAACTAGCCAACACATTGCTTAGGCTGTTTTGAAGGCACAATGTGACTTTCTAAACCTATAACTAATTTGGTTAAATTTTTTAGGGAAATTTATTAATTTCCCTACTAGAGCCAGTCCTAAATATGTACAAAATCAACTCTTAATGATTTAGCTGTAACAAATATGCATTTTAAAATGTTGCAGCAGGTGTCTATACAAACAACAAGTGTGACTGCAGTTGTGCAAGATATAAAAATCGATAAAATGCAATAAGATGTTTGTTAAGCAGGCTTTTAATGTGATTTGTATAATATAAATTGGGAAAGATGATACACACCGTCTCTGTCACGGATGTATTTTTAGATATAAATTCATGGTTAACTCACTGTTTGTCTTCTCTTTGAAACGTGAAGCATGGAAATCCATTGCTGTTCCAAAAGTCTGCACTGAATTGGGAAAGACATCTTTCATATTTTCTGCACCTTCTGCCTGAAACGACCTACAAAATGAACATAAGATTCAAAATATTGTGCATATTGAACAGTTTTAAGGCCATGGTAAAGCCCATTGAGTCCATGTTGTTTTTGTGTAGATGATCTTGTGTAAATTCTTCTGTTGTTGTTTCCATTTTTGGCCAGGTCTCCCTGAGGATAATGTTAGTTTTATGCATGTAAGGTTAGTTTTATGTAAGTCTGACGCAGGCAATGTTTAATATTAGTTTAATGCAGGCAATGTTAGTTTTGCGTTAGCTGAATATTAGTTTAACACTAATTTAATAAAGTTAATTCAATGTAAAAATCAATTAAATTTTAATTTAATGAAGATAATCTTGGTTTAATATTAATTTAATTCTAATGTATTAGTTTAATATTAATTTGTTAATATTTTAATGTTTGTTTAATGCAGGTAATGACAATCTGACAGATCCTGAATGTAATTTAGGGGAAATGCAGACTCTTTAAAGACCCTCAGACATGCTGTATATAATCCCCATTAAAGACAGAGCATGATCAAGTTTCTGCAGCTGTGTTCTTACTTTTGATGTGATATATGCTATTGAGAGAAATAATTCTAACTTTTGTTATTAGCATCTCATACTACTGTCTCCTGCCTTTAAGGTGATACCCCCGAATCACCCCCGAAGGTGGCAACATATCAACCCTCCTTAATATTGACACCCCAAACTCCCCCCTTCCATTTTCTTACTTCTATTTAAACCATTGAGTTAGGAGTTAGACGGAGTCAAAGATTGAATAGACTGGACTTCAAGAGACTGAACCCGCAACAGACCGATGACCTAAGCCAGTATTCCCCAATAGGCGGCTGGCTGGCCTAATGGCCTGCAAGGCTCAAACTGTTGCCCTGCCGCCAAACACCTAAAATACGAGAGCAGAGCAGTATAGCCAACAGTTGACGAGCTACCTCTGTGGAACATAGCATATGTAAGTCCTGCTTGCACAAAAACATGGCCAGCTGATAACAAAAATAGACAGTTCAGTTCTGTCTGGACCGACGAGCTTTGTTTAATTTTACCAGACTGTGCCAATGCTAAGCCAGCTTGCTTACCATGCTCTGGAGCTGTAACCGTATGCAAGGTGGTGAACATAAAGCGGCACTTTAAAACACACCACAGCCATTTCAATGACAACTTTCCAGCAAAATCTGAGAATCGGAGACAAAAAATTGCAAGTTTAATTGCTGCCTTCAATCATTCTGTTACTACCATCCAAAAACATCTGCATAAGAAAACTCAACAACGGCATCTCTGAGCATATCGTGGAACTTAGCAAAAGCTAAAAAACCTTTCAGCCGTGTGTGATGAAGTGTGTGGCAGAAGTTGTTTTGAGCCACGACGAAAAACAAAGAAAACTGTCATAGACTTGTTCAAGAGAGTACTGTTATCGGATTATACTGCAGTGAGAAGTGTGGAGGTTTTAGCGGAGGAATGCTTGTGTGCCCTGCTCTCTTGTCTGAAGAAAACTGACTTCATGTCGCTCATCACTGACACATCTTGCAATGAGAAAGCTTTGAGAGGAGCTGCTTTGTTTGCTGCCCCTACTGCTACTCACGGTATTTCCCTCCACCTATATCTGTGAGACATAACTTTCAGAAACAGACTCTCCAGTGCACACCTAGATCAGTGTCTTCGCATTGCCACAATAGAGCACCGCCCCAACTTCAAGTCTCTTGTTTCAACCGACCGTTGTTACTTCTCTTATTGAATGGTGAATAAGTTCATGCAGCTGCAGTTGACATACCTAATTAATGACATGCACTATAACGACAAAGAAATAATTACTGTACAATCTGCCTTATAAAATATTATGCGACTAATGCGCTGGCCCTTGCTTTTGTGGTGTTGGCTAAATGCGGCCCTTAAATTTTATTTGGGGACCCGTGACCTAAGCAGTGCCCGTGTATGCTTCTGCATGCACGTGATTAACACTGTTAACAGACTGGTTGTGATCGACTGAGCTGTACTCATACATTCCTGTGTGTTAATAAAGTCAACGCTGAAGGTCTCCTGACCTTCTAACACTCCTGAATTTCTAACACTATGGAGACCTTTCTAGAGAGAGTCATTAGTTTTTGTTATTCTGACAGACCTGCCTTAGTGAACCAAGCAATACCAGTTCTGATTGCACACAGCTGCACATAATCTTCCTCTCTTAAGCTCTCCCTTTGTGAAGTATTGCTGCGGTGTCAACATGTGCCTACTAGGAGTTCCATTTCTGTTTTTGCTACTTTGTGTATGAACTGTTTAGGCCTTGCGTTTTTTGCCTTTTGGATTGCCCCTTTAATTGCCTGCTTTCTCTACCCATCGGTTGGTCCTACCAAGGCTTATTGCGCATGTGCACACGCACATGACGAATATTTCAAGATTTTGATGGTTGGCGCGTATGGCCACAATTTTATCCTACCTGGATGTAATTTTTTTAACAGTGCAGTATGTTAACTTGTTCTATAGAATGTTTTAATGTCTTTTTAATGTTAATTGTTTTCTTTAAGCTTATTATCTAAATTTTGCCTAATGTCTGCTAGAGTGTTTCTAAAGTGTTTGTGGCACTTCTTCTTTTGGCTTTTCCCTTTTCAGAGGTTGCCACAGCGAGTCATCCTCCTCCGTCTCACTCTGTCCTCTGCATCCTCTGTCCTGCACTACTTCCATGTCCTCTCTAACTGTGTCCATATATCTCCCTCTTGGTCTTCCTCTTTGTCTTTTTCCTGGCAGCTGCATTTCTAACATCCTTCTACCAACATACCCGCTGTCCCTCCTCTGGACATGTCCAAACCATCTCAGTCTGGCCTCTCTAACTTTATCTCCTAGTTGTTTAACCTGTGCTGTACCTCTGATGGTCTCATTCCTAACTCTACCCATCCTGGTCACTCCCAAGGAGAACCTCAACATCTTTAGCTCTGCCACTTCCAGTTCTTTCTTCTGTCTTTTTGTCAATGCTACTGTCTCCAAACCATACAACATAGCAGGTCTCACCACTGTCTTGTAAACTTCTCCTTTGCTGCCACCCTTTTGTCACAAATCACTCCTGAAACTTTTCTCCATGCACTCCATCCTGCCTGGACTCTCTTCTTGACCTTTTTACCACACTCCCCATTTTCCTGGAAAGTCGACCGCAAGTACTTGAAGTCCTGCACCTTTGTGACCTCTGCTCCTTGTAGCCTCACTGTTCCACCTGTCTCCCTCCCATTCACACACATGTACCCTGTCTTGCTACGGCTGACTTTTATTCCTCTTCTTTTAAGTGCATATCTCCACCTTTCCAAGTTATCTTCCACCTGTTCCCACCACAGATCACAATATCATCTGCAAACATCATAGTCCATGGATATTCCTGCCTGAAATCATCTGTTAGTCGGTCCATCACCAGAGCAAACAAGGGGCTCAGAGCCGATCCTTGATGTAGTCCCACCTTCACCTTAAAGCTATCTGTCACTCATACAGCACATCTCACCACTGTTCTGTCCTGTACCAGTCTGACATACTTCTCTGCTACTCCAGATTTCCTCATACAACACCACAGCTCCTCCCTTGGCACTCTTATGTTTTTGGGTCATATGTTTTTTCTAAATCAACAAAGACACAGTGAAGTTCTTTCTGACCCTCTCTGTACTTCTCCATCAGCATCCTCAAAGCAAAGTTGGCATCTGTGGTGCTCTTTCTTGGCATGAAACCATACTGCTGCTCACAAATAGTTACCTCTTGTCTAACTCTAGCTTCCACAACTTTCTCCCAGATCGTCATTGTGTGGCTCCTCAACTTAATTCCCCTGTAGTTGTTGCAACTCTGTACATCACCCTTGTTCTTAAAAAAGGGCACCAGCACACTTCTCCTCCATTCCTCTGGCATTTTCTCACTCTCAACAATGCCATTGAATAATTAAGTCAAAAGTCTCACTGCCATTTCTCCTAGACATTTCCATACCTCCAAAGGGAATGTCATCAGGTCCAACTGCCTTCCCTTCCTTCATCCTCTTCAAAGCTTTCCAAACTTCATTCTCACTGATCTTTCCTACATCCGGATCCACAGTTTCAATGACCTCTACTCTTCTTTCCATTTCATTCTCTTCATTCATTAGCTCAAAAGTACTCCTTACATCACACTCTCCTCACTTGTTAGAACATTACCATTCCTATCTTTAACAAGTCTAACCTGCAGCACATCCTTTCCAGCTTGGTTCCTCTGTCTGGCCAATCTATACAAGTCCTTCTCACCTTCTTTAGTGTCCAACCTCCCATACAACTCATCATACGCCTTCTGCTTTGCCACCTCCCTTTTTGCCCTACGTTGCATCTCCTTATATTCCTGCCTACTCTCGTCAGTCCTGTCACTGTCCCATTTCTTCTTGGCTAACCTCTTTCTCTGAATAGCTTCCTGCACTTCACTATTCACCATCACTATCATCTTTTCTCTGTCCAGATGACACACCAAGTATTTTGCTACCTGTCTCTCTAATCACTGTTGCTGTAGTAGCCCAGTCATCTGGGAGCTCGCTCTTACCACCCAGAGCCTTTAATAGCTCCTCTCTGAACTTTTTACCACATTCTTCCTTCCTCAGTTTCCAACATTTGGTCTTCTCTGGTTTGACTGTTTTCCTCTTCTTCACAACAACAGTCATTTTACACACCATCATCCGATGCTGTTTGGCCACACTACCTACCACAAACTTACAGTCCCCAATCTCCGTCAGGTTTCCTCTTCTACACAGAATGTAGTCTACTTGTGAATTCCTCCTTCCACTCTTATAGGTCACCCCATGTTCCTCCCTTTTTTGGAAATTAGTGTTGACTACAACCATTTCCATACTCTTGGAAAATCCACCACCATCTCTCCTTCCTGGTTCCATTCCTTGACACCAAACCTACCCATCACTTCCTCATCCCCTCTGTTTCCTTCACCAACATGTCCATTTAGGTCTGCTCCGATCACCACTCTCTCCATCCTGGGAATACTTTCTTCATCTAGATCCTTCCAAAACTTCACTTTTTCCTCTTCCTCACATCCAAGCTGTGGCGCATAACCACTGACAACATTTAACATCAGACCTTCTACTTCTACCTTCAGACAGACTACTACCTACTTCAGTCACTGACTACCCTACTGGCAGACCTCAGTATGTCAGGCTGAAGGACTGCAAATCAGAGACGGTGGTCAGCAGCACAGGAGCACCACAGGGTACTGTACTCTCCCCATTCCTCTTCACACTCTACACCTCAGACTTCCAGTACAACTCTGAGTCGTGCCACATGCAGAAGTTTTCGGACGATACTGCCATTGTGGCCTGTGTACGGGGAGGGCAGGAGGAAGAGTACAGACATCTTGTGGACGACTTTGTGTTGTGGTGCCGTAGGAACAACCTGCTGCTGAACACCTCCAAGACCAAGGAACTGGTAGTGGACTTCCGCAGGACCAGGCCACTCACACAGTCTCTCTATTGAGGGGGTTGATGTGGAGATGGTTAGGACCTACAGATATCTCGGTCTGCACCTGGATGATAGATTGGACTGGTCAGCCAACACAGACACCCTGTACAGAAAGGGGCAGAGCCGGTTTTACTTTCTGAGGAAGCTGGGATCCTTTAACATCTGTAGGAAGCTCCTGCGGATGTTCTATCAGACTGTGGTGTCCAGCTGTCTTTTCTACGCTGTGGTGTGCTGGGGAGGTGCATGTGCTGGTAGCATGAAGAAGAGAGACAAGATGCGTCTGGACAAGCTGGTCAGACGTGCGGGGTCTGTGGTTGGTGTGGAGCTAGACTCTGGTTACGGTAGCAGAGAGGAGAACACTGCACAAACTGCTCTCCATCATGGATGATGATGGTCACCCACTGCACACCATCATCATGGAACAAAGGAGCAAGTTCAGTGGCAGGTTCCTGGCAAAGAGCTGCTCTACAGACGGACTCAGGAGATCCTTTGTCCCGAGAGCCATCAGACTCTTCAATTCCTCCCAGTGGAGCCGGAAGAAGGAGGAGGACAGATGAGGAACAAGTCCCTTATGTTCAAATTACAGTTTATTTTTATTTGTACTGTAATCACATTATTGTACATCTGCACTCCCGGACACTATTGACACTTTGCTATACATCCTGTACATTTGCACTCCTGAACAGTATTTAACACTATTTAACATTTACTTAAATACAATCTTTGCACATTTATTTATTTATTTATTTAATAAATATCCCAGTACAGCCATGTATCTGCTGATACCCGTTTTTTTCTTGCACACTACCTAATTTATTACTGCACTACCTTTTTCCCTACGGTCAGGTTGTATAGTTTGTATTCATATATTCTTGTATATATACTTTTTGACTATTGGAGTTCTTTATTCTTCTTTATTTATACAGTGTTATATACAGTGTTTTTTTTGTACTGTGTTTTGTACTTTGTTTTGTACTGTGTAACTGCTACTGGCTGTTAAAATTTCCTTCAGGATCAATAAAGTATCTATCTATCATCACCCTATCTGACACTCGTTTCACCTCTACTACATTCTTTGTGAATTCCTCTTTCAAGACTACTCCTACTCCATTTCTCTTTCTGTCCACATCATGGTAAAACAGTTTAAAGCCTGCTCCAATGCTGTGAGCCTTGCTGCCCTTCCACTTGATCTCTTGGACACAAAACATCTACCTTCCTTCTCTGCTTCATGTCAGCCAGCTCTCTACCTTTGCCTGTCATTGTCCACACTCAGCCCTACACTCTTGGCTTTCATCCTGTCTTTCTGTTTCCTGACAATTTCCTTCTCATGGTTTTCAACCAACAGTAGCCCAATTTCTGCCGGCACCCTGTTTCTCAACAGCACTGGTGGCGGTCGTTGTTAACCCAGGCCTCGACCGATCCGGTATGGTATCACTCCGATGAACTCTCATGTTTGTTTTGGCAAAGTGTTTTACGTCGGATGCCCTTCCTGACACAACCCTCACCATTTATCCGGGCTTGGGACCGGCACAAAAGATACACTGGCTTGTGTTCCCTAGTGGCTGGTTTGTTTGTGGCACTTAATAATCATTGAAAAAGCAGGGTGTACTGTTCTATGATCATATTTATGCTATCAAATAATCCTACCTGTGGTTTTATTGCAGGGAGTTATCAAATAGAAAGAGTAACACAAAACAAGGTATCTGCACGTAACGCAGTGGGTTTTACCAGGCCCAGCAAGACCACCATGGCCGTCCATTTGAGCGCACTAATGTGGTGAGTGTTCCCGCAAAAAAAAAAAAAGAGCAACTATAGAGTTTTCCTCCACTTTATATACAGGCGGCCAGGGGACGCTGTGCACTGATGTCACAATAGCGCGGGCCTTGAAACCATAAACAAGGTGGAGTAGGGAGCAGGAGGCTGTGCATTGAGGTGTCTGTAGGTGGAGTCTTTAGATCAGATGGCCCAATGGCTAAGGCGCTGGGCTCCTAGTCCAGAGATTGTGGGTTTAGAGCCAGCAGAGCGATGCAGCGCATAGAAGGAGAGAAAGATCATGTATGTGAAGCCCTAACTAAAAACAGGAACTGGCCAAGTATTGCACTTATACCGTATGTTCTCTTGTATTTATCTTCTCTGTAGCTATTCCTGTATTCCTAGGTATTGCACTGTGTATAACCTTTTATTCTGTTGTCTTCTTTCTAGGTATCAGCACTGGCACTTGTTTATGGCAGTGTTTGAGTGCAAGAGTAGTTTGGACCTAAACCTGTCTGTACTAGATAGAGATATATACTCTGACTGAAAACAAAACACTTATGTAAGTCGCTCTGAATAAGAGACTCTGCTAAATGCCGTAAATGTAGTAGGAATATATTTCGGGTGTGTACACAAATAGGCTTAATGTACACACTGACATGCGCAATATTGTACACATTAACACTGTAGGAGCTCCTACACCCATGTAGGCACCATTTCCACACTGATATATACAGTATTGTTGATATTAATGTTGTACGAGCAGCGCGTTCTGGCCCTTTAAGAAGTCAGTGAGAGAATCAGGCACTTCCTTTGAGTTGAGCGGAGCTTCGTTTCTCTGTTTATTTTGTTGTAAAGTCTAAGTTCGTCTCAGCGACTTCACTAAAAACCCTACTACATGAATGCACGGTCCAAATTTTAACACCGGCCGACTTTAATCGAAAAAATACGACAACCATGTGACGCTTGGTGTGTATTTTTAGATGAGCGAGTCATCACTCAATCGCAGTCCGGGCTTCCACGTGACGCGATATGGAGCAGCTGGAGTTTTCCTCCGCCTTATATGGGGTTCGCCAGTCGAACGCTGTGCACTGAAGTCACAGTGGCGCCGGCTACGAAACCGTAAAACAAGGTGGGGGAGAGAGCGCATTGAGGTGTCTTGCAGGCGGAGGCTAATTAAGCTTAACCGGCCTGAAGATCGATGTTGATGTAGCTGCCATATATGTGATCTAGTCAGCCGTGAAGCTATGTAGGAGCTGCTATATGGCCTGTTGATACTTCTCATAGTAAACTACAGGATTTGACTGTTCATTTTTTAGTGATGAGCTAATTAGCGTACTGGATTATATTGCTGTGTGCTGGGTGGGTATCTCACGTTCAAGTCCAGTTTGTATATTCGAGTTCTGACAGAGTAATGATTTGCCTTTCTCGTTGTACTTCTTTAGTTCCCGACTAAAGCAGGGACAAAGAAACGCCTGTTGTGTTGCCAGCTCTCGGGTGCTCCCGAAACCCTGGCAGCCAAATGGTTAAGGCACTAGGCTCCTAGGCCAGAGACTGTGGGTTTAAATCCCACCTGGGGTGGGTGTAAAACCAACAGAGTGACCAAGCACATAGCAAGAGAAAGATTACTTATGTAGAGCCTTAACTGAACACAATAGTGTTATCTATGGACATGAAGCCTAAATAAAAGGCACTTGAAGTAATTACGTTAGAAACTGGAAGACGGTGCATCTTTGTGAAGCACTTATAAGCGCTACTCTGCTGAAGTATTGGTATGAACCATAATTGCACTTTATCTTCTCGGAACACTGGCTAAGTATTGCACTTATACTGTATGTATTCTTGTATTTATTCTCTTCTCCGTAGCTATTCCCGTATTCCTAGGTATTGCACTGTGTCTAACCATTTATTTTGTTGTCTTCTTTCTAGGTATCAGCACTGGCACTTGTTTATGGCAGTGTTTGAGTGCAAAAGTAGTTTGACCTAAACCTGTCTGAATAAGAGACTCTGCTAGATTTTTTTTTAATACAACATTTTCAAGAACCTAGTTTAAGTACACAGTAGCCTATGGCCCAGACATTAACAGATATTATAATAACAATGAGGCGAGTTTAAACGTTGTGGATGAAGTTATTTAAAACTAGTCCACTATTGACGGATTTTGTGCCCTTGGACTCGACGTGCTTGGGCAGCCCACCCTACTACATAAATGCACGGACCAAATTTTAACAGCAACCGACTTCAGACGAAAAAATACGAAATGACCATATGACGCTTGGTCTGTATTTTTAGATGAGCGAATCATCACCTAATCGCTACGCGATATGGACCAGCTGAAGTTTTCCTCCGCTTTACGTACGAGCCGCCAGGGGAAGGCTGGGCCCTGACGCCACAACGGCGCGGGCCACGAAACCGTAAACAAGGTGGAGAAGCCTTCAGTCTTCGGAGTCTTCAGATCAAGGAATTCTCACAGAGCAGCTATTTGAGGTTGTCCATCTGGTTATATAAGTACTCTATTCCTCCAAGGCACGTCAAAGCTTAGTGTGTGGGGTAAAACAAAACAAAAAACAAAAAAAGAGAGCTTTTGATATGGATTAACGTCCTGGAGTCTCTAAAACTGTTAACAGTTATCGTTCAAAAGTTTGCTTTCACTCTAGTTCTTTCTCTTGTTCTTTAACTCTGTGTGCCAAACACAATCATTAATGTCAGTGATAACCTTTGTCAGGCTAATTAAGTTTAACCGACCTGAAGCTCGATACAGTGAGAAGCACTAGGGAGACAGTTTCCAGTCACAAGCACACAGGTACAGCACCACACCGCTCGTACACACACAGCCGCTGTGAACTGTGAACTTTACTTAGCTTCAAGGTGCATTGAATCAAACTTCATTTCCCAAGCGATGCTTCCCAGTGTGGCGATCTCTGTCCATGACTCCACTTTCGCTGCCTATAAAGCTTGGCAGCCCCTTTTACACCTGTCGATTAATTACTAATCAGTCTCTTACAATTAGCACTAAGCAGAGGGAAATACTCAGGTGACTGTAATCAGCTGTTTGTGTCAGACCCTCAGTCACAAGCAGTGTAACAAACCCACAGCACACAGTGAAAGAAAACACAGCAAAACAAACAATTCACTACACAGAATACACATAAAAACCAATAATCAGATCAAATAAACACCATTTTGGTCAAGTCAAGTCAAGTGGGTTTTATTGTTATTTCAACTACATACATAGTACACAGTGAAACGAAACAACGTTCTTCAAGGACCATGGTGCAACATAGACAGTGCATACAACACAAGTGCAACACGAACAAACAAGTGCAGACAGACAACACAACACAGTACAGACAGAGAATAATAAATAATTGCCGGTAGTGTGCAAATTGTGCAATGTGTAATAGAGTCCAGTGAGGTAGTAAAGTTATTAGTGCAATGCTTTGTGCAAAAATGCTTCCCTTTTTTATCTGGGGTAAATGGTTGGAGAGAGAGAGAGAGAGAGAGAGAGAGAGAGAGAAAGAGAGTGTACATGTACCAGAAGATATCAGTTCAGACGTTGAGTTGTGTTGAGAAGTCTGATGGCTTGGGGGAAGAAACTGTTCCAGTCTGGTCGTGCTGGACCGGATGCTGCGGTACCTTCTTCCTGATGGCAGGAGGGAGAACAGTCTGTGTGAAGGGTGGGTGGGGTCATCCATAATGCTGGTTGCTTTGCGGATGCAGCGGGTGGTGTAAATGTCCAAGACGGAGGGGAGAGAGACTCCGATGATCCTCTCAGCTGTCCTCACAATGCGTTGGAGGGACTTGCAGTCAGAGGCTGTGCAGGTCCCAAACCAGGCAGTGATGCAGCTGCTTAGGATGCTCTCTATGGTTCCCCTATAGAAGAGGGTGAGGATGGGTGGAGGGAGACGGGCCTTTCTCAGCTTCCGGAGGAAGTAGAGACGCTGCTGGGCTTTCTTGGCTGTAGAGCTGGTGTTCAGGGACCAGGTGAGGTTCTCCGCTAGGTGGACACCAAGGAACTTGGTGCTCTTAACGATCTCCACAGAGGAGCCGTTGATGTTAAGCGGAGAGTGGACCGGTCTTGATTTCCTGAAGTCAACAACCATTTCCTTGGTCTTCTCTACATTCCAGTGAAGGTTGTTGGCTGTACACCAGTCTGTCAGCTGCTGTATCTCCTCCCTGTATGCTGACTCGTTGCCTTTGCTGATGAGACCCAGCACAGTTGTATCATCGGCAAACTTTATGATGCTGTTAGAACTGTGTTTCGCAACACAGTCATGAGTCAGCAGGGTGAACAACAGAGGACTCAGTACACTGCCCTGGGGTGCCCCAGTGTTCATGGTGATGGTGCTGGAGCTGCTGTTCCCGAACCGGGCTAACTGGGGCCTCCCTGTCAGGAAGTCCAGGATCCAGTTGCATAGGGGGGTGTTGAGGCCCAGCAGGCTTAACTTCCTGGTGAGATTCTGTGGGATGATGGTGTTGAATGCTGAACTGAAGTCTGTGAACAGCATTCTGACATAGGTGTCCTTCTTCTCCAGGTGGGTAAGGGAGAGATGAAGGGTGGTGGTGATGGCATCGTCCGTGGAGCGGTTGGGACGATATGCAAATTGCAGGGGGTCCAATAAGGAGGGCAGTTGGGTCTTGATGTTCCTCATGACTAGCCTCTCGAAGCACTTCATGATGATGGGTGTGAGAGCTACGGGGCGGTAGTCATTGGGGCAGGACACGTTGGACTTCTTCGGCACGGGGACAATGGTGGTGGTCTTGAGGCACATTGGGACAGTGGAGCTGCGCAGGGAGGTGTTGAAGATGTCCGTGAGAACATCTGTCGACTGGTCTGCACACTCTCTGAGCACTCTGCCAGGGATGTTGTCTGGTCCTGCAGCTTTCCGTGGGTTGACTCTGCGCAGAGTTTTCCTCACGTCCACTGCAGTCAGGCACAATAACTGCTCGTCTGGCTTGGGTGTGAACTTGTTCACCAACGTGTTTGAGGCACAGAACAACACGTTGGTGAACAAGTTCACACCCAAGCCAGACGAGCAGTTATTGTGCCTGACTGCAGTGGACGTGAGGAAAACTCTGCGCAGAGTCAACCCACGGAAAGCTGCAGGACCAGACAGCGGTCCGTGGAGCGGTTGGGACGATATGCAAATTGCAGGGGGTCCAATAAGGAGGGCAGTTGGGTCTTGATGTTCCTCATGACTAGCCTCTCGAAGCACTTCATGATGATGGGTGTGAGAGCTACGGGGCGGTAGTCATTGGGGCAGGACACGTTGGACTTCTTCGGCACGGGGACAATGGTGGTGGTCTTGAGGCACATTGGGACAGTGGAGCTGCGCAGGGAGGTGTTGAAGATGTCCGTGAGAACATCTGTCGACTGGTCTGCACACTCTCTGAGCACTCTGCCAGGGATGTTGTCTGGTCCTGCAGCTTTCCGTGGGTTGACTCTGCGCAGAGTTTTCCTCACGTCCACTGCAGTCAGGCACAATAACTGCTCGTCTGGCTTGGGTGTGAACTTGTTCACCAACGTGTTGTTCTGTGCCTCAAACCGTGCATAAAAGTCGTTTAGGGCATCGTTTAGCTGTGTTCTCGGTTTCTCTGCTTAGCAAATTGTACGGTCAAGATATAATTGCTCTTCACTAAGCACATGGGAAATTTGAACACGTATATCTGCTTGTCCACAAAAGCAGTCCGCTTGTTTTCAAAATACTGGTAGTGCTATTCACCTGTTCATACTACAGATTTGGACTACCTGATGATCTTCTATCGTGACAAATCTAACCGGCCTTATCACCAGCACCCTTAACTTAAATGATTAGGAGACTATAAATTGGACAGCGGTCTAAAGTTTAAACACAACAGCCAGACTCCCGCTGAGGCAGAGAGAAGACACGCTTTCAAAATCCGATTGTGACGTCACAACTCATTCTCAGATTTTGAAGAGCTAGAATTCCAAGGATACTCCCTCGTTTGCACTGACATAAGTGGCCCTGACACAGCTATGCTATGTACGTGTTCAAAGTGCTGAAGCAAGTCCTCCCTTACAACGCCATCTCCACCGTCACCTCTAGGGAGATCCGAACAGCCGTGCGCATGCTCAGTCGCCTTGGGCTGCCCAAGCAGCAGTGTCCGAGGGCACTAAGGACCTCAAAAGGTGCAATATTTTCAAATAAAATCATCCATAACATTAAAACTCACCTCATTGTTATTATAATACCTGTTAATATCTGGGCCAAAGGTTTATAGTTTACATAAAATAGGGTCATGAAGACATGGATTAAAAAAAAACAACCTGTAGGTGCAGGCCTAGGCCTTATGCTCATGAAAACTTCGGCGTAGTGGTTGAAATGAGTAGCTGTGTGTTTAACTTATGATGTTATAAACTGATTACAGACAATTCTGAGAGAGAGTGAGAGAGACAACACAGGAATATCAGAAAGCATACGAATGAAATTAACTTGCAGGTCAGTGGTGAAGCCTTAAAACTGCACCTCCAAGAAACCCATAGACGTCTGGTTGCAATAGCTGAACTATTATATAAAATGATTACGTGTGGCCTTTGTGATCCCTCTAAACCCATTGTTTTTAGTTTCATATTAAATTTATTCATCGCAAGCACAGTAATTCATGATATGGCTGAGTAACAAAATATCTTCAAACGGAAACACCCTTGTTTCTCGTCCTTGCGTGTTCTCTGTTTAACCACAGGGTGGTGATCGGGCCCCATCAATGATACATCTCTTGCTGCCCGGAGCTCTGGTCTTTTTCAGCTGTGTTCAGGGTTTCTCTGCTTAGTAAATTGTACGGTCAAGATATAATTGCTCTTCACTAAGCACATGGGAAATTTGAACACGTATATCTGCTTGTCCATAAAAGCAGTCCGCTTGTTTTCAAAATACTGGTAGTGCAATTCACCTGTTCATACTACAGATTTGGACTACCTGATGATCTACTATCGTGACAAATCTAACCGGCCTTGTCACCCGCACCCTTAACTTAAATGATTAGGAGATTATAAATTGGACAGCGGTCTAAAGTTTAAACACAACAGCCAGACTCCCGCTAAAGCAGAGAGAAGACACGCTTTCAAAATCCGATTGTGACGTCACAACTCATTCTCAGATTTTGAAGGAGCTAGAATTCCAAGGATACCCCCTCGTTTGCACTGACATAAGTGGCCCTGACACAGCTATGCTATGTACGTGTTCAAAGTGCTGAAGCATGTCCTCCCTTACAACGGCATCTCCACCGTCACCTCTAGGGAGATCCGAACAGCCGTGCGCATGCTCAGTCGCCTTGGGCTGCCCAAGCAGCCGTGTCAGAGGACACTAAGGACCTCAAAAGGTGCAATATTTTCAAATAAAATCATCCATAACATTAAAACTCACCTCATTGTTATTATAATACCTGTTAATATCGGGGCCAAAGGCTTATAGTTTACATAAAATAGGGTCATGAAGACATGGATTAAAAAAAAACAACCTGTAGGTGCAGGCCTAGGCCTTATGCTCATGAAAACTTCAGCGTAGTGGTTGAAATGAGTAGCTGTGTGTTTAGCTTATGATGTTATAAACTGATTACAGACAATTCTGAGAGAGAGTGAGAGAGACAACACAGGAATATCAGAAAGCATACGAATGAAATTAACTTGCAGGTCAGTGGTGAAGCCTTAAAACTGCACCTCCAAGAAACCCATAGACGTCTGGTTGCAATAGCTGAACTATTATATGAAATGATTACGTGTGGCCTTTGTGATCCCTCTAAACCCATTGTTTTTAGTTTCATATTTAAATTAATTCATCGCAAGCACAGTAATTCATGATATGGCTGAGTAACAAAACATCTTCAAACGGAAACACCCTTGTTTCTCGTCCTTGCGTGTTCTCTGTTTGACCACAGGGTGGCGATCGGGCTCCATCAATGATACGTCTCTGGTCTTTTTCAGCTGTGTTCAGGGTTTCTCTGCTTAGCAAATTGTACGGTCAAGATATAATTGCTCTTCACTAAGCACATGGGAAATTTGAACACGTATATCTGCTTGTCCACAAAAGCAGTCCGCTTGTTTTCAAAATACTGGTAGTGCTATTCACCTGTTCATACTACAGATTTGGACTACCTGATGATCTACTATCGTGACAAATCTAACCCGCCTTGTCACCCGCACCCTTAACTTAAATGATTAGGAGACTATAAATTGGACAGCGGTCTAAAGTTTAAACACAACAGCCAGACTCCCGCTGAAGCAGAGAGAAGACACGCTTTCAAAATCCAATTGTGACGTCACAACTCATTCTCAGATTTTGAAGGAGCTAGAATTCCAAGGATACCCCCTCGTTTGCACTGACATAAGTGGCCCTGACACAGCTATGCTATGTACGTGTTCAAAGTGCTGAAGCAAGACCTCCCTTCCAAGATAGCAGATGACTCGTGTTTAATGTTTAGCAGAAATTCAGTTAATTAAATTAGTCTTTTACAGGTTTGGATTAATCTAATACATTATATGTTAGATAACACAGGGTGATCTGTTTGTATTTTATAGGTTACTACAGTCTAGTTCTGTAGACAAAGCAACAGCATGTAAGTCTACTTCAGTAGTGTTCATTTTAAGTAGTTTTGCTTCGCTAATGCAACCATTTGTAAAATTAAGTGAGTTATGTAGCAGTGTAGTTTATCATATATTGTTTAAATGTGTTTGGTGTTCAGTCCCTCTCCAGTTTACCTGTGACCTGTGAACAGACTCTTATATTGGACCCCCTGATCAGCCCTGTTGCATCAACCAGACAAGGTGAGTTACATTTAGTTCAGTAAATAATCATTGTTTTTTTAAAGGTTTGGATTTATTTAATGCATGTTGGAATGTTGGATGATATTTTGTATTTCATAGGTTACACAGCATAATTTATCTAGCTAATATGTTGGGGCCACAAAATACTGAATGAATGCTTTCCAAATTGTTCTCTGATGCTCTGCATAGAAGATATGTGACTTGTATTATGTACAGTTTTGTACTGAGTACTGAATGGAAAACTATATTTAAACTGTCATACTTGAAAAATGAGTGTAGAATGTGTAAAACTGTACATACCATAAACACTGTTGTTTAAATTTAAATCCTGCCTTTACAAATCAGGGATGGTAAAACAAGCTGATTCACAAATCCTACTATGCTACCCAACAGTCTCTACTTCACCCAAAATTATGTCCCCAAACAAGGGAAACCAGCTCGTTTCTTTCTAGAGCCAAACCATACTATAAATAATGTGTAGAACCATATCTGGGCATTTTTCAACCCAAAGGTCACACAACATTTTTAAATACTGAATAAATGCATTTAATGGCACCTTGCAACTATTTGAATCTAAATTAGTTTGCATTGTTGTCAGTTTTGACAGTTGTTTACACCACAACCAACAACAAACCAAGTTTCAGTTGGGTTGAGCCAAATACTTCTAAATTAAATGGGCATCATTAATATATACTAATTGTTTGGGTTGCAGGATGGACAGTGGCCCATTGCCTATAAAGAGTCTGACACTCCTTATCAAAACTATTTAGAGATATTAATAAAACTGGACCTGATTTCTTAGCAGTTAGTTGTTTGTTGTAGACTATGGAACTAACTAAGAGTAACATTGCAGTATTGACATTTTTCCTTTTCTCCTTGCAGATAAACCTTGTGAGAGCTTCTGCAGGACTTCCGCTGGCCCACTGTAAACTGGAGACGTGGTCCCTGTCACTATATATACACAACAGACCATAGCATGTGGATCCATGTGGTCTGTTAGTTGGGATAATTAAAAGGTAAGTTTTTTTTCTTTTACTTGTATATGCATAATTTATGTAAAATAGTAATATGTCATGTCCATTGGTGAAGATGCACACTCATATTACTATGACAATAAAGCACAACTAATTAATATAATCCTGACTTCTCACAGTGTTTAGGAAGAGTGTGAGAACAAACACACTGTGTACATGGTCTTGGTGTATGCAGCGTTAATTGGCGCAGCTACCCATGCTGTATATTGGAAGTCAGCTGTGAGGAAAAAGTTTGTAGACTCAAATCTTTAGAAGTCCTGCACCTGAAATATGACCTAATTCTAAACAACATTGAATAGATATATGCACTCGCTCAAAAGTTTTTTTAAATATACACCGCTGTTACTTAAAAACAACCTTTTGCACCAGTGCTGGACCTAGTGCCATTAAAAATACTGACATTTGAAGTTGTTACATTATGATACATTATAATTAAATAAATTAAAATATATAAAAAATTATTAAAAATTTTAGTCTTTTATTATTTTAAGAACATATTTAATGATGCAGATATATAGATAAGTTCTGTCACAGCTGTAGTTACCAGGGACTGTGTATTTATCGCTGGACTGTGAATTTGTGCTGGTTCACAAATAAAATATCCTTTTGTGTCTCCTTTTTAGGCTGCTTACATAAGAAATGATGGTCTCTGTGTCCAAGAATTCTCTGATCAATGTAGGGAATGGCTGTTTGTTAATATTGTGTGGAATAAAAATGTTATAATAAAATACGCTTATGAATTATTTATTTTGAATATTATGGTAGATCCTGCTCAGAGCTAGGCCGAATACATTTTGCTATCTGGGTCAGATCTGGGCCGGAGGTGTGCGGCTTAGGTCCAGAACCGATATAGATGTGGGCCAGATTTGGGCTGCATGAGTAAAGAACTAGATGATTTGCGCCGGATCCGGGCCAGATTATTTTTGCTATGTGGGTTTTTAAATTTTAGAAAACATGTTCTTTGCAAAAAAAAAAAAGTCAAAAAGCCGTTTAATAAGACCAATCATGCCAAATCGTCCATAAGTCTGTCTAGATCAGGGGTGTCAACTTCATTTTCACCGAGGGCCACATCAGCATAATGGCTGTCCTCAAAGGGCCAGATGTAACTTATAAATGTAACAAAATGTAACCAAATGTAATATAAAATGAATGTAACTACTCCTTAATGTTAAATACCTCTGAATGTATTACTTATTCAATTAAAACATTACAGTTTTGAAATCCACAAACTTCATCAATCAAGGATCAAACTATTCAAGTGAATAAAAATTAACATCAAACACAAGTTATAATATTAACTCAAAACGTTTGACACACTGAAATGAGGCTTAATTAGTATAAAATAAAAAATTGTGAGCTGCTAAGAACGTGTGACAGATAAGAAAACAGCCTTGCATCAAACTAATGACATGCTTTGATTACAATAAACATATGTCTGCATAAACACATAAAACCTGCAAACACTAAATACATTGCAACAGCAACTACACATATCTGTGCTTTCATCAACAGCAAATGAAAAAGCTGTGTAGCTGCGGGACTCCACGGCCAGCTAGTTCCTTAACTCGGTCAGCAATTATGTTTCTTGACAAACTGACATTTTTAAAAGTCTGAATCTGGTCAGGACACACCTGCTCACAGACCTTCAGCATGCACTGGCTTCAAAAACACTCCCTCTGAAAAACACTTTGAAGCATGGGTGATTTCTTCAGCCACAATAAAGCTAGCTTTCACTGCCGCACGGTCTTTCGCCTTGAAGCACAAACATGTATTCGCCTTCCTATCTTTGTTGAAACAGCTGCATCTGCATCAACTTTTTCTTTCTCTGGACATTATGGGATCGGCCGCGTTAACACATCGATGACTACACTGTCGTCTAGAGGCAGTAAGCCGTAACACAATCAACAGACACTAAGACCTTTCAAGCGTTGGTTGCATCAGACGCGGCCGTGCGGTGCATCATGGGTCCAGCGCGTTGAGTTTGGGGAGTGCATGCAATGTGACTATCCAATGAGAAGAGGGCAGGTGGTCACGTGATGAGTTTCCTTAACGTATGAAATGTTCGTTCCATATTCATAACTAAATTAAAACATCCTCTTTTATATTTACATCTGATTCAAATATATAAAATGATGTAAATATGGTATGAAAAAGCCGATGTTGAACACGAACATTAATCACCACTGCCCCATCACCCCTGGAAACGCACATACCTGATTCCATTGGATGACGCAGGGAACACCCTTGTTACGCCCACATGCGGCCAGCTGAAGAGAGGGAGTGCGTATACGTCCGTTGACGCGATGGAGCAGTGTAAATGCAGCGTCCAGCGAACGCCGAGCCAGCAAGTTCCGAGTGAGCGAACGCGGAACGAGCACCTAGCGAGCGAATGTATTTTAGTACAATACAAATATATTAAAGAACCATATGTGTGTACCACTGAGCATTAACATGTGTTTCATGTAGCGAAAGATATAATGAATAGTTGCCTATAAGTATTGTCATAGGCATGTTATCAATAACCTTTATTGGAAAGTAAACGTACACGAATGAAAACAAGTCGAAATGAAATAGGAGTAAACAGCGAACGCAGAGCGAGCACCGAGCAAGCAAACGCGCAACGAGCACCGAGCGAGCAAATGCGGTACAAGCACCGAGCGAGCGAGCGCGAAACAAACAAGGAGCGAGCGAGCGTGGAACGAACACAGAGTGAGCGAACGCGGAACAAACAAGGAGCGAGCAAGCAAGTGCACTAGCTCGCCTCCCCCATAAAACACATTCTTCTAAATGTCATAATGACTATATTGTTATTTTAAAATGTTAATGTTGATAAATTTGGGATTTACTAAGCTTCCAGTTTCAGCCGCATATATGCCAATTGAACATGAATGTATTTTAGTGAAATCCAAATACAAACTTGTGAAAAGTGTCAATTCGGTTCTGAATTGATCACAATTTGAGGTCCCATAAAATAGACAAATCAAATTGTTATCAACTAATACTACAATATTCCTGAAGAACACTCTCACTTGTACACATTGTATGATGAACAAGTAATTTTACTGTAGCAATTTGGAGTAATGGGATGACAAACTTGTGAAAAGTGTCAATTTGGTTCTAAATTGATCACAATTTGAGGTCCCATAAAATAGAAAAATCAAATTGTTGTCAAATTATACCAGCATATTCCTGAACATCACTATCTTAAGTACCCATATTATGATGAACAAGTCATTTTACTGTAGCAATTGGGAGAAATGGGATAACAAACTTGTGAAAAGTGTCAATTTGGTTCTGAATTAATCACAATTTGAGGTCCCATAAAATAGACAAATCAAATTGTTGTCAAATTATACCAGCATATTCCTGAAGAACACTCTCTTATCTAGCCCTGTTATGAGGAACAAGTCATTTTACTGTAGGAATTTAGAGTACTGCGATGACAAACTTGTGAAAAGTGTCAATTTGGTTCTGAATTAATTACAATTTCAGGTCCAATAAAATAGACAAATCAAATTGTTATAAACTTATACTACCATATTCCTGAACAACACTTTCACTTGTACCCATCGTACGATAAACAATTAATTTTACTGTAGCAATTTGGAGTAATGGGATAACAAACTTGTGAAAAGTGTCAATTCGGTTCTGAATTGATTACAATTTGAGGTCCCATAAAATAGACATATCAAATTGTTATAAAATTATACTACCATATTCCTGAAGCGTTCGCTGGTTACTCATATTTCATTTCGACTTGTTTTCATTCAAATACGTTTACTTTCCAATAAAGGTCATTGATAACATGCCTATTAAGTTTGACTGCACCATGACAATACATATGGGCAACTAGTCATCATATATTCCGCTACATGAAATACATGTTAATGCTCAGTAGTACACATACATGGTTCTTTAATATATTTGGATTGCACAAAAACCCATTCATGTTTAATTGGCATACATGCGGCTGAAACTAGAAGCCTAGCAAATCCCAAATTTATCAACATTAACATTTTAATATAACATTATAGTCATTATGACTTTTAGAAGAAGGTTTTTTTAGAGGAGGTGGGCTAGTGTACTTGCTCGCTCCCTGCTTGATTGTTTCGCGCTCACTCGCTCCTTTTTTCTCTGTGCTCTGTGCTCGTTCCGCATTCGCTTGCTAGGTGGTCGTTCCGCATTCGCTGACTCGGTGCTTGCTCGGCGTTCACTCGGTCCGCGTTCGTTCCGCGCTCGCTCGCTCCTTGTTTGTTCGCTGCGCGCTGGCTCGGTGCTCGTTCCGCGTTTGCTTGCTTGGTGCTCGTTCCGAGTTTGCTTGCTCGGTGCTCGTTCGCTCACTCAGTGCTCGCTCGGTGTTTGCTCGCTCCGTGTTCAATCCGCGTTCAATGGTTACTCATATTTAATTTCGACTTGTTTTCATTCATACACGTTTACTTTCCAATAAAGGTTATTGACTATAAAGTTTGACTGCACCATGACAATACGTATAGGCAACTAGTCATGATACCTTCCGCTACATGAAACACACGTTAATGCTCAGTAGTACACGTATATGGTTCTTTAATATATTTGTATTGTACTAAAACCCATTCATGTTTAATTGGCATATTGTCGCGTTTTCAGTTCTCTTGGGTTTATTATATATTTTTTTGGAGTTTACTTGTGTGGGTGTAGAAGCAAGCCGCGACAAAGACACTTGAGTGCAGGTAGCCGAGTTGTTTACTGAAAATCTTCGGGCAGCAGTACAGAACAATGAACTAACCAACACTCACCACAGTCTCAAAATCTATGGAAAGCTGTTACAGTCTGGCTTCAGGTGTCGAGGCACTCTTGCTCGGGCACAGAACGTTGTTACTTTCGTCCATGCGGTGAGCTACGAGCTGCGCATAACTCACAATATAACTGAACACAGAAACAGCACAGCCAATGGCACATAAGTAACTTCACTTAGAATATTAAACACAACTTAAAAGTAAACTAAATGCTTTTAACCCACCTATCAACATTAACATTTTAGTATAACATTATAGTCTTTATGACTTTTAGAAGAATTATATTTTTGGGGAGTTGGGCTAGTGCACTTGCTCGCTCGCTCCTTGTTTATTCCCGTTCGCTCGCTCGGTGTTCCTTCGATGCTTTCTCGTTCGGCGTTCGCTCGCTCTGTGCTTGCTCGCCTGTGTTTGTTCCGCGCTCGCTCGCTCCTTGTTTGCTCCGCGCTCGCTCGCTCGGTGTTCGTTCGATGCTTGCTTGCTCCGTGCTCGTTCAACGTTCGCTGGTTACACCTATTTCATGTCGACTTTTTTTATTCATATACATTTGCATTCCAATAAAGGTCATTGATAACATGCCTATTAAGTTTGACTGCACCATGACAATACACATAGGCAACTAGTCATCATATATTCCACTACATGAAACACATGCTCAGTAGTACACATATGGTTCTTTAATATATTTGGATTGCACTAAAATACATTCATGTTCAATTGGCATATATGCGGCTGAAACTGGAAGCTTAGTAAATCCCAAATTTGTCAACATTAACATTATATTTCATTATAGTCATTATGACTTTTAGAAGAATTATTTTTTGGGGAGGTGGGCTAGTGCACTTGCTCGCTCGCTCCTTCTTTGTTTCGCGCTCGCTCGTTCTTTGTTTCGTCCGCATTCGCTCGCTCGGCGTTTGCTCGCCGTTCGCTCGCTTGGTGTTCGTTCGATGCTTGCTTGCTCTGTGCTCGCTCGCTCCGTGCTCGTTCTGCGTTCGTTCGCTCGCTCCGTGTTCGTTCCGCGTTCGCTGGTTATTCCTATTTCATTTCGACTTGTTTTCATTCATGCACGTTTACTTTTCAATAAAGGTTATTGACTATAAAGTCTGACTGCACCATGACAATACGTATAGGCAACTAGTCATGATACCTTCCGCTACATGAAACACACGTTAATGCTCAGTAGTACGCATATGTTTTTTTTAATATATTTGTATTGTACTAAAATACATTCATGTTTAATTGGTATATATGCTGCTGAAACTGGAAGCCTAGCAAATCCCAAATTGATCAACATTAACTTTTTAATATAACCTTATAGTCATTATGTCTTTTAGAAGAATGCTTTTTTTGGGAGTTGGATGACCTAGGAGCTGTATTGACCCAAGTACAAGGAAGCCAAGAAAGGGTAATCGCATATGCCAGTCGAAGTCTGCAACCAACAGAGCAGAATGATTAAAATTGCAGTTCTTTTAAATTGGAGTTGCTAGCCCTGAAATGGGCAGTTACCGAAAAATTAAAAGATTATCTGTATGGTGCTGAATTCACTGTGTTTACAGACAATAACCCACTGGCTCAGAGAAGAGCCAGCTGAAGTGACACCGCGGTGGGAAATGAAGTTTGATTCAACGCACCTTATGGCTAAGTAAAGGAACGTTTGATTGCTTACAGAGGCTGTGTGCGTACGAGCGGTGTGGTGCTGTACCTGTGTGCTTGTGACTGAAAACTGTCTCCCTCCCCTAGTGCTTCTCACCGTAAGCGCAAGACGAGGCAGAGAATCGGACGCTGGATTATTCCAATTCTAATACCAAGCTGAAACGGCGCGATTTGGTGTCAACGGCTACCTATGGGGCTTTTTCAACTCGCGCTAAAGCTAAGTTAAAGGAGAGTTGGATTTCCTGTGGGCGTGCGTGTGTTAGTTCTTCGTGGTGTGCTGTAGTGACTGAGAGACTGCTGTTGTCTGCCCCTAGTGTTCTGGAGGCGTTGGATACTGGTCGCGGAAGGGAGAAGACTGAGCCTGATCAACGCAATGTTCATTTAGACCTTATGTGTCAAACTCAAGGCCCGCGGGCCAAATGTGGCCCGCCACGTCGTTTTATGTGGCCCGCGAGAGCTTGAAAGGTCTTGGTGTCTAAAAATAAATAGGTCAGAAGCGTGCTTTGACCAAAAACTACATTCCCCACAATGCATGTCGATTGTGTTACGGCTTACTGCCACTAGACCACAGAAAAAAAGTTGATGCAGATGGACGGCTGTTTCAACAAAGATGGGAAGGCCAATACCTGTTCGTGCTTCAAGGCGAAAGACAGGTATGACTTGTGTTACGAAGCAACATGTCGGTTATTAAAGAGACAATCTACGCCGGCATTTTAACTCCAATCACGGAGCTAAGTACGGCAAAGCTAGCCTTCAAGAAAAGCAACAAATTGCACAAGAATTAAAAGTTAAACTGAAGTCGCAGCAGAATCTGTTCACTGCGGCAGTGAAAGCTAGCTTTATTGTGGCTGAAGAAATCACCCATGCTTCAGTGTTTTTCAGAGGGAGCGTTTTTGAAGCAGTGTATGCTGAAGGTCTGTGAGCAGGTGTGTCCCGACCAGACTCAGACTTTTAACAATGTCAGTTTGTCAAGAAACACCATCGCTGACCGAGTTCAGGAACTAGCTGGCCGTGGAGTCCCGCAGCTACACAGCTTTTTCCATAAGCTGTTGATTAAAGCACAGATCTGTGTAGTTGCTGTTGCAGTGTAGTGTTTGCAGGTTATGTGTTTATTGTAATCAAAGCATCTTCTTAGCGGCTCACGATTTTTGATTTTATACTTATTAAGCCACATTATAGTAAGTCAAACGGTTTGATCAAAGTTAATATTATAACTTGTATTTGATATTTTTTATTCACTTGAGTAGTTTGATTAATGGAGTTTGTGGATTTCAAAACATGACAAATTAAAAGGATTTATGTTATAACAGAGCAACAAGCAAACATATTTTTTCCATGCAACTGTAATGTTTTGAATAAGTTATACATTCAAAGTTATTTAACATTAGGGAGTAGTTGCATTCATTTTATATTACATTTTGTTACAATTATAAGTTACATCTGGCCCTTTGAGGACAGTCATTATGCCGATGTGGCCCTCGGTGAAAATGAGTTTGACACACCTGATCTGGATGGATCTATGGACTATTTGGCGTGACTGGTCTTATTGAACAGCTTTGACTTTTTTGGGTTTTATTCCAAATCTATGCTAATGAGTGCTTGGCTGTTTTTTTGTTTATTTTTTTGGTATTTTAAGGGTAGTATATTTTTAAGAAATGAATGGGATGTATTTTGTTCTGCTTTTTGTGCACATTTTATTCATGGCTGTGTATTGTGACTTGTGTAAATAATACATTTATGTATCTACTACGTTAGGTGTCTTCCATTTTCACAACAATGATAATTTCTCTGCTGGTTATTTAGGACCTCACACCTCGTGTGACATTTATTCAGCACGCACTCAACACCGGGGGAGAGACGATCGGACGTTACCACGTGGATGGATTTATCCCTCAGACAAACGGTGTTTTGGAATATTTCGGGTGCTTTTTTCACGGTTGTCTGGAATGTTTTGATGCCAACTCTGAAAACCCCCTGACGGTGAACTACACGGCGATGTTAATCAGCGCACCGTGGAAAGAGTGGAGTATTTAATTTCACTGGGATATAAAGTCCGTATCATGTGGGAACATGAATGGAATAAATTAAAGCGAGAGGACCGGGGACTAAGGGATTTTTTTGAAACGCAGAGACTTTCCGGAAAGAATGAATCCTAGGGACGCGCTTTTTGGAGGTATAACCAATGCGATTCGCTTGCTGCACCAAGCCGGACCTGACGAAAAAAATATTCTATCTGGTCTTTACAAGTCTTTATCCATATTGCAACAAACATGTGAAATACCCAATCGGTCATCCCACCGTGATTCTGAATAATTTCAAAGACATTACAGACTATTTTTGGAAGCGCCAGAGTGAAAGTTTATCCACCGAGAGGTCTATTTCACCCCGTTCTGCCTTAATAAACTTGTTTTCACATTATGCAGAACATGCGTGGAAGAGGAGAACGCAGGCCTCTGCAAGCATTCGGACCAAGACAAAGCCATCACCGGGACTTTTTGCACATAGATCAAAAGGTTATGTGGTGGTAAAAAATATGAAGTGTGGCACTTTAAAGAAAAATTAAAAGACATCTTTGCAGGATATATCAATTTGCATTTGAAAAACAAAGTTGAGTCCAGCGGTTTTCCTCCAGGCGTGGACACAGAGTCTGAGAAAGAGGATTATCTGATTAAATTCAAGCAACACGAAGGTGTGGAACTGGATAAAGAAAACTATTATTTGCAAAAACCTGTGGTTTCCAACATTTTTATAGCCATGTTTACGGCGGCTTATGGGAGATTAAAACTATGATTTGCTCGATCGACTGCAGGAGCGGATACTGTATTTTGATACGGACTCTAGTATTTACGGCGAAACCGGGTGAATATATCCCGCCGACAGGATTTTATCTGGGTGATTTGTCTAACGAGCTGGAGGAAGGAGAATTCATTACAGAGTTTAAAACAGATCACAACGATCTCAGCGTGATATATTTGACGCAGAATCTGTTTTGTCAAGGAAAAAAGTCTCGCACCGTCAGTTTGAACGCATCATACATGGTACTTTATAAAAACCCCAGAGATAAGTTACAAATTTCAATTCTGGCTAAACAGATGTACCCATCTCGTGTCAAATATTTCTTTCCAAGACGCTACAGGAATGAAATTCGGTTACTTATTAGTGTATCTCTAGGCTGAAACTCCAGAAAGATTTCGTCTACGGAGCGGACTGTTACCGGGTGAAAAACCTGTGGTGTATATTCCTAAATATTAGTTGAAAAAAGCGCTCCCTGTTGGTTGGATTAAGGCTAAAAAAGCCAAAAAGATCAGGATTTTCAAAGATTTATTGCATGTTCTTTGTGAAATTGCCGTTAACGTCTTAAAGGGTAATGTTCCGCTGACGGACTCTCAGTTGCGGAATAAAAGGAACTGCTTGAGGTTTTGGCCGACAAAAGTTGTCCCATCGCTCGCAAGCGTGGAATTGTGCAATGCGGAGGATTTATCGGTGCCCCTCTGAGCGCGGCTCTGCCCTTTGTCATGATGCACGCTCGTAAAATGTTTCTTGTTTCGGGAGACCAAATGGATAAATTATCAACCGTGTCTAAAGCGGACATTTGTGAGAAGAGCGAAAATGAGTTCAGGAAATCAGGAAATTAGTAAAGTCTTGGAAAGAAGGGACTTCTCCGCGAAGACAATGTTTGATTTCTATACAAATTTATTGCGAAAGTATCTGACTTTGATAAAACAGAAATCTTTAGAAAAAAAATGAACTGACTAAACTTTCCAATCAGAGAAAATCAAGAAAATACATCTACACCAAAGGTTTCTTTCTACAACAAAATTCTGGATCAGTTAAATTACAAACCGGCGGGATGGAATAGTTCTCCACGTAGTTTGGCTGAATCAAACGTTCCTATATCCGCTCTATCGCATCCTTCTGTGAGACGCGACTTAGAAACTTTAAAATATAATAAAGTAACCGATACTTTGTTTAATTGGGAAAGCACTCCGGTGGCTAGACCGTTTAGAAGGCAGAGGAAAAATCATTTTGGACGGTCGGAGTGGAAGACTTATTAAAATAATGGTTGATTTCTGTATTTGTATGTATTCATTAAACAATACATGTATTACATGTTTTTATTGTTTATTAAAATATTAATTTGCTTTTACACAAAGCTTTCATGAATTAATGTATATGCATGTAGTAAAACTTTGATTCATTAAAACATTTAGTCTGTTTTTACTAAATAAAACTCACTCACTGAAGGGGTTCACCAAGGTTGGGAGGGGTAGGTTGTGTGTGTTTGTGGTGGGTTTATGTAATTTATGGGTACGTATGGGTGGGTGTATGTGTGTGTGTGTGTGAGAGTGTGATTGATGGTACGTATGGGTGTTTTTCTATTGGTTTGACTTAGATGTGTCATGAGCCATTAGTTAAACAATATAAAAGTTGTAAAAATATAAAAACAAATATAAAACCATACAACTTCAAGATTTCTCATTCTGATTAAAAACATGGCTCAGAAGGTTCGTTTGGAAAAGCTTTATCATAACGCTGAAATTCCAGGCAGCTTGAGTGGAAAAAATCAATTTCTCAAAAGCGTGACGGAGACGGGTTTGGGTGAATCTGCGTATGAAGTTGACCATTTTTTTAAAAGTTCAGAAACGTATACGTTACACAAACCCAGAAGACTACGTTTTAAAATGAGTTTTGTACTTGTGTCGGAAAAAGACGCGCAGTGGCAAGTTGACTTGGTGGACTTCAGCAACCTGTCAAAGTACAACGACGGAAATAAATTTATTCTAACGTGTATAGACGTGTTTTCAAAATATGCCTGGGTAAAAAACTTGGAAAATAAAAATGCTCGGAGCGTGACCAAAGCCTTTGAACAAATACTTTTACAAGGTAGAAAACCCGTCGCGCTGCAAACGGATAAAGGGAAAGTTTTTTAGATAGATATAAAATAAGACATTTTACCACAGCTAGCGAATTGCAGGCATCTGTGGTGGAGAGGTTTAACACGTTTAAAAACTCGAATGTTTAGGTATTTTACAGCTTTTAACACTTAGGTATTTAGATGTGGTTTCGGATCTTGTGAAATCTTACAACGGTACATTTTACAGATCTATCCAAATGGCTCCGGAAGAGGTAAATGAACGCAATCAAATCCAAGTGTTTCATCATCTATATGGTAAACGGATGTCTGGAAAATGACCCGTTCCCAAGTTAAGGATGTGGTTCGCATTTCCAAAGAACGATGACCTTTCATGAAATGCTTTCACGGACGAATATTTTTGTGGATAAAATTATTAAAAGAGATCCGCCTATGTATAAACTAATGGATTTAGATCATGAGATTATAGAAGGTTCTTTTTATGAAGAAGAACTACAGAAAATTGTTGTGCCTGAAAATAGAGTCTACCGTGTGAAAAAAATATTGGCTAAAAAAATCTATATCCGGGGTCCTATTTAAAGTTCGGTGCAAAGGTTGGGATAAAAAATTTGATTCGTGGACCGATGAAAAGACGGCTCATGACTAAACAGGACCCAGAAGGTCTTAATAGGAACGCTGGAACGTGTCTGCTGGTGTGCGTGTGTGGTGAAAGGGTGTCACAGTGTAGCTGGAGCGAGGAAAGGCAGTTGCGGACACAATTGCGAACTGTAGTTTAAACACGGATTTAATTTAAACAAACAGACTACACCACAACATCAGTAACAATAACAATGAGCGACGAAGACAGACTGCAAACACAGGGTATATATACAGAGAGTAACAAGAGGGAACAGGTGACAACTCAGGACAGAACGGAGACAGACGGAGACCAAGAAGACGGACCAGACAGAGACCAGGAACAGACAAACCAGGCAGACGGGGAAGACTGACAGAGACCAGGAACGGGCAGAGAGGAACGGGAACACTGGAACAGGCACAGACAGGAACAGAAAAACAGGAACGAGCAGACGGGCACAGGCACAGAAAAACAGGCAAACAGGAACCGGGACAAAAAACCAGGGAAGACGAGGACGAGTAAGGACGACGAGACGAACAGGGAGGAAGACGACGAGAAGTCACAGGAGGAAGACGACGAGACGACAAGGGAGGAGGGAGACGAGAGAAACGAGGAACACGACGAGAGGTCAAGGGAGGAGGATGACGATACGAAACGGGAGGAGACCAAAACGAGGACAAGGAAAACAACGAAACACCAGACAGGACTCAAAATCAGGAACAGGACAAAACACGAGACAACAGACCAGGAGGGGGACAAGGCAGAAAAACAGGAACAAACTGAACGATGGGGACAGGAACACTGAAACCAAAAACGGGAACAGGAACAAAAACACAAACTGAAACAAAACAAGGCAAAGAAATAGAACAGGGCGGGCGGGCGGGCGCGAGCAACAAAGTCTGCCTTAACAGGTAGCTTAAGGGGTACAGAGTCAGGAAGGGCTCTGGGCGCAGAGTCAGGAAGCGCCCGGATCACCATCCGGGGGGTAGGAACAGGAGCCGCCTGGGGGGCGGAGACAGGCACGGGAACAGACCGGACCACTGTCCGGGGAGCAGGCACGGGAACACACCGGACCACCGTCCGGGGAGCAGGAACAGGAGCCGGCTGAGGAGCAGGGACTGCGGTGACGTCCACGGAGGCAGCGGGCCTCGCTGTATTGACGTCCACGGAGGCAGCGGGCCTCGCTGCATTGACGTCCACGGAGGCAGCGGGCCTCGCTGCATTGACGTCCACGGAGGCAGCGGAGCAGAAGCGCCTCCGTTCCGGAGCACCAGATGGCGCCGGAGCGCCAGCGGGGCTGGAGAGCGGGGTTGCGAAGGAGTGGCGGCGACGCTGAGCAGGCGGGGCAGGAGAGCGGCGCCACGACGGAGTGAGCGCGTGGCCGCGGCTCTGTACAGGCGTGGCTGGAGAGCGGCGCCACGACGGAGTGAGCGCGTGGCCGCGGCTCTGTGCAGGCGGGGCTGGAGAGCGGCGCCACGACGGAGAGAGCGCGTGGCCGCGGCTCTGTGCAGGCGGGCGCCCACGAAGTCTGCTTCCGGCTACGGCGTTTGCTACGCCGCTTAGCCTGGTTCGCCGAGACGGCTGCACACCCGGCCGCCATCTCAGCCGCGAGCAGAGCGGGGTTATCCGCCTCCAGCAGCGCACAGAGCTCCCAAGCGGAGAGAAAATCCTCATGTTCGATCCGAGGGATCAAACAGCTTGCTGTGTCCTTGTGGTCGCTCATTCTGTCACAGTGTAGCTGGAGCGAGGAAAGGCAGTTGCGGGCACAATTGCGAACTACACCACAACAATAACAATGAGCGACGAAGACAGACTGCAAACACAGGGTATATATACAGAGAGTAACAAGAGGGAACAGGTGACACAACTCAGGACAGAAGGAAAACAGGTGTGACGGGCGGGGCCATGGAGCACGTGACAACAGAAACACATGGACGGGACGAAAACAAGGGCACATGGACGGGAGGCGTGACAAAGGGTTGGGGCTGTTTAGAATGGAAGAAAGCAGAGACTTCTATATGACTCTACCTAGTAACGCCTGTGATCAATTGTATCCTCAAAATAATATTTCTAGTTACCGCATGAAGCTGGCCAAAGCTATTAATCTAAAAGGAAACTGAGAAGTTGGAATGGCCAAAATTATTATTTTTCATTGTCTTGGTACACCTTAGCCAATGGTCAAGAAAAGGACATTGATTTTTGGGTTTTTGTGAAGGTTCTGATTTTACCAAGCAGGCGTCCTACAAAATAAAATGTGGTTATTACGTATACATAAACGACATTCTGACGGAAATAAACAAATATTTTTTTTCGGTCAAGACGTCCGTAGAGTTATATTTGGATCGTGTCACTAAACGAGTGAGGTACGGCGTTACGCCAGAGGAAATTAAACGTTTAACCTCCCTAAACAAATGGCCCATTCATGTTCGCGCACACGGAGAGTTGGCTTACATTCTAGGCTTAAAAGACGGCGTGTGGATGGACCTCGACAAAAACGAGAAGCCCCCGGCCAGTATTAAAGGCGGACACTATTATCTGTACGTTTATTCGGACGCCATTCAACATCAACTCGTCGGAGACACCCAAGCTCCTCTTTTAAGAACCATTCAAATACCAAAGAACCAACTTGATTTCGTCACTCTAAATTTTGACAAGGTCCATTACTATCCTACCAGCAAAGACGCGTTTGATGAAATTTTAATAGAGATAAAGTCCTATCAAAATCGAAACGTCAAATTTGAGTTTGGAAAAGTCATTGTGAAGCTACATTTTAGACCGGTCTATTAAAATGGCTGTTCATTACACCGGCGCAAACCAATATATAGAATATTACACCAATCAAGCGGGAGCCGGTATAACAGGATTTTGCGGAGCACCCGTCCAGTACGGGAAAGGGATAGGAAATATCTTTCGG
This sequence comes from Megaleporinus macrocephalus, assembly GCA_021613375.1. Taxonomy (NCBI): domain Eukaryota; kingdom Metazoa; phylum Chordata; class Actinopteri; order Characiformes; family Anostomidae; genus Megaleporinus; species Megaleporinus macrocephalus. The sequence goes on along the minus strand of CM038704.1, from coordinate 34,844,182 downwards.
GGTTTGTTTCGTCTGACCGTAACCCTGCTAAAATCAGGATTTAATTTGGCAAAACCCCACCTGAAGACGGCTGTTAAAAATATAGCCAAAGATGTGGTATCAGCTGCAACCGATAAAATTATGCAGAAGGTTTCTCCGACGCAGGAGGGCAAAGGTTTGACGGTGTTGTCACGCCGACGGTCTCGCGCAATACCTCCCGGGAAAAGGGATTATAAAATACAAATATGAGATCAAAACCACTCACTCTAGACAGAAGTTTGCCGAGGACGCTTGCACGCACGGTTCTTTTAAAACTTCAGAAGAAACGGAAAAAGGTGCCAAGAAAAATAAGGTCAAAGCAAACCCTGACATATTTTTAAAAAAGATGTCTCTCATACATAGTGCCTCGAACGAATGCATGAAGTCTGAACTAGATCTATTCACACTCCCTTTAACCCAAAACAGCATACAGTCATACAGATATGTAGAAACGCCGCCTATTAACGCCATCACCGATAACGGACCCATGGAATTTTTTATAGCGGGCTCGGGGGACACGTACCTGGACTTAAACCGTTCCATGCAGTACCTCACGTGTAAAGTTACCTACGAGGATGGGACGGATCTAGCAGCCGACGAAAAAGTGGGTCTAATTAATTACACCATCGCCACTCTTTTTAGCCAAGTGGATTTGTCTCTGGGTGATAAACTCGTTTCCCAAAGCAGTTCCACTTATGCCTATCGAGCTATCTTGGAATGTTTATTAAATTGTTCAGAAGATATTTTGAATTCACAATTTTCAGCGGGTCTTTTTCGTAAAGATTCGTCGGGACATATAGATGAAAGTGACCCGACCAGAAATAATAGGGGGTTAAGGTTTAGAAGCGCTTACTCCGAAAGAAGTCGCACCTTTAACTGATGGGTCATTTACACTTGGATTTTGGTTTTCAAGAAAAGCTTCTGTTAAATTCAGTGGATGCAAGAATAAAACTAGTTCGCAATAAAAACGAATTTGTTTTAATTTCCTCGGAGGCAAACCCCGGTTATAAAGTACACATTTCATCGGCTCTGCTCTATGTAAAGAAAATTAATTTATCACCCGGTGTGAAGCTCGGACATGCCTCGGCGCTGATGATCGCTACAGCCAAGTATCCCCTGGAGCGAGTGAATTTGAGTGTTGAGCGTACTGGCTGGGAGTGGCTGGGAGTGTATTTCCTGGAAAAGATTCCAAAATTCATAGTCATTGGTTTCGTTCATAACGAGACTTTTAGCGGCTCTTAGACAAAAAACCCTTTTAATTTTCACCATTACGACGTGGAATCGTTAAATCTGACGGTAGATGGTACCTCTTATCCCTCTACAGCTTTCAGACCCGGTTTCAACGGGAATCGCTGCCTGAAAGAATTTTACAGCCTTGTTCAAGCTACCGACAGAGGATTAGGAGATCATCCGTTGGCTATCAATCGTGAGGAATATCATCAAGGTTACAGCTTATTCGCTTTCAATTTGACGCCGGACGAGTCCAGCACCGACTACGTTTTCCTGATCCAATCTGGAAACGTCAGACTGGATCTCAGACTCAGAGTGGCGTTGGCACACACCATAAACGTTATCGTGTTTGCAGTTTTCGACAACGTTTTAGAAATTAACCATAAACGAGAAGTGCTTATGGATTATTTTTAAAAATATGGACACCCTGCAGATCGCTAAATCCATGCAATGTACGAGAGGCTTCGCAGGGGTATTTCCTTATTACCTGCTGCCCACAGTACAAATCTCAAACCCCTCTCCCCTAGGGTTTATAGTAAACACACACCCCAGCCGAGGTCCTGGTGAACACTGGTTAGCGGTTTTAATTTCACCCCAAGGTAACGCAGATGTCTTTGATTCCTACGGATTTCCGTCCGACTTTGAACTTTTTCCCAGATACATTATTTTTTAAAGAAGAATTCTCGACGCATTATATACAACTCTACACAAGTACATGACTTTTCTTCCAATACTTGCGGTCAACACGGTGTATTTTTTTACACCAACGTTTAAGAGGTTTCACTTTCCCTGAAATATTGAACTCATCATTTAAACTTGCAAGAAAAATGATTACTTGGTTAAGAAATATGTGAAAAGTTTGCTGTGGATAAACCCTTACTGTCATATTGTAGATGGTGGGCAAAGGTATGTATCCCTTTGTGATTTTGACAATACATTATTTGAATGTGTTTTGAGTTTAGGTGTAAAAACATTTTAAAAAAGCTTACGGGTCAAATGTTTTAATGATTACACAGACACCCACACCTACCCATGTACCATTAATCAATCACACACACACACACCTAACACCCACCCATACTTACCCATAAATCACACAAACCCACCACACACAACCTACCCCTCCCAACCTTGGTTAACCCCCTTCAGTGAGAGAGGGTGAGACATGAAAATACACTCATGAGCACTCCTGATCTGCACGAATCAGCACGTTACACTTCACTCACGTCTGCACCCAGAATGTGACAGATGCCTGTCGCCACATCTTCGATTGTAAGATCATCCTCCTTCACAAGCATTTTGTGTTGAAAGGGGGCCAAAACCTCTGACGGGTGTTTGGTGAGATACTCAGACAGCGGATTGTAGTCATCCAAAACTTCATGCAGCTTCTTGCAAAATGTTAATCACCAATCCGTTCTGCCCGTCTTTCAAACCAAAATAATGATACAGATCATCTTTGATCTGACTTTCACACGTTGTGAGGAGGTGAAACCATTTATACTTTAAAACTTTATCCAGAAACCTAGTGGGTACACCTTTGACGCATTTGTGTTGTCTTTGAAAAGGGTGATTAATTTTACACCCCGGGCAGTGCCTCTCCACTCATTCTTTGACACTTAGCGACAGCGCTTTAGCCCAAATGCTTTTTAAAAGTTCTGTTATCCGAAAGGTCAAAAGACTTGTCAGCTATATTTTTGGGAATGGTGACGAATCATCGCTCTCACCATCTGACACAGCCTCGTTTTCCACACCTTTCACGCTTGTCTTACACTGTTGACCGCCATCTTCTGACTTCTTGACCGGCGAAAGCATGTGCTCCTTATCCTGAGGCCTTTCATCGACGCTTTGCATGTTTGAAAACGCTTCGTGAAGACTGCTCGAGGTAGATTGCACATTCATTCCGTTTTGGGTCTTGTGCTTTCGGATCAACCGTATGACCTTTCACCGGGGTACATGGCAGCGCTTTTATATCGTTGAAATTACCCATGCTCTCCGTTTCACTCGGTGAGGAATCCATTGATTTCACTGTCACCGCTGTCCACAGTGGTGTCTGAATCAGACACAGTCTTTTTGACGCCCTTGCTATGCGCAGTTGTTATATCATAAGACATCTGATCAGATTCCGGCGATCCTTTTTTCCAAATTCCTCATCCACACACTCCCGCGTTTTATCTTCACCAAACTCATCTTCCTCATCCGTGGTGCTCAGCAGTTTTTCGCATGACTGGAAATTTGCAGGTTTCACATGTGTCGCTCGCTGGTGATAGAGAGAAAATTGTTAAAGGGTTTTGCCGGATCATACATCTCTGTAGCGGCAAGCTGCAACAATAACCTACATCGAGCTACACTATTTTCTTACCTGTCAGAATGTGTTTGGTCTTGTTGTAGATGTCCATTAAATCTGCCTCCTTCAGGGTCATTACAATCGATTGAATCCTTTCTTCTGTCTGTCGGTGTGAAGAAATATGCCCATTTGTCTTCTTCAGATCCACAAATGTTATCGTGTCTTACAACCTCTGCTGTGAGCACATCAAGCTGAACTCTGTAGGCAAAGTCATGCTCAGAGAGACCCGCGGCGCTCAGGGAGATTTGACGCAAATTGTGTGTGTTTCTGACCTTCAAGTTGATAGTGTTGCTTCTCGTCACGTTAACCATGACATCACAGTTTGGGTTAACATGTACAGTTCCTTTTCCGTAACAAACACCCCCGTTTGGTGTTTAACTCGTCAGGTAAGGTAGCCGGGTCTGATAGAAAACATTGTAGCGATTGTTTCATTTTTTTCGGAACCAATGTCAAATAATACCCAGCATACCTGTTATGGTCGGTTTAAACAAAAGATCGCAAACTCTGAATTCATCATCCTTGGGTCTTTTCCTTTGCTGCGATTTACCATCTTGCTGTTGTTAATCAGTTTCGTTACTGTCGAAATTCTCCATCTTTTCCTCAACATCGTTGGATTCCACACGTATTACTTTGGGCCAGAGATGTCTGGGCACATTGGATAAACGAAGACCTTCCGAGCCGTAAGAATCTGAGGCTGCGAGGGTGTAGTCTGCAGCAGTTTCAACCCTCTCAAACGTTTCGGTCACAGGAAATATGGTATTCCATGCTTTTCCAAGTTTTGCCGAGTGGCTGAATGGTACTGAAATTTACTCAAAATACCTTAGACAGGAGTCTCGCGAGGGCACTCCGGAGAATACATGATGTTCACAAAGGCTTGATTCTAAGCATCAAAGTTGGGCCCCAAAAACATGTGTCCGTCAATCCGAACGTTCGGCCATGCCATTGCATCGTGCTTCAATTTAAATTCCAATCAGTCCAAACGGTCCACCCTTACAAACAGGCCGTGGGAAACAATCAACAGTTTCACACACACATCCCTCCGAAACCATGTGTCGGCGTCCATCCAATCGCTCAACATCACCGTAGCCAATTTCGCTGTTTCACACACACACCATTTCCTGGATGAAACATTCATTATTCCTCATACGTTATTAAACTCATCGTCCCGGAGACCTTTATTTCATTTATTTATCTTTTATTTGCTTAAACAACTCCTGGGAAAAAATTCGCTCGCACAGACATACCGAAACATTTTCAGCAACAGCTGGCAGTCTGGGAACATTCAGTACTTTTTCACACGTTACTTCCTATGGGGGGAAAAAAAAAAAAACAACACTCTTTCACAACGTAGCTACCAACACTCAATCCAGCGCAACCCATCCCTCCCCTCCGTGGGTAAATTTCAGCGCAACCCATCCCGCCATAGGAAAAATTCCCACGTGACGCCACAACACCTGTTGGTCATCCATCATTTTGACAAAATTTAATAATACATTTAAAAAAAATAAAAAAGTGCATTGAAGGAAACACAGGATGGGCAGTTCGAGGGTACTTAAATCAGAGAGTAAATTCCAGCCCATTTGTTCTCTATGGGGAAAAAGGTTTATACATTTATACATTGGGTCATAATGTATAACCAAAAGAAATAAGTTAATGAATTAATAAATAAGGTCCCAAATCTTTGTTGCAGCTGTGACGTCAATGGCTAGTTTTATAATGCCCCACGTGACCAGCCCCTCGACGTAAAGTAATAGAATAACAGTAGGAATGTTACATTAATGCTAAAGTATTAATTCTGCTACACTGGTCTTCTGTCTGACCGCTACTGGACTACAAAACGCGTTTTACAACCTCTATGATTTTTGTATATTTCCCTTAGGAATCGCGTGAAGGCAAGTTGAGCGCCATGGTCATGCGCAGGGCCAGAGTGGGCCCCTGGGGAGTTTCATGCCCAGATCCGGCCCATGCAGGAGGAATCTGAATAAATGAAACAGCAGCTAGCTCTTACAGCGCCTTTTTATTGGGTACAAGTTCAGGTATATGTTGGTAAGCTAACAGAAAACACCTTTTTTTTTTTTAAATAAAAAGTCTTTAATCCCTACAGAGAGTTGCTCTATTGTTGGATTTACACTAAACTTACGTAGGTTTCTCAACTTTATTAATAACAGTCTATAAACATGAGAATTTCCTTCTCTGTGTATATTAACATTTACATAATAACATATATTACGTCTATTCTATATGTTGTTACATTACAAATAATTATCTTAGTTATTATTCAGAGTTTAAAAACTTAAAAAAAAAAAAAAGTTAGGGTATCCTCAACATGGCCTCTTCTGGATCATCAGTAGGGTCGGAAGGAGTTTGCTGCTCCGACGCTACAAAAACATTCCATTATTGAGTTCGACTATTAATATACTACACTTCTAAATTACGTACTTTCAGCTTAAAACTGGATATCTGTGATTAATGGTGTGCATTGGGTTCTGCAAAATAAACTACGCTAAACGGTCAGTGCAAACGTTGCGCAATAGCATTATACTGACAATACAGACTTATTTCCATATCTCCGTTAACCGGCTGTAACTGGGGACTGTCTTCTAGAAAACAGGTCTGTTAAATTCGCACGTTTGGCCGCATCTTCTAACGCCTTCATTTTTTAAACCTGTCCTTTTCGGCTCCACCTGGCCTCCTTCTGCCCTACATCACCACCGACCGACTGGTGCGTCGCGCTATTTTGTTGCCATGTTTTATTTTATCGCTCCAGAAATGACGACACATGGGCGCAATCAACTTAAAACATTTGGGAGGGAAGAAATTCCCTAAGATGGTAGAACCCACTTAATCTACTGCGATGTAGGGGCTGTGCTGTGAGATGAATACATTGTTGAATGAAGAATGCATTGAAGAAGAAGATGATTAGACAAGTGACAAAAGTGTCAAAATTATTTTTCCCCATCCAACCCGCCCAAACTCGAGACTGACATGAGCCCGCCCATCGGGAGTTCTTCCGATTAGCCACTCCGGGCCTGCCTATAAGTATTGTCATAATGCAGTCAAACTGTATAGGCATGTTATCAATAACCTTTATTAGAATACAAATGTACATGAAACAAGTCGACATAAAATAGGAGTAACCAGCGAACTCGGAACGAACACGGAGCGAGCGAGAGCAAAACAAACGGGGCGAGCGAGCACCGAACAAGCGAACAGGGAACTACCACCGAACGCGGAACAAACAAGAAGCGAGCGAGTGTAACCAAGGCCTAAACAGCTCAATCCGTATGAAACAAAAACAACACGGAAACAGATATAGCGCTGGTAATTAAAGGAATTTATTGTGAGTCTGGTAGCAGTGTACTACCTGTCCAGTAAAGCTGGATTTTAATGGACTGGAGCGTTTCTCTAGCTCAGTAACTTATGAAATTGAATGCCAATTATCCTTAGTACAGTCACATTCACACAAATAAAATAGTGCATATTCACAATTTTTCCCCAATTCACTTCTTATGAATGAAACCGACACTAGATGTGCGGAAATTTATGGGAGAGCTCTCCAACTCTTAAATTTTTCCGCTACTCTCAAACAAGTTCCTTTAGAAAATGTTCACTCCGTGTGTCCGAGGAAAAAAAACAAATATTTCAAATCCGAACAGTCCTTGAAGAAAAAAAGTGTATCTGGGTACCCCAAAAAATAAAAATTGTGCGTGTGTATACTTATGCGCTCGCATGCAGATTTTGAACCGTCAGAACCGCCTCTCTCTCTCACTCCTCTCGCCCTCTATCCAATACGTCTCCAGCGAAATCCTGGAATCAGTCGGTGTAAAGTACGAAGAACACACCGCCAGCCTAGCAGGAGAATCAGTACACAGAATTAACAGGACGAAGGCTGCTGGAGCTGGCTGCATCCGTCAGACCTCCTCTTTCCCTCGCACTGAATCACCTGAGCCTCGTGCTCTCCTGCATGTGCATTTCTATGGGAATTGTGAAATTTTACCGTAAAGCAACTACGCTTGCCAGAAACTGCGCTTAAAAAAATCGTGATTTTCTTCTTCTTCTTATTATTATTATTATTATTATTATTATTATTATTATAAGAAGAATTTATATAGCGCCTTTCTCATACCCAAGGACGCTTTACATCGAGGGGGGGGGGGGGAGAAAAAAAAAAATTAGCCATAATATAGGAGAAAAATCAGTGAGCAGCAGAGAAAGTGCTGAGAAAAGAGGTACGTTTTAAGTTGAGCTTTAAATGCGGAAAGTGAGTGACAGTCACGAAGAGATTGTGGTAAGGTGTGAGTGAGTATTCTAGCTGCTGAGTTTTGTACATATTGAAGGGGATGGATAGCTCTGTTTGGAATGCCAATAAGTAGAGAGTTACAGTAGTCTAATTGGGATGATACTAATGCATGAACCACAGTTTCAGTATCTTTTATGGAGAGTAAGGGTCTGAGACGAGAAATATTACGGAGATGGAAAAAAGCTGATTTTACCAGAGCCTTAATGTGTGATTCGAATGAAAGGACAGAGTCGAAGAGTACACCCAAGTTACAGACTACTGGTAAAAGGTTTTACAGTCACGCCATCAAAGTTAAGAGAGAAGTCAGTGAGATTAGAAACCACAGACTTGGGGCCAACAAATAAGATTTCAGTTTTATCAGTGTTTAGTTTTAGAAAATTTCTAGTCATCCATTGTCTAAGGTCTTGGATACAAGACATTAAGGCAGGGGGTGGCAGGTTAGTGGACCTTTCAGTGCTGAGATAGATCTGAGTATCATCAGCATAACAGTGAAAATGAAGTCCATGATGGCGGATAATCTGACCTAGAGGTAACATGTAGATGATGAAGAGTAGAGGACCAAGGACTGATCCCCTGGGGAACACCTTGTGTAAACTGTACTGATTGTAGACTTATGCTTACCAAGGGCAACAAATTGAAGTCTATTAGAAATATAGAAATGAACCAGGCAAGGGCAGTGCCAGTGAGATGCCAATAGCTGATAGACGGGAGATAAGTATGTCATGATTAATGGTATCAAATGCAGCAAGTTAAATCTAGAAGAAGCAGAACACTAAGGGCACCAGTGTCAGTAGCAAGGAGAAGATCATTAAGAACCCTTAAAAGGGCTGTCTCAGTACTATGCATGTGCGGAAGCCAGATTGGAAACGTTCAAAAAGATCATTGTTTACCAGGAAAGACTGCAATTGAGAAGCTACTACCTTTTTAACAGTTTGGCTAAAAAGGGCAAATTAGAAATCGGACGGTAGTGTTCAAGGGTAGCAGTGTCCAACCCAGGTTTCTTGAGAATGGGAATGATAGCGGACGTTTTAAGGGCTGTAGGGACATAACCAGAAGCAAGCGATATGTTGATGAAATGACAGATAGGGTCAGAGACAACTGAGACACATTTCTTAAGAAGTGGGGTAGGGGCTGGGTCAAGCTGGCAAGTAGATGAATTAGATTTAGCAATTAGCTCAGAAATGAGCGCAAGTTCAACAGGAGAGAAAGCAGACAGAGGTTCAGCAGCTGAGTGAAGAGGAGTGTCACTACAGACAGGTGTTGTGGAGATAGATGAGAAATGTTGGTATATTTTACTGATTTTGTCTGTGAAAAATCTGGTGGAAAGACTTCACATTGGTCAGCAGTGCTGGCAGAGGGAGGATGAAGAAGTTAGTTAATAGTAGAGAAAAGTTTTTTGGGCTTATGTCCTGGTACTGTTGATGACAGATGAAAGATATTGAGAACGGGCAGCATTTAAGGCAGTTCTATATTTAAGCATGTGGTCTGAGTATGCTAGCGTATGAACAGTAAGGCCAGTTTTTTTGTAAGGGCGTTCTAAACGCCTGCCAGTGGTTTTCAGCACACGGAGTTCAGGGGTAAACCAAGGGGAGGAATGGATAGAGGAGAGCAGCCTTGTCTTTAAAGGGGCAAGCTGGTCAAAGGTATGAGAGATGGAGTCATTAAACAGAGACAGAATGTCATCAGGACAAGACAGCTGAGAGATAGAGGAGAGAGGCGAAGACTGAAGTAGAGTATAAAAAGATTGAGAATCAACAGCCTTCAAATTACGAAAAGAGACCAAAGATTTAACCTGAGGACGAGAGAATGAAACAATAGCTATGGCTTCAATGAGCTTGTGGTCGGAGACACCAACAAGAGAGCCAAAAACAGAGGAGATAGGAAGACCAGCAGAACAGATTAAATCCAGTGTGTGGCCGTGAGAATGAGTGGGGAAGTCAACATGTTGTGTCAAACTAAAACAGTTAAGCATAGCCAAAAACTCATTTGATAATGAACAGTCTGTGTCAACATGGATATTGAAATCCCCAAGTACAAATCATAGCTGGGCACAGAGAGCTAGCTAGAGTGAGCAATTCACTGAACTCAGACATGAAGCTTGAAGATGATTTGGGGGGGCGGTAAATTAACAATAACACGGGAGCTGAACCCATTAGTTTCAAGGCCATAAATTCAAAAGATGTAACTTCTTGAATTTCACAGGCATTAATTTTAAGTGTACTATTGTACACAATGGCCAAGCCACCACCTTTCCTTTGCAGCCTAGGCTTACTTAGATAACTATAGCCATTGGGTAGCATAAGATTGAGATGGAAGTAGTCTCCAGGTTTCTGCCACGTCTCAGAAAGAAAAAACATGTCAAAACTGTTATGGACAATGAGGTCATTTAAAAAAGAACCTTTGTCAGTTATAGAACGACAGTTAAGCAATGCCAGTTTGAGTATATTAGGATTTCTAAAGTTGTTTGGAGTCAGCAGTGAGGTGGAGCGAGGCAGAGAACGGAGGACATCAAAGTTAATTCGCCGAGGGCTGGTGGAGGGAATAGTTTTGCATTCGCGTTCATTGGTCCAGATGACAGGGATTGCACAATCCGAAGTGCGGTGGACAGTGAGTAGAGTTCTGGAGGAGCGGTGGATATAGCGAGGGCGACGAGTGATTCCGAGTGATTGGTATAACCTGTATGTAGCGGGATCCAGGCGATAATGAGAGGCCAGACTGCGCAGTTGTGCTGTTGTAGAGCAAAACGCCATAACCCAGCAGTGACAAACCGGCAAACCAGCCAAAGTTAGACAGAAGCAAAAAAGAAAAAGAAAAAACAAACGTCCAGTGGAAGCCATGGCAACCCTTTATTTATTAGCAAGCAAGCTAACCAAAACTTCAATCGTCGGTAAACTCTGCTGAGAATTCATACCAACTACTCACTAAGCCACGTTAGCCAACCCGCGAATCCAAACGCCAACCAGTCAAAGAACAGCACGGACGCGCAGAGCAACCGCACATATCAACAGCCGGCAGCCAGCATCTTAACGAGTGAGTAGAGAATCACACGACAGAGAAGCAGCCAGAGGCGCAGGACCGAGAGAAGAGAGCTCGCAGCAAAGAGGAGGAAAAGTTGGAAGCGCACTCACACAGAGAACCCGACGGTGAGGTACGATGAGCAAAGCTTGCAAAGCAAAGTTCAGGGTCACAAAGCACAGAGCCAGAGAAAAGTCCAGGTTCAAGACAAAAGTAGAAACAAAAATAAAAAATAAATAATCCAGCGAGAAGCGGCAGCAACAAACGCGCACGACGTACTCTCACCCGGAAGTTGAAGGAGGAGCTTTTCTTAAAGGGATAGCGCTTAAGAGACACCATTACATTAAATGGCTTAAGTACAACTGGGGTACACGAGCACCGAGCAAGCGAACACCCTTCCGCGATCAGTATTCAACTTCTCCAGAACGCTAGGGGCAGACAACAGCAGTCTCTGTCACTACCGCACACCACGAAGTAGAAACAGACGCACGCCCACAGGAAATCCAACTCTCCTGTAACTTAGCTTTAGCGCGCGCAGAGCAAGCCCCATAGGTAGCCGTGGACACCAAATCGTCTCGCTTCCCACCAGATAGCTCCACTTCAGCTTGGTATTGGAATTGGAATACTCCAGCGTCCGATTCTCCGCCTCGTCTTGCGCTTACGGTGAGAAGCACTAGGGGAGGGAGACAGTTTCCAGTCACAAGCACACAGGTACAGCACCACACCGCTCGTACGCACACAGCCACTGTGAGCAGTCAAACTTTCCTTTACTTAGCTTCAAGGTGCGTTGAATCAAACTTCCATTTCCCACCGCGGTGTCACTTCAGCTGGCTCTTCTCCGCCACCAGGTCCACAGTCGTTCCTTACATTCACCTTACGCGCCCTCCAAGCGATGCACGCCGCTACCTCCCCGTTCTTCCCAGTGTGGCGATCTCTGTCCCATGCCTCCACGTTCGCTGCCTATAAAGCTTGGCTGCCCCTTTTACACCTGTCGATTAATTATTAATCAACGCAACAAGCACTAAGCAGAGGGAAACACTCAGGTGGCTGTAATCAGCTGATTGTGTCAGACCCTCAGTCACCGCACACAGTGAAAGAAAACACAGCAAAACAAACATTTCACTACACAGAATACACATCAAAACCAATAATCAGATCAAATAAACACCATTTGGGCCAATAAAACACAAACACAGCTAAAAATACATTTCACTTTTGACAGAAACGCCTGTTGCAACTCCCGCTGAGGGGATGCTCCCGAAACCTTGGTGGCCCAATGGCTAAGGCACTGGGCTCCGTGTCCAGAGACTGTGGGTTGGAGTCCCACCTGGGGGTGGGTTTAGAGCCAGCAGAGCGACGCAGCACATAGCAAGAGAAAGATCATGCATGTAGAGCCTTAACTAAAAACAATAAATAAATAAAAACAATCTATGAAGCCTAAATCAAAGGCACTGAAGTAATTACGTTAGAAACTGGAAGACGCTGCATCTTTGTAAAGCACTTATAAGCGCTACTCTGCTGTAGTATTGGTATGGACCATAATTGCACTTTATCTTTTAGGAACACTGGCTAAGTGTTGCACTTATACTGTATGTACTCTGGTATTAATTCTCTTCTTTGTAACTATTCCTGTATTCCTAGGTATTGCACACATTGTGTCTAACCATTTTTTTTGTTGTCTTCTTTTTAGGTATCAGCACTGGCACTTGCTTATGGCAGTGTTTGAGTGCAGGAGTAGTTTGGACCTAGACCTGTCTGTACTAGACAGAGATACATATTCTGACTAAACAAACACTTATTTATCCAAGTACATGAATGCATGGTCCGAATTTTAACACCGACCGACTTAAGTCGAAAAAATACGACGACCATATGACGCTTGGTGTGTATTTTTAGATGAGCGAGTCATCGCCTAGTCGCAGCGCCGATCATTATGCCGAAACCCAACTGCCCACCCCAATCTGACTTTTAACCAGAATTCCGACCCCCCACCAGAATCCGACTCCACACCAGAATCGTATTCCCCTCTGCGTGCACACGCGTCCCACAAAGAAACGGATGCTACATTTACACTCGCGGTTTCGGTTGTTTCTGTCAGTAAATAACAAACAATCTTTCATTTTTCTTCAAAGCAAACAGCTTAGCAGAACTTAAAGCCAAACAAAGTCGGATTCTGGTGGGGAGTCGGCGCAAAACCTGTTAACTGATGAAGTTGGCCAGCTTCACTAAACCAGTTTAAAAATAGCCAGTTTAGTTTATTACCCATCCGACTTGCTGGTTTATTACAGCAACGTCCTCGCCTGCACCGCTTCTTCTTTTACACAATTCCGCCAAAACAAGCAGCGCCCCCTAGCAGCAGCGTGTTCGCTTGGTTGCCACATTTGTGATTGGAGCTGCATTTGTGTGTGGATCGGCTTCAGAAACGGGAAACAAAATCCATATGATCCACAAATGCAGATTCAACACTTCATAAATAAACCTAAAATTTGTGACCTCGTCTTTTCAAAAATACGCAATGAAAATACAGACAAGTGTTCATTTTCACATATAAATTATAATGCATCTATGAAAATCAAAAATATGTATTCATTAATTTTAACAGAATTTGTAATAGTAAGCTGTGAGACACAAACTGGGATATATTTATTTGTAAATGGTGAATAATCTGAATAATCTTTTACATATTCGTCACCACCCGCTGCGACGCTCCAGACCCACACAGAAGACCATCACTGTGTGGCCCGGTGACGCAGACGCTGTGCTGCAGGACTGTTTCGGCTGCACAGACTGGCATGTCTTTAGGGAGGCTGCTGAGAGTGAGGGGGAGCTGGATCTGGAGGATTACACATCTGCTGTCCTCGGGTACATCAGCAAGTGTGTGGAGGATGGTCACCACCACAAAGACAGTGACCTGCTACCCGAACCAGAAACCCTGGCTGAATGGAGAGGTGCGTTCTCTACTGAAAGCCAGGGATGCTGCCTTCAGGTCTGGCGACGCACAGGAACTCAGGAGGGCTAGAAGAGAGCTGACCGCAGGTCAGGATCCTAGGAGCATGTGGAGGGGAATTAAGTGCATCACAGACTATAAAACCAGAGATGCACAATGTTCCAAAGACCCCTCCCTGCCCGAGGCTCTCAACAAATTCTATGCCCGCTTTGAGGACCCTGACACCCCGCCCAGCATAAGACTCACCCTCACATGGAGAAGTACCCCTCAGTGTGACACCAGCAGAGGTATGGAGGACCCTCGGAGGATCAACCCCCGGAAAAGTGCTGGTCGGATAACATACCGGACTGAGTACTACGGGGAGTGCGCTGATCAGATCTCCGAGGTCCTGGCAGACATTTTCAATGTCTCCTCACCCAGGGCAGCTGTTCCCACCTGCCTGAAGACCGCCACCATCATCCCGGTCCCCAAGAGCTCCACAGTGACAGGTCTGAATGACTACCGGCCGATAGCTCTCACGCCGATAGCTCTCACGCCGATAGTCACTAAATGCTTTGAAAGACTGGTTATGACCCACATCAAAGCCACCATCGACGTCACTGTGGACCCACACCAGTACGCCTACAGGAGGAACCGATCCACAGACGATGCCATTTCCTCGGTGGTCCACACTGCCCTCACCCACCTGGAGCAGAAGGACTCTTATGTCTCGTATGCTCTTTGTGGACTTCACTTCCACCTTCAACACCATGATACCCCAGACACTGACAGATAAGCTCTCCTCACTTGGTCTGCGCTCTTCTCTTTGCAACTGGGTCCTGGACTTCCTGACCAACAGGCCGCAGTCTGTGAGGATCCACAACCTCTCCTCCTGCGGTGGAAGTGGTCTCCAGCTACAGGTACTTGGGTGTTCACCTGAGCAACAACCTCACCTGGAGCAACAACACTTCCAGCCTGGTCAGGAAGGCACATCAGCGGCTCTACTTCCTCGGCGGTTGAGGCGAGCTGGGCTCGGGAGCTCGGTCCTCACCTCCTTCTACAGATGTGTGGTGGAGAGCGTTCTATGCTCCAGCATCACGAGTGGCACCGGAAGCCTGCCTCTGCTGCAGACAGGGAAAGCCTCCTGCAGAGGGTGGTGAAGGCTGCACAGAGGTCTGTCGGAGTCAGCCTCCCCACCACCCACGGAAATATACCCCCTCCAGATGCAGGAAGAGGGCCACCTGCATCATGAAGGACCCCACTCATCCAGCACACTCACTGTTTGTCCCGCTCCCCTCAGGCAGGAGGCTGCGAGCGTTAAGTGTAGAAACGAACAGACCTGAGGAAACAGCTTCATTCCGGAAGCTGTAAGACTTTTAAACGCCACTTAGTGGAACCACTGCACTGACACTTTTACGACACCAGTCACTTTAATACACTCTGCTGCTACCTTCTCCATTCCTGTTTATTTTATTCTCATATATTTTATATATTTATGTTTATTTTATTTATTTAAGTACTGCTGTCTGGGTAAAACTGGGTCCTTGGGTACCACAATTTCGTTCCACCCCATGTACCACATGTGATGCGAATGACAATGAAGTCTTCTTGAATCCTTGAATCCTTTTAAGACTAATCTCTCTCCATATAATGATGGGTACAAACCACAACATCAAAACAAGCTAACATACAATAACATACAGTACTAGCACCAGACAAAAAACAGTAATGTACAGAAGAGTTAATACACATTTTATTTACTATCAAAACCAGTTAATCTACACGTGTCTTCTGAGTTTTCTATAGAATGTTAATGATGGTTTATGATTTTACCATTTGGTCGGTCATGATTTTACCAACTATGTCAGGCATTTCATGGGATACTATAGCAACAGCTTAGTGATACCTAAGCAACCACCTAGGATACCATAGCAATGGCTTAGCTCAGGGGTGGCAAAATGTTGCTGAAGTCCACTCCAGCAGCGTTTAAACACCTCAGTGTCGAATATAACTGTTGAATGTAACTGCGGTTCTTGGTGAGTGTCTAGTTGAGACCTGTTAGAGTGGCTGCAGTGTCTCTAATTTAAAAATTTCAAATGTCAAATGTGAACTGCTTTGTGTCCCAGCTGTATGCAGGCTTTAAGGACTGTTTCATGGTTCAGAAAAGATGACAGTTGTTATATCAGAGATTGCAGGATGCACTAGGCATTAATGGGAATCGAACAGCTTTCAGATAGTTTCCACCCACTTTTGACTGCCAGCCTGAACATGAACACTCAAGGCTCTCATTGGAAGAACAGAATAGGAAGCCATTTCTAATTAATATGGATAAGCGCAGCAGCTTTATCGTGACTGGCTATGGTGGCCTGTTTAACTAAAGTATCTGTAAGATGGTGCCGCAGAAAACATTAAGATCAGTCAGCTTTACCTCAATTTCTGATTTATTATTCAACTTCTTCCATCATATTCCTTCTGTTTTCATTCAGATAATTTAATCACCCCTCCCCGTCACTGACCACTTTATGTTTGTTTTCTAAGGTCGTTTCTGATAAAATGGCCAAGGAGGATTCATTTTCTGTTGGGTCATAGGTCATCCCTATTTGTCGTTTTTGCTTTTTTGGGGGGACATAATAGTCAGCAGAATCTGAAAAAATCATGCTGTTTCATTCTCCACTGTGTGGCTCTCGCCTGCTTGTCAATAAATTAGAATAGTATGTTACACAAAAGCAGCAATCACTCATATAAAGCATCGCAACTGCTTCATCACAGCATTACAGAACCAATGTGACTCACCAACATGATGGGTTTTAGAAAAAGGCAGCTTGTGATTTGTTTGTGTTTAATTGGGTCTTAAGCAGCAAAAAGAATCCATTAGTGAGAAAAACGCTGACTGCATCAAAAGCACAAACAACTATAAAGCTGCGTTAATACAGCAGATACTGATGTGGGTGGTTGCACAAACTACAGGACTGTTTCTTGCAATAAGCAGTGCCACATAGTCATAAGTTGTTTTCTTCAGTTCTAATATTTGCAGAAAAATTATCTTATGTAAACATCACTGATGGCTTTTATGTACAAGTTATTTATTTTTTAGTGTCAGGAAACATAGATCTAACACAGTTGCACAAAAACCTCAACAAGCTTTCGACAGCCTTATGCAACTTTATTTATTTCCTTCCAGAGTTGCATTAAAGGGAGATTTGAACCACTCCATAAAGTCTTCTGCAGCACATCCCAAAGACTTCCAGTGTGGTTAAGGTCAGGACACTCTGATGGTCACTTGATGTATGAAGAATCCTGAACCACTGTTCCACAACCTGAGCTTGCTGAATCTTAGCACTGTCGTCCTAGAATATGGCGTCATATCTATTGATGGGATAATTTGGTCATTCTGAACATCAGGTGGTCAGCTGGCTTCATTTTATTACCACATAACCTTGCTGAGCTTAGACCTGACCAATTGCGGCACTCCAAATCATAACAATGCCTCAGCAGGCTTGTACAGCTGAGCATAAATGATAGGTACATTTTTGTTCGCTTCCCTTCTATACTCTGACACTTCCTTCACTCTGGAATAGGGTCAGACTGGACTTGTGAGACCACAAGATGTTTTTCCATCACTCCAGAGGCCATTGCTAGTACTGCCTAGCACAATTAGTCTCATTAAGAAGTGCTTTTCTTACAGTCACACAGCTTTATTTACATTATTTAACCAGACAGAAAAAATCCTGAGATTATTTAGTTTGGTATTAGAGAGTCCTTTGACATGTAAGCCCTTCTATTTTGCATTTAAAATGTATAAAAATAAGATTTATTTTAGAAATAAGCCTTGTTTATCATTTGAAACAAAAAAATATTCTGCTGCTTTTTACAGTCATTTACCAGCAGCACTTTAAAACCTGTTTATCACAGTATGTTAAGATTTATTTAAAAAATTTCATTCACAACTGTATAAGATTTATATCATTTATAAATCTTATACAGTTGAAGTGCTCTTGAGCAAGGCACCTAACCCCGACTGCTCCACTGCCAACTGCTCACTGCCCCCTAGTGTGTCTGTGTTTCACTGCATGGATGGGTTAAATGCAGAGACCTTGAATTTCTTTCTGGGATCAATAAACTATCTATCTATCTACCCTACCCTACCCTGCCCACATGCTTGTTTTTTTCTTTGTCTTTTACCGGTATTGTGCCAAATTCTGACTCCCAGCAGAATCCGATTCTCCCTTTTTAACAGAGGTGGCAGAAGTACATGAGTTCCTTACTTAAGTAAAAGTACTAGTAATCTAGTAAAAAAAATACTCAAGTAAAAGTTGAAGTATGACTACATTTTTTTACACAAGTAAAAGTACATGCTCCCAAATGTACTTAAAGTATAAAAGTAAAAGTATTTCTTTAAAAATAATTCTCTTGAGAAACTCAAATTTCTTTAACAGGGTATCTTTGCCATGAGCTCTTGCTTCTTTGGGAGACACAATAGGCATCTTATTCACAAAGAGGTGTCTTTCTTGTTTGTTTTCTTTTCCGACTGCTCACTGCTGAGACCTGAAAGCTGTCAAAGTAGCCAATCACACACACATATATATGTGTGTGTGTGTGTGTGTGTGTGACTGCCATGTACCTTCAGCTCATCAAGAAATACACAGCTGACCATGAGGGGCTCAAAGCATGATGTAACTGTAGAGGGAACCTAGGAGCAAAATATACAAAATCTAACATAATACCGCTTTACATATTGTTCTATATTCAAGAATTTAACTTTTTTTCATGACTCAAATTAAAACTCCACCAAAAAACATGTTTAAATTTACCATTAAAATGAGACGAGTCTATTGTGGGTCATAGTGTTTCTTTAATAGAAGCTTACAAAAATAAGAGTTTATGATTAGTAGACATTTATAGGCCTTTATCATTTTATCATTTCCACTTACCTTATAGGAACACTTTGTAGTTCTACAACCACAGAGTTTCTGATATATCTGTTTCTCTTCCTTTCCAATAAGCCCTTTGTTGCAATGGTAACCTTCAACAAATACAAAACCAGATACACACAGATTTGCATTTACCTTAGGTGCACCCTAAACTACCTTCTTGATATACTTGTCTGCAGAAGAGAAAGAGCCACAGAAAAACTATATGGGATTATAGTGCGTTATGCTTCCTCTCCAATGACTTTTGTGGAGAGTGATTGAACTCCAGCAGCAGCAGCAGCTGTGGTTTAATCAACTTGCATCAGCGAAAGACACACTACCACACTGCCTGTTATGTGTGTGGTACTGACTATTGAAAAACAGGTAACAAAGTATACAGATGGACTACACTCTGTAATTGTACAACTACAAAGTGCCTCTATATGGTGTGTGAAGCTTATAATAGGAGATGTACCTAATAGTCTCTTGAGTGTATATTGTTTATTTCTACACATGAACCTGATTTTGGCCTCAGTATACAGATTATTAATAAACTATTCCTATAATAAACATTTCTTTATTTTTTTTGTTTTGTTTATTTACAAAAACATTAAAAACACATATGAAAGTTGTAGATAAAATGACCAAATCCAAGAAAACAAACAAAAAATCCTTCATACATAAGTGCTTCTTTTGGTAAACATTAATAAAGATATTTGTGATTGAACTGAAATTGCACAAAAGAAAAAAATGCCCTTTAGTTCCACAGACCTATGATATCTGATGTGGGGCTACATCTATTACACTTCTCCTTTTAATCTGTGATCTACATTCAACACACTAATTGCAATAGTGATTATTAGGTTTAAGTACATCCATGTTACCCCATTTTCCCACAACTCACATTTCATTAAAGATAACACCTTCATTTCCATCCAGATTTTCAGTTTAAAAACTAGAGCCTGACCGATATGCTGGTTAGCCCGTAACATTATGCTGTTATTAGTATGTGGCAGTATTTAGTGACAGAAATTAGTTCCCAGTTAAAGAGGTCAAACTCTTAAACAATCATACAATACAAAAAACTCCAAGCTGAATGTGTTCCCAGTCCTAACCTTTAGTGCTGTACACTGTTACTACACTACACTAAAGAAGCAACGAACATTGTGTTAAAAGGATTTAGATACACAATTATCTGAGTTTTTGCTGTTTGAGTTGCAACCTAAATTGAAAATATTACGTTTAGTCATCCAGTATTATTGTTTATTGGACTTTTTGGCCTTTTAAAATCAGTATTGACGTATCAGTCTGGCTCTAGTTTTGGCACAGCACCTTAGAGAATCAAAAAACATAAAAGTTAGTTTAAAATAGTTTACAATAAACCGTTCATGCTTACCAAGTGACTGCATCAGGAAAGAACTACAGTGACAATAAGTAAAGCTAATCTGAATGATTAAAACAGATGAAGAAAGAAGTGTCTACTATATGTGGAGTGGGTGAAATGTTACTAATCAAAAAACAGCTAATCAAATAGTAAAGCTATTAGCTAAAGAACTAGCTTGTCCAAGTATGCTAATGTTATTAAAAATAAAAGGAAACCGGTTAGCATGACATGGTTTGCATAATACCAATCAGTGGCTGTTCAGTTTATATCACTGTTAGCACACTTAGCTCCCATAGCATTATTGTAGCTAATTCAGACAATAAGGCCACTGAGTGCGACAATAAAAGGAAAAAGTGACACAACTGAACTACAGGTCATCTGCTTATCTTTGCATTTTGAAGTCTCTCTGGATCATTTTTGCATTCATAGTTGAGGTGTATATTTATATGGCTTATAGTCTAACTTGAACCAGTGAGGGTTCAGTGTGTATTGCTTCTCTAAATTGTGAACAAATCCTTATGCACAGCTTCCTAAGAGTTTCTATGTAGAACAGTTCAGACATATCTAGAGTTTCTGTCTGATACTAAAACTCCTGTTCAATGCTCGGTCAGTGTAAGAAAGCTCTAAAAACCCAAACTAAGAAGCTAAAATTAGCAGCTATTAGACAGTGCAAACTCTTCATACACCACTTACATCTCAGCTACATAAAATAAAATAACTTGCTTAATTTCGTAAAAACATCATATAAACATTTCAGAACTAAAGGTAATGTCACTGGTCGGTGAATATTACAGTGTTGGGTAGATTAACGTAGAAAATTCTGCGTAATGAAATAGTTACGATGAAAACAGTGTCATTAAGAGTGGTTTGTTGTGAAACACTCCATTACAGAGAAAGTCAGAATTGTTCACAGTGGTGGTGATGGGAACTACACATCCACCTCACAGAACATTATTACATGATGTGGTTAGGAATATGCTGCCTGATGTCTGAGGCATTGTTTTATGATAGTTTGAGATGATTTCAGCTTTAAAATCTATTCATGGTCGACACATGCAGGTCGCTGTGAGGCAAAACACTTCTCCAAGAAAACAATTTAAAATTTTCACCATTTTATCATCAACATTACATATAAACTCAGAAGACGTGTAGGTTCACTAGGGGTTTTGATATAAAATGTGTGTATTCGTGTTGTAGACATGATGACCCCTGGCTCCCATCACCACTACTATAAAGAACATCTAAATCATATGACACCAAATTCATAAGACACTGTTTATATCTCAAACACTCAATTATGGAGAAATCTGATGAATGGAATGGAATCTAGTAGTTACTTGTATGTAAATATATAAACATCCAGTATGCTGATGACTTTTTTTTTGTCCGTCTGAAGTCCGTCATTATAAATGCTAAGAATTAACAGACATCCTGCTGCCTAATTAAAAAATATCTACAAAAAGTAACCGCAATGAGTACTTGTTTGCAGATCATATATTCCAGTTTACATACAGTCTGTTTTTCCACAGCACTAGTAATACACATGTGCTTGCTGTCTTGAACATCTCCGTCTCAGTTACTGAGAGGCACTTGGTAAGAACTGCACCATAATATAGAGATATATTGAGTATGTAGTTATAGTTCTGTTGTTCGGCAGTGCTGCAGGTATGTTCTACAGCGCTGCTACCTGCAATAGCAACATTTTGATTCCTCAGCTCTATAAAAAAACTCCCATCTCCAATTTTAACTGCTTTGATTTAGATAACTTGAAGGCTTACTCTATTATTTATGCCTTCTGGGTGTGTTATAGTTCTGGAAGCTAAAAAAATACACCTATTCTGAACACCTTAGGAAAAAAAGGAAAGGAAAAAAACAGCTGTGCCTTCACTTTTCTGAAAAGCTGCCTTCTTTGGAGCGTATTTTCCTGCTTCTTGATGCTGTCTCACGCTCTGCTGAGGGGTTTTGCCAGTTCTTAAAAGTCGCTTAGCTACGACACTGGTTTCCAATCCTGCTCCAGGAGGCCCTGTCCTGCCGATACTGGTGTTTTCCCTTGTCTAACCGCTATTGTAGTCATGTGTCTTCAGTTCTAGTTACAAGTTGTCTAACCGCTATTGTAGTCATGTGTCTTCAGTTCTAGTTACAAGTCATCTAAGCTTTATCTCTAAGGAAACCCCTGAAAAATTTTGTTAAGCTACACTATTTCTGCAACTGGTTAGCATTTCAGTTCATTATAGTGGGAGAAAAAAAAAGGCCGTCAACAAGGCAGGATTAGAATTAGCAAAACCTTCCCTGCACTACAAGGAGATGCTGGGCCCAAAAATGAGGTTCTGTTTTTGTGTTAGAAGCTGGACTCAAGTACAGGTCTCCTACTGCCCAGTGTTGAGCTGCTGCTGTATCGATTTTGCGTTCGCTGCAGGGATCCATGCGAGCTCTTTTCTCCACTGGAGTTCCCTTGGACCCCAGATGTGCCATTTCTGTGGAGAGACACGGCCCTCTGGAGGTTCCCTCCGGTCCTGTGTGGGATGTTGGTGGAGCTATGTGAACGCTTGATATCAACTGCTTTGCCATTGGCTAATTCGTCTCTCAGCTGTGTTCTGCAGCTGTTGGCCATGCTACTTGAAGCTGTCCCATAGTTTCTGGAAGGTAGGGAAAGTCGCGAGGTGCTTCTTTCCCCTGGAATGCTGTCCTCTACCAGTTCACCCACACCAGATCCTCGTCCTGGGTCTCTCTTCAGGAAGCCACCCTTCAAGAACGCCATAATGCCATCCTGAGGCATTGCTTCGTCCCATCTGCTTTCCAGTTCTTCTACCAGGAGGCTGTCTCCTGTTGCTGTCCTGCTTTTCCTCAGGAGGGACCCTCCTGCACCTGGGATGCTCATGTTGGAGCTACTGTGGTTCTGTGGGTTTGGAGTTTTTGCTTGTTCCTGCTTAGACCTCCTGGTGTTGCGTCGAGTTAGGGTACCATCCTCTGTCTGTCTGTTTCTCTGTCCTGTTGCGTTTTTATGCTCTGGTCGTTGCTGTCCTTCAGCTACCTGTGTGGAGTCGTGGTGAGCTTGTTGACCTTCTGGGGTTTTTGGAGCTTTTTGACCTTCTGGAGCATTTTGGTTCCTCTGAGGTTCCTTCTTGGATGATGAGTTTACCAGAGCAGCAATGGGATCATTGGTGCACCGGGGTCTCCTACCTGACTCCAGGTACTCTACTAGCTGGGCTGGGGCATTTACGGTAATAGGGGCCTTCGGGGCAGTAGAAGCAGTAGGGGCAGTAGGTGCATTTGGGGCAGTATGGGCATTTGGGCCATCAGGGGGAGGGGCAGGTTTGTGTCTGTCTTTGGAGCCAAAGGACCATCTCAAAGAAAACAGTTTACTCATTTTCTCCTTAGGTTTGGCTGGGCTTCTCATGCTTATGCTGCGTCCCTGCAGCCCTCGGATAAAAGGCCTTGTCTCAAAACCACCTAATGAGACTGAAAGAGAGAGAACTTTTAAGACCCACAGTGTAAACAAAAGACATTTAGCATTTTACTTTTTTACCTTTTCCCCTCACTGAAATACAACAGTTGCTGAAATACATAAGAAAATATCTACAGTGGGACCAAAGAAGTGGACAACTGACTGACACATTAGAGTTACTTATTGCATCTTTGAGTTTTACTAGAATTTACATGCTTCAATTTTACCAAAACACAGAATTCCAATAATGTGTTTAAGGCAGCTGAGAGAGATGGTTTTTGTCGGAGAGAGTTTCTCCCTCTGGTTTGTATTTTTGACTTTATAACTTTGCTGAACATTTACATGCATAAAAATCTACAACATGCCTATAAAAGTGCTTCAAAACTCAGCAGCCCCGCACTGTAAATTCTGTACTCTGCTGTGTGTGGCAAAGGTGACAGTACAGCAGCACTGTTTAAAAGCATTGTGTTTTTTATTTATTACATTCTGTTTTATCTTTGGAGACTGCATAATTATGTGCTTAGTTTTATACTATGATAATATTTATTAGTGATTGGTGTGGCTGAAACACCTAACTAATCAGGAGCAGTGTCCACATACTTGTCCATACAGCGTTCTTGTGAAATTTTTTAATGGGCATGCAAAGAGCTTCAATGTAATTATATTGGGAGAATAACATTGCTATTTAAGAGTTTACTACAAAATGTTTAATTATAGGTCAAATAAACAATAACTGCTAATCGTACACAACTTTTTAACTAGTCTTAAAAGGCAGATTACCCCTGTCATCCATTACAGCTTCAGGCTGAAAGACAGGTGAGTCAGGTAAGTCAGGGATGGAGGGGCAGGTGGTGGATGTGCGGGACACCATGCTGCCTCTCTTATTGTCTCCATTCAGACGCATTAGCCAGTGATCTGACATCGAGGAACTGGTCGAACCTGCAATCACCATGAAATGATAAAAATAATTAAATACTAACATAACCAGTTTTACACAGAACTAAATCAGGTTTTTAACATGAACAAATATTCCATCTCCTCATTTGGTTGTTCTTAACGTATCTGTTGTGATGCTGCTAAAGTGCTGTAACATGATTAATGGTATTGTTGTGATGTCAGTGCTATGAAATCATTTTAAATTGAAAATTCACATTCCTGTAAGTATATTTTAAGATTGGTCAGCTTATTTAACTTTATTTTAACTTAAGTGAAATAACCTCTTGCTAAAAGTTTGCTTTACTGTTGATCATTCTTCTGTCTTTGAAGCTTTAGCATTTTAGACTTGCCTGTACTTGCCTGAAACATATAATTTTGCATATTACTTCAAATAAGTAGAATTACCTACCGTCAAAGTTAGATAATTTCACTTACCAAAGCGGCTAAAAAAGTAAAAATTCTTTAAAACATTTTTAAAATTTACTGTCAGTAATCTGAAAATGAGAAAAAGATTATATAATAGTTAAGGATTGCTTTAAATCATTTGATGTGATTTTTTCCTTGGGACATAAAAACAACCCAGATTAACCAGTGTTGTGCAGAGATCTCAAACAATGGGAGTGTTGGCGTTCCCTAACAGTATTGCTGGGTTGTAAACTTTGTAATAAAGCTACATCTTCAACCAAGTTGGCCTGTTAGCTAGTTTATAACTGAGTTATCCTCAGATCTTTAGCTAGAAAGTTAACATAGATAGTATACATTTTGCCAAAGCTGAAAGCCACCCAGGCTCAGCCTTTGTAGTTGGTCTGCGGGGTGTCACTCTAGCTGCTGGTCAACCATGTGAGCATTAAGAGTGTGTGTTGTGTTGTAATGTAACGGTATGTATGTTTGTGCAGTGTTTTCACAGTAGCCTGTGTTGGCTAGCACAGTGCTGATTGATGAGGTAAAGTGAGGACCATTCTACCTATCCAGAATAAAAAATAACACAAAATAAGTGTTTTCAATATTAATAATACAAACCCTTCACTGGTGGTGCACAAAAGGCAGTTATGTATTTTTTTTACCTTGCAACACACACATACCCAATCACAAACATGTACAAAATGTGTGTCACAATTTTGACTGATTACTGGTATTAAATTCTGTTAATCTGTTGATATTTTATGTGTCTGTAACATGTTGTGATTTCTTTGTTGTGAAGTCCACCCTTTCTAGTATTAAATAAGACCTTGTTTATTACAAAAAAAATGGTGGAAAATGTTGAGAACGCTTGGCTTATAAGGCTTTGTTACCCAGGTCATTGTAATTATTATTGTATTACAATATGGCTTTATGTGTAACTGCGTTGTGTTGCTCTCTCACCCCTTATGGAGCTGTTAGCAGACCACGGTGGAATGGCGTTCCTGCGCTGGTAGAACAGGATGTATGCTCCTTTTGTACAGAGCTCCTCCTCTGGAACCAGATCCACACTGCTGTCATCATAACTGTACCACTGACTGTCCACTGAATTCCTACAGTACGCTACACACAGACACATACATGCACATGGTGCAAGCACATGAATATAATTTTTATGGATTTTAGGTTTAATTTAATCCTATTCTGCTTCCCTGCTGATCGTCCTTCTTTGTTTGAGGTTTTAGCATTTGTATCCTTTATCAAAGCTGTAATTGCCTGCAACAGATTTGTAGCAGAGTTTGATGCATGTCATTTTATAATTAGCATGTCATTTCTGAGTGGGTACATTTTTTTTCTAAAGAAAACAATAATTCTGTTTTTGTAAAGATGAAACAATAAGAAATTAGAAATAAGAAAAAATAAGAAATTACTTGTAATTAAAAGTAATTTTAAAAATGTTAAATTCAACTTTCTTATTAAATGCCTAATAGTAAAAATATAGTTTTCACTAGTAAGAAATACATTTTAACTAATGTTTTATTTGCTAATTAAATTCCTTTGTAAAATCTGTAAATTTGTAACACCACAGTAAATTGTTCAGTTAGTTTTCTGAATCTCTGTCTTTACAAAGAAGCTCGAGCAGATTGTTCAGTTACTATTTTATCCACGTTACACACAAAATAAACTTCAAGTAGACACAGTAACCACTTTCTTTCATTTTGCTGTTATCAGAGTACAGAAATGCTGAACCCTGGGCTATTAAAGATATCCAGATAGTTATGTCAGTGGTTACATCCACCTGAATCGTCCTTAAGTGTTTTAGGATGCAGTATATCTGCATACAAATTTTTTTTTTACCTGGGTATCTTGGGTGTACTGAGTGTATTCATGTTGTTCTCGTGCTGCACACTATCTACTACTTTTGGGCTGAATCAGTGCTTGACTCAGGTTGTGTCTGAAACATAATAGTTGTTGTCTACTCATACAGGCAGGAATCGATTGAAACTAATGTTTTCGCAGAACACAGCATACGTAGATCCTTCACTGCCTTAGCAGCTAGGATTCGTTTAAGAAAAAAAATTAGAACACACCAACACTGACACAGTAGGCAACGCTGCCCCCTACGTGCTGACTAAAGAGACAGCCAAAGCAACAAGGCAATTCAGTTATAGACACAGCCTTAGGCACCTCACATTTATACCCCAGTGAATGCTTGAACGTTTGTTTTTTTTAGAATTTGTAGGGGTGCCAATAATTATCAATAATTGTGAAACATCTATTGTTGTAAAAAAAGTTTGATTTCAGATAATGAAATTAAGTTAGTTCATCAAAAGGTCCATTTCTTATAATACGTATATTTAACAGGGTGGGAAAAATTGTGGAGGGGACTGTGTTATATATGGTCGCTGTCCAATAAAAAAACATGTATCATCATTTTTGTCAATTCCATCAATCCAATGCAGCAGCTGCCATTTACATCAATTTACATCAGTTGGAACTACCAAAGAAACATTTAAACAGAGAAATGTGCAGTCTGTTCACTGAGCAGTCTCTCAGAGAGGTAAACTCGAAATAAAATTTTCTGGAATGTCTATAAACTGATAAAAGACTGATAAAAATGTATGCCACACACAGCCCGCAGTGTCTCTGAACAAGTGGACAGCTCATTAAGCATTCACACCACATCAGCTACACAGATCGCCACTGTTTACAAAGCCGGAGCTTCCTCAGAATTCAGCATTGTGTCCGCTATGGGTGTGCATGTCATTACCATTCATACTGATAAATTCAGTCGGGAGTCTCTAATTAGCAGGCAATTCGTAGTTTCTCTCCAGATGATGCTTTAGTACATATAAGAGCCAAGCTTTTAAAAGTCTAAAAAAATCTTTAAACAAATGAAGCATTATTTTTCAAATCCAAACCGCTGAGAAACTAAGATCTAAAAAGATCTAAAACAGATGGGTGGCGACCTAAATATGCAAAAGGAGGAACATATTGACTTCAGACACAATCTAGTTAAGCAATTAATATCCCATCGTGCTTTGCACCAGGCACAGAAATGCTAGGCAGGACCAGCTCAGTGGAGGAGTTAAGATTTAGGTATGAGGCTAATGCAGGCAATAGAAGCTTACACCCCACCGATTAGCAGGATGCTTACTGCATCACCTGCCTTAAACCAGTCTACATCTTGTTGTTCAGTAATAGGCTTGATTATGTGGTTACTAACACTGTACAGACAAAAGTAATGCTTCAAGATTGCTGCTACTGCTATTGGCTGTGTGACATGGATGTTTTGTCCATTTAGCACCATGTTAATTGGTGGGGTATTACCCTGAATGTAACTTCATTAGCCTAATAGTTCAAGTGCTAAAATTAAACAACTTCAGACTAATGATTACAGGGGGAAGGATTCCTTAATCTGCAGTTACTTTATCGATTGTATTCTGACACTATAAGTAACACTTTTATGGTGGAGGAAGTTTGTGCACCTGTGTAGTGTCCGCCATGCATCCCCCCATGGTGATTACACACAGCGTAAAGGTCGTATAGGAAGTCAGTGTCTCCATGTGTATAGGTTGGAGGCCAGGAGGCGAGGTTTCGGACGCTGTGACTGCGTTTGGCCACATGGGGTGCCATGTCCAGTCCGCTCTGAGGAAATCTGACCAAGGTGGATAGCTTATTTCTGCGATCAGCTACCTGACGGAATCGTTTCAGGTGCAGGATGAGGATGTCTGGCAGAGTCCAAAGGCTCAGCTTCAGCATGCCCTGCTGCATCTGCTTACAGTGAGGGCATTTCCATGCATCATCTGGAGCCAACTGCAGAGACACACACATGCACACACAGCTTATTAACACAGTAGGCTTTAAGTTTTTCAGTCTAAAGCAGAAAGTGGGTCATGAGGGCGTCATATGTTAAATAATCTCAATTTTAAAACTATAAAATACTGTTACCCTCTGACATTAAATAATTATCATCACACCTTATTAAACCTGACCTACAGTAAAGTGTTATTATGTGCAAAATGTTTAATATGTGGACATGGGTTGATTTTTTTTTAACAATCAATCTAGAATAAGCTTAGGGCCTAGGAATGCCTACGCAAATCATCGAGCACTCTGGTTGAACCATAACACTATAATTTCATGACGCACTAAATAAGATGTGTTATAACAGGAAAACCACTGAAGAGGGGAAGATTGGTTAGAGTTGTTCACAGGGTAATTTATTGGCTGACACTAGACTGTGCTCAGTCAAACTCTGCCACTTTTTCACTCAACCTACACAACTTATATCAGTAAGTACTGACATTGTAACATATTTTAGTCACTACTGTAAAAATATCCTTTTGAAGATTATTTTTTGAAAAAAAAAATACAATATAAAACAAATAAAATAAATAAATAAAAGTAAAAATGTCTAGAATTTCTACAATAATCTAATAATCATATATTTAGACTAGATTTAGAAAGATTTCACCTGCCTATATAATTTTTGTATTCTGTGTTTTAATCCCTCTGTTTTTCCCACCCCTACATTACCCTAATGTTCTGTTTTAAACTTCTTTTTTTTAAGGGAGCATGGCTTCAGCGATTCTCGTCTTCCTCTATGTGATACTATTGTCTCTGTGTTTTGAAATTTCAGCAAGTAAGTTATTGTGGTCAGTCATACGACTTCTTTAGTCATTTTACACAACATTTAGTTGCAACCACAAAGTATGACCAGTTATAGTCCTGCATTTTTTTGATGCATTGTATACAGTCATGCATTGTGTATAGTGCTTAATGTTGTTTTATGTTTGTTTAATTGTTTAATGTTGCATTGCATACAGTCCTGCACTATGTGTTATATTGTACACTGTCCAGCACTGTGTAGTGTTGCACTACACAGAGTCCTACATTGTATACAGTCCTGGATTGTGTATAGTGCTGCATTGTGTACGGCATGGACTTGTACACACCCCTTCAGTGTGTATAGTGCTGCATTGTAGACAGCCCTGGATAGTGTATAGTGCTGCATTGTATATAGTTGTATATAGTCCTGCATAGCGCACACTCCTGCATTAAGTGTAGCGTTGTATTGTACACAGTCCTGCATTGTGTATTAACCTGCAATGTATATAGTCCTGCATTGTATACAGTCCTGCATAGTGTATAATCCTGTATTGTGTAGTGTAGCGTTGTTCACAGTCCTACATTGTGTATTATCTTGCACTGTGTATAGTCCTGCATAGCATACACTCCTGCATTAAGTGTAGTGTTATATAGTACACAGTCCTGCATTGTGTATTAACCTGCATTGTATATAGTCCTGCATAGTATACAGTCCTGCATAGTGTATAATCCTGAATTGTGTAGTGTTGTGTTGTACACAGTGCTACATTATGTATATTTCTGCTTCAGGAATGGCTGGCTTGAGTGACATAGCACACTTTTCAGGATGTCCAGGATGTCAGTGAAATGTACAAATAAATATATTAGGCCACACCCAGAACATTCTTGGATCCGTTTAATCAGCTTTTTTGCTATTGTACCTTTTTTATATTTTCAACATAAACAAGTGAAAAGTCTTTTTTGACAGAACATAGTACTTTGTTGTGATGCTATGCACTATTCAGTTCATGGTGGGTTCACTGTTTTAGGAATTATGGCGCAGCTCTATGTAACATGTTTCCTCTCTTTCAGGATTACTGAGGGTGGAATGCCAGCCTGCAATTGGAGATGTTGGGTCGACCACAAAGATCTCCTGCTCTTTCAAGATGAGTTTTGAAGCAGATGAGAAAATGACTATTTTTGCAGTGAGAGTAACTAGAAGAGGACAGGAGGATCCATTATTTACATTTGACAATCATGCAGAGCGTGGAAATACTCGATTTGAACTTCCTTCTAGAAAAGATCCCTCTTTACTGATCAATGACACTGCTGTCTCTGATGAAGGCCAATACAATTACATAGTTATGACCAATCGTGGCATTGTGCCAGATGGAACATTCAAGATAAGTGTTACAGGTGAGAGTGGTTTGTTGGCCTTTATTTAACCTCATGTTTATTTAGGACACATCAGAAAAGGTCAAGGGCTAAGTAGACAATGCCCTCTGTTTTGCATTAGTGCTCCAAATCACATAACGTGCATCAATGTGTCGCAAAGATGGCCATGCCTACTTAAAGTGCAAGCTGCAGCTACAAACAATCGCTTGCGTGCATCTAAAGATGTGGGAGAGTTTTACACAGAAACACAGTGTGGTGCTCTGTCAGCTCTGCACAGTGGAGACAGCTGATCACAACAATACAATTGCTATGCACACGAGCACTTGAAGTGCAAACATCCTGTAGCACTTATCAACACAGTAGCATTTACCTGTTTTTCTTATCTTGGCGTATTACTTTAAGATTAATAACACATGTAACTTTTTTTTGTATTAGTAACTTCTTAATCATCCAGTGTAGATACCTAAGGCTGTTCTCGATACCGTGGGAGCTTTAAAACACATGTAGCTGCTTCTCAAATGGCTCTCTGCCAAAATATATAGTACACAAACAGTCCATGTTCTTCTGTGTGAGGCGTGTAGGCTACTTGGGATTTGTACCTCTAAACATCCAGTCGGAGCGTGGTCTTTTTTAACCATTTATAGGTCACGTGCATTTAAGGTACCCTTTAATACATCAAGTCTCGATAGGCCATGAGTTTTCCTTGTGCCTCTGAGCCCCTCCCCCCACAGCACAGCGTCATCAATTCCACAGCCCCCTGTGTTCTTTCGACAACAAATTATTACACACACACACACATTATATATATATATATATATATATATATAATATATATATATATATATATATATATATATATATATATATATATATCCAAATCCATAACAAAGCAATACAAATTTAAATTCCTAACACACTCACATTAGAGTAATCGAAAAATTTGTTGTTAGATTAATCGACTAATCAAAAAATTGGATTAATCGATTAAGAAATAAATCATTAAGTGCAGCCCTATGCGACTCATTTTAATTTTTTTTCTGTTCAGCCAAATACAGCAAACCAAACATGAGCTCATGGCCAGAAGAGATGGTAGATGGTAGGCCTGCTGACCTTTTCTGCAATGCCAGTGGTGGCTATCCAGCAGGAGTCATTCACTGGTTTGACAGCACCAGCACCAACTGGACAGAGAGTGCTACGCTGGAGATCACAGAGGCAAAGGACAGACTGCTAAAACTGACCAGCAAACTGACCATCACCAGCATCAACTCAAACTGGATGCCGTTCAGATGTGTAATTCTCAACACCAAATTTATCAAAGAAGGAGAGAGCAAGCTTCAACTTAAGATAATGGACAGCTGTCATTGCTGCTCTTCCCAGAAATTATGTACCTTCCAATTCTGTACTGACTAAACATGGTCAGTGTGGAAAAACTAACACATCACAAACAGGGCTGGACTGGGCCAGAAAATTGGCCCTGGCATTTTTCGGCTAGACCAGCCCATCACAATTAGTGGAGCACAGCCAACCAGTAATTTATGGATGTGTTCTGCGAAGGAATGTATTTTACTATTATTATATAATAATTATCAAATAATAACAGAAACATATTAAACAAATAACATAACCTTTAGCCTTACTAGATATTTACAATGAATCATTACTTTAGAAGCCTATCAAATAACCATTGTGGAAAGCAAATAAGTAAATTTACACATACTGTAGTTCTAGAACTTTAGTCTACTCATATGTACTTTCTGAATTTCCCTGATATAGCAGCTCAATTCTAATTCTTCAGGTTAAAATGTGCTCCGTCCTATAACCTGCATTTGGATCAGGCTAAAAACAGACAGGGCTGCTTTGTGAACTTATGCAACGCATCAGCATTTAACACTGTCTTACTGTGGGCACACCTTTTGCTAATAATACTTTTATACATTTTATTTAGTAAAGCTTAAATTGCAAAGCTTTTACTTATTATTTAGTAGTTTTAAGATCTGCTATTTCACTTGTCTGAGTGTTTTTAAAACATGTTGAACCGCAGCATAGAGGCTACAAATTCAAACTACTATGCAGCCTTTCAACACACCTTTAGCCTAAATATCTAAAACGCTATGATGTAGCCTAAAATGGACACTTGCTGCTCATCCAGCACTTCTCAGCCTTGACCGCTTGCTATTTTAACGTTACCTCCATCACCTCAAAGTCCCTGTGTTATCCTAAAGTTACTATCTGCTTACATACTACACTTTCCCGCTCACTCTGTCCCTCGGGTTCTCTGTCAAAAGCCTACGTCTCTGGCTGATCCTCTCTCTGCCCGCTGCTGCTGCTACTTCACCTACAACCTGCTGTTGCTGGAGCACTGCTATCACAGAGGACGTGGAGGCTACAGCAGCAAACATGTCTGTGAACATTTTGCAGCATCTACAGTGACACTCTTCATCTACTGTGACACTCTTCATCTACTGTGACACTCTTCATCTACTGTGACACTCTTCATCTACTGTGACACTCTTCATCTACTGTGACACTCTTCATCTACTGTGACACTCTTCATCTACTGTGACACTCTTCAATCTCTTTGCACGTAACTCCGCACCCCCTTTCAGCTGCTTCGGTTTCTCCATGTTGCCTCTCCTTTAACGCACACGCTCGACACTGAAACTAGCCGGAGTTACAGCGGACCACGCAGAGAAAGCGTTGGGCCGCTTCCGTCCTATATCCTGATTGGTTCAGTCCACTGTCTATATTGAAGATGGGCCAATGAGCCGCTCCCTCTAAATTGTGGGCCGGTTTCTTAAAAAAAAAAAGGGAAGAAAAAAAATCCAACAGCATCGGCCCCTGGCAAATGCTTGGTACACCAGATTACTAGTCCAGCCCAGAGCACAAACAACCCAAAACATGTTTTTTTAAGCGTTTGAAATCATTGGTATTACTAATTATTGATCAAGGTCAGGTTGCTGGAACACTGTTGTGAAGATTTGTGTGGTCAGGTATTAATGTTGAATATTGCTGTGAGAATTTGATTAAGCAACTACTATTTTGACTTTAGCTTTTGTTAATTCAATCTTTTATTTTTCCCTGTTTGATACTTTTATTGTTCTCCTATGCTTCTTTTTATTTTTTATGTTCTACATAAAAACAGTTTAAAACAATATTTAGCAAATTATTTACAAGAATATATTTTTATCTTAATCTTTGTTGGTCAAATTCTACTGGTTGGCTGGCTACCAGCTCTGTGGCCCCTTTACGAAAACTTCTTAAACAACAGGAAGTGTGTGAAAAGAACGCTGGAGTGCAAAACCACAAACTTGCTGCTGCATGTGTTAAAAGGAGGAGTAGCTGTTAAAGAAGCCTACATCCACTCTACAGTTTTTAAATGAACAAAAAAGCTACAGAAGCTTTGCATGGTCATATTTGCACATAAACATCACAGAAACCTGAGTGTGGATTACCGTGTTCTCTCCATTATACAATACTAACACATTTTCTGAGGTCTGTGGTTCTTGAAATAACCTAGTAAAGTGTCATACCCTCTGACACTGACAATTTTGCATTAACTTATTTTATACAGCATGTCACCGGCCTCAGGCCAACCTGAGGCTGAATATTTTAGTCTGAGGAACTAAACATGGTAAATGAGCAGCATGCATGTGTGTGTACCTGCTCCTCTTTGGTGTAGAGCTGAAAACAGTCGTCCAGTGTACAATTGTGCTGCTGCAGGTGGTTCTGCTGCT
Organism: Megaleporinus macrocephalus; assembly: GCA_021613375.1. Classification (NCBI taxonomy): domain Eukaryota; kingdom Metazoa; phylum Chordata; class Actinopteri; order Characiformes; family Anostomidae; genus Megaleporinus; species Megaleporinus macrocephalus. Next base: position 34,809,556 of record CM038704.1, on the reverse strand, counting down.
GCTCACGGACACTTTCAGCATCCCTCACACATTCCTCCTGAATACTGCCAAACACACTGCACACACAGAGGTTTTAACACCAAATCAGGACATGGGGTTACACATATATATAAGCGTGTAAAAGCCTATAATGCTGCAATGGGAACAAAGGCTTGTATCTTTATTTTCATGATAAAGAATACACACACAGACTATATATATATATATATATATATAAATACATATATCAATTATGTTCAAAGACTAACATGTATTGTTTTTATTTTTGTAAAACTACAGGAGAAAGAAAACACATACTTTACTTTTACGGTAAGTGAAGTGATTGTGACGCATTACTATTGGTCTATTTACCATGTAATGTAAGGGACAGCTACTCAAATTCATGAACAATGTACAACAATTGACTTTTTTTGCACAGTGATGATAGAGTACTAAAAATGTGTGAACTGTTTAAAATTGTGTATTTCTGCATAAATGTGACCATCCATCAATGAGAGCAAGCTATTCTAGTCCACATGCAGCAAAACAGGCCCAAACCATTGTACTACACCACCATGTTTAACAGAAGGGATAAAGCTACTATGCTAGAATGCAGTGTTTTCCTTTTTCCAAGCTTCTTATTTTTGGTCTCATCCATTAACAAAACATTTTCCCAGTAGATGTCTGGCTTATCCCTGTGATCTTTAGCAAACTGCAGATGGGCAGCAATGTTCTTTTTTGGAAAGCAGTGAGTTTCTCCTTGAGGCCATTGCGGTGATCTCTGTTAATGGACCACTCTTTGGGCAGGTACAAAGGTCTTAAATTTTCTCTATTTGTACACAATCTGTCTGACTGGATTGGTGGTGGAGTCCAAACTCTCTGGTTCTGTAACTGTTTCCAACATATTAAGCATCAACATCTTGTTTTTCAAAGATTCTCAGAAATCTCCTTTGTTTTTGCTATGATACGCATCCACAAATGTGTTATGAAGATCTGACTTTGATAGATCCCTGTTCTTTAAATACAGGATGGCCACTCAAATCTGACCATCATTGTAAATACCTGATTCTAATTTCACCTTCAAATTACCTACTAATCCCAGAGGTTCACATACTTTTACCCTCACAGGTGTAAAATTATGTGTTCTAAAATCATTGACGTCCATAAATACATGACATATAATAAAAGTATATAATATAAAAGTATTTTTAATAGGAATATTATTGTGTTTAGGTCAAATATATATATATATATATATATATATATATATATATATATATATATAAAACAAAAACAAAAACTTTCAAAGCTTTTGTAAAAGCTCTCACTATAACTCACCGTTCTTTGACTTTAGTTTCCCACTCAATGACAAGTTTCACATGTGGGGGGCCTCCAGGGCCACACAGTTTTAATGCTCTGGAAGAAGAAAGCACAACAATTCAGTCTTTTTACTTTTCGGAGAGACACTATTATGTACCACTGGTAAAGTGAGCCTTGCCTTCCCCCAACCCCATATTGTACTAATCAGATAGGACATGCTCCCTGCAGACGTCCCACACTCACCATCAAGCTATGTGGAGGTGTCAGTAATAATAATCTTATAAAAACTAATAATAATCTTGATCAAGTGGTTTCTGACACTATGACTTGCTGTTACCTATAAACATGGACTAAATTACGTAAGCAAGTTTCAAGTTCAAGTTTCAAGTTTATTTGTCATTTACACATCATGTCACGACATAACATGCATTGAAATGCTTGGGGTGAGGCTCAGATAAAACTGTACAGCAGGGCAGCATTATAAATGTAAAACAGTGCAAACATACAATAAATAGACAATATTAAAGTAAAAATAAGCTAAAAAATATACATATAGTTATAACTGAAATATATAAAGGACTATACAAAACATACACAAGATATATACATAGGATGTACAGGGGGACATCTGTGAAAATATTGCATAGGCAGGTTCTAAGTAGATATATCTATTTAAAGTGACTTAGTGATATTGTCCATAGCAGCGATATCAGAATAAATAATATAAAGTGTAACAATGTAGCAGTGGTCGAGTGAACGGTATTGGGGTCTTTCAGCCTCACAGTTTGTTCAGGAGCCTGACAGCCTGTGGGTAGAAGCTGTTCAGTAGGCGTGTTGTTTTGGCCTGGATGCTGCGGAATCTCCTGCCTGATGGCAGTATGGTGAACAGGCCGTGTGCTGGGTGACCGCTGTCTGACCTGATCTTCTGGATTTTCCTCAGGCAGCGGGACTGATAGATGTCCTGTAAGGCTGGTAGTTTGTTGCCTATGATGTATTCTGCTGTCCTCACCACTCCTTTTAGGGCCTTGCGGTCGCAGGAAGTGCAGCTGCCGTACCAGACAGTGATGCAGCCCGTTAGGATGCTCTCTATAGTGCATCTATAGAAGCTGGTGAGGATATCAGGAGGCAGTCCAAACTTCCTGAGCCTGCGCAGGAAGAAAAGATGCTCACAGGCAGATCTCACAATCGTGTTAGTGTGGAGGGACCAGGTGAGGTCATCAGAGAGGTGAACGCCGAGGAACTTAACACCGCTGACTCTCTCCACTTCAGCCCCGTTGATGTAAAGGGGAGCGTGACCACCCTTCTGCTGCTTCCTGTAGTACACAATCATATCCTTCGTTTTGCTGATATTTAGACGGAGATTGTTGTTGTGGCTCCACTCTGACAGAGCACTGACCTCGTCTCTATAGGCTGTTTCATCTCCATCTATGAGGCCTAGGATTGTAGTGTCATCAGTGAATTTGAAGATGAGGTTGGAGGAGTGTTTGGCTACACATTCATTAGTGTACAGGGAATACAGGAGGGGGCTGAGTACACATCCCTGGGGGGCCCCCGTGCTCAGAGTCAGAGTGGAAGAGATGCTGTCACCCACCCTCACCACCTGCGGTCTGCTCGTCAGGAAGTCCAGTATCCAGTGGCAGAGCATAACTGATACCAGCAGCACCAAAACTGTAGCACGGCTCCTTAGCCCGAGTGTACAGATAACTGTGTCAGAAACCACATCTTCAAATTTATAAGCTAAACAATGGCTTTACACAAACTCAAAGCTTGTGTTCTCTGTCTGTCCACAAGGTGTCGCTCTCTGACCATTTCTGTATTTAAATTTTCTTGCTGTTACTTTTCAACTCAAACACCCTGTGCAGGTTTAATTCATTACAAATCAGCGTTGTCTCCAGCAGTGTCAATAATAATTATAATAAACTAATAAACTCTGTTAAAAGTTCATATTTTGTCTCTTATAGTCCATATCTGCTGTAAATAGCATTGTGTAAGTGCAGCTATCATAACAGTGAGATAAAAAAGTGGGAGTTATTTATGGCTTTATTTCCAAGTTTGCTCTGTTGCTAATACATGCAGAAATATTTACAGGTGTGAGATTATTTCTCTATAAAAAACCCTGATTAGACTAACTATTAGTCTTGATGTTAGTTATTGTAAATCAGCAACTAAGGCAACTTGACTAATATTAGATTAATATTAAAAACCTTAACATGTCATGGGCAGGTTTGAGACCTGAACAGTGTCATATTTTACGATACAAGTATGATGCTGATTATGTTGACTAGATAATGATTATGTTATTAGATAATAAACTAAAGTGAAGAGAATTAAAGTGAAGTGAGTTAGTTATGCACACAACCAGTGTGACAAGGGACGGTGAGGGGAGACACATTTGCGAAGTCTTTTTATTAGCCATATTACAGATAAACAACAGAAAACAACAAGTAACAAAAAAAACAGACACAGAGAAACAAAACTTAGGCTAAGGAAAATGGACCAGGGAGACGAAAAGAAGCACAGAGACAAGGCAATGGCAAAGACCATGAAACAGTAAACGAACGCGAAGACAGGAAGGAAAACAGAGGGAATAGGCGTGTTCGAGATACAGCTGGGGGAGGAGATAAGAAAAGACCCTCAACTCGGACAGTCGCTATCTGTAGCCTATGTGAACAATGGCGGATCTTGCGGTGTTTGCGCTCTTTACAGCTGACAAATAGAAATAGAAAATAGAATGCAATAGAAAAATAGTAGAAAGAAAAAAGAAAAGTAGAAAGAGTAGAAAGAAAAATAGATCCATATGGTGATGTACTGCTTTTAAAGACAGTTACTAATCATAAGAGCAGTTCAGAACACTAGAAGAACAGAGTGTAAGTCTACAGCACTTGAGCCTCTTTATGATATGAAATATTAATTATGAAAAAAGAAATATGTTAAATACTGTATGAAAATGAACTGTCATGCTACTAGATATGATAGTATTAGTGTAAATATAGGATCTTTAAAGAGTTTTAGAGAAGATATATATTTTACAATGAAAAGAGTTAAACGTCAGAGGTGTCTGCGGAGCTTCTGACCAATGAGAATTAAGCTCTGTCGTCATTAAGCCGCTTCTCGGCTCGCGCAGTTAGTGGAGAGCAACTGCAGCGACTGTGTGTGAAGCCTGCAGCCGCCTTGCACTCGTGAGATTTTAAGGTAGTATGTCATCGTGAAGCGACAGTGGCACCGACTCAAGTTGGACAAAAAAATAACGGGCATGCACTGTACCGAGCCAGGAAGCGACCAGGCTGCGTGGTGCCGTGTGAAGTCGAACACGCCTAATATATACACAGGTTAACAAGAGGGAACGAGAAACACCTGAGCCACAGATGGGAAACTGGTGAATGGCGAAGACTAGGAGCACATGACAAAACAAACAGGACCACATGGCTGACACATGACAAAAACAGTGGCACATGGCTGAGACATGAGATGAAAACAGGACTAGACAGAGAGAACAGGGCAGGACATGACAACCAGTTAAATTTATGGAATTAACTACTCTATTTTAACCATGACACATATTGAGGGGCAAGAGAAAAAGATACTACTGCAGTCAGAATTCTTTAATTATACTTAAGAAAAAAGCAGGATTTTGTTGTTGTTTTTTTTAAGGCTGAAGTTGACTTTGTACTAGTCTGCTTCTTATTAAACTTTTCTGGTCCACTTTAAATAATGCAGCAGTTACCTTAAAGGTGTGTTTAAGCTGTCTTGTAGGTAGTGGTAAGCTAGTGGGCTACAGGTGCTAGTTAGCTAGCTTACCATCAGAAGTTAAACGACCACTGGCTTTATAAATGTAAGTTAGCAAGTATTAGCTAGCCGGCTAGCTGTCTTAGCGATCTGTCAGAAACCATCCACTTTTTTACTGCTCACTGGAAAACACGACTGCTAGCTATGATCTTAGCATCATAATTCTGCTGTAATATTCTGAACATCAAAATATCAGTTAGCACTGCAGCACTAGTTGATGCTGGAGAAACAATGCCAAAACTCAGGACAGCCCTAGTATTTAATCAGTACACAAGTTTCTAAATGGTTAAAAATGAAAGAAGTAAATAATGCTGCTGGAACTTCTAAAAGTCTAGAAGGTAATTTCTGAAATTCACAGTTCACATTTACAGAACTGCTGCAAACTAAGAGAGCTACCCTCTGCCAGTTTATTCTCCCACCTTGTGCAATTTAAAGTTTAGAAATAGATTTTATATTAGAAATAGACACCTAAACCGTTATTACTGGCAGTTTGCCATGCTCAGAGTTTAGAGACAGACAGAAAAGGAATTCTGCAATTAAGGCTTCAGTACACAATTGAGTCCACACACAAACGCGCGCACACACACACAGTATGATTTGCAATGCAAGGAAAAATCTTCTGGGACTAATGAGAGGACTGAATGCTAAAGATATTAGAAGGTCTGGAGGGAAAAACCTTTGGAAAACAACTGAAACTCATGACACATGTTTAAGAAAGCATATGTCAATGTTTAGTAGAAACCCACTTACATTTATATTTACAATTATATTTAGAAACCTCAGGATAAAGCTCATTTTTAAAATAGGCCCCAGCATGAAGCTCAGTGAAGTACGGGGCCCTAGCATAGAGCTTAATTACACACTAGGCCCTAGCACAGAGTTCATTTTACTACTGGGCCCTATCTTGGAACTTGTTAAAAAAAATGGCCTGCACAAAATTTGGCAGCACAAAGCGTGTTCAAATCCTCGGTCCCAGCATGAAGCTCAAGCAGTATTTTTACCATTAACATTGCCAGTGAGATGCTTATTATCATATTGAGGTAAACTAATTACTCAGTAACAAGTCTTTGTCTTTGTACACAGTAACAACCATGCTGCAGTGGCAGTGCTGGAATAATAATGCTGCATATCGAAAAGCTTTGTCAGCACACTTGGATGCTTTTACAGTTAACACGGCTATAAAATCATTGCTTGGACAAACAGAACTACAGCTACGGAGTCAACTGTCTACTTAGGGAACCGGAGCATGTTTCAAATACAAATACAGTTTTTTCTTTCAGTGAATTGAAAAAACACAGTGTTGGAGAAAGACAGGTCCTTCCTTGCAGATGGTGTCAGTCAGACTGGCTCTTATTACTTCTACAGTGAATGTACAGCTCAGCTAAGTGCAACTAAAAGAAAGCATTCTTAGACTTCTGAAAATCATTTGACAGGGTGATGTAGCAACAGCAATTTTGTCATGTCAAAAAGCTACCTGAAGTATCAAGATTTAAAGAGGATCTATAATCAGAAATGGAATGTAAGCTGTGTTCATAATAGATAAGGTGGAATTACCTGTAACTATAAATAATTGTGCTCTCGTTAGCTTAGAATGACCAATCATATCTATACAAGAGCGGAGGCAAATGAACAAACCATACACTGGCTGTAGACAATGACCTTCATGTCTCATGTTTTACATTGAAGCGACATCTTAAACTTGGTGACGAATCAGCACCAGCTCGAAGACATGGAAAGAGGACGAATCCTTGTTAAAATATTGGATCATAGTTTATATCCTTAATTTTTAATTCACACTTTCCTATTGCACCCCAAATGGTGCAGCGATTATTATAATCAGAATGTAATCAGAATGTACACTAAACACAGACTTCAGAGTGGAAATAAAACATACAATAACTGTAGGATATGGGCTCTTTTATGGGCTAAGCTCCAGCTTACCTGTCCACTGCTGGATGTAGCAACGGCCGGCTGTCCTGAGGAGAGAGATAACTGCAGGACGCAGATGTGCCCACCACACGGATCTGGAACAACACACCCGCGTTCTGGAAGAACACACACACAAACACTAAATTAAAATATGTGAGCCCAGCACAGCAGTCTGGAGACTAATATTTACAGCTGTTTAAAAAGTTGTTTTCAAACAAATACATGCTTCTCTTATATCAAACAAATTATTTAAGAAGTTACATTTAGGTCTTCATTCATCAAAAACATATATATATATTTCTCAGCCAATGTCACATAATGTTCTATATATAAATCAAGAAAAAAATATATTAATTCATGGTACTGAAACACAGACTCTGAGCTCTGTTTAATCCTACATGGAAAGATATTCACTAAAGCAGCAGTTTTTTTCAGATCTCAGAGCAACACAGAGAAACTTGTTCATGCATTTGTTACAGCAGAGTTGATCACTGCAATGATCTTCTTACTGGAGTTCCTAAGAAAACAATCCTTGTCCTACAACTAGTACAAAACGCACACATGGTACACACACTCATCAGTCCTGTTTTAAAAGAACTGCACTGGCTCCCTGTAACTTTTAGAATAGAATTTAAAGTTCTGATACTATTCTTTACAGCTCTAAATAATCAAGCATCAGCTTACATGACAGAATGTTTCTGTTTATGTTCACACTGAAGATTTTAGGTCCCTCTAAAAACCACAAACGTGGAGAGTCTCTTCCAGTGTTACTGATTTTAAACTAACACTGGGTGTTTGTTTAACCATTTCCTGCCCTCGCCTCCAGGAATGAACTGTAGTTCTTCATTCAGTACCTTTATTTTCTAATCAATATGCAGCAGGTGCTGCTAATGGAACTACATAAATGCGATGGTCAATGGGAATCAAAGTTTGTTTTTCAAACTAGATCAGTAGATATCAACTACTTTTAGCTGTACTAAAGTTTATCTGCATCTGTTCTACTTTTATACAGTGTTCTGTGCTTATTGCTAATCGAGATTCTGAACATTTTTTTATATCAGTGAAAAAATAAACATTTTTGTTTGGAAGGCAGACAGCACCATCTAGCATCAAATTTAGCATAAAATATTTGCTGACGTGTGGTATAAATGCTGCATTATTTCATATTATGGTTAAAAAGCCTAGACTGATTCTGTCATGTTTTAGTGTTTTTTCTTTGTTTATTTTCAGATTCAGATTCTGAACTTTGTTTGGCTGGAAACTAGTGATCTGGCAACTCCAAGCGTCCTTGGCCACCTGTGTTTCCATGACAGATTGTATCTTGTACACTTGCTGTCCATTTATGATCAGGTCACTGAGGACATGTTAATGCCGGAACACTTTATTTGATTAGTTTAAAATGAAATGCATTTAAGGCATTAAATGCTTGTGTCAAACTTATGGCACATTTCCTATACTTTATGCTTTCCAGTTTGTTAAACTTGATACAAAAACTGTACACTAACATTTGTACAAAAATGTCATATTTAGGTGTGTCCTCTATAGAAGATATATTTCCTTATTTTCACACAAAACTTTAACTTAATATGCCTTCCTGGTCCTGCTGTGCCAAGTGGGTGTATTTCTATATAATATAGCTGTGCATACATAGTTTAGGCGTTGTGTTATATACAAGAGAAAAAAAAAACATTTATCACATCATCAGAAGAGTTTGGATCCAGGTTTAATAATTGCAGTCTCTGTTCTGAGGCTTATTGTCCTTATCTCCAGTACTGACAACTCTATAATGGCAGCACATTCAGTCTGCAGGAGAGCGAAGTTTAGCTCATTGTGGAGAATCAGGCAGCTGAAGGAACAATTTACGACGTCGCTGGAGAAAATGGAACATCAATGGAGCATAAAGAGAAATAAATTAAACAGCTAATATAAAAATTTCAGCAGCAGATGAGAACGACAACCTTTTGTTTGAGGAGACGGCCGCATTCAGGAGCCTTAAAGTAAAAGATCAGCCCTGTGTTCTCCTGCCACAGCTCTCAATTCTGCACTAATGACTCATTTACTTCATGTTTTAGAAAATTTCAGCTCAAAGAAGCGTACTTTAACAGCCTTGGGGTGGAGGTGGTGGGGCTGGAATCTGGATGGGCAATTCAAGCAAACCTGTTATTTCAATTTTCTAGGCTTTTTCCTAGATTCCCACCCATAAACATATACAGCAAAAACCAACATTTTCACAACGGAATAGTTGACTATAGACTAGGATTAGGATGGCACAGTTTAATTTATGCTATCAGCAGTGTTTGGATGGATAACAGCATCCCCTAGCATATAAGCTCCTACTACACAGCGACTTTCTACATGAGATTATCAGGATTTGCCAATGATCACGATTAGTGATGTATGTCACATCATTTAGATTCTGATCAGCAGAAATCAGTGAAAGGAAGAAACATGTTTATTCAGCTTCTGCACAGCGGAGTACCCGATGTAGATCGTCTTCTTGATCAGAGTACTACTAGAATCATGTGTAAAAATCACTTTTGACAGACAAGCATGCACACTTAAATGCCACAGAAGTTAATTCTGTACTCAAGTATACGACCAGCTGCTGCAGAGAATCTGGCCCCGTTTGTGTGATTGCTGCTCCTGTTTAAAAGTGACGTAGCACCGCTGGTAAAAAACTCTTCTGTGGGGTGGTTTGTCTGACTTTTTAGCTTTGTGAAGGAAAAAGTGGATATAGTACAGAAGTGGATATAGTACATGGGTGGAAAGTGAAAGAGCTGGCTGTCTATACTGAGAATGTCACAGCCTGTTTAACAGGACTTTTGCGGCAGATGTGTCAACAAGCAACACGTTTAAGACTCAACTTTAGCAGTGATATTTGCGGGTGATGTTCGGGAATGATTAAATCTGAATGATGTGATACACATTACTGATGTTACTGATCTTAGGCAGATTCTGCTAAATCTCATGTAGAAAGGGAGTGTGCAGTACCAGCTTATATGCCAGTGGATGTCTTTAAGCACACACTGCTTATAGAGAAAATTGAACTGTGCCATCTGCCAGCAACTAGCAAATAGCTTCCAGCATTCTCTGCCTAGGTCTGTAACACTACACTGCCCTCTGGTGTCCGATATTTTACAACTCTTTCATTTAAGCAATCAATTAATTTAATTATTGAAAAACCTCATTTAAGCTACATTGTTTCATGACTGTGTGTGTTTGTACATTACCTGCACTTGTGTGCCATTAAGCATCAGGTTGTACAGTTTGCTGAGAATGCTCTCCTGAAGCTCTGCCCATGACACACTCCGCTCTTCAACCACCAGGAATGGAGGACCAAACCTGAGAGAAAGAAAAGGTTTAAAATATTGTATCTAACATCATATATATTTGTTTTTTATTCACACCCTATTAACCCAGAAATCCTAATTTAATCCAACATATAAACATCTAAAACCTGATCCGTACTTTTTTTTGTGTTTATGTAATTATTTCCAGCCAATCTGGGAATAACCATCATGTGCTCCCATCCAAACCATAAAATAGGGGCACATGGTCAAATTTCTAATGTATAGTGCCACTCAGTAATTTTCTATAGATTCTAGAGGAAAAATGAATGGTTTCTTAATAGCTTTTGCAACAATTAATACACTAAAACACTTAGTAGCAGTAATGCTAACCAATTAGCCCCTAGTATAGACAAAAAAAATTATAACAATGAGAGCAACATGGTGTGACTGAGTGACAGAAAAGCTGAAATCAAACCTACTCTGTAGTGCTTTGATCTAGAAGCTGCTAGGTAAGGCTACCGTGAGAACACGGTGCCTCCCATAGTACCAATCCTTAAAAAACTTTTTTAAAAGGTAAAGACTTATATCTGTGATCACAGATTTAAATATCTGGTGTGGAAGTGAGAAATAATAGAATATGATATGACTACAGGTTTGAGCCACCACAGTACAGGCTCCGTTTCAGTAATAAATGATTAAATAACCTGTTTAGAGAATAAATAATCTGAGCACACTGAGAGAGACTGGTGTAGGAGACAAATGGAACCAAATGTGATTTGTAATCTGCATGGATGTGTATTAGCCTGATAGCAATTAACCAGTCTTTTCTTCAGTATTTCCTGTTTCTGATTTAGCAACACAGCAGATGGAAAAAAAAGTCTGATGAGTCCACATGCCTGAATTGCACAATATGGCCTTGAGAACCATTTGGCTCTATAGTAGTATGAAGACTTGGTTGCAAAGCACCAAAACTACTTGACTGCTAATAGCACCCCTTGGGAAGAATCTTCAACCTACTAAACATGGGATTTACAGGTGCTTCCCACTTAAAAGTGCAATATGTGTTTATAAGGTAGCAAAGATTTTCCAAGCAAGCTACCACCCATCTGGAGGGGCATCAGCACTAATAATGACCTGAGCAGGCACTGGCACTACTGTTTCTTAGACCGATGCTCTAAAATAGAAGAGTGTTCCATCACACCTCATGTCAGATTCTAATTGTACGCTGTTAGTAATGTAACTGTGGATAGCTCACTGCCCCCTTGTGTGTATGTTCACTAGTGTGTGTGTATATGTGGGTGTTTCACTGCAAGGATGGGTTAAATGCAGAGGTCAAATTCCACTATGTGCAAACACAAGTGGCAAATAGTTTTCAATTCTAATTCTAGTTCTAATTCTAAATAATCTACATACAGAAAACGAAACTGTGTGAATACAGACCTGGCTGCATGCTGTCCGCTTCCCGATATGTTACAGATGAGGAGGAGGATTTTGGAGGAGCCGCTTTGGTTCAGAAACTCAGCAGACGAAGTGCCCAAAGTCAGTGACCTTTGACCTTCAGGTCCAGTGGTGTATGGGGAGGAGGGGAGAGAGTGATGGAACCCTGAAATAGAAAAAGAGTGTTTCTCCACTAGCCCACACTCTTTCCATCACACAGTCCCACCATCCATTTTCTTTTGTTGCACTTCCACTTATTGACATATGTGGGCTTTAAACTCACATGCTGCTAGTGTTGTGGTGAATTTTAAATCATTGCACCACATTGCTTTTTGTAGTCAAAACTACAAATATGTTTTTAGAGTGTGTGACACAGGACTCAGGGGTGTAATGAACCAAAGGGGTAGACTATGCAGAAGCATAAATTGACCTTAATGATTCACCCAACCCTCACCCCACACCCCCACAAGTAGTGAGTTTGAACCCCAGTGATGCCAAAGTCATCTTAAGTGGGTACCTAAGATGATGGGATATCTAGTGATGTGTGATTAGTAAAAACAAAGCTTTTAGCTTCTTGGCACATGCAGGCAGTCATGAATCCTATCTGCTAGAACGAGGAGAGACCTATACATTTATCCAGCATAAATAGTTCACAGGGTTTGAGTCATATATGCTTAATAATAATCAATAAGGCTTGTTCAGGCTACAGCACAAATCTCCATAAAGAGCTGGGGGCTTTCCAGCAAGCTAATTGGCTCATTTAATATAAGAGAGTTAGGAGACTCATTCATTTATACAATAACAACATTTATTTATACAATAACTTCTTTTAATATCCAAATACATAAACAAATGTTATGATGAGTCTGAATAACATTTATCAAATGTAGTAATAAATACCACCCCATGCCCCTGTGTGTGCCTTTCAGGCTTGTTGGAAGCACAAGGCAACAGATGCACACACACACACAAAGTTAAACAAAACTAAAAATCAATTCTGTGACGCATTTTGTGTATTTTTGGTGAAACAATGCTCTTAAACTCCAGACTGTCTGGCCTCGTGCTGCTGTGTGCATGTGTGTGTGAGACGGAAAGGGGCAGTGTGTTTCCTTGGCAACAGTTACTGAGAGATCATCTCAGATTCCTGTTGAAGGTGGCCGTTTGGTCCTGCTGAGAGATTAATAACTGACAGAGCAACACGTCATAAACACACACACACACACACACACACAACACACACACACACATCCTTGCGAAACCACTGAAACATCTTTTCTCTGACCCTCAGATATCTGTGGTAATACTATCTAGACACCAGGTATCAGAGTCAAGGTGTGTGTGTTTCGCAAGGATATTTGTGTGTGTGTGTGTGTGTGTGTGTGTGTGTGTTTGTGTGTGTACTTTCTTCTGTCCAAACCAAAGTGCTACATAGTCGCCAAGAATGCAGTACAGCTAACATACAGGTCACTTGATTCTTATAATACTATCTCTAGACAGTCTTCTCATTCTCTCACTTTCTCTCTGTCTCACCCGCTTTCTCTTTTACACACAAGTGTCCCCACAGTCCTCACAGTTGCCTAGTGTGCAGAGTCCGAATGAGAGTAGTAAAACAGACACTAAAAGTCCATAGCTCCCCCTTTGTTTCCTACGTCTCAGGAGCGTACTGAAACAAATACACACAATGCAAGTAACTGGAAACTACCTATAGTAGTTCTACCAGTACTTCCTCCCCACCCCACTCTTTCTCTCTAAGAGGTCCACAGATATCCTATTGTTTGCTGGGCTAACTGGGAGTATAGCAAAACACATAATAATCTGGACACTTCCAATTTTACTTTCATACTCCTGCTTCTTTGTTTCTGGCTCTCTTTCACACACACACACACACACACACACACACACACACACACACACACACCAGTCCCCACAAGTGCTCAGGTACCATTTGTTAAATGGTCTAACACAGGGATGTCCACTCTTATCCACAATGGGCCGATGTGGCTGCAGGTTTTCATTCCAACAAAGCAGGAATACAGCTGATCAGCAGTTGGAAAACTGAGATGAACTGATTAAACAAGTAGAATCAGGTGTGCTCCAGCCTGTTTGGAGTGAAAACCTGCAGCCACACTGGCCCTTTGTGGATAAGATTGGACACCTGGTCTAACATGTACAAGTCCCCTAAAGTGTAGAAAAACTAATGTGGTTTTAGCTAAACAGCAGTTTGGAGAGATGTGCTGCAGTTCATTGTAAAACTCCATCAATACCAGCGCTCTAAAAATACCCAGCATGCTGCTGGGCTGCAGATTGGCGGAGGCAGCAGGTTTCAGACAGAGGTCAGCTGTCATTCAGGGAGCCGCAGCTGCTGCCCTGAACAACTATGCCAACCAGGGTTACGTTAGCAAAAGCCAACAATCAAAGTTACCCAGTTTTCCACTCTTACCCCAAATATAGTGGAGATGTGTTTGATGTTTAAAGTTTGCTCCTTTAGTTTTGGCAGTGAAGCTACAAGGATAAGTATTAGACACTTTTTATTAATAGTATTAATAATGTGGATACATGGAAAGCGCTGGCATGAAAGGTGGGCATGTATGGAGCCTGGGGGCTATGTAGCATCCCACTACTGACTTGTTTGTTCATGAAAGGTGTGTAGAACAACCACAAGTAGAGCCTGATGAGTGTTAGACTCTCAGTAGGGTAGACTTAAAAACAGTTGTTATTGACATTATAAGCACATGAATATTATTTGTGTGATATTGTTCTGGGCTATGGGTAGTTTGTGTGATTTCAGTATCTAAAATCTAGTGGAGTTGACTAAGTGGCATATTGTTATGTCAGCATTATCATTCAGTGACATCACAATATGACGGTAAGATAAATTAGCTCGCTATCATTTATCATGTGTGTTTGAAGATGCTGGGTAGATGAACATAGGCAGATCGAGTGCTGAGTGTCTGCAGTGCTACCTCACAAATAATTTCCCCCAGCAGTTTGCCACCCCAACAAAATGTTAGTTTGACAGTAGTTTGAAGTGTTACGTTTCCTGCGTCAGTATTTACACCAACACCATAATAATATTTAAGATGGTTTGAGATTTCTTTTCCTTACATGGATAATAAACTCTAAGCACATGCCTAAAGCCAGCACGTCCAACTACTTAACCTTGGATCATTATTTTTACTGCGAGCTGTAATAAAGATCTTTCACTGTCATAGATCAGGATCCATCAACTGCTTTAATATTTCATAACTGCTCTGAGCACTTTATACATAATTAACTCTCCCTCTGTAGTCAGACAGGGATAGAGAAGCAGCGACAGAGAGATATAAAGATACACAGAGACAGATACAGAGAGAGAAAAGAGACAGAGAGATGGTCTGTTTGCCTGTTGTCTACAGCACAAAATGCAACAAATCATATACAAAACATTGTGTCATCTGATTACTTTGAGTAAACTACATTACTAACTGTACGCAGTGAACCAGACATGCATATATACCAGTACAGATGTAGCACAAAATTTGTGTGAATGCAACCTCAACAATCTGACTACTGATTTTTAAACAGGCCCAAACAGCAGAGACAATAAAAGACCACTGATGGTGAGGTGGTGGTGTTAATATATGAAATTCTCACAAAAAACATCTGGCAAGGCAGCTATTAACTAAGAATATGTAAGTACCTCATGGCACAAGCTGCGTCTTTTCCAGATATACTAAACGTTTCTGGGGGATCCATCTCAGTTTTACCAAGTTGTCCTAAACCTGAGTAGACTGATAAACCAATTAATACATTGGTTACACTGTTACAGAAACAGTCCTGGTTACCTGAGTATCGTGATGAGCTGCTTTTGGAGAAAGAGGGAGGGGCCTGAAAGGCATAGATGACATCACTTTCTGAGATGCAGGTCATGTCGTCATCATTAGAGAATGAACGCTGGAAGCCATCAGAGTACAACTCCACCAAAATGACCTGAGATTAAAAGAGAAATTAATAACAGATTACCATTCATTCTCTGTGAGAACATTTTCAAAACATGATGTCCTCTCTATTCCACAGTCTAATCCCATGTTCTGGCCTCTGTTCAACTGTTAGAGGGTCAATGGCAGTCAACAATGATTTTAGTCTCTGGGCTTAAGTGCAGCTCACTGGTATCTCTACTGTGACCAGGTGTCAACGCACCAAGAGGGGCTCATCAAACAGCTGAAGACCAGCTTAAGTCAGTCACCAGCATTCATGCCCCCTTCAGTGGCACAATGGGCCATGGAGAAAGCAGAAGGCTGAGTGAAGGTTGCTGCTGTTGAATCAGCTGCGCAGGACTTAACACTGTGCAGGTGGAATGTTTTGCATGTGTCTTTCGGCCTTTATTTTTTCTTCCAAATAAAGCACTTTCTTCCCATGTCTTACGTTATGCCAATCCTACAATAGCTTTCTCATATGATGTCATCCAAGATGTGTCTTGGATGGGATTCAACTTCATAACCTCCTGATATTGGGGTAAAGACCCCATTACATTCCAAAGTTATGTAAAAAACTAATATGTTTTTACTAGTGTTTTGTATTAAACATTTCAGGATACAGAAATTTGAGCCATTTCGGGAACTTGCATGAGACAAAGCAATCAAGTTGTGAATTTGAAATCCAATGATGCCACAGCCATCCATAAATGAGTATACAAGAGGTCTATTGGCATTGCCTGATTGCCTTTGTTGTTTACATAACTGAGATGCAGATCTTAAACTTCTGAGAACTAAACTTCTAAAAAACAAATAATAATAATAGAAATTGGTAAATGGTAATTATTTACCTTACAATTTTTAAGTGAACTGACTTTTATTTTAATGATATTTTGAACTGTATGTCATTTGTCTGATGGTGAGAAAGAGTTAGATACCTGGTCTGTGTTGATATTTCCATCCTTAGCGAGTAGATCTCTAAGTGTTTCTACTGATCCCAGCAAAGGAACAGCCAGACCCACCCGAACAAACCGATGAGACTTACTGCAGAACACCAGGGTTACATTCACAGCCCTGAACACAGAACAATATGATTCAGTACATTCGATCAGAACAGTCAATCAACCAAGACATGTTTGGTTTAATTTTTGCAAAGGAGCTAGGAGGCTTCCTCAAAGTGATATCAGTTCCTCAAAGTTAGGGTTTAGCATTTTCTGCTTAACATCCAAATAACCCCAAACACATTCAGTGATGCTGAAGTCTCTAAACAGCTACACATCCCCAGTCAGTTTGATTTGTATGCATGTGGATAATCTAATATCTAAGCTCCTACAATAAAATCACTGAATATACCTAATGTAAGTAATTAAATTACTTTTAGGACATGTGTTAAGGCCTGAGTTTTGTCCATAATTCCTTTAAACAGTTAGCGTGTTACCTTACCGTGTCTGTCGAAGCGGTATGGGGAGGGAAATACACAGAAAAGGGTCAAAGGTGTTGCTCTGTTTAAGGCAATGAGGGCAGGTCAGCGACGACCTAAACACAACATCATATACTAAAATTCACATCACAACATTATCACATTAACATATTTACATAATATAAACATGTAAAAATCTAGTAGTTATTGAATAATTCATAGTAGATGCTAACTAATTTAAAGTAGATACTGTATTATTTATAGCAGATACTGAATAATTAGTAGGTACTGAATAATTCATAGTAGTTAGTGATTAATTCATGGTAGCTGAATAATTCATACCAGTAACTGAATAATTCACAGTAGCTGAATAATTTACTGTATTTACTAAATAATTATAGTAGATACTAAGTAATTTATAGCAGATGCAGAAAAAAGTAATGTATATATATTTTAAAAACACCTACATAAAATATTTAACATTGTTAAATATTTTACTGCATTCCGCCTCCATTAATCCATGGGTTGTACATATAAAATGCATAGACACTGTGCTGCAGCATTAGAAGCTGTATTCTATCATACTAAATAAATTGTGAGATTATGTAAATCTGGTTTTATATTCTGATTCTTCCTTAAAAACACAATCAGTCAGCCAGATAGAACTCATTCTACATCAACCACACCCCTCTCTCTCTCTCTCTCCTCCCTCCCTCCGTCTGTCTTTTTTCTCTTTCTTTTATCCTCTCTATCCTGTCACTCTCTCCTCTCTTTAATCTTTCCTTCTCTCTCTGTCATTGTTATCTGTTCTTTCCCTCTTTCTTTTCTCTTTCCTATCTCTTTTTCTCACTGCATGCATCCTTTTCTTTCTCCTTGTCTCTTTCCTCTCTCTGACGGCCTCCTCTGTCTCTCACTCTCTCTCTGCCCTCTGCTCTCTCTCCTTTTTTCTCTCTGCATGCATCCTTTCTTTATCTCTTTCCTCTGCCTGTCTCTTTGCTCTCTTATTCTCTCCCTGTCTTCTCTCTCTGAAGCTGTTCTTCATTATTGAACAGTAAAACAGTGAAAATGCATTTAGTTCAAAACCACTGACAC
The DNA here is from genome assembly GCA_021613375.1 of Megaleporinus macrocephalus. Classification (NCBI taxonomy): domain Eukaryota; kingdom Metazoa; phylum Chordata; class Actinopteri; order Characiformes; family Anostomidae; genus Megaleporinus; species Megaleporinus macrocephalus. The sequence continues at coordinate 34,791,350 of CM038704.1, read as the reverse complement.
ACCTGCAGGCCAGGTGAGAGAGAGAGAGGGAGAGCAAGAGAAAAAGAACGAGCAAGAGAGACAGGGGTACTGATGTGAATGCTTTAATATTTACAGAGGTGCAGAGTAATAAAACCTTTTTGTTTGAATATTTTAGCAGATGGATGAAAAGAACAAAAAACAAGTGATAAAAAAGGTAAGAATACGAAAAGGTGGGGACAGAGATAGAGACAGAAATGGAAGAACCAGAAAATGGAAGAGAGAAGGAAAGAGAAATAAATCAGAAGTGATTTTTTCAGTTTGAGACTGAGGTATAAATCTATTTATGAATAACATTGCTTAAATTACATTAGACTCCCTAAAACTCCCAGCAGATGCTGACACACAGTAATGTAAGGTGTTAAATATGCTTATCTGGCATTCAACACAACCGAATAGATACCCTATATGACCAAGCGTACGTAGACACCTGACCAATACACCTGTATGAGCTTTCTGGGACATCCAAGTTCAAACCATGGATCTTAATATGCAGCTGCCCCCTCCAGGGTTATAACAGCCTCTACTCATCTTTCAATTTTTCACAGAACTTTATCAGTGCTAAATCAGTCAAAAGAGCTTTTGTGAGAGAAGGCACTGATTTTGGACAGGAAGACCTGGCTCACAGTCAACATTTCAGTTTATCGGGGCCTCTGGTTTGACCATGTAGGAGACGGACCTCCTAAGTCGGGGGTCCTCCTGAAGATTCTGCAACAAGTACCTTTTATATTAAACCTTACTTTTGATTTTGCACACACACTTTATCACAATCAGTCAGTGAACCTCCTGGGCTGTAATGAATAACTCAAAGCAAAAGCTAACTGGCGCTCAGCTTAGCCCGTAACACGGTCCAATACCACCCTCGCTAGCAAACTAGCGTCAATGGCGGCCACTCCTACTAACGACACAAAGAAACAGGCTATGGAGAGGGACCCCGCTGAAATGAGTCAGCTGGTTTCCGAACTAGCTAAACAACAGGGACTTTTGGAAGATTTGACCGTCCTCATTCAGAACTCGGTGAAACCATTGCAAATATCAGTGGATGCGCTAACGGGAGACGGTCAACACCTTCCAGAGTCGACTAACTACAACGGAGTCCATTGCTGGTAAAAAATTTGAACGTCTCACTATAGCTGAAGCTACCATCAAGTCTCTGCAGGCTCAAAACACGTCTCTACTTGACCAGCTGGACGACCTTGAGAATAGATCTCGTCGAGCAAATCTATGCATTGTGAACATCCCCGAAGGGAGTGAAGGTGGCCAAAACCCAGTAACTTTCATATCCAACTTGCTGGTGGAGGCTATGGGCGCAAATGTGTTTGAAGAGCCACCAGAGCTTGAGCGAGCGCACCGCTCACTCGGCCCAAAACCAGCTCAAGGGAAACCACCGAGACCATTCATTGTGTGTTTTCATCGGTTTCAGGAACGGGAACGAGCTCTTCGCTGGGCGAGACAACATCAGCTGACTTATAAAGGATCTACGCTGAGGATATATCCGGACTTGAGTGCCGCACTGGTTAGGAAGCGCGCCGCTTTCAAAGAAATCAAATTGGCGCTATATGAGAAAAGCATCCGATTTTGCCTGCTACACCCTGCTCGTCTTCAGGTTCTGTTTAGAGGTGAGACTTTGCTTTTTGAAATGCCAGAAGAGGCTAGCACATTCCTTCATCAGCGTGTGATCAACCAGGAATGAACCCATCCATGCATTATGGACTGTTTTCTTTTCCAGCCCGAAGGCCGTAAGTTCTGATTTACCAGCTAATAACGTGACTTTCCTCCTAACAGGCACTGCTGACAATAACTTCTGACTATGCATAGTGCCAATATTCAAGTGTCATTCAAAGTGTAATTTTGATAAGCGAGCCAATGTCTTCAGTTCACTATTCGTTTTTTACAGGCAGAGTTTTGTTGCTCAGTAAGAACTTTTAAAAAATACATGGCTGACATTGCTGATTGCTTCTTTATTTCATTTTACCTGGATATTACTCATATTCCAACTTTTAAATGTCAATGTACACATGACTATTCAGAAAGCCCCTAAGGCTAGAGTTAGTTAGTTTAAGAGTAGCCTACCGGAAGTTGTGAAAGCCATTAGGGTACTGCTGTTGGCCTCAGTTCACAATCTAGGGGGAGATCATTTTTTTTATGGGTACAACCTTGTGGTTTACCATTGCTCACGACCCTTTTTTTGTGTTTTACTTTACAGCTGTGGATGACATTTTATACCATTATCTCAGAATAATTATGTCACCTAACTATGTGAATAATCCATGGTTAACGTGGATATTAAGCAGTTCATAGAACAATAATGGTTGATAACTCAGCTTCGAATAGAGCTAAGAGCTTACCAATTCGTTTTGTCAGCTGGAACGTTAAAGGCCTTGGGGGTCCTATTAAAAGGACTAAAATATTTACACATCTTAAAAAATTAAAAACTGAGAATTTTCTTACAGAAAACACATGAGTAGTAGACCATAACAAGCTTAAAAAACCATGGGTAGGACAGGTCTTCCATTCCTGTTTTAACACTAGAGCAAGAGGCACTGCAATATTGATTCACAAAAATATCCAATTCTCCCCTATAAATGTAACCTCTGACCCCCAGGGAAGGTTTGTTATTGTGTCGGGTTCCCTGTTTCAGACTCCTGTGGCCCTTGTCAACATTTACGCCCCTAACTGGGACGATGTGAACTTCATCACTTCATAAGATTATTTCCTAATTACCCAACTTAAATACACATCGTTGGATTTTTGGTGGAGATCTGAACTGTGGCTGGACCCAGCTCTAGACTGTTTAAACAGTAGGGCATCATACAATTCTAAAATGGCACAATCTCTGGCGACGTTCACGACGCAGTTCGGCTGTATAGATCCATGGAGGTTTCTCTTCCCGCATAGTAAAAAATTCTCTTATTTTTCACACGTACATCATTCATAGTCGAGAATAGATTATTTCTTTATAGATAAAATTCTCCTCCCTGCAGTTAAGAATACAGAATACTCAGCCATTGTGGAATCAGATCACGCACCCATTATACTGGATATGGCTTTTGCACATCAAACAAATCGTTCGCCCTGGAGATTGGATACAACTTTGCTTGCCAATGGAAATTTTTGCACACTTGTATCTAATGCTATTGATAATTTTTTGTTAACCTACAAATAAGACTCAGTTTCGCCATCTACATTGTGGGAGACCCTGAAAGCAGTAATTAGGGGGAAATTTTATCTTACAGCACCTCACTTAAGAGGACAAGAGACTCCAAACAGAAAGAACTTATTAAAACAATACGACAACTGGATCATCAGTACTCTATTTGCCCTTCACCTGCACTTTACAAGAAAAGGTTGAGTCTTCAAACAAAGTATAATCTTTTATCTACTGAAAAAACTGAACAACATTTAACCCGTCTACGTGGTTGTGTATGAACAAGGTGAAAAGCCTGCTCGACTACTAGCTCAAAAGTTAAAATGTTAATTTGCTTCTCAGCTCATCCCACAGCTCATCCGGTGACCTTACTGTAGATCCGAGCAAAATTAATTCCACCTTTCATAAGTATTACTCAAATTTATATTCCTCTGAATTCCCCAGGGACAACTCAACCATACTCACTTTTTTAAATAACCTAAATATTCCTAACATTAACTTGGAGGTAAGGAATACACTGGATAGACCTTTAGAGCTTGAAGAGATCCTGGCATCCATGGCAGCAATGCAGAGTGGCAAGGCTCCCGGCCCAGATGGCTATCCAGTTTTTAAAAATATTCTCAGCTAAATTAGCACCCCTTCTCTTAGAAATGTTTGAGCACTCCCAAAGTCTAGGGACCTTGCCCCAAACGGAAGCATCAATCACTCTCTTTCTGAAACCAAATAAAGACCCTTTTTGCAGTGTAGCTCGTATAGACCAATATCACTTTTAAATACGGATGTTAAAATTTTTGCCAAGGTTACAGCATCTAGGATGGATACCGTAATGACCGATTTGATTTCACCAGACCAGACCAGGTTCATAAACCGTCATTCCTTTACTAACATTCATAGGCTGTTAGGTATCATCCATTCCACCGCATCTCCAGATACTCCTGAGATCATTGCGTCTTTAGATGCGGAAAAGGCCTTTGACAGAATGGAGTGGAATTACCTATTCACTGTTCTGGAAAGATTTAATTTTTTTGTCCAAAAATTCTCATGGATTCAACTACTATACACAGCACCAAGGGCGTCAGTAATCACTAACTTATCCCGCTCACAGGTTTTCCCCCTTAAACGGGGTACTAGACAGGGATGCCCCCTTAGTCCCCTCTTATTCTCTTTAGCTATTGAGCCCTTATCTATTATGCTGAAAACCTCTCAATCCATCAATGGAATTTGCAGAAGGGGCATGGAACATAACACATATTATATATTTTGGACCCTGTTTCTTGCATCCAAAACCTAACTGAAATATTACACACATTCGCAGCTTTTCAGTGTATAAACTAAATTTTTCTAAGAGCGAATGCTTTCCGTTAAACCAGCCAGCTCTGCAAATTCCAAACTCAGACTTGCCCTTTTGTATAAATAGGTCAGGCTTCAGATACCTAAGGATTACCATCAGCCACACCATGGCCAGCCTTTATGCTAGTAACTTCATACCTTTGATCAATAAACTTAAACTGGATTTTCAGAAATGGAATGTTCTACGTTTGACCCTTGCAGGTAGAATTAATTGCGTCAAAATGAACATACTGCCCAGACTTCTATATTTGTTCCAGAGTCTCCCGATTTTTCTTCCGAAATCATTCTTTCAAACACTGGATAAAATGATTATATCTGTAACGTTGAAGGAGGCAAGAGAGGCGGATGCATACGCAGATGAGGTTTATGGGGTTTAATAAAGTCCATAGTGAGTAACAACAAGCAAAACACACAGCGAAACACAGAAGACTAAACACCACAGCGTTTACAACCACAATGTCGGACAAGGGCATGGGGCAAACAGGAAAGCTAAATACACATGATAACGAGAGGGAAACGGAAACAGCTGAAGAACATAACGTGACACAGGTGGAGGGCGGAGGCGTGGAACACATGACAAAGGTAAACAAAGACCACGTGGACTAGCAGGCGTGACAGTACGCCCACCACCCCCCCACCCCTTCCACCACCAAGGCGCGATCCACCTCGGGCGCCAAACCGAACCAACCCTAGGAGCCGCCCCAGAGAAGGGCAAGGACAAGGACCGGACAGACAGACGGACAGACCAGGCAGACAGACGGACCAGGCAGACAGACGGGGAGAGACGGGCAGACGAGAGACCAGGAACGACCAAATACCAGACAGAAGTCAAACACGAGAACAGGACAAAACACGAGACAACAGACCAGACAGAGGCCAAGGAACAGGGCAAAACACAAAAACAGGAACAAACAAAACAACGGGGACAGAAACACAAACAGGAACAAAGCCTGCCTTAACAGGAGCGGTACGGGAAACAAAGTCATAAAGCACTCTGGGCGCAAAGTCAGGAGCCGCCCGGGGGGGCGGAGTCAGGAGCCGCCCGGATCACCGTCCGGGGAGCAGGAACAGGAGTCAGCCGGGGAGCAGAGGCTGCGGCGACGTCCACGGAGGCAGCGGCGCTCGCTGCATTGACGTCCACGGAGGCAGCGGCGCTCGCTGCATTGACGTCCACGGAGGCAGCGGCGCTCGCTGCATTGACGTCCATGGAGGCAGCGGCGCTCGCTGCATTGACGTCCACGGAGGCAGCGGCGCTCACTGCATTGACGTCCACGGAGGCAGGCACGATGGAGTGAGCGCGTGGCCGCGGCTCAGTGCAGGCGGGCGCCTGAGAAGTCTGCTTCAGACTACAGCGTTTGCTACGCCGCTTAGCCTGGTTCACTGAGACGGCTGCATACCCGGCCGCCATCTCAGCTGCGAGCAGAGCGGGGTTATCCGCCTTCAACAGCACGCAGAGCTCCCATGCGGGGAGGAAATCCTCATCTGCTGAATCCATTGTGTGAGGTCTGACATTCTGTAACGTTGAAGGAGGCAAGAGAGGCGGATGCATACGCAGATGAAGTTTATGGGGTTTAATAAAGTCCATAGAGAATGGACAGAAGCAGAACACACAGCGAAACACAGAAGACTAAACACCACAACGTTCACAACCACAATGTTGGACAAGGGCATGGGGCAAACAGGAAGGATAAATACACATGATAACGAGAGGGAAACGGAAACAGCTGAAGAACATAACGTGACACAGGTGAAGGGCGGAGGCGTGGAACACATGACAAAAAGGTAAACAAAGACCACATGGACTAGCAAAGATCAAGGTCTCTGGGTGGATTTGCACTCCCTAATTTTATGTACTATTATTGGGCGTCGAATTTACAAAAAATAATACACTGGATACAGTCTCCACAAACAGAATGGTGTAAAATGGAAGCCAGCTCATGTCCACCAACATCACTTGCTGCCCTGGTTGCTGCTAGTTTGCCTCTTCCAATTGTTCAGTATACTACTTGTCCAGTTGTTACATCCACTCTTAAAATTTGGGCGCAATTCCGTCAAAATTTTAAACTATTTGATTTTTCCTACAAGGCCCTATATGTAATAATCATCAATTTCCCCCAGCTAAACTAGATCCGACCTTTGCAGAATGGCAGAAGCTCGGTCTAAACAAATTCAGTGACCTGTTTGTAGATGACATTTGCCAGTTTTGGAGACATCTCCACAAAATTCAGGCTTCCTAAAACCAGTCTATTTCGCACAGAATGTCCAACTTTCCCCAATCTGCCTCCAAGATCAGGACTAGATATCATTTTAGAAATTTATTTATAACCCAGGGGCTTGATCTCACGTATATATGATGCCACTCTCTCTCTCAAAAATACTGCATTGAGTAGAATACGTTCTGACTGGGAGAGGGAGTTTGGAATGGAGATATCTGATAAAACCTGGGATAATGCATTATGCAGAGTTAACGGAACATCATCCTGTACCTGGCTCAGTTTAATTCAGTTTAAAGTTCTTCACAGAGTCCTTTATAGCAAAGCCAAACTGGCTAAAATTTGCCCTAATGTTTGTGACACTTGCGACCGCTGTCAGGCTGCTAAGGCAGATCTGACTCACATGTTCTGGGCGTGCCCCAGACTGAGTTCTGGACAGACATATTTAAATTCTTATCTAAAGCATTCAATGTTGAAGTGCAACACAGCCCGGAATCAACTATTTTTGGGGTTCTGGAAAGTGGTGCTTCAGTGGACAAAAAGAGTGAAGGACCCCAAGCCGAAACCTTTGGAACTGTTCGGCCAAATAAGTGAAAATGAACAATTTACAGCGACCAATGACGCATTTAATGACTTGGTTACGTGTCTCTAGTTCCCGGCTGTAGACATGAACCAGAGTGGATGTTTTACTCCTTAGAAACATTAATTGGTTATTGTTACACAGCAAGTCTCTTCAGAGCAGCCAGAGCTTCCCAGATATTACTGAGCTTAAAGCACTCAAGCCAAACGTAACTAAAGAAAACAGAACAGAGCTGCTGTGTTAACAACCATTACAGCATATCAGCTGTCTGTGTATCGCGCTGCGTTGTTTTTATCTCTCTGGATGCATTCAAAATCGCCTACTTGCCTACAACTCAGTAGGCGAAATCAGTAGACAAGCGCAGCTAGTATGTCTGAATACTCAGTAGGCATCGAGTAGTAGGCGAATGGTACCCGGATGGCCTCCTGAATTTTATGCATGCGACCTTAGCACACTGTGCTATCCCATGATTCACCTGGAGCCGCAGATGAATTCAAAGCAGGGGAAAAAAACAGGGAAAAGCGGTACATCAGCTGTGTGTACGTAGCTACTGCTGGTGAACTGCCGCTACAGATGTTAGCACTAGTAAAAAATGTTTAAATGAAATTGAATCATTAAATCATTAAATGATTTTAAATGAATAGCGGGACTTGTACAGTGGTGGTCTGACGCCTTGAGTCACAGGACAATGGTAATATGGCGGTCGTAGTAGGTCCAAGATTGTGTAGCTACTAAACTCGTCTACTGAATTTGCCTACTAGTCTGCCGTTCGAGCAGTAAGTACTGGCTCAAATCCAGTACCTACTGACTAGAAGGGGATTTTGGACACAGGCTCTCTCTCTCGCGTGTTGCACGCGCTGTTTTTATTTTTCTGTATCGCTGTCTCCGAGTGCCTCATCCTCCTTAAAGAACTGCAATTTTACTACTACGCAATAAAAACCCCAACCGCGAGGTGAGGCACTCTCTTTAACTGCATCAGACATGTTGGTTGTGTGGAAGTATTTTTCAATGCACTTCTTAATAACTAGTTTTTTATTGGTATGAAGAGATGTATGTTTATGGAGAGAGATAAGTCTCAAAACACCTGACAAATGTGTAAAAGACAATTCACAAATTGCACATACATCACAAATGAGTTTCACTATTCACAAATAAATATATCCCAGTTTGTGTCTCACAGCTCGCCATTTGTACGAATTCTTTACACTCTAGTTTATTAATTTGTAGTATTCTTTGTTTGGCTTTAAGTTCTGCTGAGATTGCCCACAAAGATTCGGGTGGGGAGTCGAATTTCGGCACAACCCCTGTTAAGGCTCTTTTACAGTCATATGAAAAAGTTTGGGCACCCCTATTAATCTTAATCATTTTTAGTTCTAAATATTTGGGTGTTTGCAACAGCCATTTCAGTTTGATATATCTAATAACTGATGGACACAGTAATATTTCAGGATTGAAATGAGGTTTATTGTACTAACAGAAAATGTGCAATATGCATTAAACCAAAATTTGACTGGTGCAAAAGTATGGGCACCTCAACAGAAAATGACATTAATATTTAGTAGATCCTCCTTTTGCAAAAATAACAGCCTCTAGTCACTTCCTGTAGCTTTTAATCAGTTCCTGGATCCTGGATGAAGGTATTTTTGACCATTCCTCTTTACAAAACAATTCCAGTTCAGTTAAGTTTGATGGTCGCCGAGCATGGACAGCCCGCTTCAAATCATCCCACCGATGTTCAATGATTTTCAGGACTGGGATGGCCATTCCAGAACATTGTAATTGTTCCTCTGCATGAATGCCTGAGTAGATTTGGAGCGGTGTTTTGGATCGTCTTGCTGAAATATCCATCCCTGGCGTAACTTCAACTTCGTCACTGATTCTTGAACATTATTCTCAAGAATCTGCTGATACTGAGTGGAATCCATGCGACCCTCAACTTTAACAAGATTCCCGGTGCCGGCATTGGCCGCACAGCCCCAAAGCATGATGGAACCTCCACCAAATTTTACAGTGGATAGCAAGTGTTTTTCTTGGAATGCTGTGTTGTTTTGATGCCATGCATAACGCCTTTTTGTATGACCAAACAACTCAATCTTTGTTTCATCAGTCCACAGGACCTTCTTCCAATATGAAGCTGGCTTGTCCAAATGTGCCTTTGCATACCTCAGGCGACTGTTTGTGGCATGCTTGCAGAAATGGCTTCTTTCGCATCACTCTCCCATACAGCTTCTCCTTGTGCAAAGTGCGCTGTATTGTTGACCGATGACACCATCTGCAGCAAGATGATGCTGCAGCTCTTTGGAGGTGGTCTGTGGATTGTCCTTGACTGTTCTCACCATTCTTCTTCTCTGCCTTTCTGATATTTTTCTTGGCCTGCCACTTCTGGGCTTAACAAGAACTGTCCCTGTGGTCTTCCATTTCCTTACTATGTTCCTCACAGTGGAAACTGACAGGTTAAATCTCTGAGACAACTTTTTGTATCTTTCCCCTGAACAACTATGTTGAACAATCTTTGTTTTTAGATCATTTGAGAGTTGTTTTGATGAGCCCATGATGCCACTCTTCAGAGGAGATTCAAATAGGAGAACAACTTGCAATTGGCCACCTTAAATACCTTTTCTCATGATTGGATACACCTGGCTATGAAGTTCAAAGCTCAATGAGGCTACCAAACCAATTTTGTGCTTCAGTAAGTCAGTAAAAAGTAGTTAGGAGTATTCAAATCAATACAATGATAAGCGTGCCCATACTTTTGCACTGGTCAAATTTTGGTTTAATGCATATTGCACATTTTCTGTTAGTACAATAAACCTCATTTCAATCCTGAAATATTACTGTGTCCATCAGTTATTAGATATATCAAACTGAAATGGCTGTTGCAAACACCCAAATATTTAGAACTAAAAATGATTAAGATTAATAGGGGTGCCCAAACTTTCATATGACTGTATACTCAACAGTAAACACAGATACGCTACGCATGGATCTTTCTGTTCGTACTCTGCGTTTATTTGCACGTTTTCGAAAAGCTTACAGATACGGACAAACTTAGTACTAAGAGCCTACATCCTAAAACCCCAGACCAGTACATCTCCCAATACATCAGTCTTTACGTTTGGCACTATGCATTCCGGTAGGTCGCATTCTCCTGACATCCTTCAAACCCAGTGCCTCTGTCAAACTGCCAGATAGTAAATCGAGACACAACTCCAGAGAACATGGTGCTGTTTGGCACTGGGCATAGTGATCTTAGGCTTGGGTGCAGATGCTAGACCCATTTCATGAAGCTCATAATGCACTGCACAATAAACGAAATAAATCAGAGCAAATTTTTTATTCAGAGGACGTTGATGAAAATCTGAAAATAATCTGTTTTCTTTGGGACTACTTCGCCCATGGGCGTAGGTTTGCATATGGGCGGTATGTCCCAACCAATATTTTAAGAAGACGGAATTGTCCATAACAACACTTGAACTAACTTTGGAGTGACATCATATTAAGGAGTTATACTTTCACTTTCAGTGTCACTTAAGACCCCGCAGAGGGTGTGTGAACTTGAAGTGTGTGGGGCTGAGGTGCTGTGATTTTAATTTTACAATGCATCAATTATAATCTCAGCTTTACATAATTCCAATGTGGTTACCCAAGGATAAGACTTTAAGACAATGTTTAGGCATACTCGCATTTGATTGGTCAGGGGTCAAATGGTAAAGGTACGTTGTTGTGTTGCCAACAATGTTGTCATTAAATCTACGACACTGGTCTTGCCTCACAACACTCTGGATGTAGCCCTGGATGTAGCCCATATAAAAAATATATGTTTTAAGAAAAGTCCTTAACACAAAACATTTATAAAACAATGACTCAGACATCAGGCAAAATATTCATAATTACTTCATGTAACAACTTATTGAGCTTTTTTAGGCTGAATGTCTGGTTCCAATGATCACCAATGTGAACAATGCTGACACTTCTCTGAATGTTTCACATAAACCAGGCTGAATGAACTTTGTTTACATCTAAACCATTAATTATAAAGATTTTTTTTTAAATTTAAGGAATTCCCTGTTTTTGTTTTCATAGAAGCTTGACTTTACCTTAGAGTACTTAAAACATGCTGCTAAATTCTCTAACCTGTACTGGGCCTGGAAGTGTTCCTGGACGAAGCTGTGTCTGGTTCTGGCCTGCTGCAAGTCTGGACCGGACGAAGACTGTACAGGACCCTGCAGGACACATACACAGGCTAGATTAGACACATTTACACACATACGTTTAAGGGTGTGTGTTTAAAGAGATCAGTCTACCAATACATTTAACATTTAACAAAAATACTTAGTCACAACACTTATGCCCAACAAATAATACAATAAAATACATAGTCAGGTTGAGAGAAGGTGTAATATTTAAAAAAATGTGTTTTCAGACAATGCCCATCAACTCATTTTCTAGTGTCACAAAAATGTTCGCATTAACATATATACACCCATCCAGCCTATAACAGTTTAGCACAGCCCATTCACACAGTTATAGCATTTAAGACTGGACATGTATTAGTCTTAAAGTATCAAAAAGTATCAAAAACAGCCTGTTGTAAAGGATAAAGGGATGCTGGAAAATGGTCATTGTGACAGAACGAACAAACTAGTTAAATCCATGCCTTTCCATTTTCCCCCTTTATTCAGTCCCGTTCTGTCCCTGCTCTAGTTTACAGTGGTTCATGCACTCTTCCTCACTATTTGAGCAGCTATTGCAGCTGTTTTACTCCTCATATTGCAATATTTACATTTGCTAGCTTGGTTGATCTCACCTTTTTACAGTTAAAACATGAACCTTGCATCTTTAAAGGAGTAGCAGGTAGAACGTACATACAGGGGCTGTACCTTAGGGTTCTGGTCTGGGAAAAGGCCCAGGCCATGTTTGAGCTGTCCTTAAATAATGCCTGGGCAAATTCAGACATGCCCAGTAGGACCATGTTGGAGTGTTCCATTTGGAAGGGGGTTCATGGGGTTTAGGCAGTCTGAAATGTTTTTGTTATGTAAATTGTTTTTTATTTTATTTCTGCAACTTTGAAACTTGTGTTTAGACTGTCCATTTAAAACCAGTATTGCCGGGATTCTGTATTTTAATAAACCAGTAACTTTCTTTTATCATTATTGTCTCCCCTGCAGAGGAGAATAAATGGTATGTGCTGGTCTAGGATATCTGTGGAGGGTATTTAAGGGCTCATTTCAGTCAAAGGAGGCACTGGTTGGTAGTTGAGCCAATGTGCACAGAGGGGAAAAATTGTTGTTTTCCGAAAGTTGCATATTTACCTTGTAAATGGATTTTTGTTTGTTTGCTTGTTGTTTGCTATTTCCTAATTTTTTGGACTTTTTTTCTCCTTCACCAATTAAACACCTTTGCACTGAATGTGCTTTTGTGGTTTGGCTATCGTTTTTTTTTTTAATTCGCAACCTTCGCGGAGCATTTCTATCCTCATCTGCAAGCAAGGTGTGACAGTCATGTAGAAATAAATGATGACTGTTTGTGGTACAGCAAATGGTTTATGTGTATTTCAGCAGAAAAAAAATTAAATAAAGAAAAAAAAACAGGATGTGGGCTCTTTACGACTGTGAGGTCTTGCTGAAGGCCTTGAACAGATGCGGTACTGTGTTCAAGCCTGACTGAATCACAATAACATTTTGAGCCTGAAGCTGTTTTTTCGCCTGAAGTGAAGAAGTGAAGTCATGGCCTTGCGTGATAACAACAAACAAAATATCTGCCAGAATCTGCAACAACTATCAGTTTCCATCAGAGCTAAATATAGACAGATATGATTCCCTAAAAAGGTTTCTGTCTTCCATTCATAAAAAACCCTCTGACACAAAAAACAGCCAAGGCATAAAATATTTACCCAGTGCCAGCAGCTCTGTGGCCTGTTCAGAGTTTGGAGTTTGGCAGTTTGTCTATTTTGGCCTGGTTTTCTTAGTTTTAAGTTTGTACTCCAGCGCTCTCGTCCGTGTCTGGAGATTTCCCGCTCCATTCTAAAAACATGGATTTGTTATTTTCGGAGATCATACACATTCACAAGGTTCTGTGCTGAACTAAGTTGATTTAAAAAATCTTCCACACTTCGATGAAGCACAGAACTGCATTAATGTAATATACTTAACACAGAGATGATGTACAACTGTATAATGTTAATCAGTTAATCACTGTTGTAATGATAGAAAACACATAGGGGAACATCTCACAACTAAGTCTAATAAATCAAGAGTAATGTTTCTCAATGAAAAATAGGTAAGATCTTGCAGATTTCATCATACATGCTACATAATACCATAGGATGACGCAGAGATCCCAGAAAAGTACCTCACAGTATCTCCATACCATCGCTTCACCTTACTGTACCTCCATACCAGAAATTCACTTCACTGTAACTCTATATCAGTGCTTCATTTCACTGTACCTCCATATAAATGCTTTACTTCACTGTACCTCCATACAAGCACTTCACTTCACTGTACCTCTATACCAGCGCTTTACTTCACTGTACCTCTATACCAGTGCTTCACTTCACTGTACCTCCATACCAGCACTTCACTTCACTGTACCTCTATACCAGCACTTCACTTCACTGTACCTCTATACCAGCACTTCACTTCACTGTACCTCCATACCAGCACTTCACTCCACTGTACCTCCATACCAGCACTTCACTTCACCGTACCCCCATACCAGCACTTCACTGTACCTCCATACCAGCACTTCACTTCACTATACCTCCATACCAGCACTTCACTTCACTGTACCTCCATATCAGCGCTTTTACTTCACTGTACCTCCATACCAGCACTTCACTTCACTGTACCTCCATACCAGCACTTCACTTAATTGTCCTTCCATATCAGCACTTCATTTCACTGTATCTCCATACCAGCACTTCACTTCACTGTACCTCCATATCAGCATCTCACTTCACTGTACCTCCATACCAGCACTTCACTGTACCTCCATATCAGCATATCACTTCACTGTACCTCCATATCAGCATCTCACTTCACTGTACCTCCATACCAGCACTTCACTGTACCTCCATATCAGTGCTTTACTTCACTGTACCTCCATATCAGCACTTCACTTTACTGTACCTCCATACCAGCACTTCACTGTACCTCCATATCAGTGCTTTACTTCACTGTACCTCCATATCAGCACTTTACTTTACTGTACCTCCATACCAGCACTTCACTTCTCTGTACCTCCATACCAGCACTTCACTGTACCTCCATACCAGAGCTTCACTTAACTGTCCCTCCATACCAGCACTTCACTGTACCTCCATATCAGTGCTTTACTTCACTGTACCTCCATATCAGCATCTCACTTCACTGTACCTCCATACCAGCACTTCACTGTACCTCCATATCAGTGCTTTACTTCACTGTACCTCCATATCAGCACTTCACTTTACTGTACCTCCATACCAGCACTTCACTGTACCTCCATATCAGTGCTTTACTTCACTGTACCTCCATATCAGCACTTTACTTTACTGTACCTCCATACCAGCACTTCACTTCTCTGTACCTCCATACCAGCACTTCACTGTACCTCCATACCAGAGCTTCACTTAACTGTCCCTCCATACCAGCACTTCACTGGGGGGGGGGGGGGGGGTGTAAATGGAGGAATGAAGTGTGGGGGATGAAATGCTAGCCCTGCAGTAAAGTGCTGCTGACTCACAGTGATTCTTTTAGCCTCTCAGCGGTCAGTAATTCAGTTCATTCAACACCGGCTTACTCCCTAACACCACCAGGGCACTGGCAGGTCAAAGGCAGGTCTCTCTCTCTCTCTCCTTTACACTATCTCTCCCTTAGTTTCTGTATTTTTTTTCAGTGTGTTTACACACTCTCTGTCCCTCTCTCTCTCAGCCGGTGTTGGGTGTTTAATTATTCATCTAATCTGAATCTCAGCACTGTGCTCAGAAACTGTGCTCAGGACTGAATGTCCCTCAGCCCTGCTGAACAAGTCTGACAGATACTGGGGGAATGTGAAACTTTAGCTCTTTGTTTGGGGGAGATCTGGAGAATAATGAGCTGTTCAGGGCAGTAAGAATTGTGCAGGTGCACTCTATTGTGATAAACCCTTTACTGAGCTAGCACAAAGCAGCATGACCACATGTACTCTTTAAATGTCCCGTTGTACAGTTTTCAGTACATTGATAGTGTACACCATGTACACAAAAGTATTGAGACATTTACACCTTACACCTACAGGATATTTCATTCTAAATCCATAGCAATTAATATTATTCCCCCCTTTGTAGCTATTTCAACTATTTTCTTACAATTTATAGGTTCAGATGCTCCTTACAGCTGTGTGAACCAGGAGTCGCCATGTCTACAATACAAATATATACATTTTATTTACTATCAAAACTACCAGTAAACCTACACACAAGTTTTATAGGGAATGTAGATGATGGTAAAATGGTAAAAAAAAAAAGAAGATCCCCTTATTTTTGAGGGGACTGTTTTGCGCTGCATTTGTCCTCCATCATGAATGGATTAACAGAAAACAATTATAAAATAATGTCTCAGACATCATGGAGCATATCATCGCTGTCCAATTAAAAACATGTATCTCTATTTTTGTCAATTTCTATTTTTCTACATCAATTAACCGCAGCAGCGATTGTTTACATTGTGGGAACATTTCATTATGAATGGATGAATAGAAATGCTCCGAAATAGCTTAGAAACATTTCTGGTTCCATTGACTTACATTGAAAATGAAGACAGCTTTTGTTCTCTCCTGTAAAGTTGCCATTTTGGAGATACTTGTTTTCCATTGGACAGTGAAGATCATTTCTGTGCAGGAGTCTTTAAAGACATTAAACTCTTTAGACATCTGATTTCTACCAGAAACACTGAAGAATTCTTATTCAGTAAGTTTTAACAGAATTAAGCATTAAACATCTAAACACTTTGAATGACATTGTTTACAACTAAACCTCTTATTTTCTGCACAAGTCCAGTTCAGCTGGAAGAAGATGGATCTCTCAATCAGACAGTAAACCAAACGTGACAAACATTTAAGGCAGTAATGCAACCTGTCTGAGAGCAGCGCTGCTGGAGTATACATTTCCACCACAGTGCTTTTCTGGCAGTGTCGGACAGAAAAGTCAGAAAAGACCTGTTCGCTCAGTCTCTACCCTTTCCTCTCTCTCTCTCTCACTGTCTGTCTGTCTCTCTCTTGTTTTGTGGAATGTAAAACATTTCAGAAATGTTGTTGGTGCGCTAATCGGATTGTGCACTGCGCTGGTCAACACTGTTCAAGAGGAGCTTACAGAAAAGCCCTAAAGTCTGAAACATTCTCAGAGTTCACTGAGTTCACAGAGAAAATAATGAGGGGACATCCACCAATGTTTCAAGGTTTGGTTTAGATGTTCTTTACAGTGGTGTCGATGGGAACCATGTCCTATGACATAAATATACACATTTTATTAACTACCAAAACCTCCAGTGAACCTACATGTGTCTCCTCAGTTTTATATGGAATGTTGACGATGGTAAAGTACTGGAAAATATTAAATACAGTGGCAATAAAAAGTATGTAAACCCTTTGAAATTACCTGGTTTTCAGCATTAATTGGTCATACAACGTGGTCTGATCTACATCTAAGTCCCAAGTACAGACAAACACAATGTGATTAACCTAATACCACACAAACAATTATAATATTTCATGTCTGTATTGTGCACATCTATTAAATATTCACAAAGTAAGTGAACCCTTGGATTTAATAACTGGTCAAACCTCCTTTGGCAGCAATAACCTCCAACAAGTGTTTCCGGTAGCTGCTGATCAGACCTGAACAATGTTCAGAAGGAATTCTAGACTGTTCTTCCTTACAGAACTGCTACAGCTCAGCCATATTCTTAGGATGTCTGGTGTAAACAGCTCTCTTGAGGTCATTCCACAGCATCTCTATTGGACTCAGGTCTGGACTCTTGACTGGGCCACTCCAAAAGGCAGGTTTCTATTTTTTAAAGCCATTCTGTAGTAGATTTACTTCTAGGGAGAGTAGCCACAATACTAAATTGTCTCCATATGTACACAATTTGTCTAACTGTGGACGTGTTAATACCGAAAGTCTTGGAAATGACTTTTTAACACTTTCCAGTTTTATGCAAATCAACAATTCTTGATCGTAGGTGTTTGAAGGTCTCTTCTTTGTGAGGCACGCTTCACATCAGCAGATGCTTCTTGTGAATAGCAGACTCAAAAAGTGTGTGTTATTTGTAAGTCAAAGTAACTCTACACCTTGCTCCAATCTTGTTTCATGGATTGGACTCCAGGTTTGCTAACTCCTGACTGTAATTAGCTTTTGTTGAAGTCATTAGCATAAGGGTTTACTTTTTCCATCTGCACTGTGAATGTTTTATGAATGGGTCCAATACACACATGAAATATTATAATTGTTTGTGTGGTATTAGATTAAGCAATTTGAGGATGTCTACACTCGGGGATGTAGATCAGATCACGCTTTATGACCAATAAATGCGGAAAAACAGGTAATTTCCTATCACTACCACTGTGAACAATTCTGACATTTCACACCACACCACACTGAAGGACTCTACTTACAACTTAATTGTTTAATTGAACAAAAAAAGCAGGATCATTTGGATAAAAAAAAACAGGTTGAAAAGCTAGGTGTCACCAAACATTTGATGGACAGTGTGTCCATGACGCTAATGCTGTTATGGCCATCTGTAGCATCACTGAGAAAATCCCATAATAGAAGAAAACCTACTGTGAATGAAAAGCTGTGAAGTCTTTCACACAGAGAGCGAAAGAACATCCTTAGGAATCAGCAGCCAGCAGAGCTTTATAAAAGCTCCTTCAGCATCAATACTGATCCACCGGGCTTCGTCACACGGGCCAAATTACCCCAGATAAGCAGTTTGCACGGATATTCCCCTCTGATCGTCTACATAGAGGGCAGACAGGCTACACCACAGTGATAGGAATAAAGCACCTTTGAAGTGATCCATGTTCAGACATAGTTTTTTTTACCTTATTCACTTCTGCTTGATAACAATCTGAATGAAACATAATAAAGTTTTAATTAATCATCTTATTAAAGAATGAATCCTTCTATTATTATTAATTATTACAATATCAATAATAATCAACATAAATACATAAGGACAGATGAATAAGGCAAAGAATGTTCCGTCATCACTTTATACTGAGACCTTTTCATGAACTTTTTGCCTTTATGTTGTATACTAACACATATATGCTGTTTTATGCAGAAACCTTTATACTTTATGGTAACTTTATTATAGCTTTATTGTAACTTTAATGATAACTTCTTTATGGTACTTTCATTTCAGCCTGTGATATCGGGTTCTAGTAAAAAAAATAAGAAAATAAAATCAGCCCGTTAGTTCTAATTTTATCAGTACCCTCTGTGCTACACGCAAACAACATTAGAGTCAAACGTTATTTGTGGTGTGGGCCAGTGATGGCCAGTTATACAGTCCGGTGTTATGAGGCTGTTGGTGTAGTACATTGGAGAAATTTACCACAGCTTTAAAAGGGGCTTAATTTTAGGCCTGGAACTTTTACAACAAAGATAAAATGTCAAAATCGAAAACTTTTCATGTTAAAAATGTTAACGAAGCAATCCGTAGGATGACGCATTCTGTCGCAGTCATACTCTAAACAATAGGGGGCAGCATATTGCCAGAAAATGCTTCTCCTCCCTCTTCACTCATCTAGAAGAAACATCAACAATGAGAAGAAACAAGCATCACACTCCATTCCTTAACTCTTCAATAGCGTCTCTAGTGGTGGAAAGCAGCACCAATGTTATCGCTTGTTCTGCCTCTATTTCTAACACTTTTTTTGTTTACTGCTTAATGTGGTTTGTTGCCAAAAGCAGGCAGCAACCATCACTCGCCAAGCACTTCAGACATCGGTTTGTTTACTGTTCCTTTCATTGGCTACCTGTCATTAAAAAATCTAACTGGGAGCAGCACCTTTAGCATGACTGACAAGAAGTTACAGTATGCCATTGGGGCAGCGTTACTTCTTCATCCTCTCATATTGGACTGATTTTACTCCACACTAGAGTGACTCACTATCACCTCCTTCGGTACAAAGTGATATTACAAGACGGATGTGTTAACTTCAGTAAATATCTCTGCAACATGACACACAGACGTCTTTGACACCAGCAAAACTGTTATTTCTTCACATTCTATTGATAATTTTTTATCTTCATGGGACAACTTCTCAAATTACATCACTAGTACACAAAAACCCGTCTGTTCAGTTCAGCAGGTGTGTGTGAGTGTGTGTAAATTCACATATCCAGACAAACAGGTCTCTCAGCTATTTAAAACTGTTACTATGTGTTTCCTCCAGACTACTGACGACTGCTCAGACCTCCAGCATAACCTGTGCTTTCACTTCCATTTAAAGATGATAACTTCTGTGGGGAACCTGTAAACATGCACATGGATGGGTACAGCTCTCAGTAATTCAAGTTACTGAATAATCTTAGGCTGCAATAATAAACGTAGGGGTGTAAATCTGTGACATCATAATGAGTTAAGTTATTTAGGAAATGGTTAAGTCAGGGCCCTCCTTAACCAAAGGTCCCATGTAAAGTTAATACTGAAAATGACCACCCTAACGCTGTACCTTGCTGTTTGCTTTTGCCTTGCTGCTGTTGCTGGAGCCGTTGCTGATGGTTTTGTTGGTGTTGTTTGAGGTGTCTGGGTTGGTGTCTTCATGGACTCGGTCCAGGAGCCACAGTAGGAACTCCAAAGCATCATGCTGAGAGTTCCCTCTAAACTGGGAGGCATGCTTGGACACGATGCTCTACAGACGAGAACAAACAGAGCATCACTTACAGATCCACGCCTACACCGAAAAAACAGACAAAAATACAATACATACAGAGCTAAGAATTGTTTAATTCCTACTCAGTCTCTGCTATATTTTATAGTATGATTACCATATACCTATACTATGAATTATTCAGTATCTACTATGAACTATTTAGTATCTAGAATAAATTGTTCAGTATCTACTATGATTTATTCTGCATTTACTACAAATTATTTAGTATCCAAAACAAATGTTTCAGCATCTACTATGAATTACTCAGTAACCACTATGAAGTATTCAACATCTACTACAACTTATTCAGTAACTATGATGAATTACTTAGCATCTACAATGAATTAATCAATTTAGCATCAACTACATATTGTCAGTGTCTTCTATGGGTTATTCAGGAACTACAATTAATTATTCACTATCTACTATACATAACTCAGTATATACAATGAATTATTCAACAGCTACTATGAATTATTTAGTGTCTACCATGCAGTATTCATTAATTTGTAACCATCTACTATAAATTGTTCAGCATCTACTATGGATTATCCAGCATCTATTGTTAATTTTTCAGTATCTGCTATGAATTATTCAGCATCTACTATACATTATGACCTAATGAACTGTATGACTTTATAACTGCTTTATGCTGGGCTACACCGTAGCAGAGTAGCAGTTTCACAAAATAAATTGTGGTATGTAAATTTACATTTGCACATTTGTATTTTGCTTGTTTCCGTTGTTAAGAAAAGAAACTTAATTGGTGAGTCTCACTTGCAGTAACAGCCAGTAAAGGGTGTTCTGTCTCTTTAAGATGCAGCCAAGTAATGTGTGCACAGCTCCTCTGTACGGTACAGAGAGAGAAAGTTTGCCCTGTAAAACAACAATAACCAATGCACCTGCTCTTCCTTATTTCCTCTTTATTTCTGTGTGTAAGACTGCCCTCTGTTATCTGTGTTGGTGGACGTTTCGAGTCTGGTGTTACACATATGCACATAGTCATCTCTGTTATTCCCTGACTGTGTGTCAGTGTTCCGCTGCAGCATTCCAGGTATTACAATGCACATAGTCATCTCCATTCCTCTGTGACTGTCTGTCAGTGTTCCATGCATTATAATGTGCATGGTCATCTCCATTCTCCATGTATTACAATCCACATGATCTTTTCCGATCTTCCCTGACTGAGTGTCAGCGTTCCACTGCAGTGGTTCAGGTATTACAATGACCATGGTCATCTCCTCCTTCCCTGACTGTCTGTCAGTCTTCCACTGCACGGTTCCAGGCATTACACTGTGTGTGGATTGTCTGTCAGTGCAAAGTGTGTAAAATAGTTTTTCCTATATTTGGCTAAGTTTGGAACCTGGAACTCTTCCGATCATCTTTTATATCACTTATGATGTTGATAAATGGAATTAAAATTACTGCAGATTAATCAGTAAAAACATCAATCATTAGTTGGATGAAAAAGACCTCCACCTGCTTTTAGTAACTGTGACTTGCTGTGTATGTGATACTGGGATATCGTGGTATTTTCTGAGACAGGTATCATATTGTGAAAGTTGCTATGACTGATAACTATAGATTTGTGTGCTTCTGGGTGGAAAGCAATAGTAGAAAAGAGGAGGGAACAGAAAAACTTTCAAGGAGGAACAGGAGAAAAATACTTAATTGGACGCAGTTTTTAAAGTCCCGAAGTAACTACAAGTGTCATTTGTAATCAGTAAAGAATGTCAAACTAACATAGTAGGTGATATTACACTGTGTAGGTACTGTTTGAGAAGGAGAAGCTAAAGTGTCCATTAGTGTTGAAGAAGTCAAACTCATTCAGATGAAGGAGTCAGTGATGTGATTTTTCCTGATGCTGGACTAATTTGTCCTTGTATCTGAAATGCGCTGCTCTCTGACTGGTAGGATGGCTGGATGTTCTCACTGAAATCTCTTCCAACAGGAGTCTATTTATAAACGTAAAGCTCCTGAACTTACTTTTAATTACAAAAAGCGAGGGAGGTAGAGAAGTGAATAATAGATCAATATAAGTTGTAGCAATTAAGGAGGAACAGAACATTAGATTAAGAAGCTGGTGAATAGGAAGCAACTTGTGTCTTGGTTAAAGATGAACATCCACCATGTACCGCTGATAGTTCGGTTCCCTGGGTCCCTTCACAGCCTGGAACAGTAGATTTCTCCACATAGTGCACCATAGTGCATAGTGCACTCAAAGACTCCCCCCCCGTATTCCCTGTATACTCATGACTGTGTAGCCAAACACACTTTCAACCTCATCTTCTCTGTTCCTCTGCGTTCACCTCTGATTGTGAGATCTGCCCGTCAGTGTCTCTTCTTCCTGCGCAGGCTCAGGAAGTTTGGACTGCCTCCTGTTATCCTCACCAGCTTCTATAGATGCACTATAGAGAGCATCCTAACGGGCTGCATCACTGTCTGGTATGGCAGCTGCACTGCCTGAGACCGCAAAGCCCTAAAAGGAGTGGTGAGGACAGCAGAATACATCGTAGGCAACAAACTACCAGCCTTAAATCGAGAAGATCAGGTTAGACAGCGGCCACCCAACACACGGCCTGTTCACTATACTGCCATCAGACAGGAGATTCCGCAGCATCCAAGCTACTAAACAACCTGGCTACTAAACAGCTTCTACCCACAGGCTGTCAGGCTTCTGAACAAACTGTAAGGCTGAAAGTCCCTAATACCATTCACTTGGCCACTGCTATACTATATTATACTATTATATAATTTATTTTGATATCGCTGCTATAGACAATATCTAGTTTCAATATCTCTAGTTTCATTTCAAGGGCGAAATCTGACTGTTGGAAACAGAATAACCCCCCGTCTCTCTCTCTCACACCTTCTCTTTTTGCACATTTTGTATTGTATGTGTTATTTTATTCCAGTGTTTTAATAAACAGTAATAAACAGTAAGTGTGTATTAAGTGTGTAGTAGTTACAATATCAGTACATACATGGAAACTGACCAGAGGCACATCTTCATACGACTGCACAGTCAAGCAGTTTTGCTCACCTGTATCTGAGGCTCCACCCACATACATACACACACCAAACATGGAAATGCCACCTGGTCAAAGGTGTGTTTATGAGCTTTACAATAACCTGCTATATAACTCCACAATATAGCAACAATCAGTTATAACAATAGCTCATAGAAATTACAGAATCATTCTTAATAGACACCGAATAATTCATAACAGTGACTGAATAATTTACAGTAGTTACTGAATCATTTATAGTAGATGCTTAATAATTCATGCCAGTTAATCAATAATTCATAGTAGTAACTAAATAATTTGAAGTAGATATTAATTATAGTAACTTCTATATAATTTAATAGATACTGAACCATTTATAGTACATGCTGAATGATCACTGATTAGTTAATTGTATGTCAATTAATTCACAGAAGTTACAAAATATTTTATAGTAGATACTAAATAATTCATAGTGATTCATTAATGAGTAATTTGTAGTGCCTACTGAATAATTCATATTAGATACTGAATAATTAATAGTATTTGCGGAATAATTAATAGTAGATGCTGAATAACTCATAAAAGCGACTGAATAATTTATACTTGTTTGTACAAGTTCTGTAATTTTTACCCACCTTGAAGTCCACTGAGAGTTGCGGTGTATACTGGTGAGTCCACAGCGCTCTGACCAGTACGGCCAGTTGTTCCGTGACCTCCCCCTGACCCCCGTGACCCCGCTGACCCCTGTGCCCCGCGTCCCTTCTCACACGCCCGATGTCTGGCCCCTCCCTCAGCTCGCTCTTGTACTGACCCAGGCTCAGGTGTTCAGCCAGCAGGTCTGTGTTGCTGAGGCACTGCACCACAGCGTTCATAAAGCACGTGTTCCCATGATTCCTCAGCCCTTGCACGCCAGGGGGCTTCTCTCCACTTCCCCAACTCAGCGCAGGGGGGCAGGACCGCGTGCTGCTCCGTTTTAGCGCGTTTTCATGTGCACGTCCCAGTGCGCGCTTGGCGCTTTCTCCAAACCCACCATCGTCTTCGTCTTCTTCCTCCTCCCCCTCTGCTCCTTCCTCCTCCTGCTTCTTCTGTCCATCCCCGAGCTGAGTCCCGAAGCCCCCAAGACTTCTGAACACTCTGCTCATAAACCGGCTCACGGACTTGAAGGAACTGCCTCGGAAAAGTCTGCGCGCTCTGCGCTTGTTCTCCTTGTTGCGCTTGGGTTTGTGCTTGGTGCGTTTGGAGTTCTTCGCGGTTCCTGGACTCTCCTTCGCCTCCATGTTCAAAGGAGTTCTGACTCACCTTTGCCTCTTACCTTCCCCACCGCGGCGGCCACTGCCCAAAGAGGTCAGCTGCCAATCCAACATCCACGTGACTCACATAATAATATGCTGCGCAGGTAAAGTTCAGCACGGCGCTCTCTTCCTCGTCCGAGTCCTCTGTGATCCACTGTGAACGAATTCAGCGTTGCAGTCTCTATGTCTGCTTTTCCATCCTCTCTCGCTCTCGCAAACGCTGCTGTCCTTCTCTCGTGGTCTCACGCTCTCTTACCAGATTCCAGCTCTCTAAATGTCCGTGTTTGGGGTGAAATTGCTTGACAACACCTGCTACTCCTCTGAACTCCTTCCGCACACTGGACTTGCCTGTTTTCTCTCAGCGTTGCCCGCAGATCACTTTCGGTTCTATTGGCTGCTGGTCAGTGTTACACATGCGCCTCCTGCTGGACAATAGGCGATATTTACCTGCCCAGGTAAGTTTACATCTCTCATCGATCTCAGACACAGACAGGTTCGCCCATGCATTAGATGTAGTTTTCACAACTAAAGCTTTTATTTATGTAGCTTTCAAGTTACAATACCAGGTCCTGAATGTTTATTTCTGGCACGTTAATCATCTAAACAAACTTAATGTGTATTAATTAATCTGTATTTTCTGTAATTAACAATTACTAACATGAATAATAATAATTGTGTCTGAACAGAGAGACTTATTTGTGCCCCTCATTTATAGAATGTATAGTACTTTACATAAAAATAAATAAATAATAATAATCACCATCATCATTGTGAAAACATTTGATATCATAGATAACAAGTACAACTTTAAAAAAAGATATTTTTTCTTTATTAGTTATTGATCAGTACTGAGGCCCAAAGTCTTATAATAAAGACAAGCAGAGTGCAGCTATAAAGGCTTCAAGGGTTAACCAATTTGTAACGGGTAACCAATTTGTCAAAAATACATAAATAATTAAGTCAACCAGAGTGAAATGTGGAACAGTTAATGTAGAGAAGCTCACAGAGTCAGAACTGTTTACAGCAGTGGTGATAAGAACTCTTAAAGCTTTCTTAAATGTTGTTTATGATAGTTTCTGAGAACATTTTGGCCTTGAAGTCTATTCATGGTGGAATGATACATGCAGGGTGCTGTGAGCTAAAATAGTCACCCCAAAGAAAACCTATTATTTCATCAACATTCCATAGCAAACTTAGAAGAGACGTATAGGTTCACTGGTGATTTTGATAACAAATAAAATGAGTGAAAAAAGTGATCCACAGTTCACAGCTAAGGGATCCTTAGAGTGTCCAGAGAGTTTAAGTTTTCAAAAGAGTTTAATGCAAGGTTGATGTATTCTCAGTGAGCTGCTGTTAGGCTGCAGTAGCGGTGATGGTGGTCTGGAGTGATTTTATGAGGAGTATGGGTATCTCCACCTCAGGACTGCTCCGTCAGTGCTGGTGCTGATGATGATTCTGTTGTTTGGACAGATCCGAACGCTGCTGATGCTTCCACTGTGACCAATGCCAACGTGAGTGACATCGCCATCAGAATAATGCCACACCTTGATCAGCTTCTCATCTCCACCTGAGAAGGAAAAAAAGAAACATAAGATGCACTGGAAACCTACATGAACCAAAACCGATAAAAGTTAGAGAATTCTTTAATTCAGTCCTTAGTCTGAAAACAGTCACTAATATACTAACATAACTGAGACCAGACAGACACATTCAGCTTGCACAGGGTTAACGTCACATTTCTATTCCTTTACTCACCTGTGACGAAGTGACCGCCCTCCTCGCTGATGTCCATACCGTTGATGGCTCCTGTCAATGAGCCCTCCAGCTCTCTAATGGCCGAACCGTCATACACCTCCCAGTAACCAATCTGGGCAAACAGATCTGGTCATGAACTGTTTATTTGAACATTCAGTGTTTATTTCTTAAGAATAAGAATAAAATTAAAATGAGAAAACCTATGGTGGTTTCAATGGGTTGCTAAGATGGTAAGGGGTCACTATAATACCCTACATGATTAACAAGGTGTTAATGGACGTCTGTTAACGTGATACAAGTGCGGTGCAATATACATTTGACCATCCCCCATTACAGTGGGGGAGAAATAAATTAATTAGAATTGAACTAAAGTTTACTATTGTACTATTGAAATTAATCACAATTAGATCAACTTTACCTAAGCAAAGTGTACACTTCAATCATGCAGGCATATGCAACATCTTTTTATTTCTTTATCTCATATATTAATTTAAGCTTGTCATCATTAAAGCACAAATCAAGCCCTAAATTATTTTCTGGCATTAGAAATGTGACCATGCATGTTTTACTGTCCAAGCAAAGCACTCCAGCAGCAGGGTTGCACTAAAGCTGATCAGAAACACCTTTCTATAGCTAAAAAAGTGTCTATATTTTAAAAACACTGTGGTCAAAAATCTAGCCAAATAATAATAATACGAAGAAAAAAGAAGAAAAAAGAAGAAAAAACATACTTTTGGATAACAGAAGTGACAATTATAAATAAAACACTAAAAATACAAAAAAGTAAATAAAAAGTTGAAGTACATAAAAGTGTGTTGTTGCTTTTTGTGCATGTAAATGATCAAAAGCTCAATGCCAGAGTGAGAACACTTTTCTTAGTTGCCTGAAACACCTCACTGGAATTCTCTGTTTTAAGGTGATGTCACACAATCCCCATTTTAAGCACTTCTGAGGCTCTCCAGGAGAAACATCTATATTTACAGTTATCATTCAATACCTCAATCCTTCATTACATTAATACAGCTAATTAACTAATTCATATGCTCCTGTAATATTTCCTACCAATTTATAACTACTGAAAAGATCACATTGTGTATTTATGTTTACTATGTCATATAGAGATTTTACTAACCTTTACAAACACACACTTATAGGTAATTTATAGGCAGTGAATAAAAATGACAAAAAAAGAAAACTCTTTTTTTCCTCACTGTTATATATGTATACATGTGATC
Source organism: Megaleporinus macrocephalus (assembly GCA_021613375.1). NCBI lineage: Eukaryota > Metazoa > Chordata > Actinopteri > Characiformes > Anostomidae > Megaleporinus > Megaleporinus macrocephalus. The sequence goes on along the minus strand of CM038704.1, from coordinate 34,763,848 downwards.
AAGTATTACATAGATACATGTGATAATAAACTTTTTCTTATGTCGTTTTATACAGCATTTATATACCAAAGAAGTTCTGTTTTACTGTTTTTTTAAATATATTATTCATTTATAATTGTAAATGTAAAGAGCTTTTATTCCATGTGATTGTGCACTATTTCTGTTGGTCCATTAATCATAAAACTTCCACAGAATATAAAGGGCAGCTGTCACGTTCAAATTACAGGAAAAAAAATGTCCAAACATGGGAATACATGTTTTTCTTTGAACAGCGATATGGTTTGTTTATTATATATTATTATATATGGATAATTGTTGCAATGCCTTGACAATGTAATTTTGTCAATTCAGTAAATCTCAATAAAACTTGAGAGAGCAGAGAAAAAGAGACACAGAGAGAAATAGAGACTATGGAGAGGGAGGGAGAGAGAGAAGTGCTGTAACAGTAACAGATGGGCTCTGTGGTGAAAAACAGCAGGACGGCGGGAAAGATCACTGTAAACACATAGTCACGGTGACGCGATCAGTACCTTCCTGTCTGTTCCGCTGGTGATGATCTGATATTCTTCAGGATGATAGCAGACTGTCCGGAATAGTGTGTTAGCTAGAACCATCTGATTCCTGACAAACCGCCTACAGAGAAAGTAGGAGAGAGAGAGGAGCAGACACAGTGAGGAAAAATAAAAGGATAACGCAACATCAAATAAAAGTGAGAAAGAACTGGATGATGGCGCCCTCATTTGGTTGCTTGTATAACATATTTCCAGCCAGGTACACAAGTAACTATAATGGGTTCAAGTTGACCCTATACCCAAATAAGTCCTGGACTGCAAAGAGATTACATTAGATTAAGAAAGAAAATTAACAAACAGTGAGTGAAATTGTTATGTGTATTAAAAAATGACTAAATAACTCACAGCAAGTCCCAGATAATACACGCTCCGTCTGAGCTGGCCGTTACGCATTCCTGATCGTTACTTTTGATTTTGATAGCATTCACCGAAGCTTTGTGCTCTTTCATACTGGCCACCAGCCTGTAAGAATCCTGCAGGATCTCCCACACACGCACCTGCACACATAATACAATGTCACACAATATACTATAAAAAATTATATCAAACTGTGTGTAAACAATGTGAGAACCCCCATTTAGTCTTAATTTAGTCTTCTTGCGCTGCTAATTGTAGCTCTACATGATCTAAAATAAACATGTCAGTGTTTGGGCCTTGTTTTTATTGTTTTTATAGTTTTATGTATATAGGTTGTAAAACTTGTCAGAATCAAACATGAACATGAATTGTAATTGTGCTTGGACTGATTTTACAAATTGGTTATAGTGGAACTGTTCATAACCAGGTACAGAAGACAAAGATATTTGAGTGCTGTTTGTGTATAGATGTTATTAATCTTGCACAAGTATTTTTAAGATGATTATTATTATTAAACTAAAGGTGTGCGGGTGTGGCCTGCTCTCCCCTACAGAAGCAGTAGCTTTAGTAGCAACACAGCAAACCTACAAATGTTTTATCACAAAGCATGGCTGTTTGTGTTTGAGCTGAGAAAGAAAGTTATATAATGAGAATGAATTTGATCACTGAGACAGTGTAACTGACCTGGCCTTCTCCTCCTCCGCTAATGAGTCTTTTGCTATCTGCGCTGCTTACTATAGCAGTCACTCCCATGCTGTGGGCGTTGTGGATGATCAGCTTCAGACGGCCGGTCTCAGGAGTAAATACGCGGATTTTCCCATCATTCCATGCTGCAGGACACAAGCATACATGTTGTCATAAATACATGCAGCATTAAACATGAACAGATTCACCAGCCAGAGTATAAACTCCACTCTCTCAGCAAAACAATAAAGATTTAAATAAACAAACTACTGGCATATCATGTATCATATCAACTGTTCAAATGTTAATATTAGTTACTTATGTTTGTCATTCATTTTGTTTATTTACTTTAGTGGTTATTATTACATTTTATCCCTAAAAATAAATCCAGTTGAACATTAGGCACATGGAAGTATGTGCAGCAGGTTCAAAGCTTGTTTTTAAAGGGACCATATCCTACATTTGGTCTTTTATTTTATCTGAAGTCCACTTATAATGTTTGGCTAGTTTTATCCACCAAAAACATATTTTTACATGAATCCCTTCAGTTCTTCTGATAGACTGTTTTGTTACTGAAAAGATGGCTATATTTAAGTAAACTAACTAACTGTTTTTTTAGCTTAGTTTGCATATTTTTTGTCATGAAGTGAATGGTACATTGGGAAACATTAATGTTTACATACTGTATTCAAAAAGAGTGGAAAGAATGGTCTTGTTTAGTGTAATCCTGAAATGCTCACCGCTGTAAATGCTGTGGCTGTCTCGTGTAAAGCCCAGAGCGTTACAGGTCATATTGGGCACTTTAATCCGCAGGAGCTCCTTAGAGGTATCAGTGTGCCAAACCCGGATATCATCCTGTGAGCAGGTGGCAAAAAGCTCCGAACTACCACTGAGAGAGAGAGAGATACAGAGAACAAAAGAGAAAAAGCAGATTAAACTGCACATGTCTCCCTCTAGTGGTAAATGTGAAATCTGTAGTCATTCTTCTCTGTATGTTTTACTGGGGAAAGGCCGTATCCCAGACTGCACTGCTGTGGCTGGTGGAAATCAGCTCAGGTTTGAAATCGGTGTATCCAAAGGAGTAGATCTGAGCAGCGTCGGTGCCCACAAGCACTTGCTGACCTTCACCTCGCAAAGTCACAGATGACACGCCTCCTTCCAGCTCCACTCGCCTCAAACACAACAGCATGAACATCTTAGCATTTATATAAACATTTTAAATACAGACCATCAGCCAAGACCTGTTTTGACAGCCAAGACCTAATATAACTAACAAGTTATACCTCACCTGTTAGCAAGTGAAGTTCTTCAGTAATCACTAATAGATTTGATTATGTGTTTTGTACACTGTATGACTCACAGATATTCATAAACTAAATAAACTAAAGTACACACAAATATCAGAGGTCACTGCTACTGTATTTAGCTATACTAACATACTTTAGCCCATGTTTTACATAACAGTGAGTGCAGTCAGCATGACTCTAGATACCTGTGACAACCTTATTGAGTCACTCCCAGTCCGTCTAGCTGCTGTCCGTGCCGCTCCTGGCGGTTACTCTGGATATTAGCTGGTGGTCATAATAATGTGACTCGACTATGTAAATATAATATAACATGGCTTAAAAACTGCTGATCAGACCTATTATGAGTGTTGTGTGGGCGTGGCTAATGAGCAGCTTGATTGACAGCTCTCTGTCCAACACTTCTAACCTGCTCTGCATCTCATACAGAACCAACATCATAGCCATTTGTGAATGTAGGAAGAGGAAGTGCAGATCGGTGGGAAAAAAAGGATGAACGAAGCAATATGTGAAGGAATTGGCACCTGATTTTGATTAAATGTATGGATATTTAAAATATTTAACAGTGCTTATGTAATCTTTTATTTAAAAAAAAAAATAAGAAAAGTTTTTGTTCCTGAAGGTATGGTCCCTTTGAAGTACAATTATATGTTAAACATACTGTTTACTCTCTAGTCAATGTGGTCCATATACCATCACTTCCCAATGAAAATTTACATTTTTTGCCATTTGAATGATACAGTTGCTGTGTTACATATGCTGTATAAAACATTTATAATGATGGGCCAAAAAATTGGCTCCAAAACTGAGATAAAAAAAACTTCCATTAACTTCCAAAGTAGCCTTGCCCACTCATCCTAAAGTTATAAGGAGGGAACAGAGCTCATTTACATATATCAGTCTTAAAGGTACTGGATATGGAACATTTAACAACTTTGTGTGCTTCCATTACATGTTAGCTATATTTGCTTTTTGCTAAAGTAGGAAAACAACAACACTTGCAGAAACTGGTAATTGTTTTTGGTGCTTCTGTTTTTTATGTAAATAGCTGTGTTTCTCTCAAACAATTTATTGAACATATTTACTGACTTACTTGATAACTTTGAAGTTATTTGAGGAGCACAAGCTGAAAGTTCCATCTCCAGAGCCCACTAACAGATCGCCAGTCTTCAGCATCTTTAGAGCATTTACACTCTACACACATACACAAACACACACAGACCAAGTTACACACACTCACAGCAGCTATCTGCAGTCAGAGTAAAATCCACCTGGGCGCTCAGACCCACCTTACTGAATTTCTGCTTGACTGGCCCGCAGCTGTTCAGCAGCCGGCTTTTCAGATTTACTTTCAGTATATCTCCGCTGGTGGTGCCACAGTAGAAGAAGCTGTCGTCCTCTGGGATCTACAACAACGAACACATTGGCCATCTGCACTGTATGCATTGTGACACAGTTACGCTGCACATGTAAGATGCCGGTCAAACCCAGTAGTTACACTAGCTCCAAGTGCTACCCATAAAATATGCTTTGATTTAAAGGGCTCATATCACGAAAAACTAAATTGCCCTTGCCTTTTTAATAAAGAGGTTTGAACTAGTAGGTAAACAATGTCACAGGAGTTTCTCCAGTCTAAACAGTTCATGCATGAAATCTAGGCTGCAAAAACAGTCCATTTGAATTGTTTCTTTAATGTAACAAGAGCTCCATTACATCTGTTCACCTACAGCAGTTTAGCTCCGGTAATGCATATAGAGGTATCTCTATATAGAGAGATATCTTCTTAAAGGGAAAGTAACAGAAAGCAGCCCATTTAGCTGTATGGGACAAAGAGGGGTGTAAATGGCCATGTGGAAATTAATTTTGGACTATGAATGTCACATAAATGTAACAAATGTTCATGTGGCCTAAAATATAAGAAAAAGAGCCCTTTGTAGAACCATCATGTTGCTGTATTCAAGGTAACACTTCATAAAAACTGGTCCTTATGAATAACAGTTCAGTTTATAGAATAAGTACGTAATTATATGGAAATAAATATTTTGTATTTTATTTTGGTCTTAAATAGGATTCAGTTATTTGGGGTTTGGCCTTGTCTTGGTTTTATTCTCATTAAGACTCTTGACTCCAACACCAGTAGTCATAGTCTTGGACTTGTCGTAAACTGTATACCTGTATTTTGCCTATAGTTCTATTTGGAGTATTTAATGTTCAATAAAAATCTGACAAATTTGATAAATGCTGTTAGAATATAACTCTCACTTCAATGCACTTAATGATGCGCTTTAGTTGTCCGGTCTGACACTCGGTGGGTCGGATTTTCCTGTTGGTAAGGTCCAGCTCCCACACTCGTAGTGTACCACTGTAGGAAACCACAGAGGGATAAAATGACACCTTACTCACAACAATTCCACTACAGTCATGTTATACCTAATGATTAATACATCAATAATAAGCCTGGTGTTTAGATGTTTATACAACTAAGAAGACATTTATTTAAGTCTTACTTTCCAGCCGATATGAAAATGTTGTCACTGTGACTGGAATAGTCTATGGTCAGGCACTGTCCAGCACTGTGGGCAGATGCAGGGCTTCCACAGATAGCTTCTTTCTTCTCCACATTCCACACTACAATACTAAAAACACACCTGTCATGTGATTCAAAGGGCAATGGCATGACATAGACATGACAGCATGGACATTACACAGCGCAGACATGACACAGACATAATAACATGGACATTACACAGCACCAACATGACAATGACATAACAGAACAGACATTGCGCAGCACAGAAATGACACAGACATAACACAACTGACATTTAGCAGCACAAACATGACATAGACATAACCGTATAGATATTACACAGCACAGACATGACAGACATAACAGTACAGACATTACATAGCACAAACATGGCATAGATATAACAGTATGGACATTGCAAAGCACAGTCATTAGCCATTAGTCATTAGCACAGCACAGACATGACACAGACACAACAGCACGGGCATGACAGAGACATAACAGAACAGTCCTAACATGACATAGACATAACAGAACAGAACAAAAAGAATTGTTCAGATGAAACACTTTCAACTTGGTGAAACACATTCAAAACCGAAATTCAGATGTATTAATTTATAACTCTAAACTGTACCTGCCATCATCCTGTCCTCCCAGAGTCACCAGGTACTTGTCATTTGGGGAGAAGGCCAGAGCCTCCACTTTAGCTTTATGAAGCGTGAGTCGGGCGTATATTTCTCTTTTGTCATAATCCCAGATTATCACATCAGCCTGGGGAACAGCAACAATCACAGCAACAAATCAGTAATTAATCTTGAAGGAACAGACTAAACATGCTACATGGAATTTAATAGTCACCATGATGTGCTTTTAATAATAAGAGGTTGATTTCACTTGCCTCATTCCAACAACGTTTAGAATGCAGATGGGCAATAAGTGAAAAGAGATGGAGGTGATGAGCCCTTACTACACTACTCAAGAACAACCTCTCTCTCCAGACATCCTTCTACTCAAGAACAACCTCTCTCTCCAGACATCCTTCTACTCAAGAACTACCTCCCTCTCCAGACGTCCTTCTACTTAAGAACTACCTTTCCTCCAGACAACCTTCTACTCAAGAGCTACCTTCTTTTCCAGACACCCTTCTACTTTAAAGCTACATTCTCTTTCAAACATCTACTAATGACTAATTGAGCTCAACATTATCTGCTGTTTGGATTTCATTTTTAGATTTAGCTCTGCGGTAGTGTTTACATAACATAATATTAGATTAAAAATCAATCACCAGTGCATACAAATCAAATGTACAATATACAGTGCTCGCTCCTACCAAATGCACAATCTGCTTTTTATTCGCCACTTTTCTCATTCCACCCTAAATGTTGAGGCAGTTAGCCAATATTCCGGCACCTGGGGCAACATTTAAGGTGAAATGGGAAACTACGCAAATAAAGAGCTGATTTCACCTTTGTGTAGTCATGAGGACTAGTGCTGTATTTTGCACAGTTAAATTGTGGGTGTAAACTGGTGATTTAAAACAGCAGCTACAAGAAACACTTATCCTGACCTGGATGAACGCCCATAAGCCATTTTGTGCCATTTTCAGTCATTTCTTCTTGCGTATTTTCTACCTAATAATAGCTTTTGTGTTTTCTCAATTAATCAGATTTTGAGTGACCATGAGCAGTGTAAAACATAGGCATTTTGAGAGCTTGTGACAGAGTTCCCTATATAAAGTGCCTTGCAAAAGTATTCTGCCCCCTTGAACCTTCCAACCTTTTACCACATTTCAGGCTTCAAACATAAAGATATAAAATTGTAATTTATTTTTAAGAATCAACAACAAGTGGGACACAATCGACATTTGTTGGATATTTAAAACTTTTTTTAGAAATAAAAAACTGAAAAAGTGGGGCGTGCAAAATTATTCGGCCCCTTGTGTAAATAATTTGTAGCGCCACCTTTTGCTGCGATTACAGCTGCAAGTCGCTTAGGGTATTTTTCTATCAGTTTTGCACATCGAGTGACTGAAATTTTTGCCCATCCTCCCTTGCAAAACAGCTTGAGCTCAGTGAGGTTGGATGGAGAGCGTATGTGAACAGCAGTTTTCAGCTCTTTCCACAGATTCTCGATTGGATTCAGGCCTGGACTTTGACTTGGCCATTCTAACATCTGGATACGTTTATTTGTGACCAATTCCATTGTAGATTTTGCTTTTGAATAATTGTCTTGTTGGAAGATAAATCTCTGTCCCAGTCTCAGGTCTTTTGCAGACTCCAATAGGTTTTCTTCCAGAATGGTCCTGTATTTGGCTCCATCCATCTTCCCATCAATTTTAACCATCTTCCCTGTCCCTGTTGAGTAAAAGCAGGCCCAAACCATGATGCTGCCACCACCATGTTTGACAGTGGGGATGGTGTGTTCAGTTGTGTTGCTTTTACGCCAAACATAACGTTTTGCATTGTGGGCGAAAAATGTTACATTTTGGTTTCATCTGACCAGAGGACCTTCTTTGAGAAATGGCTTTCTTCTTGCCACTCTTTCAAAAAAAGGCCAGATTTGTGCAATGTACAATTGTTGTCCTATGGACAGATTTTCACAGATTTTTATATGGAGACTTGATTACACACAGGTGGATTCTATTTATCATCATCAGTCATTTAGGTCAACATTGGATCATTTAGAGATCACTGAACTTCTGGAGTGAGTTTGCTGCACTGAAAGTAAAGGTTCATAATAATATTGCACACCCCACTTTTCAGTTTTTTATTTCTAAAAAAAGTTTAAAATATTCAATACATTTCATTCCACTTCACGATTGTCTCCCACTTCTTGTTGATTCTTCATAAAAAATTACAATTTCATATCTTTATGTTTGAAGCCTGAAATGTGGCAAAAGGTTGAAAAGTTCAAGGGGGCTGAATACTTTTGCAAGGCACTGTAGAACATCACTTTTTGCCCTCTTCAGTTTCCTAACCACAAACAACCTACTGCAGGCTATTTGCTTTCATTCAAACTAGCAACACAATAGCTACACTGACTGAAGTGTCTATTTAAGGCTGAGAATTCAATATATATTATTTGGCAACTACTATGATATATAATAATAAGCCAATAATAATATGCAAAGTATATTTACTTTATATTTACTGTATTTACTTTTCAAAAACATATGACAAACAATTGTCAATTGTATTGTTTTATTGTCTATGTTTTACTACTATGTATGTAGTTCTTCCAGTTACATCTTGTGTAATTTTGAGTTATCAAATTAAATTGAATCCTGGAGAAGAACTGATTGAATATAATTGTTTCAGGCAACTGCAGTAGTTCGCTGGAAAACAATGATGCTTTGAATTCACTTTATTTAAAATATGAATGAGTTGCAAAAAACAATTACTATTACAATTAAAATTAATTTTCTCAACTGTTGGAAGGAATTGCATGTGTGTTATTCAGAGTGATTTGAATTACGCACACATGAAGTACTTTTCAGTGCAGCAATTAGTGATGTCTATTCATCCTCAATACTCTTACTTTAAAGCCCATAAAGGTGACTTGTCCGGATGCAATGTAACGTCCACTCTTGGACATGGTCAGGCAGGAGACATTGTTGGTGTGGCCATGGAGAAACCCCTGTTTCCCACTTTTCAGGCTTTTGATGATTAGTGTGCAGCCCAGAGGGTAAATCAGATGTTCCCTGTCTGGATGAGCACGGAGACCTGATAACACATGACCTGAGGACAGAAGAAGAGAACACATCTGAACTACTAATTCACAGCTATCATCAACAACTATTCCCCAAACACTGTGCAATATATTTAGCATAACAAAGGATTTTGAGAAAGCCAGGAAGCAAATAATCTGGTTACTTTAACATGTACATTTTTATCAACTTATCAAATCAAAATCACATTTATTGTCACATCACATTTAACACAGTTGTGAAGGTAAGTAAATATTTTAAGTTGCATAGTCTCTTGCAGTATAGATTGACAAAATACATTGTAATATATATCAGTATTGCACTATTTTCCAAATACAATTTTTATAAAACCAGCACAAGTTATAATTGAAAAGCTATGATATATACAGTTTTCAATATGTGCAATCTGTGAGCTTGAGGCGGATAAAAGAGATGCAGCCTACACAAGAGAACGAATATTGTTGTATATATTCCACTTAAACTCCACAATATATGAAACCCTCCACTACACAGAGCTACATATCTTATTTAGCACATTTCAGAGCCAAAAAAAAGTTTTAACATTTCACACCTGAACTTTAATAACTCGACTAACTCTAATAACAGGATATAGTGATGAGCAGTGTTAGCATCAGTTCACTTCCCAGCAGTTCCTCACCGTTAAACCCAATAACAGCCTCTAGCTGCAGCTTCGACACCTCCTGCGAGTCTCCGGCCATTTTATTCGCAGCTTAGTAACTAACAAACACCAAAATACCTTAAAACAACAACATTAATAAACAGTTTTAATAAGAAATAATAAACACAGAGCTCTGCGCAACTGCGGACCCTAGCAACCGCGCCGTTCTGTTTGAGGCCGTTGCTTGGATACTACAGCGACGTCATCATTGCGGAATGTGACTCTGCGATCAGATTGGTGGCGAAAGAGTTCCGGCTATTTGTTGTTTATGAAGTAAACTTATATTTACTTAAACACACAACCTGCAACAATATAATAATTGAAATACTTACAATAGAGTTATAATATTAATATATCTATCATTATACAGTGTGGGCTTATATACTGAAAGTGTTTTAATTCTATTAACAAGGAGTGAATAATAATGAAAAATAAAATGCTGCAATTATCTATGTACATTAATCCTCTTGTCAACTTACCAGTCATAAGGTTTCCACTTTTGAAATATAATTTTATTTAGGTTTTTAGTGAAATGTACTTAAATTCTGCATATTCATTTTATTGTAACTTTATTTTCCATATCCTACTGCTTTAGTCATTTTAGAATCAAAACATTGATTTTGCACTTCTGAACTGTGTTTACAAACACTTCACAGCAAGAGCAGATACTAACAATTACAATAAGAACAATACAAACCCGTGCTGAGCAACATTTTCTTTATATAGTGTTTATAAAGTGCAAATTGTATGAAAAGAACAATGCAGAGAGAGTCAGAATGAGAGAGGGAGAGAAAGAAAGACAGAACGAAAAAGAGGAGTTCTACTCTACTCTTTGCTGGTAAAGTAGAGGAACAATAAATATTAGTGCTGAGTTAAATTTTTTATTTGGTGTTTTTGAAGTACAAATTGTATAAAAACAAATATTTACAATAACACTGAACACGGAAACACACAAAAGTAGATATGCAACCACAACCGAGCAATATTTATTTTACTCTAGCTATTAATTATTTATTTTATTAGTCATTATTTATACCTCTGGGCTGCTGGTTATAGTTTGGCTACTAAAAATGAAAAATAAAACATTAAATGTGAAAAGAGGATCACAACAGCGTTCTGGTGATATGCCACACCCTATTATATGAATTTGACAAACTGCATCACTAAGCACATTGCTCCTAAAGTCTAGTCTATTTTTGATGATAAACAAGTGGAAGTGTTTGGAACACAGTGGAACAAAAGAAAAAGTGAACTACTGTCAATTTTCTCTCCAGGGTGCAGTAATAAAAGACAGAAATACAAATCAGCCTTTTTATATAGTTACTCATTACCTTCAAACATCTTTAAACGTGTTCAGAATAAAAGTCACAGTAATGGGCTTTAAAGTGACGTTAGGTGTGCGCTTAGACTTGAAGTTTTGGCTCTAGGCCCGCAGCTGGGTGTGATGACATGCGTGGCTGGATATGTGGTGGGTTGCGCGGCTGCATATGCGATGGGGCCTGCGGTAGGGTCAGCGTGTGCTGGATGCCCCAAACCTCCAGAGTCTGGATCCTAAATTTTCCCCGACACAGCACTGGACTCTCAAACGTATCACAGTGTTCAGACTGACCAGCAAAGAGGTCAGCACACAGAGTTAGAGCTTGACCCCCATCTCCACCTGAGAGAAAGAGAGAGGGAGCAAAGAAAGAGCACAAGAAATAGAGAGAAAAGAGAGAGAGAGAGAGAGAGAGAGAGAGAGAGAGAGAGAGAGAGAGAGAGAGAAAGTGTGAGAGTGAGAGAGAGAGAGCAAAAAGATAATAAGAAAGAGAAGAAAAGAATGAACAAAGTAGACAAAGAAGGACAAAAAAGAAAGTGAGAGAAAGTAAGAGAGAGCCAAGAGAGACGGAAAGTGAAGAAGAGAAAGAGAGAGAATAAGAGAGTGAAAAGAGAGAGAGAAAGAGAGAGAAAGAGATTAACATGCACACATATTAAGGTCAGTAGGTGTTGATGTTTGAATCTATTTACAGTATAAACACTGTCACTGGTGTAAACCTGAGAGTCACAGCTCAGATTCAGAGATAGATACATATATAAAGAATGAGAGACAAATAAAGCAAGAGACACAGAAAAATAGACAGAGAGACAGACTGAAAGAGAGAGAGAGACAGAGAGAACAAACACAGACACAGGGAGACAACAGAACACAACAGAGCTTATTTACATAAATCATAAACATTATAACGGAGAAAGGCAGGTTAGAAAACGATGATGTTAAATAATTTAGGATAGGGCTGGGCGATAAAACGATAACGATAATTATCGCGAAATAACATTTCCTCGATAGAACTTTAAGACGTAGTCGATAGAAAGTCGATAGAATTAAGTTCCGTCCGTGTTTTGAGAGACAACACGAACAGCCAATGAGAATAGCGCCACCCCAAACCAATCAGGTTCGTGTTTGGTTGAAGCACACAGCACAGAGTGTAGGCGTAGCGGCAGCTTAACCCACGCGCTAGGAATAAGTTACTGCAGACACCACAGTCGAGCAGAGAGAACGAAATAAGAAAAAAACAACAACGACAGAACACGTCAACTACTACTGAAAGAAACATGTTACATGTGTCAGTAATCTTAAAATAATCTGCTAAAATAAGAACAACTAGTAAACAGGTGCTGTCTTGCTGCTGTGTTGATAAAGCGCTACGGGGTGTTTGAGCTTCAAGTGCTGGTGTGTAGCAGCTGTTCAGTTGTGTTGTGCAGAGCTGACAGAGCACCACACTGTTGTGTTTCTGTGTAAAATACTCCCACAACTTTAGATGTAGGTGAGCGATTGTTTGTAACTGCAGCTTGCGCTCCGGATAAATCCATGCTTTCAGTGGGCGCGGCCACCTTTGCGACGAATCGACGCACGTTATGCTAATCGACGTAATTTCGTCATCTTCAAACATAAACATGTATACTGTATGAGTTCGAGTGAGAACGCTGAGGCAAAGTTGACTTTATAATCCAAAAACCCGAGCAGGGAAACTTTTTTTTCTACCGAAACAGAATCGCTAAACGAACTCACCATTTGAGCCGATAGAGAGTCGACTCAACGCTACGAGTCCTTTCCTCAGCCCTTAAAGGGCCAGCAACAGTCCTTAACACAGTGTCTGTGTGTGAATACTGTTCATACTAATACTGCCCCATATACACAACATGACACAACTGTATACATATGTGTGTGTGTGTGGTTAATACAGTTGTGTAATGTTCTATAGTACATTTGTCTATTTGTCTAAAAAATAAAAAACTTTAAGAAAAAAAAAATATTTTGATACCTTCATATCTCAATTAAAGTAAAAAGAAAATAGTGATTTGATTTATATCGTGATATATATCGATATCGACTGATATGAAAAAAATTATCATGATAAGATTTTTTCCCATATCGCCCAGCCCTAATTTAGGATTAGCCGATTTTGGTGCATGTAATAACAATCAATAAGAAATACATAATGGGCCCTTTAATGAACTGTGTGTTGTATTGTTGAAATATGTATAGTGGTTTTGCTTCTATAAACAAAGAGGAAACAGTTCTGACGTATATGGTAAATAAAGTAATAATAATAAGGCTTTTTCTGACAGATATTCAAATTGATGCTGATTTGTTCAGTTATAACTTAATAAATGATATTTATTCAATGCTCAATATTTTATTTAAACTGCACTTATTACTCGAATGTCTGCCTGTTTGAAAAGCAGCTCACCAATAAAAAGCACCTCATTGTCTCCAGCCATAAACCTGGCTTTGGGCTGTTGAGGCTCACGTGTGCCAACTGGGACAGACAGGTATTTTGGATCTTGACTGGCCCCAGCAGATTGGGTGGAGCCACAAGAGGATGGGGATTCACTCATTCCCGTCATCCCAGAGATGTGTAGCACGGTTCTCTGATAACGCTCCATCCCTGGCCTCAGCTAAAGGCAACATTAATAAATATAACATAGGGTTCACTGGACAGAAGAAAATACAGAATTAAGTTCAGTGAGAAATGATTCAATAAAACCATTAAATCATCATCAAAATCTCAAACTTCACCACATTCAGATTCAGAGTTACTATTTAAAGGGCCCATATGCTGCATATTTCTTGTATTTTGTTTTTTATTTCATTTAATGCTGTGCCTTCAAGGATGCTGTATGTAAATGAAGTCTATCCTAATACCTATTGTGCCAAAGGCAGGAAACATCACAGGACAGATACATTGGGATACATTCTGCATGATATGGCCCCTTTAAACTGCACTATACACAGCTGTAGAATTGTTAGTAATTGCGCACTCGTTATTATTCATATTATTTGGTTCATCCCTTGCAACACTCTAAAAAGACCTGGGATACCATAGCAATCACTAAGCAATAGCATAGCAACCACCTGGGATACCATAGCAATGGATTGGCAACAGCTTAGTAATCACCCGTTAGATCATAGTAACTGCCTAGCAATGTCGTAGCATCCACCAGGGACAATATAGCAATCACTTAGCAACACCCTAGCCACCACCTGGGACACCATAACAATCACTTAGCAACACCCTAGCAACCACCTGGGATACTAAAGCAACTGCCTAGCCATATCTTAGCAAGCTTAAGGTCTGAAGTCACTTTTCTAGTTTATTGTGTAATAAAAAAATCTCAAAGCTAAATTTTGAGCACACCGTTTATTAAATACTAATATAAATAATTATATAAATATTAATTTCTCTATTATCATATTCCAAAGCTGATAAAGAATCGCCACCTACAGATCAAAGCACTGATGCACATGAAATTGTCCGTACAGAGAAAATATCTATATAGGAAAGTATCTGTACTGCTGTATTTTAATTATGCAGTGGGAGTTCTTACATACAGTGAAAACGAAGCACTCCTCAGTGCCAAAGAACTGGAGCCTCTTTTCATCCCGGTTCCTCAGAGTCCAGTCTGAAGATAAGAACGCTCCACAGACCTAAACAGAGACCACAATCACAGATTACACCTTTACATTCTCCTCTCAGGCTCTCTTATTCATTTACTTATAACATCACAAGAAAAGACTGAAAGCTGGATGAAAGAAATGCAAAGTCATCTTCTCCGCTTGTTTAAAGGAACAATATGTAACACTGACAGCAAGCGTTTAAAACGGGTACTGTAGTCTGAATTCAGAGTACTGGGGAGAGTTGTCTGCCTCCACCCCCTTTTCCCCAGACTGCAAGCTTATGCGAGTTTTGCTGAGTTAAGGGGGCACAAAACAAGCGAAACATCAAACTTTGATAATGGTAAGCAAGTCCAGCAGTGTTACCTGATAAGCAAATGATTAAGTTTACAATGTTTATTGTTTGTGGACTTTTATGTATTGCTCCTTTAAGAGTCATTTTAGGAGGTGCTGGATAAAAGGTTTTAGCCACCAGAAGCAGACCGTACAGTCTATAGACACAAACCTCCAAAATTCATTGTTTCAGTGATGTCACAACCATGTTCATGTATCTGCCTAATTAGCTAACATCAGTTTAACTGTACTGACTTAAACTAAAGTAAAGGATTTTAGCCTGGACATTTTGAATGAGGCAGCCAATCAACATGTATATATATCAGCCTTATAAAAACTTGTAAACTTGCAAAATCTTGATTAAGTAGAAATGATTTATGATGTTTTTGGTATATAAAACTACACAAATGGTACAAGTGGGCCTTAAGGAAAAATAATAAAATGCAAGAACGATGTAGGTAATTGGGCCCTTTAACAGCACCGGTTTCCAAAAGCATTATGATAAAGGTTCTTTTTGAGTCCTAGATACACCCATTTTATCCTTAAATAAAATGAGTCTTGAGATTGATTGAGAATGTGTTGCATATGGTTTTATATAGCACCAAAAAGGGTTCTGTTTTTGTTAGAAGCTTGAGATTGTAACAGTACCAGAATCATAACACATTATCCATCAGCTGAGTGTTATACAGAGCCATTGCCTTTACTAAATAACCCTCTTTTTTAGGAGTGCAGCCCTCAGGGAACACCAGTTATTTGTTCTACTCCAACATAACAGTGTCAAAAAATCAAGGGCTGTCCCTGGCCTAACTGAGCCAGAAACAACAACACAGACAAAACATGGAACCACTTAGGTTCCCTGAGTCACAAAACCTCTGAATTACAAGCTTTTACAGAGCTGTATTTATTAGTAAGCTGAACCGGCACTCACCTCCTCGTCCACTGTTTTCAGCAGCAGCACTGTGGGCTCATGGCCCTCTACCCAGGAATAAAACCTGCAGATAAAAGACACACTGAGTGAGATTGACTTTCTTAGGTTCTTCCTCGGTTCTTAAAATGGAACTCAATGTTCAAAAATCTCCATAATTTCCTAGTTTTAGTCTAAACAAAGCCATTTAGAGTGGTTTGGTGTGAAACGCTCCATTCTATAGAAACTTGCTGGATCAGAATAGGAACCGGATATCCACCTCTAAAAGCTGCCTCACAGAAAGTCATTACATAAATGGCTTATGAATACATTGCCTGATCGCTGAGACATTGTTTTATAATAGTTTTGAAAAGATATCAACCTTAAAATCCACTCACGGTTTCATGCAGGATGTTCTAATGTTAAATAGTTCCCTAAGAAAACGTGTTATCAATATGCCAAGTATTATGAATATGCTAGCTGATCCCAAAGAAAGTTTCATTCATTTCACCAACATCTAAACCATTTCATATGAAAGCACTTTGAAGCACTGACTCATGAAAATTAGTGAGATTCCCCTTTTAACTGGCTATTTTATGTGTACTACGCTGCTGAGTAAATGCAAATATTTGAGTCAGAGGTCATACGAGTCAAGGCTTCTGCCATGTTCAGCAGTGTTGAAGAGCCGTACAGGACTGAAGAGAGCAAAACGCTCCGGGATCCAGGCCCACACTACCCGCATCTCCGTCTCGGACACAACACTGGAGCAGAATCCTCCCAACTCCACACTTTGGTATGAGCTGTAAAGCGCAAATGAAGAAACACACCAGCTTCTGGAACCTGATTTACACTTATACTGAACCATAATTTCTGAGAAGATTTTGGCCTTAAAATCTATTCATGGTATACGGATACAAGCAGGGCATTCTGATGTTAAATAGTTCCTAAAGTCGTTATATATGTTAATTCTGTCTGTTAATTCATCATGTTAGATAATCAGATATGGAGATTCAAAGATGTGTTCTAAAAGTGAAGACAAGTTTCACTTTTACAACAGTTTACCCTACCCATTCATGCTCAAGTTATAAGGAGTGTTTTAACCCAGACTGCTTCTTGAATGAGGCACAGCCTGTTTGACTCTAAGGGATAAAGAAAGGTTGGAAAACGGGTCATGTAGAAATAAATTATAGCATATGAAACCACACAAATAACTGGACCTCAAGGAATGAAAATACAATTCAATTGTAGGATATGGACCATTTAAAATGTTATTTTTAATGATGGTATAAGAAAATAGGCAGATGGATCTTGAGTCATCATATTTGGCAGCACGTTCTGTCTCTGAGCATTTACGATGAAAACTTAATTATTTTACAGCCATAAATTAAACAAAAGAGTGAAAACATTAAAAACGAAGTACAGATGTTTTACTTGCATGTCCTCAGTGAGGCAGCTAGCTCCAATTTGATCCACCACTTTTTGAAAACTAGCAGAGTATTAAACTTAACAGTAACTGCAACCCAATTTGACAAGGTTCCTCACCTTTGGTTCTGGATCCCCTTTTGAATTAACGCCTGCTTATTAGCATTATAGAGGAAGTTGAGCTCCTTGCGAGTGGGCAGCTGGATGCTAAAGGCTCTCTGAAGAAGGGCTTCAATGCTGCTGTGCCGGAACACATTTTCCACAAACCTTTTTATGTCCTGCCTAAAGTCGTCCACATGGGCCACACGGGAGCTCACAGAGACCTTGTAGAGGCTGAGGAGGGCCAGTGCGACCCGGTAAAGGACTTTGTATCCCTCAATCAGGTAGACATCTAGCACTCTGATGGCATAGCTGAATGGCAGGTCAGCGAAGATCCACATGATCCAGTCAGAGTAGAACTCGAAGAGGCTCTGGTGGGAACTGGCGATCAGCTTGCGTATGCCTCTGCAGTATTTGTTGGCCAGGTCCCCGAACGTCATGCAGGAAGCATGGGTGGTGAGGAAAGTCTGGTCGATGTAACGCTTTACTGGGTCCGTGTAGGACACCAGAGAGCAGATGCTGTGGAAGCACTGGGCCTCATCTTCGCTGTAGTGAAGCAGGAGTGACACCAGAGCCGGCAAGATTGGGCAGAAAGTAATCTCAGGGAAGTTCTGGTTGATGCACAGCAGGATCTTCTTTACAGAGTTCAAACCTGCTTTGTTCAGACAGTAGCGTGGAATGTCGCCATTCTCCATGAACGTTGGAAAAGGATGCGTGCTTGTTTTATGTTCCTCAAACAGCTGTCCCAAAAGATCTCGGTAAGTGTCTGTGTCCACTAAGGTGGCCTGACTTTTGATGCAGTGGATGATGTGGTGGTAGGCTTTGGCCCGAAGTGTATGTGGCATGGACCAGAATCCAGAGCGACCCATCTCTTTCAGCTTGCTGTGGTCACTGCAGATAATTTTCTGGTAGCGATTGGCGGACTCAGGGTCAATCTTCTCCCAGTCAACATACTGGCCATACTTCATCCCTGAAGAGGAACTCACCTCCCAGCTGTCCGGCTCTGAGATAGTAAGCATTGGAACACTCTTTGGACCCCCTCTGCTCCCTAGGACACAAACAACTCCAATAAACTGACTGTACTACTAAGAAATACATTGTTACAGCTTTAAACATGTGTTGTGACATATGTAAATAGATAAAACAGTATTTGTATATAAAAAAATCCGCTCACACTAAAGTTATAAAAAGCATTTCTGTCTGGACTTTTTGAAAATGGTTCTATATAGCACCACAAAGTGTTCTACTATTGTTAGAGGTTTGACATTGTAAAATACCAGGAACTTTATTGGTGATATATAGAATCATATACAACACATTTTCCATTAATCTGAAGAACAATTCCAACACGCAAACAATCATGTAAGCAGACTTTTTGAGTGTTCATGGTTCTATATGCAATCAGTGTTTTCCCTAAAGAACACTTTTTTAATTTAAGTTGTTTTTTACAATTCTCACCTGCATGGTCTTTCTTGAGATGTTTGTGTTTGGTCACTGTGGATCTTTTGGGTGTCAGTTTGGAACGTTGAACGTTTTCCCCACTGTCTTTCTTCCTCATATCCATATGAAAGAAGCCCTGCCTCTCAGCACTAAATCTGCTGGCATTGTCCTCACTGCTGCCACCAGGCTCTAAAGTGTAGAAGGATCTGGACCGGGGTCTTCTGAAGTTTCTATCTGTGTTAATCCCTCCTGAACTCTCGGGTGCATAAAGGGAACAGGAGCGAAGCCTTCCACAGCTGCCTGGCGAAGAGCTATCTGCACTGGTCACTCTCTCCAAATCCATTGGACCAAAACAGGTGAACTCGGCGCTTGGAGAAACCTGGAGCATGGCTGTCCTATGCCCACTTAGAGCTGAGAAAAATCTAGAAAGTGTATATTTATATAAATAAAGCTTTAGAAGAAAGTTTATCAAGAGTGCTAAAGAGATATAAAGATTTTTAAAAAGAGTTTAGAAGACTAGTAGAGAAGTAGAGAATAGAAGAATTTAGAAGGGTTTAGAAGTGTTTAGAAGAACTTACACAAGCTAGGAAGAGTGTAGAAGAGCTTTGAAGAGCTGGTAGTATCTGGTTTAAAGGAGAGTTTAACACCGCCTATATGAGGCTGCAGCGGTCAGATGGCTTATGCTGATGACTTGTGTAACAGGTTGTAGTGCCTCCTGGAAAATTCCAATCCTTCCCATTAACCACCAAAGATCGTTACTTGTGTTTATGGAAAAAACACAAAGAGCGACTAACACACTGAACTTGTGCAGGGAAAATCCCCACAGAGGCCCAAGACATTACAATATGTAATTTAGCAAACACATGTCTAAAAGATGAAAATATGAATATAATTATACTCCTTCACTATCTATAGTACTAATAGAAAATTATTCAATACAACTCTGTCAACAATTTACTTACACACTAATACTGTCATTAACCACAACATACTGCATACAGAACATATAAAGCTATGTATTGGTTAGAAATGTCATTTTCATGCAACAAACTCTAAATTCTGATCAGTAATTTGAGTAATCTGTGCTGTATTATTTGAGTCATGTATTTTGAATGATATGTCCACAAATAACACAATTGCTATGAATAACATTTGAGCAACATGAAACACCACAGCATTTGTAGTACTGTGGAAGCAACAAATACACAAGAAAGAAAACAAATTGAGTTTTGCAACGCTGTACTTCTGAATATAACACTTCTTTATGTATGGTCTGTTTTCCAGAAATTCCACAATTGTTTTTATCCAAACAAGTGTGTTTAACCATGAAACAGAAAGACCAATAACATTAAGTCTTAAATATGGGCTTATAGGGGCTGATGGCATCCAGTAATGTAAACCTTCACTGGCCACTATATTGGAAACACCGTGTGCTTTGACTAACTTGCCACTTTACTAGAAACAGATATCTCGTGCTTTCGGTAACTGGCCACTTTATTAGAAACGCCTACTTTGTGGTCCCACTCACTGGCCACTTTTATTAGGAACATCTACACTGTAGTTCCACTCACTGGCCACTTTATTAGGAACACCAGCTTTGCGGTTCCACTCACTGGACACTTTTTTATTAGAAACACGTACAATGTGCGTGCAATGGCCACTTTATTTGAAACACCATAACATCCAATGTCTCTGTGTTATAGCGTAATTTAATTTAATTACATATTAAAAACCAAAAAACGTATTTATGGCCCGAATTAGACTAGCACGTAAAAATATATAAATATTATATATAAACATAAACATGTATAAATAATAATTATAGTATTTAGGAGCCAAAATCCCGCACCGCCGACAATGCTTCGCATTTTGACGTACGTGGGCAGTTTGTCCTTCACCATACCCTGTATTGACGACGCAGGGAAACAGGAAGCTGCTGCGGATACGCTGCTGCTTTGTTTTGATGTTGCTTATTTGTAATAAAACTTTTCTCTAAACACAATAAACAGATTAAATCGGCTCAAATATGTCGCAGGATCTCTGGTAAGTGTTTGTCTATTTCTCTTGTTAAGCGAAAATGACAAAATTAGCATCTGGTCAAATTGAGTGGTGAATAAAGAGAAATAATCTTAAATTCATTCAGATAATATATGTAAAATTCATCTCTAGCTTTTCCACTGCAAATATTGGAGAACACTGTTCGCTGTTTATTTGGTTACTCTAAATGCAAAAAAATAAGTTCCCCCTGATAGCGTTGAAGTAAAAGCAGTCACTCAGTCAGCTAATTTAAATCCTGTGATTTCACTTCAGTAACTAAGGCTGCTGGGTAATTTTCTTCATATTTTGGCTAGTAAGACTTTACTCGGTTAAATATAAGATCAATGGAATGAATTCCATCATAAATTGGCAATTGTCCCATAAAATGGTGCAAATGGTCTTTATAATGCTCTAAAGCTTCTCTCTGAATCCACAATTTCTTTCTTGTCCTCCCTATTCTGTAAACACAGCACTCAACAAAATCACAGAGCCCCTTTTTAAACTTTTTGCAGGTTCCTGATGGCGTGGTTTGGTTGTTTTGACAATGGTTTCTTAAATTATATTTGTATTTTTTTATTTTTTTTAAGATTTATACTTGCAATAACTCATTACTTCTTGCTGCATCAGTAACAGAAATGCTATGCAATAATTTAATAACCTGTATCAGCTTTGCATTTAGAACATAATGGAAAAACATTTGGCAACCTCTTATTAAGATGTAGGGGAGTAAGGTACGTTCGGGGAAATAAAAAATCAAAACATCCATACATCATTATCATCATCATAAAATCTGAGATAAAGATCTTTCTCCCCATATGTGTCTTAGAGAATCATAACATATCCTGCCTGAACAGGAAATGGTAAAATATATATATATGCATCTGGTCTAATGTAGATGTCTTTAGAAGAGGCGTCCTTCTGGGATGCCATGCAGACCAATTTGATACAGTGTGCGGCATATGGGCACTGACAGGCTTTCCCCGTACCCCTTTAACCTCTGCAGCTATGCTGGCAGCACTCATACGTCTATTTTCAAAAGGCAACCTCTGGATATGGCACTGAGCATGTGCACTCAACTTTGGTCGACCGTGGCAAGGCCTGTTCCGAGTGGAACCTGTCCTGTTAAATCGCTGTATGGCCTTGGCCACTGTGGTGCAGCTCAGTTTCAGGGTTCTGGCCTAGGCCATCTTTATGTAGAGCAACAATTCTTTTTTTTTCAGATCCTAATCCTTCTTTGCCATGAGGTTCCAAGTTTAACTTTTAGTGACCAGTATGAGAGAGTATGAGAGCGATAACACCAAATTTAACACACCTGCTCCCCCTTCACACCTGAGACCTAGTAAAACGAATGAGTCACTTGACACCGGAGAGAAAGAAAGGCTAATTGGGCACAATTTGGCCATTTTCACTTAGCAGTCACTCATTTTGTTGCCAGCGGTTTAGACATTAATGGCTGTGTGTTGAGTTATTTTGAGGGCACAGCAACTTTACACGGTTATACAAGCTGTACACTGATTACTTTACATTGTATCAAAGTGTCATATCTTCAGTGTTGTCACATAAAAAGATATAATAAAATATTTACAAAAATGTGAGGGTTGTACTCAGTTTTGTGAGATACTGTATGTGATGTATATATTGGACATAATATCAACAGTATCAGTAAAATGAGAATCAAATAACAAAGTTTGCTGCCTCGGTTGTTTTAGAACCTTTGTCAGATGTTTATATGGTATAATGAAGTACAATTATAAGCATTCCATATGTATGTTAACTTTGTATTGACAAATACATTTAGATTAAGCAAAGACTTAATATTTACAGTGTTGACCCTTTTTCCTTCTGCCGTTCACCTTGGCATGCTGGATATCAGCTTCTGAGCAAAATCTTGAATGATCTCAACCCGTTGGGATTGAGATCTGGGGCATTTCCTGGTCATGGACCCAAATTTTCAATGTTTTGTTAACCGAGCCACTTGGTTATCACTTTTACCATCATGCTGGAAAAATCATTGTTTATCTCAATATCATACCACCGAATGATACCGTTCCTTATTTGTGGCAGTGTTCAAAATTTTGAGTGAATCCACTCCCCTGGATGAGAAGCAATTCCACACATGAATAGTCTCAGTATGCTTCACAGTCTAAAGGGGGCTTCATCAAATAACTTATATCAAATACCCCAGTCCTCTGTAGTTCAATCCCTATATCTCCACCATCCATCTTCCAAAAGCCTTTGTTTCACTGTGTGTTCAGATGCACTCCTGACCTGATCTCTGCATCGCTGCATCCTCTTCTGGAAATGGTCCTGATTCTTGCTTGACTCTCTTGGGCACCCTGAAGCCTTCTTCACTACAATTTCCTTGAAGTTCTTGATAATTCAATAGATTGGGGTGCTATCTTACAAGCAGCAATGCCCTTGCCTGTGAAACCTTTTTGATGCAATGCAATGATGACTGCACATGTTTTCATGGAGGTAACCATGGTTAACAGAAGAAAACTTTAAAGCACCACTACCCTTTTAAAGCAACCATTCTGCTCCTCTAATCTGCATGACACAGTGATATCAGCTGTCCTGTCCTCAAAAACCTTTTCTCCTAGATAACAAGATCATCAGTGAAATGATTTTTGTTGGCCATTCTGTAGTTCGGAAATGCGGTGGCTGGAATGCAGTATATTTTGTAATGAGGTCATTTGTCATGGCAGGGAATGACTTTGCAATTAATTGCTATTCATCTGATAACTCTTCACAATCTAGAGTTAATGCAAATTACCACCATAAGGACTGAGGCAGTAAACATTGTGAAAACCAAAATTTGTGCCATTCTCAAAACTTCTGGTATTAAGCAAAATATTACTACTATGTTTCCAGCACATCTACACAACAAGTTTCTGGAAGTATATTTTCTGGAAGAAAATATTTATATTATATTTTGCACATTTCTCATCACCAGGTTGCAGAATTATGATGCTACATGCCGACTGGCGCAAGAGATTGCAGAAAACATCCATGAGCGGAACAGACTGCAGAGAACCGGCAGCAACCCCGCCAAGGTGACAAACTGTTCTCAAGAGAAAAATTGAAGAGATTATTCATTAGTTTTAATGGATTATAATAGTATTAATATGAGTTGCACTCATTTTAAATTTAAACTAATTTTTTTATTTACATTTTAGACTGACATAAAAAAATTTGGTGTGTTTAATGGATATCCCATTGATGTGTGAATAGTTGTTGAATTTCTGTATTCTGTGTATTTTTAGAAACAATACTGAATCAAAATCACTATACACTATACAAATAATAGAATGACACATTGAATAGTGGTGACATTTGAGCTGTTTGATTCACTCAATCATTTCATAAAGAACCATCAACCATCAAAACAAGTCATTGTGTGTGTATTTAACAAAAACATTCTGTTGTGTTCAAAATGCTGTTCTGCGTTCCAGCTGAACATGACTCTGAGAGCATCCCTGCAGAAGCTTAAGCAGAACATTGCGCAACTGAGAGAGACGCTGGTTCGGGCCTCATCCCAGCGCCGCATGTATCCTTTTAACACAGCACTTATATACTTTCCTCTGACATGCTTTTCAGGGTTCTTCCAAGATCTTTCACATGAGGCAATACACCACCTAAATTTAGTAAATAAAAAGAGTAAGAAGTGTATGTTTCAGCTGTAAACCTATCAGAATGTATTGAAGGAAGTATTTGAGCCTAAACAATGACAGTTTGCTCTTTATATTCTATGCTTGTTCAGAAGCGTTTCCTGGAGGGGAAAACACAGTTCACCCAATTGATTAATTGATTACTGTTCATAAAAAATGAGAAATACTAACAGATAAAAAAAGTTCATATTCTTATGTGTTTCTTATCCAGGAATGCAATTCATTTTTCCAGGACTGACAGCTGGAATCCAGCATGGTCCAGGAAAATCGTGTTATTACTGTTATTTGTTCTGCGGTTTTCATGGTTTCCTGATGTGGCAGCGGAGATGGGAAAAGTCTAACAGATGATAAATCACTTCATTGGATAATTGTATTTCTGTAATGGAAAAATCTGTCTCTTTGTGTATTTTGACCTTGATCTTCACGTAAACCTTGTCCCACACGCCTGCCTAAACCTCTGTAGATTGGTCCACAGTAACACCCCAGTAATTTTCAGTTATGTTAATAATGTAATTGCTATAATGTGGAGCAATACAGCTTTACACAAGACACTGATACAGCATTTCCACTGTACTAGCTAATACTCACCTTTAGAGGGCAGTGTAGTGTAATCATTTGGATTCTGTACATCGGTGTAGACTTACAGGCAAGGTACCTGTATTCTTAGAATTTAAATCTGTTCATTTGTGTCTGATTATTATTGGGACCACAAGTTGGTCCTAGTCAAGCTCTATAAATCAGTAAGCAAAAAAGAAACAATAAATATAAGCTAGTAATTTAAAATAAAAAAATATAAAAAAGTTTATATAAAATATAATCATATATAAAAACTAATCTTAATCAGAAACTAGTTACTAACTGTTAATAATATAAATTGATACAAATCGATAACTTACATAATTAAATGTTAACCCGTAACTAATATATACTAATATACACTCTGGTGCAAAAATCTTTGTTTAAAGTCCTTTATCCTAGCAATAATTTCACTAGTTACAACACTGTATATATCTTTTGCGCCAGTTTGAAGAACAAAGTTTAGTTTGAGATTTCTCCTGGATGCCCCAGATGTTGTTGTATGAATTTATTTAGTTCCTTCAGCAGCAACTTAGATTCAGCTTATTAAAGTACTGAGTAGTCAAAGCAGGTATAACTGCAAATAATACACAGTTATAAAACTGAGAAAAAAACACACCACTTATTGTGTTAGTACTATTTGAAGGATAAAAAAGTATTTTGCTGAGCAAATAAAAGCTTTCTGTCAGGAAAATCGTTATTCTTAAATATATAGTCCCAAAGTGCCCTTTTCACAGAACTAGTTAGTAAGTCAACTAACAAGTGTACACTTGTTACTGATATAAACCAGATAACTAATTGGAAATAAAATCAGCAATAAATATAAACTGATAAAAATCAATTACTAATTTTAAGTAATATAAACCAGTTAACTTAAGGATGGCATATACAGCAGTATACATGTTTTCTTTATTTCTGTGGAAAGCTGTGTTGGTATTTACATGTGTATGAGCTGATATTAAATATGTGCTGTATTAATGCGTATAGCTCTTTAATGAATGCGCTCAGTATGCAGTCAGAAGCCGACAGAAGACAGAACCTGGTTGACGACCTGGTGACGAGAGAAAAGCAGCTGTGTACCTCGTTCAGCCGGGACGGCACTGACCCGGAGCCCTTACGGTAAAAATACATCCCTCTATTCATCTCTCAAGATAGAAACTGGGGTCAGAATGTCTTCAGTACATTCCAGTTATACTCATTGTTTGAATGCATGGAAAAACTGTCTTTGGGAGTGAGGTTAATGTGAAGAGAAGGGAAAACAATGTCAGTAGAGTTGGATGATAAAGGCTGGAGTCACTGAGTTTGGGAAACCTTTTTATGAGTTTGGCAAATCTTCTTATACTTTTCCAAAGAAAACAAGTATCTCCAATAACGTAACTGTACAGGAGAGGTCAAAAACTTTCTTATCTGTGTAAGTTAATTTAAAAATATTTAGTTTTAACTTTTGTTCTACCTTTTCTACCTGCATTTTGGTTTTCCACTTCTTGACACGATTACTGCTGTTTGCAAGTATGTTTTATGACCCATGCAGGCGTTGCATGTTCTATGCTTATCATGCAAATCATTACAGTATTTCTCACAATAGCAATTAGACTGAGTATCACCAAAGGCCCCATGATATGATGTTATCACAATACTTAAGTCTTAAGTTACGATATTATTCATTATATGCTAATTATTGCTATAAAAAATATTGTGCAATATTGTGATTTATTTATTTTTTTCAACTCAAAGAAAAACTCAAAAAAAAATTATTTATTTTTCTTCTGTTATTCTTTATTGCAGTTAAATGGGACTGAATCAATTTTATTATTGTAATATCAAAATTATTGTTGTATTTAATATTGATATGATCGGTATATCATGTATCAATACTATATTGTCACGCTAAATATTGCAATAAATGTTGCAATTACTGTATCGATTTTATCCCCAACCCTAAACATTGCACGTTGCATTAGATGTTACATAAATAAATGTAATCACTGTATATAATTTTTCTGATAACATGTTTTCATTTAAAAGTGTGATGTAGTAGTGTAACACACTGCAATGTATTGCATTTTTTTTCTTTGCTAGCACATTAGGTTCTGGGTGTTGCTTTGTTTTAGTGTTAACATGTTAGCTTGTCACTTGCAAGTTAGGTCAGGGTTTATTCTTTGTATTCTGATAAGAAAGCAATACAAATGGATCTACTTCACTATTCTGTTCTAATATTCTACTTCTAGACTGTTGAAGTTTCTAATAAACAGACATGAAGATAAAAAGGTGCACTCTAGCAAAAAACAACGAAACTGTAAACATGCATTAAACAGTTCTAAAGTGAATTTCTGCAATTTAGATGTAAACACAACCATTCAGTGTGGTCTGGTCCACCTTTAAAGGCCCACTCACAGAAAGTTATTACATTAATTGGTTATAAATATACTGTCTGATGCTTAAGACATTTTACAAAGTTTTGGAAAGATTTTGGCCTTACAATCCATTCATGGTGGAGAAATACATGCAGGGCACTGTGAGTGAAAATAGTCCTCAAAGAATACTTATTTCATTTCTACTTTACCATAATCAACATTCTATACTCAGAAGGTAGATTTACTGGTGGTTTAAATAGTAAATAAAGTATAAATATTAGTGTCATAGACACAATACCCCCTGGTTCCCATCACTTTCACTGTAAAAGACATCTAAACCAATTTACACAAGACCACTCTGAATCACACTGGTTACACCTCAGACATTGTATTATGAAAGAATTTTGAAAAATCCTTGAAATGCTGTGAATCGTTGCACCTCACCTAATTCTGAGCTGGGTCTGTTTTTAAACAGCCACTGTTGTATATAATAAGCCTCCTGGTATGTTGGAGCTGGGAGCTTTTATGTTTTTTACAGATTTCTTCATATCTCACTGGTGGGCCACAGCTAGCTCATGCTAAAGGGGGCTAATGGATTGCAGTTGTCTGATGGAGCTGTTTTTTGTTGAACAAAGGAAGGGAGAGAGAGTGATTTTAGAGAAGAAGTGTAGGCTGGTCTCTTTCTGTGTGGTCCATATGAGTTGGGGGTGTTAGTTGTGCTTCAGAAACCAAAGCTCTTCCACCTTTTCTGTCGGACCAAGCGGATTATCATATTCGATAAACTTTTTCTTGGAAGATTAGCTGCTAATCAAGTGCAAAGTGACATGGCCGGCGCTTTCACAGCCTCTTTCTTCCCTGACCCCATAACCTCACGACCCCCAGTATCCTCTTCTTTCAGTTTGATCATGATGCACGGAGCGGTAATTGGTGGGTCGGCGGGCGGTGGGGTGAGTGTGTAAGCGCGGCAGGAGGGGAATTGGATAAATGTTAATCCTCATGCTGTGTAGAATGCTGGCGGAAGTGGGGAATGGACTGTTTCCAAACATGTCAGACAGATTTCTGTCCACTCTCTGACTAAGGTTACTGTCCACTAATCCAATAAGAAAGAGAGAGCGCTATATTAATAATAGTATTGTCAATCACTGATAGTTTCCATCTGCCATGATTATCTATCAAGTTGTGCAGTTTAAATGTCTGTAACACACCGTCCACTGCCTTAGCAATTATATTTGTTTTCTTTTACAGTGTGGGGTGTTACTCCAGCTCCTAAATCTAACCCTAGTTATTTGGCTTTAGAACATTTTATGGCAGCACAAGGTACCCCTTATTATTATTATTATTATTTTTTTGTTAAACTGTTAAAGTAGCCCTGCAGCCTTTCACACAGAACAACGTACCTTACAAAAGATTGTCCTTTTTTCTCTGTGATTGCATGAGTATGTGGCTAGATTTAGACATTTATTACTAAAAGCACAAGATTTACTAAAGCTACAGCAAAATCTATGTAACCACACAAAGATTTCCCAAGCAGCACAAAGAACTACCAAGCTATAATAAAAACTACCAAACCACATCAATAATTATCAAATCCCACCAGAAACTACAAAACCTATACAAAGGGCAACAAAACCATGCCACAGAACTATTACAATATACCAAGAACAGCCAAATCATGCCAAAATAGGGGAGTGAGAAAGGCAGAGAGAAAGAAGAAGAGAAAATATAACAAAAAGTATCAGAAGGCATCAAAATCAATATTAAGGTCAAGTTGTTGATACTTAAAAGCTGTGCATGTTATCACGTAAGAGTGCTGAAAAAATAAAACTGAACTAAATTGAAAATAGTATCTCTGCCTGAAAACACTTCAGATGTTGATGCTTTGGTGATGTTTGTTTTGTACCTGTTGGTGATATAGAGAGGGATGAGGTAGCATTTTCTATAAAGTGGCCAGTGTGCATGAATAAACAGAGAATAAAGTTGTGGAAGTTGTTTGTTTTCTTAATTGTGGAAAACCAGCTGTTTAATCATGAAGGCACATGAGTGTCACAGATGTGTGAGTGCGGCTAGCAGCAACAGAAAGTCGGTCCTTACAGTTTACTCACACTTATAAAGTCATTGATCTGTGGCTGTTTTGGTGTGTGCATGTGGTTGTTAGTGAGAAAACTCTTTATTATGTGAATAGGAAAAGAAACCAATAGAATTTACAAAGAATCTGTAGAACAAGCTGTATTAGATTGAAGTACACATTTTACAGGAAAACAACATTTATTTTCTTTTGTTTCTTTAAATAGAAGAGTTAATTTTATTAAGCATTGTTAAAATTCTAAATGTATAGTTGGCATAACAGTCCATACAGTACAGAAACAGCCTGTTTTAAACAACACATTTCCATACATTTGACCATTCAGCCCACAGCAGTTTTGACTCTCCCATTCAACTTACAGCGATTTAGCCCCACCCATTCAGCCTACAGCAGTTTAGCCCCGCCCATTCAGCCTACAATTCTGTTGCTCCACCCATTCAGGCAAAAGCAGTTCAGCCCAAGATATAATACATGGCAGCCAATCAGAACATTTATTCATACAAACCAAAGATGACCTCATTTTCTGCAGGTCAAACCTGATGTCAGGTGGGCAGGGGGCAGGGCCTGTGAACCCATGGCTAGTGAACGAATCAGAGGAGACGAGAGGCCTGACATTTGGAGAAATCAAACAGCAGCAGCAGCATATCATTGAAGGTATCTGTCTGTCTGTCTGTCTATCTATCTATCTTTCTATCTATCTATCTATCTTTGTATTGTGGGTGTGTGTATTCAGACTTTATTTTTTTTTGTTTTCCAATATTCCTTTTCTTTCTATATCTCTCTTTACCATCCTATCCTCACCCCCCCAGCTCAGGATGCTGGTCTGGATGCTCTGGCTGCAGTGATCAGCAGACAGAAGCGGATGGGGGAAGAGATCGGGAATGAACTGGATGAGCAGAATGGTGAGACAGACGACCCCTAAGCTCCAAGCCCAACAATTTGGTTTGAAAAGGTTTCTTCACATGCCTTGCAGATGTTCTGCCTCTGCATTTAAGAAAAGAAATTAGACTCCAAGTGATGTGCATTGGAACTCTATCACCCCAACATATTACAATCGTGTTCTATGAATCTTCCTAACTTAAGTGTTCAATGGAGCTTCGTTGCTCCAAAGTTCTGTGGGGCTTCATCATGCCAGCATATCCTAAGTGTGTTTCGTGGCACTTGATTGCTCCATTTTACCTTAGAAATTCTTAGTGAAGCTTATCCCAAAAAGGGTTCAGCCAACCTTCATTATGTCAGCTCATTCCAGGACCGTTTAATAGAGCATCATCATCATCACGCCAGCTCATCGTAAAGGTGTTCAGTGGAGCTTCTTCACTCTGACTCATTCTGAAGGTAATTAGGGCTATAACAATAACTGGATTAAAATCCATTACCAGTTTCTCAGTGAATCATCTTAGTAATTATTGTGCAGTTTGAATCATAACCACTGCGTTCACAGGATATATAAAATCCATTTCTGAACAGTCCCCACAAGGGGGAGCTGTTAGAAGGGTTAGTAGACCAAAAACTTTATCTTGGTATTTTTGGGCTTAATGGCTGTATACGATATATACAAAGCTCTGTGTGAGATGCCATAAGCACTTTTACTAAAACTGTGATCAAAATAAAAAGCTGTGATATTTTAGCTTTTCTTTACAAGCCCAACATTGTTTCACTCTACATTATCGCTTTACCATCCTCACTCCACTCCACATCGCACCACTGCTCCACACTATCACTCCACCCTCTTCATTCCACACCACAACTTCACCATTCTTGATCCACACCACCCCTACACTGTCCTTGCTCCTCACCACTGCTCCACCCTCTTCACTCCACTCCACCGTTAAACACTCTTCACAACACACCACCGCTCCTCCTGCTTCACTCCACACCACCGATCCACGCTCTCTTGGCTATTTGAAGGGGCAGTGTAATAAAGCAAGTGAAGCAAACAATGCTAGCAATGTTTGAGAAATGTTGGCTTAGACACGTTGTTACGATGTACTTGCAACATAGACTTCATGTAGCATTAAAAGTAAGGTTTAAGTTACATATTTTCCTGGTACTACAGATATTGATGTATACTTTTGTAAAGAGTTGAAGACCACAGACCACAGGTCACCTCTGGTGATCTGAACATTGTTGGTCTGTTTGCTAGCCTTAATGAGTTGTGCTCAGGTATTTTCTTGTTAGTTTGCCACCAATAAGAGCAGCAAAAGATTTAAATATGGAGATGTTTTTGGAGGTTTAACAATGTGTTCCTATTGCTCTGTCAAGAGAAAGATGATTGTAGAGTTAGAAGTCCTTCACGTCATGAGAAAACCCCAGAAGAAAGCTAAAACTGATTGGCTTCACATCATTAGTTCCCCACAGCTGATGTTTATGGTGAAGCTCCCATCCGGAAACCACTTGTGACCAAATGCTAAGAGAAACACATGATCTGCTGTAATAAGGAGCTCAGACCATACTGAGCTGGGTAAAAGTGCCATGGTCTGATTATTTTTTACCATTTTTGCCTCCTCTGGCTGCTCTTGAACCACACTGTTCTCAAACCTCTGCTCTGACAGTGACTCTGTTCATGAAGAAAGGCCCAGTTGGTGAAAATGTGTTTAACAGCTTTCCCTCAAAGGAATGAAGCTGCTCTGAAGACAAAAGGCAGTCCAGCTTATTATCATGGATCTCTATATTGCTGTAAGATATCATTATTTGGTTCACCCTCTCATGTATTTCCAGCATTTTCATGACAAGGATAAATCTTTTGAGTGAAGTGGTTTTCTTCATTAATGATAGCAGTCATTAGAAAGCCTGTGGGGTGGCGGTTTGGATTTCTGCAGTGGAGCTGGTTAACCCTTCAAAGACATTTTTTAATGCAGTTTAGATCAAATAGTTACACAAGTACATAATTGCATAATAAATTCTATCTACATTGATTTATGTTGTGTATGGAAAGAGCTGGTCAAATTTTTCTATGTGACTATATATACCAGCTTATGATATTTGTCACCAGAATATTTCCTTTAAATTAGGGTTGATAATAGCCATTTACATTTATGGCATTTGATCATTTTACAGAGGTAGGTGAAGGTAGCTATGTTGGTGTGGTATCAAACTCTGCAACACAGAGGGCAGATGTGTTACCACAATACTAATTGACCACCAAACAGTTTTAGACTTTTCAAGACACAAGCTTTACACTTTTGCTTTACACTTTTGCCAATTTCACAATTTTTTTTTTGCTTTACACTTTTGCCAATTTCACAAAATTCATAAGGGCCACAAAATGTTATATCTGTCGCTTAAGTGTTAACAAGTTGAAAGATCTGCACATAGAAAAAACCCTAGTTCAAAGGTTAACCGATTTATTTTCTACTATTTGTAAATCTTTAGGCATATTTTATGTAGTGTTTGGTTGTATGAACTCCTGAGAAGTTGTACCCAATGATTAGTTGAAACTGTAGATGATTGAAGTGCATTCTGAAGAAGCTCCGCCAGTCAAAATGACTCATGCTGTGCTGACAGTGCCAAGGAGAGGTTAGTAAAGGTTTATTGTTCTGAATTGGGATTAGAATGAAACAGTGACTCCACCAAAGCTCACGCAACCCAAGACATGTGATTGTCATATATTACAAGGTAGG
Source organism: Megaleporinus macrocephalus (assembly GCA_021613375.1). Classification (NCBI taxonomy): domain Eukaryota; kingdom Metazoa; phylum Chordata; class Actinopteri; order Characiformes; family Anostomidae; genus Megaleporinus; species Megaleporinus macrocephalus. Next base: position 34,730,547 of record CM038704.1, on the reverse strand, counting down.
ATTAAGAAATAAAGACAATGCTGTATTGTTACACATCTGTCAAAAGTTTGGGGACACCAAAGATCCCCCCCAGGAAGTTTGTAAAACTTGAAATTAGTAAAAGTCTACCATACAAGTAAAGTCAAAGGCCACTCTCATTTTAGCCCCTTGCTGTGAGATCAGCGGTCATTATAACCTAAGACTTTTAGGTGTTTTAACTAAACAATTTTGAAATCATTATTTAGACAAAACCTGCTCTTTATACAGAGGAAGATCATAGAAACTTTTGGATCATAGGAACATTACAGAATGATTTTAAAATGAAGTCATATGACTGTCTATACTTCATTTCGTCTCTTACAATCTGTCAGAATAGCTGCATTTTTAATTGAATGTGTAATAGTGGCATCATCTAAATGACAAACTTGGATCAATCCTTGTAAAAATTGTATGTCTGTCATTTCTGCCATTAATTTTAGCTTTTGTATTTTTGACATGATGTCAGATATAACTGCTTATGGGAGTAATATAACAAAGTGTTGGACAATCTTTAATATTTATTGGCTCTTGTTAACCTATGCTTTAAACACATCAGGGGCAGATGATCTGACTACTTTGCTTCCCAATTGAAGACACCACTAAAGTCTTTCCATAACTTCTCATCTGCTGCAGCTGTAAACTGCCACACGTTCGCTGTTAGAACACCCGTTAGATGTCTCACCCTCAGTGAAGTTTAGAGTTTGTGGTATGTTTGCTATTATTAGACCCAGATACTTGTACGTATTATTTGAGAACAAACCTTGGAAAACATTTTCTCTGGCAGAAATAAAGCACCTCCATCGTTTTTGGAGCCTGTAGAGACGCGCTGCTTGTGCTGGACGCTCGATTACAGCTCTGGATTGAGTGACGCAGTCAGCTATGTAACGAGATAGTTTAATGCCCTGGAAAAGAGAGAGGAAAATGGATTGAATTTGCTTTTAAAAAGAGAAAAGTTGATTCTTCCGTCATCTGACAGGCTGCGTATGACCCCTTTGCCTTCTACAGCATTCTTTTTCCCTTGTTCTTGCCCCAGACGGTCCTGTTTGGGCAGCAGTGTTTGGCTGTAAGCAGATTAAACTCTGGATCAGAGGAAGTAAAGGCCAGTGCGTCGCTCCTTTTTAGGTAAAGGACTAGAGAGAAGGGTCAGGGTCAGAGGTCAGTGGAACTTGGCAGGCATGGACAGACTGTAGATTCCTTCTGCCCATAAAGGAGAATACGGAGTCACCCTGGTAGCTATACTACTGTTGCAGGACATTCTGTTCTTCAATAGACTGCTGGTTGGCTACCATTCATATAGAGCATCCTGCTGTTATACTTTCCTGTTGGAGCTATGGGCTCTTATGTGACTGCTGATACATTGAGATAGAAAATACTGCAGCATAATGGGAGGACATCTAAAGTTTAGCTTATTCACTTTTCTTCATATAAAGTGAGCTATAGTGAAATTTCTTGTATATGACTTCTATTTGCATGCTACAGCTATATTACTCATGGAAGACTGCCTTTCATATCAAATCTGCTGTAGTAAAATTGCTCCTGTATAGCTTCATGAACAGCTTTCTACAGTTAAATCTCTACTATATGACTTCAACTCATCTAGTTTTATATAAGGATAGCTATTTTCTATTGCTACTCCCATAAGCTCACCATTGATATACAGCTTACCATAGTCATATATGACTGCCATTAATATAGGCTTGCGGTAGTTGAATTCTTTCTACATTTTTTTCATTAATATACAGCTTTCTTTTGCTAAATTATTTCTGTATGATGTCCATAGTAAAGTTATATTCTTCATACATAACATCCATTCATGTACTACTTGCTATATTCAAATTTCATCTAAAGGACTTCCATTCATATACAGTTTTATGTTGCTAAAATGCTCTGGTATTTCTGGTATTGCATAACCTGCTGTAGTTAATTTGTTTATATTTTTTAATTTTTGTAATTTTCAGCTTGCTTTAGCCTTATGTATGACTGATGTTCCTGGAGTTTGTTGTAGTTAAATTCCTCATAGACAACTTCCATTCATATATACCTGGATATAGTTCCATTCTTCAAAATTCTTCTGTAGCTAAATTGCTCCTGTATGGCTTTCAGTTGAGTAGATCCTCCTGTCAATAAATTTTCTGCAGCTGGATTCCTTTAATAAATAGCTTGCATTAGTTAATATTTCTATTAATAATAGTTTAATTAATAATGTGGTTATATTCCTTATAGAGGAATCACTTAGATATCAGCTTAGATAAATGACTTGCTGGAGTTTAATTCTTTATATGTTTTTATATGCAGCTTCGTATTGATGAATTACTTTGGTACGACTGATGTTGATAGAGAGTTTAATGGAGTAAAATTGTAGTTAATTCTTTATATGACTGCCATTCTATAGTTTTTGCTATAGATAAACTATTTGTATATGACATCCATTTATATAGATCCTGCTGTATTTTTCATATAGCATATGTAGTCTAGTTTAATTCCTCTTATAGTTCTGTATGTGTCTGTAGTTGCTCTGCTGTATGTAGGTAATCTCCTGTAGTTAATCTGCTGTAGTTAATTGTTTGTAGTTGCTCTGCTGTTGTTGCTTTTCTGTAGTTACTCAGCTATAGTTACTCTGATGAAGTTATTCTGTTGTAGTTAGTCTGCTGTAGTTACTCTGCGGTAGTTAGTTTGCGGTAGTTAGTTTGCTGTTGTTACTCTGATCAGGTTATTCTGCTGCAGTTAGTCTGCTGTTTTTACTCTGCTGTAGTTAGATCTCCTGGTGTAGGACAAAGAAGGCCAGGTTATTTAAAATGGATCATTTTTATACGCCAGATGTTCCGTGCACTCATTGTGAATCACTGAAATGTGTTTTATGAAATTAGCTATTTATGCTATCAGCCTAACCACACGGCACAGATCACACCGGTTTAACTTTCCAAACACAACACAGCAGAAATTAGTCCTGAGTGTATAACAAAATGCCTTGTATCAGCCTTGCTGCAGCTTTTCTAGTTTCTAATGTCAACATGGCTGGAGTTTATTGGTGTGGAAGTTTCTCATGTTCTACAGGCTGACGTCAGTGTGTGTGTGTGTGTGTGTGTGTGTGTGTGTGTGTGTGTGTGTGTGTGTGTGTGTGTGTGTGTGTGTGTGTGTGTGTGTGTGTGTGTGTGTGTGTGTGTGTGTGTGTGTGTGTGGAGGGTAATGCAGGCGATTGGTGATGGACAGGCCTGTAAAAGCTGCAGAATAAATACAGTTACAGACTGGCCACTACATGGTAGTAAGTGTGTCACATATCTCAGAGACCTGAGCTTTTAGAAATAATGGTTTAAATTGGGGTGCACAAACTTCATTGCTGGAAGATAAAGTCAGTGTTTGTGGTGGGCCAAGAAGGCAAAACAGTCTATACATACACAAGGTTAACAGGTGTCACAGAAGTATTAAAAATAGATTATATAATCTTTTTAAATATTTCATTACTAAAATATCTCCAAATACAATTTTAAAAGAATATAAAAAGTAAAAATGTGGTCAGCTCAGCTAACGTTACTGGCCTTACCTTTTTCAGGTTGTATCTTCAGTCAGTCTGTGAAGAGGTAGGAAACTGATACAGTACTCTGCTACATAAGGGTACATGATGCTATGTGGTGCAATGCGTCGCTGCAGCCTTTATGGTAAATGTCCTTATTTAATTTGTGAAAGATATGGTTAGACGCTCTCTCTCTCTATCTCTGTCTCTGTCTTAAGTCTCTCCTTCTGTTCCTTATATTTCTTGATTTGTTTCCCTCCTTTCCTGTTTTCTTTTTCTCTTCTTCCAGTAACTTCTTTCTTTCTTTTTTCTCTTTGTCCTCTCTATCTCTTGTTCACTCTTTCTCTGTCTTCATATTTCTCTCTCTTATCTGTCTCTCCATCTTCATCTTCTTTCTTTATTCTCTATTTTTTTGTTAGGCTCTTTTTCTCTGATTTTCTCTCACACCCCACCCTTTCCTCCTGTCTCTTTCTCTATTAGTCTCTATTTTTCCCCCTTAATCTCTTTCCCTGTTAGTCTCCCATTCTTTCTGTTACTCTCTCTTTCTTTATTAGTCTTTCTTTTTCCCCATTAACCTGTTTTCCTATTAGTCTCCCATGCTTTCTGTTACTCTCTTTCTCTTTTCCCTTTCTCCTCTCCTCACACTTTCTCAGTGTTTCTGTTAGTTTCGTTTCTGTTAGTTTCGTTTCTCTTCTCTTCTCTTTTTCCCTCCCCCTACTAGTCTCTCTGTATTTCTTTGCCTCTCTTTCTTGCTCTCATTCTTTCTTTGTCTTTTTTTCAGTATCTCCCTTTTAAATCTCCTTTTCTCTCTCTGTTTTAGTGTAGTACAGTTTTATTGAGATGACCATATTTAGGCCAACGCGTCGTCAATGCAGAGACGCTAAACATTTACAAAGCATTGAGAAATTAAGAATTCTGTTCTAGATGTTTTCTGAATTCTGACCCTGTGATTTCCCATCATTTCTTTGTTTTTTTTCCTTTTCTTTTTTGTTCTTTAATTGATGCAAGTTTCTATCCACTATGAGGTCACATGTTCAGCCATATTTCAGATTCTATGCGTTTCCCTATGATGTATGTGAGGAAACAAATTGCTCTCTTTCGTGACCTTTGACCCTCCATCTCCAGACAGCGTTTATGTCCGTATCGTTTTTTTAAGAGATGCAACTCTGCCAATATTTGTGTTAAAGTGAGATCATTTGGTTTGGAAAAGAAACAAATCTTCATGTGGATTTAGACCTTCTGCTGGAGAAGGTCTGGAGTAAAGCCAGATAAGGACTTTGGTTCCAGACATGCTCCAGTCTGACAGCCCTGTTCTGTATTTTCTATTTATATTAAGCATATGGTGTGTTTATGGTGAGTGAAAGGGAAGTTTGGTGTTTAAGTGATGGTTGCATGGGGAGCCTGTGGTGAGCCAATGGTGAATGTATGTTTGATAAACTTCTGAATCTGGTGGGTCTATGGTGATTGTACGGTGAGTGTATGGGGGTACAGGGGAATGTTTGGTGTGTCTGTGGTGAGTCAGTGGTCAATGTATGTTTAGTGAGCATATGATGAATCTATGGTGTACGTATGGTGAGTGTGATAAATGTATGTATAGTAAGCATATGATGAGGCTATGGTGAGGCTGTGGTGATGCTGTGGTAAGTTCATGGGGTGTCTGTAGTTTATAACCGTATGGAGCTTTGTGGTGCAGTGCCAATTTGAGAGCACCCTCTTCAATCACTCACCCACATTCTCCTTCCTGGACTCCACACACACTCTTTCCTGGCCACTGTTCTGTCTGTCAGTGTCCCATACTAAACTTTGGATGGAACTGTTGGACTGATGTTAGTAAAGTGAAGGCCACCCAGCAGTAAGCTCAGTGTAGTCTGCATGTAATTTAATATTTTGGAGTTTTGCCCTGATCGGAATAATTATGAGATGGCCGCTTTTGTTGCGGACCCTCAACATTCTACATCCAGTCTGAGGTAAAATATATATACAAAATCTTATTGTTATTAATAACAATATAATCTTTATGACCTTATAATCTGATGTTATTGTGATATCCAACAGCTTTTTATTGAATAGCCCCAATAGTACTTGATTACACAAATTTTTGTATTTGTCTATGTGTAAACAAATAGTAATGTTCAGGATGGTCAGAATGCGACTGTACTTCAACATATAACCATGCAGTTAATTGCATATAATAATGTAAGAATGAACAAACTGATCTTGAGCCAAATCCTCTGAAAATTCCTCTGTTTTTTTGTTCCTCTTCATGTTAGTATCTGTAATCAAGCTGTTCATTTCTCCTGAGCGCTCACTCGCTCTCACACGGCAGGCAGTGTAAATATTAGCTCTGAGCGGAGGGTCCCATGCTGTGGCTTTGCCGCTGAAGCCACAGGACCGCAGCGGGGGTCCGGGGTGGGGGCGAAGTGGGGGTGCTGTTCCACAGATTTTGCATTACTCTCTCTGGGTTTTTTATAGACCCCATAAAGCATGAGGCAGGCCTCAGAGACGCTCAGGCACTTTGATTCGGCTGGGCACATCTGGAGCAAGTGTGGGTGTACAACGCCTGGAAAAAGGTTCTGGGACACCTTGCCTTACATTTTCTTACTGTTACTTTTTAGCAAAGTAAGAAAAAATAACGGCAGTGGTCTAAAACGCCTAATGTTTGTTCCAGAAATTTGTAGACTCATTTGGTGCTGATAAAATAGATTTTAAAATAGAGGTTTGATGCAGATTACCGATACTAACTTTGTCTGTCCTGATATTTATACAATTACATGTTTGTAACAATTTATTTAGTTAAAAACTGTGTTCTGTGTCACAAATAAAAACCTAGTCGGGACAACTAAATGGCACTTACTTTTTGCATTATATGTTAGCTTTTTGCTGTTAGTATTTTTAAATGTTACTACTTGCTGTTATATATTTAGTAATAAGAACCATGTTTAACATCTTAAGTAAATGTAAAAAATCTTCATTTTCTAAAACAATTAAAAACAGACTGAACAGGATGTAGATAAGATTTACAATCTTGAAAGAAAGATTTGAACGATTTGCCCATTACAGAATGTTATAGCAGCAGTTATCAAAACCCATTTTTTTTTGTTATTAAAGACACCAGATTAGAACCAGCGTTGCTAATATGTGCACCAACTACATTATGAAGTAGAGAAATATTCCCAATCTAGCACTGTCACTAGTATGAACACGTGTGATATTGTTTTCCCTTAAATAAAGCTGATTAGGTCTGGATATGGTCAGTTATTGTAAACTTGTGAATTTGAAAAGCATTAACTCCTTAACTCGTTAAGAAGAACATCTATTAGTCCCATTCAAAAAAACTTTCAGTAGATGCCTTTTTCAAGAACCGTTTTTAAATAAACTGTGAGTTTTAGGAACCTTAGGGTCAGTTTCCCAGACGGGGATCTTGCACTTGAAATAGAGATTCTTAAATGTAGTTCAGGTTTATGCTGCTGATAGGTACACAACAACAAACTAGGGGTTGTACATTTCCAGATTTGACAGTTGAACGTGATGAAAGTAGAGGCGACAGTAACTAATCTCTGATCTTATTGCTCATACAGCGTAAACAACAGTGATGTCTCTGCACAACGTGCTCCCTGAACTGTTTGGTGCGTTCTTGGATCCAGGGAAGAAGTAAAAGTTGGTTTCTTATTTGAATCTCTGTGCCATCCTGACAGTGTCCATCGTTCTGAGACTGAGGTTGGCTTCGTATTAGAATTTCTCATTCCAACTTTAACTGTGCCAGAATGTATTTATTGCACTACTGAAGGTGAAGAGAAAAATTCAAATAAAAAAAACAGCTTCAGCTTCTTAAAGGTTGTTGTTGTGAGGGTGATGCAGAGATTTAAGCTCTGATTCTCATCCTGCTCTGTGTTTCTGAGCTGCATGGCCATAAAAGATGATAAATGTCTATAAAGATAATCTATTTACTGCAGAAACTTAATGCTCATAATATTTGCAAAGCGCTTGGATGGAAACCCAGCTACTGATGAAGCTCTCCACTGATAATCATTCATTTTTCCCAGTTTTCTTTTTTTGCCACGATACCAACAGTTTGCATGGCTCTATGTCTCTGTACCAATATGTGTTAAATGACATTTATTTCAACACAACCATGACACCACAGCATTAGACTTAATCCCTTTCCAGGAACTCAAATACATAGTGAAAAGATTTCGTAGAGCTGCACATCCAAGCCAAGAACCATACCATTTAATTGGAAAAGGAAATTCCATGGGTTATATATGAAATGGTTAATTGTAGAGACTCTTTACAGTCGCAGTGATGACAACCAGGGATCAGAATGTCTATAGAACCACTAAATGAAGGTAAAATAGTGGAAAATCTGAAAATGCTGCTTTTTTGGGGGACTGTTTTGCCTTAATGTACCCTGCATATATCCCTCCACCATAAATGGATTTTAAGACCAAAACCCTCTCAAAACTATTATAAACGTCTTAGGCATCAGGCAGCACATTTATAATCATGTCATGTAACTTGAGAGAGTGCTTTCAGAGGTGGAAGTCCAGTTACTGTCACCACCACTGTGAACAAATAGGATTTTCCTTGGAACAGAGTGTTTCACACCAAACCTTGACTGTTAAATTATTCAGAAACTTTGGAAAGTGGGTGGAATTTCCCTCTAAGTATGAGCTGTTGGTAAGAATTCCCAGCTCCAGTGTGAAACGTGTGAGTGAAGACAGATGATTTGGAGTTTTCACTTTCACATTCTTCTGTTCTTTGCGCGCTCAGACAGACAGAGACAGATTGACTTCAGAGGTTTTGGTTTTGGTCTGTGTGTGTACTGAGCTGCAACTGGGTTGGAGAGGAGTTAGGGACTGTGGTGTTGTGGGTAAAGGACGGGCGCTGGCACATTAACGATGGAGTGATATGGGAATAAAGTCTGCTAATTTACTCCAGTGTGCTGAAACAGATGATGGATCAAACCTCAGCTATTTGCACAACAGTGTGAGGAATTCAGCTAATCTAATAAAATTTAGAAGGAGTAGACCACCAAAATGTTCTCCTCCTTTTTGTCTCTTCTACTCTTCTCATCTCTTATCTTCACTTTACTTCTCACTTCTTTTCTCTCCCTCTCTTTTCCTCTCATCTCTCCTTCTTTATTCTTCTTTTCTCTGTTCAATCCTCATCCCTTCTACTCTATTATTTTCTATTCTTCTCTCATCTTCTCTCGTCTCTCCCCTTCTGATTCCTCCTCTTCTCTCCTCTTCTGTATTCTTCTTTCCTTTTTTTATTTTCTTATTTATTCCTCTCTTTTCACCTCTTTTGTCTCATTTTTCTTTGCCTTTTTTCCGCTCTTCTCTTTCTCTCTTGTTCTAATCTTAAGTCTATATTCTTCTCCTCTCTGTTCTTTAGTTGTCTCATCTTCTTACTATTCTTCTCTTCTGTATTCTTTTGTCCTCTTCTCTTTCCATTTTTCTCTATTCTTCTCTTCTCTTCTGTCCACTTTCTCTCCTCTGTATTCTTTTCTTCACTTCTATGCACGTCTGTTTTCTCTTCTCTTTTCTCATGCAGAAGCCACATTAGGAAGTCTTTGTGTGAGTCTAGTAGGTGTGAGAGGTGTTTTTATCTCAGCAGGGTTTTGTGGGATTAGTTAATGACCTAATTAAACCTGATGGAGAACGTCTTCCTTTTGTTTTGTAATCTCACATGGAACACCCTGAAGATCTTAGAGTACATTGTTCATGCAAAAATCCAGACATTCTATGTTGAGAAAGCTCAGGAGCCATTTCAGGTTCCTTCAGATGAAGAAAGTCAAAAAGCTCTCCTGCAGTTTGTTTGGGCTGTCTAAGCATACGGGTTAGTGAGTATACAGAGCAGTGACTCCGCTGTGTCCGACTAGTCAGTCAGGTTCTCCTCTGCTTCTGGAGTGATGAGCTGATCACTGTGTGCGAGGAGGTGGTGTAAGATGGTATAAGAGGTTTAGAGAAAAGAGAAGGAGAATGAGGAAAAGGGGAAAGAAGGAGAAATTAAGTGGAAATAGATGTACAGAGAGGGGAAAATTAGTGTAATACAGAAACGCAAAGAAGAAAAAGAACAGAGGGATAGATTAAATAAAAGATTATTAATACTTTAAATAATCACAAATAATTAAAAAACAAAATTTAATGCATAAAGTGAGTGGAGTTTTTAAATACACAGTAAGGCACAAAAAGTAAGGTAAACATTAATAGGTATAACAATAAACATGAGAGAAATAATGACCATAAATAACAAGGCATACTGATAAAACTTCATAAAAATGATTAAACTAATAAAACTAACTATATATATATATTCATATTATTCATATAATATACATATTCTAAAAATATAGGTATCAATAAAGTAAATGTTAACAATAGGATCTCTAACTCAATAAGCAGTCTATCACATGACTAGAATAACAATAAAACAATGAAGTAGGAATTCCAAAAGTAAACAATGTGAAATATTGATTATAGATTGATAAACAGTAATGTAAATGATAAAGAGGTATGAATATATGATGGAACAGTTAGTTTATTTTTTTCCTCCCACGATTGATCCTGTGTGATGTTGAATGCCAGTCACTACAAAGGCGGTGATGATCTCAGCCTTTCATCCTGCGTTTAATCATCCTGCGTTCAGTCCTGTGAGTGTGAGTGTGCACAGCTGTTCAAACCCAGCATAACCGCACAGCATCACCTTACAGACTCCAAACCACAGACTCTCCTCCAGCCTCTTCAGCGCACAGCCGTTTGATCTGATTTAGACGCCAGCGCTATTGTTGTGAAGCTCATTTGATCTTTTATCTTGCATTCTGTAGCGCGCACAATCCACAGAGCAAACACCAGCGTGGCCAGAGAGATCCAACACCGGACCACGAAGAGCAATGAGTCTCAGCTTTAGAACTCACCGCTGCACTCTTAAAACAGATTTCTTTAAAGGTTCTTTAGTAAAGACAGTATAGGTTCTATATAGAGCCATGGACACTCAAACCATCAATTTGCGTGGGTAAATGGTTCTTCAGATTGACAGGGGATGTGTAGGTTTGTATCTTTATATAACCTTTATAAAAATTGCTCTGTAAAGCATTTAAGATGACTATCCTATTGCTATAGGCTTTGCAGAACCAAAAAATGTGCCTTTATATCCTTTTCTGTTTGATCAGCCCTTGAAAAGCAAACTTCCGGTGAAATCCATGTTCTGCTATATTCTATTAGTTGTTTGAAAAACAGAGGAAATTGTGCACTTAATGCGTGTCGTTAACAGAATTTTTAGTTACTGTAGAGCAGGGGTATTTAATTAGAATTCTGTGTGGTCGAGAGAGAGGAAATTTCCTCAGGCCAAGGTCCGGGCCCTCATAATTTCTAACTTGTGTTATGATTCAGTGCCATATTCTGTGTAGTGAAGTAGCCTAATATAAGTAGCCTAATATAAAATTCTATTGAAAAAAGTAAATATAATGTGGAGTCTTATTAAGTCAATTTCACATCTTAACAGTTTGTTTCCCTCTTGTATTCCTCTCTTACGTTTTCTCTTGTTCAGTGAGAGAAGTGAGCTTTTGGTTGTCCAGCCAGGACTTTAAATCTGGGCTGGAACTGTGTTAGGGCCATTTCTTACACACATATGAGATACATAGGCTGTTCTGTGTGGAGTTTAAATGTTCTCCTCATGCATGTTAGGTTGATCAGTACCTCTAAATTGCCCGTAGGTGTGTGTGGGTGTGTGTTGGCCATGCGATGGACTGGTGACCTGTCCATGGTGTACCCCGCCTTTGCCCGATGATGCTGGTATTGGCTCCCGCCTCTCCTCGTGAGATATACGTGGCTGCTTTAAATTAGTTTTTGCCGTCGACTTTTCTAATTTCAGAGCACGTCATCCAAACGAGCCTTTCTCTCTGACTCTCTTTACTGTCTGACTGTGGATTCTTGCTTTGTATCTCACCTGTGTGCGCGCCGCACTCCCAAATCTGCTCAAAACTGATTGGCTGAGGAGTGCCTTTGGTGATCTTACAGCGCACACGATTGGTCTGTAAGTTTACTGTACCGCAAAGCCCATATACCGCAAAGACAAGAAAAGCTGCGCCGCTTCAAATACACACTGTCAAAATGAAATCGTTCTCAATAGATTATCGTCTAGGTCTGGGTTAGTGACCTCTGCTGTAGAGGATGCACCCACGATAAGAATACAGCACAGTAGACAATAGTTCTTATTATTTTGAGATATTACATTAATGGACTTTTTTGTTGTCCTTTTTGTAAATGTTGTTCTTATTATTATTATTATTATATTTGTACTGGTTTTGTATCCAGAGGACTCTGGTTCCTCTCGAGGTGTCTTCCTCTTGATCTGAGGGAGTTTTTCCTTGCCACTGTCACCCCTGGCTTGCTCATTGGGGGTTGGACCCACATTGTCTGTAAAGCTGCTTTGTGACAACATCTGTTCCAGAAGGCACTAAATGAATAAATAAACATTAACTTAATTTAATTTGATTAAATTCATCATGGTCTTATTGGATTTGCATTTTTTTTTATACCATAATTTTTAAATGTGGCTCTACCTTGTCCGCTTTAATGTAAGTATTGTGAAATTAAATGTTGCCATATGTCCCACCTCTATAAGACACACACAACAGGTTTCAGTTTTGCCTGTGAAAGCACATCTCTGACAATAGCTGTCTTCATTTTCAGTCTACCTGCTTTCCTCACAGCTTAGCTCCTTCTACCAGGCCTGAAACCCTCTCTTTGCAGTGGGCTAGGGTGTAGTAGCACAGTGCAAGGACCCTAGTCTCCGCCACAAACACTCTGCCCATGCGTACACAGAGAGTAATATCATAAGTGCGTTAACCTGTCCACACTGTCAGGATTCTGCCAGTTGCGGTCTGATAGGCTAGCTGCACTTCCATTTATATGCACCTGGTCTGAAGGAAATCTAAATGTTGTTGTTCCAAGCAAGCAAGCAAACATTCTCAGCCAAAAATGCTCTGCCCATCCTATACTTTTGTTTTCTGAGGGACTGTTTATGTCATGCCTCTGTTTTCAAGACTGCCTCTTTGTATACACCATGCCAGGCTTGTTATAGGTCATTTTGCATGTCAGTTAAACGCAATTTTGATTGGACTGTGGACTGAAAGCATATGTTGTACTTCACTAATCATTTGTATGAGGGGCCTGACGAGAAATAGCTTGGGAGCCTTTAAGAAGTAGTGCATGTTTGTCTCACTGATAATAAAACACATGCTATCAGTTAAACAATAGCTTTTAAAGACTGATGCTGTTTAGCTTTTGGCTTCATTTTTAGTTATGTTTTCCAAATGATGGCGTCATGGCCAATTACAAAGCCCCCCTAACGTGAGGATTGTTCTGCGCACACATGGTGCCATCAGTCCAGCAAAATTTCTAACTGGCCTAAACATGGCCAGAATCTTCCCCTCAGGCTTTCCATCACCAACACTGCGGTCCAAAATTTGATTATTACGGTGTGGTTTAGCAACTTCAGCTGAGCAGCCAACTCTGACACCCTTTTGTCTTCTGTTCCTTAGGGAAGAACTGATGTTGATGCAGATCTAATTCATATGAAGCAGTGTTAGTGTGGGTTAGTTTGGTTAAGTTGTAGCTTGTTGTATGAAGGTTACAAATAATGTTTTGTGAAAATATCTCAGATTATTGACATATTTTGCCTGTTTCAAAAATGATGCTTTAGAGTCTGCAGCAGAGGTTGATGAGGATGTTTGAAGCATCCCCACATCCGCTGCTGACCTACTACCTTCATCCTATGAGAGTTGCCAGGTTTTGTCATGGTTCCTGATCCTCTGCTGCACGCCTGCCGCCCCTATCCTAATTAGAGTCGTATTGTTCAGCAGCACCTGGACACAAACCTGGCAACTGCGCACCATCAACATCCTGTGTGTGTTGGCTTTGTTTTACTCTACCTCCTTTTGTCTGAATGTTCTCGAATCCCCTGTTACTCTGGTCCGGATCCTCGTCTGTGTAATAGAAAAATAGTTTTCTTTTATACAATGTTTTACGAGTTTCTGAGTCATGGATTTATTGCATCACAAAATATCAATCATGTCCAACCGTGTAGCCAGTACCACGCTTATTCAGCCTGAAATCTGGAACACATGTTTTTGGAAACGATCACTGTTTTACTAGCTAAAGGATGAAAGTTTTGTTCACTTATTTCAGATCTGAGTAAAAGATCCAACAACGTGGAAGAAAGAAAGTGGAGTTATCATCATATAGGGATCTATAATCTGTTCTTCATGTTAGAATCATATTTGCGTTTTTCGTGAGACAGAACGTTGTGGCTAAATGCAATGAGGTCTTGTGCTTGATGGCGAACTCTGAGAAGACATGGACAGCTCAGCCAGATTTCATTTGGTTGTTTTCCTGTACCAACCACAGTCTTATGTTCCTGAACAGAATGTTTTTTGACAACATATCCTGCCTTAGGCCAGGAAACAGTAGGTCTTGTTTATTTGTCGTTTTTCTTTAGGTTTAACAGTCAATCAGATTTTTACAGTTCCTTTGATATGTCTTTTGTTCATTGAAAAAAACAAGTTGTAAATCTTGTTTTGTCCGCTGTCTGTTGGAAGGAAATTAGATCCCGTTTCCAAATTCTCTGAAATGTCCTGTCGGAGTGGCAGTAGATCCCATTTACAGAAGCTCGAATTTGTCTTACATTTAATGGCATACCTGTTAATCCTGTTTACACTCTGGTTTGTCCTCTATCCGTTGCAAAATACAGTATATCCTGCTTCCAGATATTCAGATTTATCCTCTGTCCTTTCTAATAACAGTAGATCCTGTTTACAAAAGCTCTAGTTTGTCCTATATTTATTGAAATGACATTTGGTTCTGTTTACCAATTCACTGATTTGTCCTCTTTCTGTTGTAGTAATAGATGACATTTACAGAAGCTGTGGTTTATCCTCTATCTGTTGAAAAAACTGATCCCACTTCCAAATTCTCAGATTTGTCCTGTTGGAATAACAGTAAATCTTACACTCTTTGTTTGCCCTCTTGGAAATGAAGCTTAAAAGCTCACAAAAGTTTAGTTTCTGGCTGATCTATTTTTTAATGGTAGCCCGCATCTTTTGTATGCATGTTCTTCTGCATAGTGTGTTCATCCGCTGTGTTTACTTAATGTATGTGACACAGCTTTCACCTGGAGTGCTCCTTTTATTCCTCGTATTAGACCAGATTCTACTACTACTCACAAAGTAGTAGTTTTAGTTTTAGTACACTACCAGTCGACATTCCATGCCACAGATTTTGCGTGGCATAGTGCTGTCAATAGTTTTATGAATCTGGCCCAGTGCATAATTGTCTGCAGAATGGAGGGTTCTCTGCTGAGGGCTTTTAACAAGCACAGTTGCGTTAGGCAAATTATGTTGTATGTTCTGAGTATGTCTCTACATCATTTCACAGTGTTACTACAGGCTTTACAGTGTAGTGTCTTCACAGCTTAGTAATGAGTAAATGGGTACTTTCTCACTGGTAAGTTGGATCCAGACCATTTCTGCGTATTTTTATCCTGTTCTGTGCTTGAATATTGGAACGCAGCTCGAGCAGTGGAAGATAACATCAAGCAAGTTTGCAAGAGCACAAGAACACACAATAAGAAACAGTCATCGATCCAAAACAGCTTTCCAGTAAATGTGGGAACTGATAAAGAAAGCATGCTGATTTGTATTAAAAACATTTAGAAAATACTTCACGCCCGTAAATACAGTGTATTTCACCTCAGTCCTGACATCTGATTGGTCACGCTGACCCGACATGAAGCATTTTGGGCCTTGTGACCTTTGCTCCACTATGTCTTCACTGGTATCCTCGTCCTATTTTGTTATCCAGAATACCCTGTGCCAGGCAACGTGGCGTGGGCTGCATGTGGGATTTGGCTTTGAAGTCTCACCTTTAAAAGTGAATCTTCCTCCAGCAGCTGTAAATCACTCAGATCGCCAGACTTTTCTGCCCAGCCATCATTAATCTCCAGCGGGACGAACAGGCTGATCCATGCACATGCTCTGAAGGACAGATGCTCAGCTTCTTTCTTTTAGCATCTCTTGAGCACTCTCTCTCTGTCTATGGGATGTTGTCAGTCATTTCTCTTTCCTCACATGTGGTAATCTCCATGACTGACTTATTTTCCACTACCTCAGTGCATCTCCTGTCAGATAATTTCAACCGTTTTTAACCCTGTTTGACCAGATTGACCTAAATGCATTCTTTTCTTGCAACTGCACTTTTTACAAAATGTTGAAGGTTTAGTCAGTATTTCTGAAGAGCTTAAAGCGATTGCTTTATAAATAATAATAAGTATTATATAATTAATAATAATGATATTATTGGGGAGCGTTTGCCATGTCTTGAAGTCCCTCCACTATGAACAAAAGGCTAGTCTAAGTTGGCCGAAGTGTGTTGCCCAAAAGTTGAAGACATTTGAACTTTGTGTGACCCTGTGCATCACACTCCATTTACCACTGCACAGAGCTCAGTAGACAGAGCACATCCCATTGGAGATGTGCAGTGAAGTGTATTCTGAGTCTGAACCACCAGGAGTCCATCTATGATGGGTTTTGCAAAGTGCCCAAGGAGCTAAGCATTTCTTTATGTTCAAAATCAGTTAATATCCTTACATGGACACACCAATGCCACTTATTTTGCTTTGTTTTGGAGGAGAAAAGGTCCAGTACATTTAACGCTTCTATTAACAGTGTGAGAATGGTCAATTACTTCAAAACATGTTTTGTCTCTTTCCTGTAAACACTGTTTACTGCATGTACAGTTTCTGTTCTGTTCTTCAGACTGAAGTTTTTCCTGTAATTTTCTGTAATGACGCTACAAGAGAACAGCATTGCACTAATGATTTGCAAGTCATTTCAGGATGAAGTTAAGCTGCAGGTCAGTTAAGCTGCAGGTCAGTTAAGCTGCAGGTCAGTTAAGCTGCATGTCAGTTAAGCTGCATGTCAGTTAACTGCGTGATTCAGAACTGAGCCACACATCAGTTAAGGGCAATTTTTACTGAAGTAACGAGTCAGTTAATGTGCAAGTTTGTCAGTTAAGGATTAATTGAGTTGCAAGTGAAGTTCAAGTGAAATTGTGAGTCAGTTGAAGTTGTATTGAGTTGCAAGTCAGGTTATGGCGATTTTAAGTCGAAAATACAAGTTGGTTAGGGCAAGTTTAATTTGAATCACAAATTGAGCCACTAATTAATTAACGGGAAATAGCAGTCAAGTCGTGAAAGAGTTAAGGATGAGTCCAAGTTGAAACGTAAGCCAGTTATGGCAGAGTTTGAGTAAAACTGCAAGCCAGTGAAGTTCAAGTCTAAGCCTAAGTTGAGAGCCAGTTAAGGGTAAGTTCAAATAGAGAGTGAGTTAAGGCTGAGTCTAAATTAAACTGCAAGTCAGTTAAGTTAGAGTTTGAGTCAAACTTTTGTCAGTTAAGGCAGAGTTTGACTCAAACCTTGTGTCAGTTAAGGCAGAGTTTGAGGCAAACTCTGAGTCCCAGTTGAGTCAAGATTGAGAGTCAGTTAAAGATGAGTTTGAGCTGAGAGTCAGTTAAGAGTGAGTTTGAGCTGAGAGTCAGTTAAGGGTGAGTTTGAGTTGAGAGTCAGTTAAGGATGGGTTTGAGTTAAACCGTGAATCAGTTAAGGGCAAGTCTAAGTCGACATGTCAGTTAAGGGTGAGTTTGAGTTGAGAGTCAGCTAAGAATGAGTTCAAGTTGAAACATGAGTCAGTTAAGGCAAAGTTTAAGTCAAATGGCAGGTGAGTTAAGGGCAAGTCCAAGATGTGAGTTGTGAGTTAAGGGTGAGTCAGAGTTAAGAGTCAAGTGAGTTCAAGTTGACTGTTGAAGTCAGTTAACGGTGAGTTTTAGTCAAGTTGCATGCCACCTAAGTTTCTCCAGGTGTCTTGGACAAAGCTTTGGTAGCGTTGGGTGATGAGGAGACTTAGCTAAGGGACTAAACTAGAGGAAAAGCTGAATTAGAAATAAAATCAGATCAAATAAAATAATTCAAGTTTTCAGCTTGCACTGTTTTGACTTTGCGCTGTACTGTGCAGCAGTATGATCGGCTACATTAAGGACAAGCAGAAAATTGCTTAGATTTTCCACTAAACTGTTCCTTTAAGATCTAGATTACCCTGAAACAGTTATTCATCTTCTCTGAAGTAAGTTTATACTTTTTAGTCATCATTGAGGACTAATCCGTGAGCTTTATTTCACCCTGTTTTCACACGGAAACTTGGACCTTGACCAAGTTCTTAATCTCTTTCCTCGTTATTTCCACATCCGGACACTGCTTTAGTTCTGCATCCACGCCTCACTGCACCCTTGTCAGTTCTAGACACA